>OZ023268.1:12087175-13333817 GCA_964006375.1 Tillus elongatus | reverse complement strand
TTTCCATCACTTTAGGGACGACCGAAAGGAGACAAATAGGCCTGTCGTTGCTAGGAAGCGCTTTGGATCCTTTCTTAGGAACGGGTTGTACTCGAGCAGTTTTCCAGTTACTAGGGAATATGCCTCTATTGTAAAATGTCGAAAACAGACGAGTCAGGGCAGGAGCAAGTTCTGGTGCGCATTTTTTGAGAACAATGGCGGAGATCTCGTCAAGGCCAGAGGCTTTCCTGGTATTAAGAGAAGAGAGCATATTTCGTACCTTTTTAGTTTTAAAAATAATATCCGTCATTTTATGTGCAACATTGGGGACTGTTGGTGGTTGATTTACAAGACATACAAAAATTAGTAAATTAGACGAGGGTAATCACCACAGACACATCGTCTGCATACAAGATTACGTTACAGTTGTTCAGGTGATTAGGCAATTTATGTATGCAAGAGAAAGTAAAAGCAACCAAACCGATCCCCGAGGCACACCAAGCCCAACCGGGCGCTTACCAGAAACCGCATCACTGATGCGGATCCTCATAGGCCTTCACGAAGGATAGGACCTCAACCAATCCAGAATCGCTCCCCTAATCATCGAGTTTTTAACGTAAAAAACAGTGATTAACCGAGTCAAAAGCACGGCTATACATACAGGGGGTATAAAGAAGTACGTAACCTACGATAGAAAACGGAATATTTTTTAAACATAACATGCCATAAGACTTTCACAATACACATTCGGCAGAATGTTTATAGCAACTTTAAACCCTCCAAAAATATCTTTACCTCGGTCTTTAAACCATTCCTCAACATATGACTTCGTTGTTTGTGAAAAATCGTTTAACTTTCAAATGTAGTTTTAGCTTTGGAAATAAATAATAGTGTGATGGTACTAAATCTGGAGAATAGGGTGGATGACCAACCAATTTAACATCAATTTCATTAATTGTTTGCAGTTCATGTAGTTTTATATTTATAAATTTATCAGCAGTGCAAACAGTGAACTATATATATATATATATATATATATATATATATATATATATATATATATATATATATATATATATATATATATATATATATATATAGGTGGCGGAGCTCTATTCAAATAAAATCTGTTGTTTATGGCCGTAGAGATATAAATACTCTCCCAGGTATCTAATTTCACCGGTTGTCTCATATGTTTGACAAGGTTCAAGTTTTCTTTATCTATGTTGTGATTATTATTCCAAATATCCCGAGTCAAGCATGACTTGTCTACAGTGCCATATCTCAGCTGTGCCAGATGTTCCTTAAATCTAGTTTCAATGGTTCTTTTGGTTTGTCCAACGTATTTAAGATTACAATCTTCACAACTTATTTCATAGATACCTGAGATTTACATTTGTGGCTTTGTTCTTATCCTTTGTATTACCAAACAAATTTTTTAGAACATTTTTTTTTTTCGAAAAAGTGAGCTGCAAATCAACATTTTTATATGTTCTCGAGACCTCTCGTGATTTGCAGTTCAAATGGAAAGCAGACAAACTTTTGTCTGATTTATCTTATCTAAAGGTCGTGGATTCCGCTAACATTTCCTTTGTGAAAACTGGAACCTGTGATGAGCACTAATAAGTACACTTGGAGAACCCAAATCACCATCACACATATTTCAGAGACCTTACGATCGTTTCGTTGACCATGTCAACATCTTCAAAGGAAGAAAAATTCTGAAATTAAACTACTAGCTGCAGTGTATTTATATCGCGTCTAGGTAAACGAACTAGTCCGAAGTAAAATTGTCGTCGAAGATCCATCGTTTGTTTATTGTGTAGTGAAACTACGAGGTCGATGACCTGCTTTAATCTTCTGGTCGACAAATTTATGAGCCCTTATCTAATATAAGGATAATAGGCTTAAAAGGAAAAGTACCGAGT
Source organism: Tillus elongatus (assembly GCA_964006375.1). Taxonomy (NCBI): domain Eukaryota; kingdom Metazoa; phylum Arthropoda; class Insecta; order Coleoptera; family Cleridae; genus Tillus; species Tillus elongatus. The sequence continues at coordinate 13,331,910 of OZ023268.1, read as the reverse complement.
TATTTAAGGAATCTGCACGTTCCCTTTCGATCTAGAAATTTCCTATGTGGATATTGGAGCAAGCCGACAAGCACATCTGGCGAGACAAACACCATAACCTCCGCACATCTTTTTTATATAGAAAACTAACAAGTTAACATTGTGAGCCAAACACCCGGGTTTAGTTTTGTGACAGTGACAGTGATAGATTCCTTAGGCTAAAATATGAGGATCTAGCCCAGTTATTATTTGTTGAAACTATTTTTAAATATCTATCTTAGTAATAACAGCATTTGCATGAAATTTTGTACGTAGAGGTTTTTCAGGATAAGCAATCCATGTTTGAAAATATCACAAAAGATTTCCAAATAGACACGTGCCAAACCATTAAACATTTGCCGCTGTTGAAAGGCGGCTACGGGAAAACGGTATGTTTGTTCCTGCTAAGTTTGATTATGGACGAAATAGAGCTGTTAGAACAGCAAATGTCGAGGAGAAATAGAACGAATCGAAGAAGATCCGAGTTTAAGCACCAGACAAATCGGTTTGGAACTTGGAGTTTCTAAGGATATGGTGAGCAGGACTTTAAGAGAACAGCAGTTACATACATTTCACCTCCAAACAGTGCAAGAGCTTTTACTTCCGAACTCTAACTAAGACCACGCTTTTGTCGTTTTATTAATGAAAAGATTGAAAATGATCCAAATTTTCATAGAAATATTTTCGATGAGTGCTGTTTTACAAGAAGGAGTATGACAAATTCACATAATGGACACATTTATGCTGACGAAAACCCGCATGCAATAAAGGTTTTGCATTATCAACGTGAAATCAAAATTAATGTATGGGCAGGAATTATCTACAGATTTGTCATAGGTCCTGTCTTCTTACCACCTCGCTTAAATAGTTTAAACCACCAACATCATTTAGTTAATTTGCCAAATTTATTCGATGAACTTCCAATAACTGTAAGGCAAAATATGGGGTTCATGCACGACGGTGCACCACCACATTTCACGCTAAACGTCAAAAAGCATTTAAGTGACAGATTTTGGAATCGATGGATCGGCAGAGGAAACAATATTCCTGTAAATTGGCCACCTCGCTCACCGGATTTAACGTCCATTGATTACTTTTTATGGGGGAACATTTAAGGAGTTGGTATATTCTAGACCAATAAACACCAAAGAAGAATTGTGGATGCCAGTGCAAAATTCAGTAAACATTTTACGGTTAGATGCAGACATGATAGATAGGCTGCAGTTCCATTTTCTCTGTAGAATTATTCTTTGTGTAAACGAAAACGGGGGTCACCTTTAACATTTACTTAGAGTGTTATACGACAATTAATAATTTAATTAAAGTTAGCTGTTTTAGTTTGTTATTGAATTTGTATCCTACTCCTTTTGTTCTTTGCCAGTAAAGTTTTAGTGTTGTTAGTCGATTGGTCCTTAAACATGCTCCAATGTAAATTTTAAGTGTTGTTGGTCGGTTGCTCCTTGCTTTAAACTTCTTGGACCAGACCTGGATAAATTGTGTTCTCGTTCCTATGATGAATTTTAGAACGCAGTGAAACACTTAAATTCGATTATCACAGAAACGACTCCTCCAATCAAAACCTACAAGTTATACCTTTTTGGAAGATAACATATCAAGTAATAAAAATTTATAAGAAATTTGACATACCGAGGCAGAAAAAGTAATTGAGCTTTAAATGTAAACAAAGGGCTGCTGCTGGCGCCCTCTGCAAGGTATATCCAAACTATAATCAAACATGGATTCCTCATCCTAAAAAATCTCTAAGTACCAAATTTCATGCAAATCCTGTTATTACTAAGATAGATATTTGAAAAGGAGTCTCAACAAATAATAACTTCGACAACCAGTATTTTGAAAACCTTCAACTTATGGACGAAGGTAAATTGGGCTAGATCCTCATATATTAGCCTAAGGAATCTGTCATAGCATTTTGTACAGACCTTTTAGAGACACCTCTATATATATATATATATATATATATATATATATATATATATATATATATATATATATATATATATATATATATATATATATATATATATATATATATATAAATTGAAACTGGTCCCGGATTCTAGGGGGCCTAGTTTGCGCTCATTGGAGGAAATTTTTTCAAAATTCAAAAATCGCGATCTCCTCGTTAGTGAATTTTTTGAAGGAAAAGTCACTAAAACGCAGAACGTAGCAAGTATGTTATGGTAGCGAATTTTCATTTAAAAATGCTTTTAAGCACATAGGCGATTTTTTAATGAAAGGCATCAAATTGGGTTAACAGTATAAACCTTACGGTAGAAATTATGTACCAGATTTCATCAAAAGAACCTTAGGTTAGTTTGTGAGTGGTCCATATCGGTCCCTCCACCGCGACCATAAGGTCTATTGTGGCTCCAAAAGAACCTTATCATTTGAAAACGTACAAAAAAATGTTCCCGAAAAAACTGGTCCGATTTTCCTGGCTAACAAACCTCTTCAAGCTATTTACACACCTGTCTATATATAATTGTTCGCTAGGAAAATTCACTAAAACTCCAAAAATTAAACCTATAGAACCTTACTAAGTGAATATTGAAACCTGTGATGAGCACTGATAAGTACACTTGGAGAATCCAAATCACCACAACACATATGTTTAAGATGTGACGATCATGTCACTAACAAAGTTAGCGTCATCAGAGAATTAAAAATTTAAACAGAATTCTGATAATTTTTCATCCTCTGATGACGCTAACTTTGTTGGTAAAACGATCATCGGGTCTTTAAAAAGATGTATTGTGGTCATTTGGGTTCTCCAAATAAACTTATCTGTAGGACCTCATATAAAATCGGTCCAAAATGTAGGACAAGTCCAGGACGTAACCTGGAGGATTTTGTCAAGGAAACTAAGGTTTAACATGCTTTTACTACAATAATCGTCAACCTTGCCGATACTGCGAGATAGTAAAAATATTTTGATGGAAGAACGTCGTAATATATTTACATAGAGATCTGCATCTCAGATTACAAAAACTCAGACCCAGTTCTCTAATTAGCTATTTCCCCACAGACCAGTTATTACTGATGGCTTTATTACAAAACATCTGCAATCGACGTGCCACAAATCATCAACATTACACGTTTGCTATAAATTATCTCAAAAGAATGACACATATCCACTGGTAATGATAATGTTTATTACATCGAGACCTTAGAATAGGCAATTGAATTACTATTCTATACTTTAATATTACAGAAAAGTTTCTTGAGCACCTGCCAACCGATGATTATTACCATGGGACATGTGATTGTATCAAAATTATATCTGTAAAGTACTTGCATTCCGATTTAACAATAATTATACTGCAGCTACAGTTGGCAGAATGTCGCATTCTTGTAACTGGTGGAAAAAACTAATTTGCCATCTACTGTATTTAAAATAATCTGCTTATTTAGATTACGAAGATGCTCTCGGGGTGGTATAATATCCTTATTGTTTCGAGATTCTGCTAAATTTAGAATGTATGTATTATTTCCAATAATACAGTGGAATGAAAATATTAGTGGATTTTTATTTAAAAAAATTCACTAATAGAGAGGTATCGATGGTGAGACTTTGCAAAAAATTTTGCAAATGAGCGCGAATTTGGGCCCCTAGAATCCATATCCGGGGTCAGTTTCGATATATATATATATATATATATATATATATATATATATATATATATATATATATATATATATATATATATATATGTATGTATATATATATATATATATATATATATATATATATATATATATATATATATATATATATATATATATATATATATATATGTATCCAACCGATAACTCAAAAAATAATTAACCGATTTTGATAAAACTCGGCAAGTGTCTTTCTTTTATTAATATCTTGGATGAGTTCGTTATCCAGAAAAATCGCACACGGTTTTCCGAGAAATTTTTGAGTTTTCTTTCGAAAAAAAATTTTTCTCCGAAAATTACAAAGATATTTCGATAAAATTTCGTATACGTATTGCTTTGGGAAAGACCTAACTATGTGCCAAAATTCAGCTCTCTAGGGTTACAGAAAATTAAGCTATTCAAATTTGAAACATTTATGTTAAATATCACCGCTTTTCATTGTCAATAACTTATACGAGATCTAGTATGTTGTTGCCGTGGTAACGGAACATTTGATATTATTGCGCAGGTCTGTTAGACGCTGTAACTGACATTTACCGTATGATAGGAGATCGAGATCGTTTATATGTTTATTTGTTTGAGTCGACGAATTATTTGTGTCATTTGGGAAATTATTCCTTTATTAATGTTAGTGGGTGGATTAAACAATGTTTGTTATGTTTTATCCACACATATAAAGGATCGAAGTTTTACAAAAGGGCTGATATTATACCGGGTGATGCGTTTATACGGTAAAGCTGAATATAATTATTATTATACAAGAGACGAGAAAAAATTGTAGGGTGTCTTAAGCTGCATCTTATAAAATTATTTTGACAATCACCGGCTGGCCCAGAAGTCGATCGTTGGTGATCCATACTTTTTTTTTCGAACAGCCTTATTTTATTGCATCTTTTATCGAAATATGTTTGTAAGAAAAAAAATCAAGACGCAGTAAGTGCGTTTTGGTAGCAAATTTTCATTAAATGCTTCAAATTTCCATAACTCAATTTGCTATTAACCTAAGATTTGTTGGTTAGAAAACCAACGTTTAAGGTATATTGTCGGAAAATTTTTGTACATTTTCAAACAATAAGTTATTTTGATAAAATATAGCATATTGTTTCTACTATATAGGTTATACCGGTAACCAAATTGATGACTGCTTGCATTGAAAAGACATATTTGATATTCAAAGCATTTTTATAAAAATTCACTGCCATAACGCACTTGTTGCGTCCAGAGTTTTTCTAATTTTAGGTAAATAAACAAAGTTCGAATGTCACGCTATGATAGTAATGTAAAAAGTCACGCTCAAGACTCTTGGACAATTTCAAGGCATTTCATTTTATGTATTCTTCAAATATAACCTAATCATACAGACTTGGAGAATACTTCTCTGGCTTCACTGTTGGTTTTTGTAGGTAAAGGACGTAGCCAGCGCGTCAGCTAACTGGAGCAAGTGGCCCTTCGAATTCTGGAAGTTCTAGGATGTTCTTCAATGCTTCTGTGACTATAGTTTCGCTGCTTGACAGCATTCTCAGACAGATTAAAATTGAATTAGTACGAAATCATGACAACTACAAATAAATATCTGTTGCTATGTTATGATATGATGTTTTGATCCAAAAAAATTATCAAATTGAAAATAAAATGAAACACAGATGACAGATGAGGTTTTCAAAAATGTCTATGTGATGTATGTCAATATTTAACATTAAAAAAAACTAGAACTAGCCTATAATAACTATAATAACAGTTACAACAATAAAATAACTAAACAATAACAGTATAAAAGTAGTCTCTATACAACGAAAATATCGACATACATCAACTCATTATTTTATTACAACTTTTTTGAAATAATAGTTAAATTTATTTTCTTTGACATATTTAATTAGAAAGAAGAATATCCAAGAAAGGGGAATTCATTAAATCAGTTTGCTCGTTTAAAACAAGGAAGTTATTGTCGTGTGTGTGCCTTTTGACTTCTAAAGCTTCAAAAAAGTCTAGTTTACGTTTGTCATTATAAAAATGTTGTGGTTATATGCGGTTATTTATTGTAGGTCTATGTTCGGTATCAATAATATGGTTTGCAAATGTAGATTTGTCAGCGTGGTTATTTCTAAATGCAGAAATATGTTCTTTGTATCGGGTGTTAAAATTTCTCCAAGTCTGTATGCAGTATGGACAAGTTTCACCAAGTAAGGGCAACAACAATCAATGAATAACCTAATCACTTTGGAAAACATCTGGCAAACCATTAAAGTACAGCTGGTTGCCTTGTGAAATATGGTTGTAAAAGAACAACGTATTTATATCAGTTAGGTTTTCTATTAATAACCAGATATTATTATTTGAGCTGTGTTATTGTTTTATCTTACTTTTCCATCGACATATCACCATTGTTTTGCTTGATTTTTAGAAAATTTATTTTTTCGTTCCTTGGCAAACCGATCGATACATCTGGCAAACCATTAAAGTACAGCTGGTTGCCTTGTGAAATATGGTTGTAAAAAAACAACGTATTTATATCAGTTAGGTTTTACTATTAATAATCAGATATTATTATTTGAGCGGTGTTATTGTTTTTTCTCACTTTTCGATTGACATATAACCACTGTTTTGCTAGTTCTTGATTTTTAGAAAATTGATTTTTTCGATCCTTTTGTTACATTTTTGCAAAAAAAACATCGGCACAACCGGCCGTTTTAAGCACTGATTAATAAAATAGGATTATTATAGTAAGTTTACTTGTTTTTGACATGGTTTGGCATGCAATCCTACTAAACAAACTCTTTTTATTCAATTACATACTTTTTAGCGAATTTTTCGTAAAACGAAATGGGGAGATCTGTGTTTATATATATATATATATATATATATATATATATATATATATATATATATATATATATATATATATATATATATATATATATATATATATATATATAGGGTGGCGCATTGAAAACGAAACAGACCGATTTACCTCTAGAGATTTTTTTTTAAGAAACGCTGAAACACATCAATTTTAATATTGAGGGGGACATGTTTTGACATAAAACTCAACTTTGTCACATCAACCCCTTAAGGGTGGTGATAACAACCCTCATATTTTGAATAGGGAATATGAGTCGAGTGTTACATCGTCTGAAAGTTCTCTCTTTTTTGAATTCAGCACAATATTTTTTTATCAACTCGTTTAAAAATTATTTACAGTTGAAGATGCAAAAATGCATTTTACTCATTCCGATAAGAAATGCGCTGATAGTTAATGTTTTGTTGGTTTGTAAACAAAAAATTGACTATCAGAACATTTCTTATTGGAATGAGAGAAATGCGGTTTATTATTTCAGTTTATCGGTCGGTTTGATACTTGATAGTACTATCGAAAATTAATTTCACAATGGTGTATTCTGTAGAAGAAAGAGTTGAAATAATAACTCTTTTTTTTTCAAAAACGATGACTGTGCCAACCGTACCGCAAATTTGTTTAATGAACGACATCCGAACAGACATGTTAACAGAAAATACATTTTGGAGTTAGTTGCAAAGTTTCGACAAAGTGGTTCAGTATCCAACAAAAAACGGGATCCTGAACGTGAATTTCCGGTTAGAAATGAGACTACTGAGATTGAAGTTTTAGGACAAATTGCTGCAGGCCCAACTTTGAGCACGAGAAAATTGGCCACTGTTTCATACATCAAAAGAAGAACTATTCAGCGAATATTGAAGCATCATAAATTTCACCCGTATAAAATTCATCTTGTACAACACTCCACAGAAATTGAATGTCTGGACTGGCAGTTTTGGAGACCGTTTAATCGTACCAATTTTTCTTGATGGCAATTTGAGTGGCGAAACGCATTTGGAGTTACCACAAAATATCGTTTACCCTCTACTAATTGACATTGTTGAAAATGACGATAGCTTTTAAGAAAATCAATTAGTGTTTCAACAAGATGGAGCTCCTCCGCATTTTTCACAACGTGTTAGGGAGTTTTTGAACAGGGAGTTTCCAGGACAATGGATTGGGCGTAGAGGTGCTATTGAGTGGCCCTTTAGATCACCGGATTTAACTCCTTTAGACTTCTTTATGTGGGGCCATAGAATAATTACGACGACGCATTGTTGAAGAATGCCGTCTACTAACTCCATAAATGCTACAGAATGTCAGAGCTCGTTTTGAACAACATTTGTACTTTTGTATGGAAGCTGATGGTCAACAATTTGAACACTTACTTAACTGAATAAACATTTTTGAACGTTTGGTTTTGTTTTTTAGTTTGTTTTTTTTTTACGAAAAATTTACTAATTAGTGCATTTCTTATCACAATGAATGAAATGCGTTCTTGCAACTCCAACTGTAAATAATTTTTAAACGAGTTGATAAAACTTCGAAAAAAATTTGTGTGCTGAATTCAGAAAAGAAAGAGCTTTCAAATTATGTAACACTCGACCCATGTTCCCTATTTAAAATATAAGGGTTGTTATCACCACCCTTAAGAGGTTGATGTGACAAAGTTGAGTTTTATGTCAAACCATGTCCCTCTCAATATTAAAATTGACGTGTTTCAGCGTTTCTTAAAAAAAATATTCTCTGGACGCAAATCGGCCTGTTTCGTTTTCAATGCGCCAGCCTGTATAAACACAGATCTCCTCATTAGTGAATTTTTCGTTTTACGAAAAATTTGCTAAAATAAGAAGCACATTAAACGGATACAAAATTCGCATGTAACGTCATGCCACACAAACAAACAACAAACAAACTTCAGTCGTCTCTCTTTCAAACTGGTAGGTTTACTGTGGTATAAAGCAGGGAATTTGCCATCATTTATATGAAACCCAAATTTTCGATTTATTAAAATCTGACACCGTTACTTTCTTACTGCGTTCGGACCGTATTTCTTTTTAAATATCACTTGTGTCACATTTAGTATTTAAGATGCTCTTCTGGGATTATATCAGACGACTGACAGCATTGGCTAAATTAAATAAATCATTGTGGAACAGAAAGCTCGAGAGCCACCAATTAAAGACAACGATTTACCCACTTTACCAATAATAGATGTTTAATATGCAGAAGCATCAGCAACGCTTACGAATTTCAGAGACCTGTTTTTATAAATGTCAGAGGCCAAATCGGATTGTAACATTTACATCTTCAGATATGGGCAGCAATTCATTTGCAAACAGTATAATGATTATGTGTAAACCAGTGGTTCTCAAACAATTTTAAACAGAGTTGTTGAAGAGGTCTTGATACATTTGGTAACTGTTGCATTTCCGAGTGTTTTAAAGCTTTAACCACAGCATAACCAACAGTCTTCTTTATGCTGTGCCTTAACTCCTGAGAATAATGTATTCTAGAAGTGCGCCTTAGTGTACATCTACAGGGTGTTTCCAAATTAAATGCTAACGGTTAGTGGCCAGTTTATTAGGTCATTAAGTCATTATATTATGCCTAGGAGTCGTTTACGGAACAATTACGATCATTTAAGTGAGTTCGAAAGGAGGTACGTTGTTGGTATGCGGGAAGCCGGTTTTTCAATCAGACAACAATGTTACAGCGTAAGTCCAGCTGGTCTGAAGAATGAATCCATAACCATCGTCATGCTTTAGCACGGCAAGATCGTCATTTGATGACTGTGGCTTTACAAGACGGAGTTTCCACAACACAGTCGATTGGAAATGCTTGGTAAGGAGTTTTACAACAGTCACTATGGAAACGATATAGTCCGGAGGCCAAGGCACACTTTTGGTCAGAATTGTGCATTTTATAGGTAAAAGTATGAAACTTTCCAGGCTTGTAACATAGACCGCAATAGTCCTTTTGAGCTTTGTAGGCATCGCCGGAAGTGCCCAGGAGCCGCCATCTTGGTTTTCTACCGGAACAACATCCAGTTGCACTTTAACTGCATGCAACTCTTGAACGAACAGTCCGATTACAGTTTTCTTTTTTTAAGCTCTTTTTAAAGCTAATAAAAAGTATTGTAAACGTTTTCTTGTAAGTCTTACGGTTTTCGCATAATTTACAGAAAACGTAAATTCTAAACGATAAAAAAAGTTGTATTTGTTTTTTCTTCTTTTCCGCAGCTACAACGATAAATAATGTGAGTAAGATTAAAAAGATAATTGCATTAGCTTTCTATTGATGTATAACACCTTTGATTTTAACAGAATATAAATCCTAAAGAGAAACAGAAACGAATTAGATCGGGCGGGCGTCTGAATGTAAATTTAAGTACCCTCTTTGCAGTAAATATGATATCGGTATTTAATCCTTCGCCATAGTGGCTATTGAAATAAAACGGGAGTTTTTGCTAGTCAACAGGTTTATTCGTCGTTACTGTACTCTCAGACTACAACTGAAACTGTTATATTCATAAGGTTAGACTCTTTCTTGAAAGTTGCTCATGTGAAGAAGACTCTTCACGCCCATCATGTAACAGCGTGTGCGCTGTACGCCCTTCGAGAGGAAGCTTACAAAGAGTTTTCAGAATTAGGAGTTGAATGTAAGTCGATGGAGGATTGGTGCTCATCACAGGCGGAACACCATCCTCAATTTCATTTCTGAAACCTCATCCTCCCAACTGAACTCGCGTGGGACAAAGCAGTTCACGAGGCTGCTTTCGAAAAGTATGTTTGCACCTTACAGAATCTGCAATGGCTTTATCACGCTCTAGATTACCAGAACTACGCCAGATATGTCGCTTTCAGCTGCGTGATATGCTCACTCTAAAGAACGATCATCCTGATGTATATGAAGAATTTCTAAAAGGGAAGTTTACAGTCAACAAAACGGGTCGACAGTTTTTTTGTATGCCTATCGACTAAGCTAACGATCAAAACAATGCACTGGTTAAAGGCACTGGGGGAGCTATCGGTCTTACTGAAAATCCAGACGCGCTTCTACGGTGGATGGTCTGCGGACCAGAAGTAACACGTACTGTCGAAGATTTCAGAAGGCAAATCCAACATAAAATGAGCTAACAAAAACACACAATAGGTAATTAAAAATTTAATTCTTCAATTGAATATGGGGAAGAGTGGGGTAAAATGATTTCTCGAGGTGAAATGATCCCACCAACTATTGAGGCTAGTTGTGGTGCCTTCTAAGTTCCCATAGCATAATGTTATAGTTAAAGTTTTGTACAGTTATCGGAAATTTATATGGCCAGTCCAAAGACGATCGTATAAGGGTTGTCTTCATGAGATTGACTTGCTACTACTTGATATAAGGTATTAGCTTTTTAAATGTCATGTTAAATCTGTGTATAGTTATTTATTGAATCGAGTATGTGTACAACTTGTTATGGTAAAATTAGACTTTTGAAACCTTAGACAGTTGCACGCTTATTGCTCACTGAATCTTTATAGGTTAGGTGAGATCCATTGAGTGCATTTGGGGCAAAAGAATCCGCTGTGAGTGGTGTAAAATGATCCCGAAATCATTTTATCCCGCACATGGAAGATCGTTTTGTCCCATTTATTAAATCGGTTTAGTTAGGTAGTTACTTTAATAATATTTTGTATTTCAGAATGCCACGTAAATATATAACTCAGCCATCGCCGGTCCCAAGCCAGGGTGAGAAAGAAGGAGGGGGTGGAGTAACAACCACGTTAAAAAGCAGGGTCCGTCTGGCCCGGACGGTAGTACTCTGTAACGGCCCCTGGCTAAGAACACAGCATCTAGCAGGTGGTAGTGGAATTTTCCTTTACGTGATACTAAAGGATTTTCTCACGCCCGAGGAGGTACCACTCCACGCATCAAGGGGCCGGTGAAGTCCCAACGGACGTTTCCGGTTCTGGTTTATGAGTCGGTTGTCCTTATAAACAAAAATGATGATGGCTCCTCCTTGTACAAAAGATTTCGGAGGTAAAATACCCCTCCATTCGGATCTCCGGGAGAGGGGTGTACAGGGGGCGCCAGCATCAAGATTTAACATATCCATCTCAAATATATGTGGCCTAAATTCTAACCTGAACTCCGTCCACCATTTCCTTCAGGCTAATAGGCCCCAACACCTCTTTCTCACCGAAACCCACATCAGTGCCAAAACAGCCACTAATCACCTTAATTTCGCGGGGTATGAGCTCCTTATTTCCTTTAGATTGCATGGAGGCGTGTGCGCACACGTCCGTAGCAATCTACCCTGCACCAGACTACCCAATTTAGAAGCTGGAAGAAAAGACATACTATTGATAAAACTCTATCTCTCTCTCTCTCTCAGGGCTGCAACTAAATTCATCTGTTGCATTTACCGGTCACCTTCTAACAACTTTGTCCAGCTCTTTGACTACCTTTCTGAAAAAACCGACCATCTGATTTCTGAATATCCTTCTTCGAGGTCACTATTCTTGGTGACTTCAATGTCCATAATAAGGAATGGCTAGGATCTTCAAAAACTGATCCACAAGGGAGAGCAGCGGAGGCCTTTGTAGTCAGCATTTCTTTAGCCAATATGGTTCAGCAACCTACTTACTTTCCTCGCATCCCAACATATAGCTCAAATCCCTTGGATCTCCTTCTTACTACAAAACCTGAGTGCTATAAGAAATCAGTCACCGCCCCCTTGGTCGCTCAGACCACGGCATGGTCAACGATTCCTGCGCAATGCAACCCGAGGTCACAGATTCATCACACCCACGCATCGTTTGGCACTACAAATTCGCAAACTGGGACGAAATAAGCCATTACTTTTCCACTTTTCCTCATTTCCATGGGCGTCTGTCTGCTTCTCTCATCCTGACCCGTCTGATATCTCACAAAACGTCACCGAAGTTATCCAAGCTGGCATGCAGTTATTTATTCTACGTACACAGAAAACCTCTTCAGCCCCTCAAAAGCCCTGGTTCTCTAAATCCTGTGACAAGGTCAAAGCTCACACAACGCTCCTACACAATCCCAGTCAAAAAAACCGTTAAGCATTTAACGACGCAAAAAGCGCTATGTCAGCATTCTTTCTGAGACAAAAGACTCGTTTAATAACCACATTAAAAACAAAGTCCTCTTAAGCTCCAACGGCAGCAAACCCTTCCGGACTCTTGCTAAATCTATTGGGAATAATTTCTGCAAGAGCACGTTCCCACCTCTTGTCTCAGGGGATGAAATTGTTTCTACCGCCCTGGGCAAGGCTGAACTTTGTGCCTCGTTGTGCGCCGGCAATCCTACTCTTAACCCACCTCTAAATGTTCAACCACCAACAGTCCCAATGTCGCGCACAAAATGACGGATACCATTTTCAAAACTAAAAAGATACAAAAGATGCTATCTTCTCTTAATACCAGGAAAGCCTCGGGCCTTGACGAGATCCCAGCAATTGTTCTCAAAAAATGCACACCAGAACTTGCTCCTGTCCTGACTCGTCTGCTTCAGAAATCTTACAATAGAGGCATATTCCCTAGTAACTGGAAAACTGCTTGAGTACAACCTGTCCCCAAGAAAGGATCCAAAGCACTTCCTAGCAACTACAGGCCTATTTCTCTCCTTTCAGCCGTCTCTAAAGTGATGGAAACGTATATAAACACCGAATTACTAAAATGTCTTGAAAAACACAGTCTAACCCACGATAGGCAGTATGGATTCCGTCAGCGCAGATCAACTGCCGAATTCTTTTCCTTTGTCACCCATTCTTGGAACAAGTCTATGTAACTACACAGTGAATCCTATATTGTCGTTCTAGACATATCCAAAGCATTTGATCACGTCTACCACCAAAACTCTGTACCTGGACAGCAAATTTCCTCTCCAACCGAAGCATTTCTGTTGTCGTGGATGGCCATTCCTCTAAACGGTATCCAATTAATGCAGGAGTTCCTCAAGGTTCAGCTTTAGCCCCTACTTTGTTTCTTCTCCACATCAATGACCTCCTCTCTAGCACATCCAACCCAGTTCACAGTTACGCGGACGACAGCACCCTCCACTCAAATATACAATATTCTAAGCCTGTCTCTTTAGCCCAACTAGATGAGGACCGCAGGCTCATAGAGGGTTCTGTCTCTGTGGATCTCGAAAAAAATATTAGACTGGGGAAGTATAAATCTTGTACAATTCAACCTCACCAAATCTCAGTTTTGCTTTCTATCTCATAAGAAATACAGCAGCCCCAGACCTATCACAATGAACAACCAAGTTATTTAAGGTGATGAGTCCTTTTCACTTGTTGGCATTCTGTGGATCGAAATCTCAATTGGCACCAACATGTCACATCAATTGCAGAAGCGGCTGCTAAGAAATTAGGTTCCCTTTTCCGGGCTCGCAAATACTTTTCACCAGCTAATCTCTATACCTTATATACTTCACAAATAAAGCCAAACCTCGAATACTGCTCCTACATCTGGAGTGCTGCTGCCGCTTCTACACTCGCTATCCTGGACTCCATTCAGAAGAGAGCTATACGTCTCATTGGTGACCCTACCCTCACCCAAAGGCTGCCATCCCTTGCCCACCGACGTGCCGTTGGTGACCTCTCTCTCTATTTTATAGATATCTGCACGGGCACTGCTCAGAGGAGCTTTCTTCCATAGTTCCTCCTACCTGCTGTCCCCAACAGATCTACCAGGGGAACAGAGCGAATGCACCCTTTTACTGTCCAGGTCACCAGACACAGAATATCTTGTTATGCCCGCTCTTTTGTCCCGAGGACTTCCAATTTGTGGAATTCCTAGCCGGCACATGTTTTTCCTTCTCCTCCGAACCTCCAAACCTTCAAGTCCAGAATTAACAAGTTGCCTCTTTCCTCCTTGTCGACACCCACGGTACGATAGTATTTAGGCTGTAAGCTCTCGTGGTGTGTTGTTGAAATAAAAAATGATGTGTCAGTCGACCCCTCTTGCCTTTTAAATTTTTTGGAGGGGTGGCTCTGGGCTAGAGGGATGCAGTAATAGCTTCGAAATCAAGAAAAAATTTGGTCCCTCTCCAAATTAAAATTGACCTGTTTTAGCATTTTTTCCACACTTGGACAAAATCGGAAATTTTAGAGGTTGCAAATTTTAGTTGGGACACCTGTATATGACAGATCAAACAACGCAAAGTGCGGTAAACAAGAAAATTATGGTTTTCGAATAGGAACTTGTGAAGAGATAGATATAAGGTTAGTAGGATGTTTACTACAAACATTAAATAAGAAAGTGTGCATATCTAATCAGATGAATCTCGTGTAACTTGAGATTCTTCGAAGATTCTTTAAAAAGAATCACTCTGTCTGCATACAAAGAGAACGACCTCTGCCATCGTTAAGGAATCAATAGAGAGTATTGTATCTTGCTGCATTCCATTAACGTTAACTGTAGAATAAAACAGTATATGAACATAAATAAAACAGTAAAACTGTGTCCATGTACTGAAAATTCGCTTTCCAACGTTTATTAGAGGAAGCGAAGAGCAAAACGTTATTTCAAGGACACTGCGAAGTGGAGAATACATAATAATGCAATAAACTTGCATTAGCGTTAAGTGTACCGGTAGTAAAGTTTATATTTATGTGTGTATTTATTTCATCAAGTTTTATATATTTATAGTATCTGATTATTGTACCTATTTGGCGAAGTTACAGCCACAATATGCGTTCATTTAAATGCATCCTCTAGAAGGCGTTGAACAATTCTGAAAATCAAAATAACGCGACATGTATTGATCACGTGTTTTTAGCGAATTTTTCGTAAAACGTGTTACGGCCTGAAATTGCGACAATTTTTCTTTTTTTTGTATTGGTGCAAAGATATGGTTAACTAATTATTTACATATAAGTTTCCGTAGTTTCACATTTGTTTAAATAAACAGTTTATAGGAATTGGCAATGGATGACTTACCTGGAGAATACTAATTTATGCCTACAACTTAGCTTGTGTACCCAATAATTGTTAAAATGACGAGATGAAGGCAAACGAATTTGCAGGTTATATTATTTATTATGTTGAACAGGCACAATCACATCCGACTGTGTGCTTATCATTTTATGAATAGCGTACGTCTTTCACATGTAAATATTTAATCGTAATGCACACACTGCAACAGTTTGATCTAATACCGATTCTAAACACTGAGAAATAACATAGCGAATCATTTTAACGCTTGTGTTATTTTTTATATTTAGTTGCCTGTATCATATGGGAGATAACCTGTAGATAAGAAATTTGCCGATCGTAAATATACTTGCAGTAGCGGCTCCTGGTAATAAACGAAAATTTAACTTGTAGAAACACATGGAATTCGTATAAAGTTAACAGAGAATCTAAGTTTGTCAACTGCTACAGTCACGTATTATCAGTTAACGATAACATGCTGTGCTCAAAGCGCCGGGAGATTTGAAATTAATTATACAATTAGACAGGTTGAAACAATACCCGCCGCTGGGATATGTACTTGATGGTTCAGATGTTTAAAATATAAGTTCTTTAACATATTTGTGTTGGCAATATGTGACCACTGCCACCTCCTCGGGTCGACTTGAATATTTTTCAAAAATGTCCAGTTCTTTAAAAAGCAATTTCTGCCTTTCATTTCATCCACTTAGGTAACACTTGAATGTGTTACATATTCAGAGTTCATCATGTCAAATTTATAGATTTGCTCATCGTATATTTGCGTATTTTTGAATATTTGAATCCCTCCCACTCTTCAGAACCCAACTTCGAACGGTTTTTTTTCTATGCTGCTTTTCCCGTTTTCTTGCGAAAACTGTCCGTTTGCCATTTTTGTCTGCAGATTTTATTGTAAGCTGTTGTATTTTATTGTGTCTTTTTGGACAAAGGTTATGTGTAAAGTGATTGTAGTTTATGGTAATTGGTAATTGTTGTGACTGGCTGTTAGGTTCTGCAGTTGGTAAATTATAGTGTTTAAGTTTTCTGTTATCGCATATTGCTTACGACCGCCATTGAATTTCCACAGGATTTGCTTGAAGTGGCCCTTTTTTATGTTTACTTCTGAATGAGTAATCGTGGGTATTCATCCCCGTGAGGACCTTTGGCCCAGATATCTTCCCGTCCATCAATTAGCTAGCAGATGTTATTTGGATCCCGTGGCCTCCCCGACACTGTCCAGGATTAGCTCCTAATATAAATACCTCCCAATTTTATATCGACTACGTTGTCCGGGAATTTAATGAGATTATCAGAAGTAATGAGAATCTTTTTGTGGACTATTATGCTAATGGATTAAATACACCTCATATCATTCATATTGACTATTCGGAGATACGTCAGGGGTTAAATGTGAACCTCCGCATAAAATATATTAAATATTGGGTAGTCCTTGCTTATTTGATCTGTACCATTTTTTCTAACCCTTCTGTACTAATTTTGTGAACGTTCTTGGCAGCCAATTACGGGAAAGATAATACTGTTCGATACTTACCTTTAACTCAGATTATGATAATAACTATTGATATTCCAAATTTACGAAGTTAATAAATCTCGATACACCGTTAACCTATAAGATATAATAGATTTGTTTTAAATTGGCCAGGTTTAAAGATCGATACCTTATCAAAATATTATCATACAATGTCTATATTTTACTTTTACCCAGTAATTTAAATATTTATACACTTACATGTTTATTTTTGCACGTATTATAATTATATAAGTATATTATCTATTTTATTATTTTCTAATAAATAAAAACTAAAACTTTAATTTAGTCAGTGAATGGTTTTGGTCAATGTTTTACTACATGTTCTACAGGTCCTACAAATTTTGGGCTCCTCATTTAAAGCTTAGGAAAGTATACTGGACGTACCTATGACGTGATGCGTCTTGCTTTTCATCCTTCCTTTGTTCTTATAATAACAATTACTTTAGGTCACGCATTACCTAGCACATTTATATCCCTTTTTTTATTCAGCCGTGTCGTGAATAAACACTGACCATCTAGAGTTTGCAATCGCCTCCGGGCATCTAAGACTGCTGGCGCTCTTATAAATTGTTTATTGAATTAATGCTCCTTCCAGAAATATACAACTATAGTTGAAAGAAAAACGTTCAACCCGAGCCACCCTGAGATTGCCGGAGCATAAGCATTGCCCGCTGTTTATTCAGCATTCACATCAACTTCACTTTTAGATTGTTCTGTTATTTTTCTTATTAGGCTATTACAGCAGAACACTCAAAAAATATAGGTCAGATTTTGATAAAATTTGGTAGGTACCTTCTTTTTGTAAGTGGCTTGGATAAGTTCGTTATCCAGGAAAATTGAACAAGATTTTCCGGGAAAATTTTGGGTTTTCCTTCGGAAATGTCTTGTATCTCCGAAAATAACAAAGTTATCACAACCAAATTTGGCATACACGTATCTACTATCAAACTTACCCCAATACGTCTAAATTCAGATCTCTACGTTAAAAGAAAAAAAGGTCTAGGGATTTAAAGAAAAAACTTTGGGTACCACTGGTGATTAGAGAAAACCACAAGAATAAAATATTTTGTGTGGTCAACAAAACCAATTGAATATTACATACAACAGTTAAGTTTTCTTGACGCAAAAACGTCAAGAAGTGTCAGAAGAAATATTATGAAAATTTTATAATTTTTCTTCTTATAACATTAAATATGTATAGGAAAGACCGATATATTAAAACGAGGACTTATCAAGCAAATGAGCTTAGTAAATTAATATTTTGTTTTTAATTATTTATTTATTTTGTAAATATATTTCTGTAAATACGTTAGGTGAAAAGCTTATATATTTTATATTTTGATTTAAAAGTTGTTACATATATGTACTTTGAATAAATGATGTACAGTATTTAAAAAAACGTCAAAGTCGCGATTTGAAACGTTAAAATTTGCAATTTTCAGACAAATAATCTAAAACAAATACGGATTGTGTAGAAGAAATGTCGTAATAAGTGTGCTTTAAAAAGATTTAAATTTCAGCTTCAACCACCATTGACCTTCATTTTGCTAAAATATTTTCGGAAAATCAATTTCAAATAGACCCTCTTTCTGGTGCTTTGGCAGTAGTTTTAGTTTAATAGTCTATATTTTAGCAAATTTTCGTAGAAAAATTCACACATACACACACATATTCTAAAATGACATATTTGGAAAAAAACGTTTTTATGGACAATCGCTGCCATAACGCACTTGCTGCGTCCAGACTTTTTTATGGTTCTGTTTAAAAACTGAATTTATGCAACTCCAATGGCAGATAAACAGAAACTTAGACTTAGCACCACAAACAAGACTAACCCAATGAATGAAAATCTCGATCACCGGGTATATTAATACTACTAGATAATACATTTTTAGCCAATTTTTCGTAATACGAAAAATTCACTAATAAGGAGATCTGTGTTTGAATATATATATATATATATATATATATATATATATATATATATATATATATATATATATATATATATATATATATATATATATATATATATATATATCACATCGATAACTAAAAAAATAATTGGCCAATTTTAATGAAATTTAGTACATACCTTCCTTTTGTTAGTGGCTTTTTTCCGGGAAAATTTTTGTATATCCGAAAATAACCAATTTACCCTACACGCAAAAATTCAGATCCCTAAAGTAAAAGAAAAAAAGTTATAGGCATTTTAAGAAAAAAAAATTGGGTGCCACTGGTGATCAGAGGAAAGCACAAGAACAAAATATTTTGTGTGATTAACATAACCAATTCAATATTACATCCAACGGTTAAGTTTGCTTGGCACAAAAACATCAAGAAGTAACAGAAAAAATATTTTGAAAATTTGATAATTTTTCTTCTTCAAACGTCAGTCACGATTTGAAACGTCAAAATTTGCAATTTTCAGACAACGAATTTGGAACAAATACATATTATGTAGACTATATCTCGCAAGAAGTGTGTTTTACAAAGCCTTAACATTCAATTTCAACCATCACTGTCCTCATTTTACTAAAATATTTTCAGAAAATCCATTTCAAATAGACCCTCTTTCTGATGCTTCGGCAGTAGTTTCAGCTATAGAGTTTATGGTTTAATAGTCTGTATTTTAGCAAATTTGCGTCGAAACAATTCGTTATTGAGAAGACCGCGACTTATGAATTTTCAAAAGATTTCTTCAAATGAGCGCGAACTAGAACCCCAAAAACCCATATACGGGGTCAGTTTCAGTTGTTACCTGTTTACACATATACAGGGTGACGCTTTTCTACAGCAACGCTCAATATATCCGTTATTATACAAGATATGATAAAAAAGTATATACGCTAATCAACGGGTATCTCGAGCTGCATCTTAAAACCAATTTTGACAATCAGAGGATGGCCCATAAGTCGTTGGTGATACATACTTTCTTTTTTTAATAGAACACCCCCTTATTTTATTGCATTTTGGTGTTTTTCGGCAAATTATAATGCATGTTTGAAGAAAAAAATTTGATATCGTTCATCGTTTTTGAGTTATTTCAATTTTTTTGAACTTTTCGCGTTTTTTGTACATATTTCAAACACATATGACAAATTGTGAAACGGCATTTTTATCAATAGATAGCGAAGGCCCATGGAAATGACGCATTCAGAGAGCTTTTTGTTTGTATTACTCGTCGAAAAATTCGAGCTGCCATATACGGGCACGCTAAAATAGTGGCTGAATTTAAAAAGTTTAGGCAGAAATGTTTTTAGTGTTTCTGTGGAATTTATTTTTGTAAGATTTATGTGATATGTTGGTAATTAATAATAAATGTTTAGTAAGTTATTGTAAAAGAATTTTTGTGAAAAATGTAATTTAGTGTTAATGTTACACTAAACTACATTTTTCAATTTCTGTAAAAAAAATGGTGATTTTCTGTAAAAGAAATGTTTGCAAATTTTCATAAACAGCTTAAAGAGGTTCGTTGGCCAGGAAAATCGGACCAGTTTTTTTCTGGAACTTTTAAGGTTTATTTTCAAAAAATGCTTGTACTTCTTAAAACAACAAAGCTATTTTAATGAAATACCGTCGATTATTCCTAATATATAGGTTATACTGCCAACCAAATGTCCTTCTTTTAAAAACAAAACATATTTGCCATTAAAAGCATTTTTACGAAAATTCGCTACCATAATGCACTTGCTGCGTCCAGACTTTTTCTTCTGTATTTTTCCTCAATATAATGAATTTATATTTATTCAATCTTCAGTAATTACCAGCAAGACATTTACGTATCAAATCCTTTCAATGGGATCAGTCAGCCTCTCTGACTTTATTAACAGCAGGTTGTGAATGTTCAAGGAAATCACTTCTTATTCTCGCTAACTAAAGGTCAAATTCAAATGACAACCATGGTAACCTGACTGCTGCTTGTTACCTTCTCGTATATGAAAGTTTGCAGACATAACAGATAGATCACAAGCGTTATTGATTATTAATTTAGGTTTGAAGAAAAAATTTACTTCTGTTGACATTGTACTTTGAATTTTATGATATACAGGTGACCTGAAATTATGCGTCAAGCCTTCAGGGGGTGACTCCTTACAAGAAATTAGTGCCACAAAATCCTATAACAATGTTTCGAATACTCAATATTAACGGAGATACAGGTGTTATGTTCACCTCCTGAAGTCTTGGCGCATCATTTCCTGACTATATATATATATATACATATATATATATATATATATATATATATATATATATATATATATATATATATATATATATATATATATATATATATATATATATATATATATATATATAGGGAGAAAGGTGAAGGACAAGGCCACAAGGAGACAACCGCATACACGTGTTTCAAGCTTATTAGCTATCATCAGTACGCTATAGCCAGGTGATGATGGGAACACATTGGATGAAGAAGCAAAAATACACGGAGTCACAACAGGCAACCAGTGCACATTTGCAGCATCATTAGGAAGACCCTCAATTCGAGGGCAACAACCAAATCGCCACGGAGGCAAGGAAATCACCTGCGTGAACATCCGGAGCCCAGGATCATCATACTATATATAACGCATACACCTGTTTCAAGCTTATTAGCTATCATCAGTACGGTATAGCCAGGTGATGACGGAACACTTCCTAATGATGCTGCAAATGTGCACTGGTTGCCTGTTGTGACTCCGTGTATTTTTGCTTCTTCATCCAGAGTGTTCCCATCATCCACTGGCTATACCGTACTGATGATAGCTAAAAAGATTGAAACACGTGTATGCGGTTGCCTCCTTGCGGCCTTACCCTTAACCGTTCTCTTTGTATAGTATACAGAAATATCGTGTTAAAAAATCCTGTTATATATATATATATATATATATATATATATATATATATATATATATATATATATATATATATATATATATATATATATATATACATATATATATATATATATATATATATATATATATATATATATATATATATATATATATATATATATATATATATATATATATATATATATATATATATATATATATATATATATATATATATATATATATATATATATACATGTTTCAAAAATTATGGTCCATATTACAGGTGCACATTCATTACCAAAAAAAAAATGTTTTTCATATAAACATGGGTCCACAATGCTTAGTTTTTTTTAATGTTCTGGCCTCGAAGTAAACTCATTCAGCCACTGCTTAGTTTTTGAAATACAGCGTCTTTAAGTAATATGTTTTTTTTCTGTTTTTTAGTGAATTTTCTTTAAAAAAAATCACTAATGAGGAGATCCCGACTTTTGAATTTTGAAAAATTTTCTTCAAATGAGCGCTAATTAGCGTCTTATGTTATTGCATTTTTGCATTTTCCATCGAAATATAATGCATGTTTGTAAGAAAAGAAATTCTGGATGCAGCAAGTGCGTTATGGTAGCGAATTTTGATCAAATGCTTCATATTTGAATAGCCCAATTTGCTATTAACCTATAAGGTTGACCAAGAAACGAGTGTTTGTGGGAACCCTTTAAGTTTACTTTTGGAAATTTTTGTACATTTTCACACAATAAAGTTATTTTTATGAAACATGGCACATTGTTTTTACTATATAGGTTATACTGGTAATCAAAATTGATGCCTGCTTTCTTAAATAAAAAGAAAACAGACATATTTGCAATAAAAACATATTTAAGAAAATTCACTACCATAACGCACTTGCTGCGTCCCGAGTTTTTTTATGGATAATTTCCAGAAAAATTTAAATACTGGCGTGAAATTCGGGATACGGAGGTTTTCGAAAACGAGGAATTTAACTATGTTATTGTTGATTTGTTGATGATACTGCTTGCAGAAGGCGCCACTTGTAAGAGGATGCTTGCATTCAATTCACCCTAATTTTTTTGACACCCTGTACACCGACGTTTTATACAGCTGCTTTTAATTCCTTTTCAATTTTAAGCAAAAATGATATGATCGGTCGAAATCTCTTAGACACCATTTTAGAGATACTTCAATTTTTGTAGGTCGATGTTGGGTCAGAAATTGATTTTGCGTTGAATTAAGAAAAATCATAGAAATCAAATTTTTATCTTTTTATTGCGATATATATATATATATATATATATATATATATATATATATATATATATATATATATATATATATATATATATATATATATATATGTCTTGTCTTTGGACCATAAGTCGGTAGTAACATAAATTTTCTTTTTCTTTTTTTTAATGGAACATACCTTATGAAATTTGTGCATTTTCCAACGAATTATAATGCGTGCTTGTAAAAAAAATATGATATCGCTCATTGTTTTCGAATTATTTCAGTTGCTTTGTAACTTTTCACGTTTTTTTTAATCTTATGAAAATGACGCGTTCAGGGAGGTTTTCGTTTATATCATTCGTTGAAAAAATCGAAATACCACACACAGGCCGCTCTCAAATAGTGGTTAAAGTTGAAAAAAATCACACCGTCGTAACTCAATTTCTTCAAATAGGACAGCCTGTATTCTAGCGAATTTTTCGTAAAACGAAAAATTCACTTATGAGGAGATCTGTGTTTATATATATATATATATATATATATATATATATATATATATATATATATATATATATATATATATATATGATAGCTAATCAGCTTGAAACACGTGTATGCGGTTGTCTCCTTGCGGCCTTCCCTTAACTTTTCTCCTTGTATAGTATACAGAAATGCCGTGTTAAAAAAATCCTGTTATATATATATATATATATATATATATATATATATATATATATATATATATATATATATATATATATATATATATATATATATATATATATATATATATCCAACCGATCACTCAAAAAATAATGGGCCGATGTCAATGAAATTTGGTATGTGCCTTCCTTTTGTAAGTGGCTTGGATAAGTAGGTTATCCAGGGAAATCGGACCTGTTTTTCCGGGAAAATGTTAGGTTTTCCTTCGGACATTTTTTGCATCTCCGAAAATAACAGAGCTATGACAACTAAATTTGGCATATACGTTTCTACTGTCCAACTTACCATACGTACCAAAATTCAGATCCCTAGATTGAAAGAAAAAAGTTATAGGCATTTTAAGGAAAAAAATTAGGTGCCACTGGTGATCAGAGAAAAGCACAAGAACAAAATATTTTGTGTGATTAACAAAACCAATTGAATATTACATCCAACAGTTAAGTTTTCTTGGCGTAAAAAGGACAAGAAGTCGCAGAAAAAATATTTTGAAAATTTTATAATTTTTCTTCTTGAAACGTCAAAGTCGCGATTTGAAACGTCAAAATTTGTAATTTTCAGACAACGAATTTGAAGCAAATGCGGATTATGTCGAAAAAAATGTCATAATAAGTGTGTTTCACAAGGCCTTAGGTTTCAGCTTCAACCATCACTGACCTTCATTTTACTAAAATATTTTCATTTCAATAGACCCTCTTTCTGATGCTTTGGTAATAGTTTTCGCTATAGAGTTTATGTTTATCTCGCCAGATGTTTGTCGACTTGATCGAATATCCACATAGTAAATTTCTAGATCGAAAGGGAACGTGCAGATTCCTTAAATAACTCGGTACCTTTAAACCTATTATCCGTATATTAGATAAGGGCTCATAAATTTGTCGACCAGAAGATTAAAGCAGGTCTCAGACCTCGTAGTTTCACTACACAATAAACAAACGATCGTTCTTGGAAGACAATTTTACTTCGGACTAGTTCGTTTACTTTGACGCGATATAAATTTCACGGTAGCTAGTTGTTTAATTTAGAATTTTTCTTCCTCTGAAGATGTTGACATTGTCAACGAAACGATCGTAAGGTCTCTGAAATATGTGTTGTGGTGATTTGGGTTTCTCTAAGTGTACTCAGTTCTATTAGTCGATCAGATTATGTGATTATTTTACGAATTTTCGAAAAATAAATTAAAATATGCAAACCTAACATTGGTACAAAATGGGTAAAAAATCATTAATTTGATAGGATCTATGTTGACATTCTCATAATGTATAACTAGTTGAAAAATTATTTTCACAAACAAAAATGTGCGACTGGCAACCAGCCGCAGCAATTTCATCCCTCAAAATGTAATACAATATTTTCACAAATGTCAAATGAGGTCTTAAAGTGACAGACCTAAATAACGTTCTTAATTGACGAGGCTATCTACAACCTGGCACATATTTTTCTTCACTAACTTCAATTGCCTACATCGAAGAATAAGAATATAATACTGTTACAAAGCACTTCAATAGATGTAGGTGCGGTCTTGCCACATCTCCAAAACTTCCCTAACATCTGGGAATTATTACACAATCTGGCAACACCGCCTCCCTGCCCCCTAGGGTTGCTTAGGGTGACCCCCACAGGCGAAGTCTCAACCCTCTCAGACCAAAAATAACGAAGGTACCAACTTGTGCCCCGTCGGAACGGATAACTGAGATCTGCGCATTTCGAACACCCTGTATATACACCCTGTATACGCATAGAACCCTTAGACCCTGTATACGCAGAGAGATCTTATAGCACGAGAAACGCCTATTGTGTAACATAGGAGTGATGACCACATTTGGATCACCTGTATATACATCCCCCTTTATACACACGGGACCGATCTGTATTCGCAGAACCTTCCTGGAAAATTCTGGAATGGAACACTCCCGAAACGAGGTGGAAGATACGACGGGTATATAAAGGCGAAAGCAAGCCAGCTCAGGCAGTGCAATTAGATAATGTAGAAGTGACTCGAAGTAGCAGTAACCAGTGTGAAGTATTAGAGAGTAGCGACTGTAGTTCCAGTGTAGTGACTTTTGTTCAGATTAGTGATTATAAGGCCAAATAAAGTAAGTGTTTGGTGAGAGAGACATTCTAGAACTTTTATTGTATCCATATTTAGAGAGTAAATAAAGTTGTTTTGTTAAAATTTAAAGTCTCACTTATCCAGAACCCGTCGTAAACGCAACAATACTAATAAATATGCTTCGGCTTGTACTCCATTTCGTGAATATATAAAAGAGCCCTGGTAGACCGACATAAATGTGTTTGCCTAAATTATACCAAAGTTACATCACATGGTTTTGTCAACCGTTTGGTTCATTACGGCTACTTGATCTTTTTCCTTCATTATAAAAAGCTTAACGGGCTGATTATTGCGTGCAACATGACATAGTTAATACAGTTTTAAAATCATACATTATTTTATTATTATACAATGTGATGTAAGCAACGTATCGCCCGAAAAGGAAATGCAGGTAAATAAATTAAATACATTTTGTTTGGGATCGTCAAGTCTTATTTAGAAAAAGTAGATATGGGGCACTATGGCAGACCCATCCGAGCGTTCTGATTGGATACACGTCACAAGGCGGTAGGAGTGGGGATGTAGTAGATATGGGGGCACTATGGCAGACACATCCAAGCGTTCTGATTGGATACACGTCACAACGTGGTATAGAGCGGAACTCGCTGTCTGTAAATTTGGTAACATGAGACCGGTGGTTATAGGTGTCGCTACAAGTTGATCCCGTTTGAAGTGTTAATGTAATTATCTAAATCAATAATAAGTAATTAGGTTGTATGTTAAAAAAATTCGGGACGCAGCAAGTGCGTTATGGTAGTGAATTTTCATTAAAATGTTTTTAATAGCAAATATGTGTATTTTTTTTTTTTCAGAAAGCAGGTATCAAATTTGATTACCAGTATAACATATATAGTAAAAACAATGTGCCGTGTTTCATCAAAATAACTTTATTGTTTGAAAACGTACAAAAATTTCCGAAAGTAAACTTAAAGTGTAACCGAAAAAATCCGTTTCTTGGTCAACCTTATAGGTTAATAGCAAATTGAGCGCTTTTCAAATTTGAAGCATTTAATGAAAATTCGCTACCATAACGCACTTGCTGCATCCAGAATTTGTTTTTTTACAAACATGCATTATATTTCGATGGAAAATGCAATAACATTAGGCGTGTTTGATTAAAAAAAAAAAAAAAATTAGAATAAAGTAGAATAATTTTTTTTAAATATAGCTCAAGACATCCCTATAATTAATATATACATTTTTTTTTCATATCTTGTATAATAACGGATATATTGAGCTTTATTGATTTTTTACGAAAATTCGACAAAAATATACCATTAAAGGATAAACTCAATAGCTAAGGCTACCGCCAAGCATCAGAGAAAGGGTCTATTTGAAATGAATTTTCTGGAAATATTTTATTAAAATGAAGGACAATGACGGTTGAAACTAAGACTTCAGGGTTTTTAAAACATTCTTCTTGAGACATTTTATTTCCATAGCCCGTATTAGATTCAAGTTCTTTGCCTAAATGTTGCCAATTTTGACGTTTTAAATCGCAACTTTGACATTTTGAGGAAAACCCCAATTTATTTTTCTTTAAATGCCTATAACTTTTTTGTCTTTTGACCTACAGAGCTAGATTTTGGTAGGTAACTTATCTATAAGCATGTAAGCCCGCGCACCAAATTTGGTTGCCCTTTGTTAATTCCGGAGATATAAGTTTTTTTCGAAAGAAAATACAAAATTTTGCGGGAAAACCTGGGCTGATTTTCCTGGCTAACGAACTTATCCAAGCCATTTGCAAGAGGAAGGTATTCACCAAATTTAGTCAAAATCGTCCCATTATTTTTTGATTTATCAGTGTGACACACACACACACACACACACACACACACACACACACATATATATATATATATATATATATATATATATATATATATATATATATATATATATATATATATATATATATATATATATATATATATATATATATATATATATATATATATATATATATATATATATATATATAAACATTGAAACTGGATATGTGTTCTGGAGGGCCTAATTAGCGCTTATTTGAAGAAAATTTTCAAAATTCAAAAGTCGGTATCTCCTCATTAAAATTCAAAATTCACTAAAAAAAGCGATTGGTATGTGGCTGGGTTTAAACCTCGGTACATTTGAATGAAAGTCGCGAGTGCTGTCCACTGCTCTATTGGGGCTTGTCATTATAATATATTAAACATTGAATGACAAAAGTGACCCCTAGAAGTATACTTAAATTATTTTCCACTTTTAAATGTTACCGTTAGATGGCGCATTTTTAATTCAAAATAGAAAAATCAGAGTTTCTCCATATTTTAATTATGTCCACCATCCGCATTGGAAGTTTCAAAGCTAGATATCTCTAAGACAGCGCGAAAAAGCGAGTATCATATAATATACCTTTTTTGTGTTAAAAAAAGTGTTTTTTTTTCTTTAACGTCGGTCTATTTTCGTGACAATGGCCAATCATCGACGCCAGGGAGCAGTTTCACCTCACTACCCTGGAGATTTTACCGATCTTCTGTCTTTCTGTAAGAAAAATGGGGATCGTTAACGTGCCCAACATCGCATGGACACGGAACCGACGGCTTTACGCCACCTCCGAAGGGCGGAACGTGCAGACATTCAACTTGCTCAAATACAATGCCAGAGCCTCCGTTGATGTTAATGTCACAGTATGTACTTAAAAACTGAAAGGAGAATGTTGGGATCGAACCCAGTACCTTTCGGTTCAGACGCACCCGTTATTTTTTACCACTGAACCACCGAGGCTCTAAAAAAAAGTTGTAAATTAAGAATTTGATACGAAAGATGGGACTCCTTAAAGTACAAAGAAGTTCGGTCGTTTTTCACCGCAGCTGGCACCCTATATGAACTATAAGCAAACTGTAAACAGACTGCAGTTCCTCGACATAAAACCCCAAATCCAAAATTTTTTTATCGATATTAGCATTTCTTAAAAGAAATGAAAAATTTCTCATATTTTGTGTTTCACATCCTGTATCTCTTTAACTACCAACTTTTGGACTAAACTAAATTTAGCTAAATCGAAATACTTTCACCTTCTTTTTCTACCTTAGGGCTCGTCCGCGGCTTTGCAACCTTTGGCTTATTGTGCATGCCCTTAGTCTTTTTACTCCACCCATTCCAAAATCACTGTGCCTTGAACTAGTCTGCACAGCGATTGGTAGGGTGAAGTTTTATATTGCTCTGTCTCCGGTCTAGACTGACCGTAGATCAGTTGTCTTTTGCGGTCCAAGGCTTTACGCTCGCACAAGATGTGCTGGGCTGATTCCTCCCCCTCGCCGCAGAATCTGCATGCGAGGTCCCCTTCGAACCGCCCCATTTTATGCAGGTGTTTCTTAACGGCCATGTGTCCCGTCAAGAGACCTGTTGTGTTTCTGAGCTGTCCTCTGCTAAGATTTAGCAGCTCCACAGCTCTCTTTGAACTGGGTTCGTCAATTATTGACTTCCCATGTCTGAGCCCTGGACAGTCTGCCCAGTACACCTTGTGTTGGTTTTTGACCCAAGACTTAATGGCTCCCCTGGCAGTGCTCTTTGTCACGCCCAGAGCCGGTTCTAGTCGCATAAATGGTTCTGCTGACCCTCTCTTCGCGAGACTGTCAGCTTCTTCATTGCCTTTGACCCCCGAGTGACCCGGCACCCAGATGAGGGTGACCTCATTCTGCCCAGCTAGGTCGCTCATCTCGTCTCGGTACTCACTCACCAGCCAGGAATTTACCCGTGGGATACTTAGGGCCTTAAGGGCTGCCTGGCTGTATGTGGCTATGAGGATCCGTTTGTTGGTGTAGCTCCTCCTCTTGTTCTCCCGCACACAATGCAGGATGGCGTCAATTTCGGTATTACTTTTTTTTATGAATTTTGCGCCATTACCTCGGGACCATCCTGTAGATATTCAGAAAAATTGTCCAACAATTTTGCGTAATAAATGTCAATGTACTATATGAAACAGTATGACTTATATTAGTCAACACAATTACAAGGAAATGAAACTAAACGACGTGTTAAAAGATAACAACATTAAAAGAGATAAACAGTGGGAAAGTAATTTATAAATGAATGGAGAAATCAACACTTTATACGGAAGATTCACATACGTACTAATAAAAAATCAATCTTTATAAGGAAATCCCATAACAGTGTAAATGCTAAAGCACGGATAGGGAATATTGTTTTCATTTAAATCACAAAAGGAACTGAAAAACAACAGATTTCTCAGTTTGTCCAATTACTTATTAATTAGTTGTTGATATCGTATAACTCTATTTCTCATTTATTTCAGCGAATTTTCCTTCCACCATTTTACGTTTAGAAAATGTTTCAGAAGATAGCGAATAAAGCCCCGAGGACCCAATTTGAATGGCTAATTTAAATTTTAGTGAATTTTCTTGGAAAAAATTCACTAATGAGGAGATCTCGACTTTTGAATTTTGAAAAAATTTCTTCAAATGAGCGCGATCTAGGACCCTTAGAACCCATATCCGGGGTCAGTTTCAATTATATATATATATATATATATATATATATATATATATATATATATATATATATATATATGTATCACACCGATAACTTAAAAAATCATGGACCGATTTTGATAAAATATAGCATGTGTCTTCCTTTTGTAAGTGGCTTGGATAAGTTTGTTATTCAGGAAAATCGGACCAGGTTTTCCAGGAAAATTTCGGGTTTTCTTCCGAAAAAAGACATTAAAAGGAAACTATATACACAAATCTATATTTCTATGTTAAAAGAAAAAAAACTTATAAAAAAATATTTTGTGCCGGATCATTTCTATGAAAATTCACTACCATAACGTACTTGCTGCGTCCAGACTTTTTTTGTTTATAATTTAAGAGTAGATAATTATTCCAGCAAGATGGGCCTCCCCCGCATAACATTAGACTTGCGGGGCTAAGCGTGATCGATTTTTTGAAGACAGATGGATAGGAACAAACGAACTAATTCGTTGGCCACGTCGCTCTCTCGATTTAACCCCGTTAATTTTTTTACGAGGGCCGATCAAGAAGTTCGAGTACATGGATAAACCAACGACACCTGAAATCATAAAAGCTGGAATTCGTGAAGCGTGCAGAAATTTAAGTAACGGAGTTATAAGAAAGGTTACAAAAAGCGTTCTCTCAAGGACATAGAAATGTTTGGAGTAGAACGGGAATGTCTTGAACATTTATAAAAATCTCAGTAGTTGTTTTAATAATTTTGTATTGTTATTGCAGTTTTGATTTCTGGGATAATAAATTGTAGCGATTCGGCAGAGCCTACTTGAAAATTCTATTTATCAACGATTTGACGTCTGTGTTTTTAGAAAATATGTATCATGCATGATACATAAAGTCTCTTTAACATTTTATCTATCCGATGGTGAAAAAATACAGGTGTTCCATTAAAAAACCCGCAAGCTTAGTCAACATCTATATTATGCGATATTATTTTGTTTGTCAGAGCAGAGGTTTGGAATCTACGGATAAATTAAGTGTATAAATAAGCTAGGAGATGTGGACACGATAGCTTAGGCTAGGGAACTCGTTAGTTAAAAGTTGTCATACTTGTAGCTGAATTTTTTTTTTTTGAAAATTTGAGTCTAGCCATTATCGCTGGGAACCTATCCAAATGAAATAGTTTTCAAATAGCTGCTCTTCCTTTTTTTTATTATTTCAACAACACACCACAAGGGCTCACAGCCTAAATACCATCGTACCGCAGGTGTCGACAAGGAGGAAAGAGGGAACTTGTTAATTCTGGACTTGAAAGTTTGGAGGTTCGGAGAAGAAAAAACATCTGCCGGTAAGGAATTCCACAACTTGGAAGTCCTCGGCACAAAAGAGCGGGCATAACAAGATGTTCTATGTCTGGTGACCTGGACAGTAAAAGGGTGCATTCGCTCTGTTCCCCTGGTAGGTCTGTTGGGGGCAGCAGGTGTAGGAACTATGAAATAAAGCTCTTCTGAGCTGTGCCCGTGCAGATATCTATAAAAGAGAGAGGTCACCAACGGCACGTCGGTGGGCAAGGGATGGCAGCCTTTGGATGAGGGTAGGGTTACCGATGAGACGTATAGCTCTCTTCTGAATGGAGTCCAGGATAGCGAGTGTAGAAGCGGCAGCGGCACCCCAGATGTGGGAGCAGTATTCGAGGTTTAGCCTTATTTAGGAAGTATATAAGGTATAGAGATTATCTGGTGAAAAGTATTTGCGAGACCGGAAGAGGAAACCTAATTTCTTAGCAGCCGCTTCGGCAATTGATGTGACATGTTGGTGCCAATTGAGATTTCGATCCACAGAAATGCCAACAAGTGAAAAGGACTCATTACTTTGAATAACTTGGCTGTTCATTGTGATGGGTCTGGGGCTGCTGTATTTCTTATGAGATAGAAAGCAAGACTGAGATTTGGTGGAGTTGAATTGTACAAGATTTCTACTTCCCCAGTCTAAAATTTTTTGGGAGATCCACAGAGACAGAACACTCCATGAGTCTGCGATCCTCATCTAATTGGGCTAAAGAGACAGGCTTAGAATATTGTATATTTGAGTGGAGGGTGCTGTCATCCGCGTAACTGTAAACTGGGTTGGATATACTAGAAGGGAGGTCATTGATGTGGAGAAGAAACAAAGTAGGGGCTATTTCACAGGAAGTTGCCATTAGCCATTAGCTCTGTTATTTTAAAAAACACCCGGAAATTATCAGAGAATCATAAGTAAAATTTTAGTATATATTGATGTGGGAGATCTTAGGTAAAAAACAGTACTTTCTAAGTTATTCATGTTTCTCAACACTGGAAAGGTAATTTAATCCCGATGACAATAAGGTCATAACAAACAGGGTGTTTCGGTTAAAATTTTTGCCTTAATGTGCTTTCAAGTTGTAGTGTATGAACCCTTGTAGTTTAGCAGCCTTGGTCGGTAAGCAGTGATATTATAACTGTCAATCAAACTGTGCTGACTTTTATGTGAACTAGTGAACTGTCATATTAGCAGGCTGTATTTTCAGATATTCATATTGATAGGCAATGTAACTTGTAGTAACGAGTGCTTAGAATATATAGTTATCTTACAAGTGTTAACTCTCTCAACGTCGGCTACACTTCACAAGTTTTAAAAACAGTGCACAATTTGCGAAGATACTGTGTTGAGAAATGAAATTCTGATTTGATATATCAAGAGAAAACCATTAGCTGTTTGCATAAACCAATTTGTGTAAAGATTTGTTGCTAAATGGCCGAGATACAACTTTGTTTTTGATTGACCTCATCTGTAAAAAAAAATTAAGGAACTTGAATAACTCAAAAACTACTCTTTTTGCTTATGATATTCCACATAGCTTTAGATTAGTACAAAAATGTAATAATTTATAAGTGTTTTATTTACAATAGCAGAGTTAATGGCAACTTCTGATATAACCGGAAGATCAGCCATTTAAAAATTATTTCACTTGGATAGGTCTCCAGCCATAAGGTTATAAATACGAAATTTTTAACTAACGGGTTCCGCGAATCACCCTGTATAGTTGACTGGCAAAAACACGCGAATCCTCATTTTTCAGTTTGAAATTGTTGAGCTTTAAGGTTCTAAAATGAATTTTTGTGAAAGCATTTTTGGCATACAAAAATGTTGGACACTTTGAAATTCGATGTCCATAGGAAGGAAACCAACATTATAAGTTACATTCCGAATGACTCACATCATACGTACACACAAAAAATGGCCAGTCTAATTTTTTTCATAAATAGGTTAATTAATTTTCCTTTGAGTAAAACTAGATATATCAAAGAAATAAAGTATATTAAAAACGTGACCGGATATAACGCCTACACTGCTTGCCTAGTGGAGAAATTAATTAGCAAACAGAAAACAAAAAAAAATGTTAGCGGAATCAAGGACTTTTGCAATAAAGCCGAAAAAAACTTTGTTTTCTTACCATTTAAACCTTGAATCACGAGTGGTCTAATGCGTCAAAAAAATATTTTTAAAAAACTTGCTAGGTAATTCAAAAGACAAGGATAGTACGGCGAAAATGTCGGGAATTTATTAAATAAGTTGTAAAGATTGTGATCTTAAATACGTCGGACAAACAAAAAGATCTATTGAACTTAGATTCAAAGAATATTTAGCACAATTAAGATAGGAGCCTTGCTTGTCCAGGGGTAAGAACGTGAACCTCTGAACCGAACAGTACTGGCTTCGATTCCCAGGGTTTCCCTTTCACTTTTCAGTACAAACTGTAATAAATTAATATCAAACAAAATTCTGGCATTGTATTTGAGCAAGTTGAATGTCTACACGTTCCGCCCAGCGCAGAAGGCGTAAAGCCGTTGGTCCCGTGTCCATGCGATGTTGAACAAGATAAAAATCCCTACTCTCCTTACATAAAGGCAGGGGTTCGGCAAAATTTCCAGGATAGAGAAGTGAAACTGCTCTCCGGTGTCGGTGATTGGCCATAGTCACGGAAATAAGCCGACGTTGAAGTAAAAAGATACGGTACTATAGATAGATTTTCCGTTGCCCGACATATTTGGGACAATATTCACCACGTTAATGAGGAGAATCTAAAATTAATTTAAAAAATGTTAGACAACCAGGACAGCTAAACGCCTTCGAAAGTATGCTAATGTAGTAATAATGAAAAGTATATTAACCTCGCTCCCCCGCCTATGCGTAGTCTCCTGATGGATTACTTCACTAAAAATACCAGCAGAAGCACGTCCGATAGATAATAAAAGAATTCAGATATTTCCGCCAGATGAAATATATCAATTTTTGTGGACTTCCATAAGCTTCTTGTTTTACATTTTGCAGTTATACTTCCCATTAACCTTGTTTACCCTTTAAACTACCCCTCGCTTCGGGTCCCGTAACTCTTGGGGGTTGAAACCCTAACGTGTCTCTTTTGGTTGTACACAGGTGGCTGTAAGCATGTTTCTGAAAAAAAATTAAGGCGCGGACATCGATCGCACCACCCATACCGTTTATCCCGGAAAGACGTCCAATTAAAAAGCTAGGGATAACCGACCCCAATCCCAACGAACCACCTTATACACTCCTGCGAAATAACCACAAGGTAAAAATAGTATCACGGTGGAAAGTCGGTAAGAATTCACCCTTACAGAAGTTCAGTGGAAAAATAACTTCAAGCGTGTTTTAGAAAAAAATTCAGAAAACGTAGATCGTGCCACCCCTACAGTTTTTCCCCGGAAGACACCCAATTAAAAAGCTAGGGGAATGATAATCACGTCCCAATGCAGAAGTTCAGGTAAGGTATAAACTGTCTACCAACCGCCTTCACCCTCAACGAACCACCTTACATACCTCTGAGAAATAACCACGGGGTAAAAATAGTATCAAGGGGGAAAGTCGGTTTATCTAAAGCTGACTATAAGATGATCTGCAAATTCACCAAAATAACTCTATGGTACCACCCCGGTACCTTTTTGGATCTAATGCAATGAAAGCGATACGGGGTAGTTTAGCCGTTATCGAAAAGTAAGTAAAAATATATAAAAAGGAAACGCAGGTGAATTTGCAGTTTACTTCATGGGCAGTTTTAGATAGATCACTGCTGATAGATAAAGCTTGGCATCTTACATGCACGTTGATACTTTTGCTTCCTTGCCTTTGATGAGTTATTTACATTTATACTTGGCACCTGGCCTGATGCGGTAAGCTAAAAATGTTTTTTTTTCACAATGCAGCTACATATCACTATATATTTGTCAGATTACACTAGACACTATTTGGACCATAGAGGGCAGGGCGGGGGGAGGGTCCGCTGGTTCGTCATTGTGGTGTTCCTTTTCCTCCTGTATGCCTACAATCACCCTTAAAGCATCAACCACAAGAAAAAATTCTTGGGAACAACCCCCAAGAAAGTTACGGGGCCTGTGAAAAATAAGGGTGCCGTGCGGGGTAGACATGGTTTAAAGGAGCGGTATGGCTGCAAACTGTGAAAAGGATAGATTTTCCAATTCCGACTAAGCTGTTTTTTCGCATTTTCCGCACATATTTCCTTTTATTCTTCCCCGCCTAGCACCCCTATTTACTCCTGGTCCAGTAACTTTCTTGGGGGTTGTTTGCAAGAAATTTAGCTTGTAGTTTGTGCATCCAGGGTGGGTTCTAAACATGTTTCCGAAAAGACATTTCCAAAACCCTCCGTGGACTAAACTGCAAATTTACGCGAAAAATCATTAGGGTGGTCAGTCGGTTTATTTAAAACTAACGGTGAGATAATCTGCAAATGCACCAAAAGAATATGCTACCGCCCCGGTACCTTTTTCGACCTAATGCAGTAAAACACATTCGGAGTAGTTTAGCCGTCATCAAAAAGTAGGTATAAGTAAGTAAAAATTTATAAAAAAAGAAATACATAACGTACGAGTCCAATTAGGAATCTTTCCCTATTTTTTTGAGGTCGATAAAAATTGTGATAAAAACTCACCTTTAATGTAATCCAGACAAACCAACAGCACAAATAAAACATACAACTTCCTGGGTTGTAACATGTTTATAAAAAAATGGATCAAAAAGCACTAATACAACACAATTTACGCATCCACAATGTCCTTTTCTTGAATCACTTAACCAGAAGAAAAATATCCAGTGACACCAATTTACATTTCCCACATTTTTCCCATCGAAATCACTGCGATTAAATCGGACGCAGCGGCGGCTTCCACAGAGAAGGAACAGAACAAACGGACACACTGTATTGCAGTTCTTGTAGATCCGCTGAATGTACGCGCGTTCTCTTATTAGACGTTGACACTACGAGGACCTGCCTTACACTAAGAACTAACTGTACGAACTCACCTGCTTACAGAAAATGTCTTGAAGGTATATTATAGAAAGCGGACCAAGAAGTCGCCGGCCGCTATAAAACCCACAGCGAGTGTTACATACATTTTAATATTTCAGCAGACATAATTATACATGTACAATGTTGTATGGCCGAGTCTTTTCACGAAAATATTTAGGTTACTCTCTGAAGATTGGAAATTGACCATTCATCACAGGTTCTGTCTCACTTCATTAAAGATTCGTAAATGTTTCCGGTGTTTCTTGCGTACAGCAGGTGTTCTAGTCCGGAATTAGAACCCTTTTTATACGGATACAGCTGTTAAAATCATTTACTAATATTATTCAGAGGCGTAGTTAGGCGTCGGCGACGTCGGCGACCACCGGCGACATCGTGCCTTTGGGGGCCTCGCAAAAAACTACCACTCTAAGAATGCTGTTTTTCTCACTTTATTATCATTGAAAACACTCACTTCTAACCTTTGGCGGTTGCAGATAATCATGACAATGTTAAATGCAGTGATGGATTTACGCCTAGGCCCGTGAGGCCCGGGCCTAGGGCAGCACGATTTGGAGGGCGGCAAACTTATCAGAACGTCAAAATTTTAGAGCCGAAATAATGTAACGAAATTTTATTTTAAAAATTGGTTCTTATTTTTAGTGAATTTTCATTAAGAAATATAGAGAGGTATCGATGGTAAGACTTTTGGAAAATTGCTTCAAATGAGCGCGAATTTGGGCCTTTAGAACCCATATCCAAGGTCGGTTTTGATTTATATATATATATATATATATATATACACTTTATTTGTTTGCTGTACGTTTGTGATTTCTTATTGGTTTGCGTGGACTGCAGTTTCGAACCGTCCCGGTTCATCATCAGCACGCTACTGGCTGCTATCGCTCCTGTCTGGTCTACGTCGGAGATTGTAGGTGGCGCACGCGCCGTGAGCTTCTAGTGGTCGGTTTCCTGTTCTCTGATTGGTTGTGCCTTCGGACTGTGTCGTGTGTATCGGTCTTCTGTCTTGATCACTGTGGTTTAATAATTTGTCTATTTGTATGGCCTTTATTAAGTTTTGTTTAAATGTTTGTACTTGGATTTGTTCTGGCATTAATTGTTTTCTATTGTTTGTTTGTTGAATGTAGTATTGTTCCCAGATTTCCATTTTTTTGTGGTCTTTAACATGTTTCATTAGTTTTAATTGGGTGATGTCTGGTTTTTGGTGTTTTGTGCCGTGAATGTGTGTAGCTACGTTTGATTTGTAGCTAGGTATGTGGATTTTATCCAATGCTGTTATATGTTCTTTGAATCTTGTTTCTATTGATTTCTTTGTCATTCCTATATATTTTTTATTGCATGTGTTACATTCTATTTGATATATTCCGTTTAATTCATGTGGGTTGTGTTCTTGTTTTTTATTTATTTTGTTTATTATTTTGTTATTGGTTTTGTAGCTCATTTTTAAGTCATATTGTTTGAGTGTTTGTGTTATTTTTTTGATGTGGTGGTTATAAGTGAATGTTGTGTATTTTGTGTTTGTTTCCGGTGTTTTGTTTTCGGTTTTGTTGATTTGTTTGTTTTTGATTTGTTTTACTAGCTTTTCTATTGTTTTTTTGTTGTATCCATTTCTTTCTGCTATTTGTATTATGATGTTGTACTCCTTTTCTCGTTCGTCGTTATGAAGTGGTATATTTAGCATTCTGTTTATTAAGTATCTGTATGCGGCCATTTTGTGTGTATGTGGGTGTAGTGAGTGTTTAGGTATAGTGATGTCTGTTTGTGTGGGTTTTCTGTATATTTTGTATTCAAGCTGGTTTTCTTTTCTGATTAGTGTTAAGTCTAGGAAGTTTATGGTGTTGTTTGATTCTTTTTCTATTGTAAATTTTATGTTTCTGTTAATTTGGTTTATTTTTTCGAGGATATTGTCTATGTTGGTTTTTTGATTGTCGTATATTATTAATATATCATCGACGTATCTTATCCATTTAATGTTTGGGTCTGTCTCTTTTATGATGGTGTTGATTTTATCTTCTAACTGTTGTATGTATATTTCTGCCATAATGCTTGATAGTGGAGATCCCATTGGTAGTCCATCTTCTTGGATGTAATATTCTCCGTTGAACTCAAAGTAATTTTGTTTTAATATGATGTTTAATATTTCGCTAATTTGTTGTTTTTTGTTGTTATTTTGCATTTTATTTTCGATTATATTTGTAGTTTCGTTAATTGGTATATTGGTGTACATATTTGTTATGTCAAATGAGGCAAGTCGTGTGTTTTTGTTTATGTTTATATTTTCTAGTTTATCCACTAGTTCTATGGAGTTTTTTATGTTAAATTTGTTTTCTAGTTGTATTTCTTGTTTTAGTACTTGGTCCATTTCCTTTGCTATTTTGTATGAAGGTGCATCTTTGAAGTTGATGAGTGGTCTTATCAACAAAACCGAAAACAAAACACCGGAAACAAACACAAAATACACAACATTCACTTATAACCACCACATCAAAAAAATAACACAAACACTCAAACAATATGACTTAAAAATGAGCTACAAAACCAATAACAAAATAATAAACAAAATAAATAAAAAACAAGAACACAACCCACATGAATTAAACGGAATATATCAAATAGAATGTAACACATGCAATAAAAAATATATAGGAATGACAAAGAAATCAATAGAAACAAGATTCAAAGAACATATAACAGCATTGGATAAAATCCACATACCTAGCTACAAATCAAACGTAGCTACACACATTCACGGCACAAAACACCAAAAACCAGACATCACCCAATTAAAACTAATGAAACATGTTAAAGACCACAAAAAAATGGAAATCTGGGAACAATACTACATTCAACAAACAAACAATAGAAAACAATTAATGCCAGAACAAATCCAAGTACAAACATTTAAACAAAACTTAATAAAGGCCATACAAATAGACAAATTATTAAACCACAGTGATCAAGACAGAAGACCGATACACACGACACAGTCCGAAGGCACAACCAATCAGAGAACAGGAAACCGACCACTAGAAGCTCACGGCGCGTGCGCCACCTACAATCTCCGACGTAGACCAGACAGGAGCGATAGCAGCCAGTAGCGTGCTGATGATGAACCGGGACGGTTCGAAACTGCAGTCCACGCAAACCAATAAGAAATCACAAACGTACAGCAAACAAATAAAGTGTATATTTAAAAGTGATTACAGTGTAGTGCAATATTCCTAAAGATATATATATATATATATATATATATATATATATATATATATATATATATATATATATATATATATATATATATATATATATCCATCTGATTACTCAAAAAATACTTCACCAATTTGGACCAAATTTGGGAATTACCTTGATTGTGTTAATGGCTTGGATGAGTTCGTAGATGAGCACCGTGCGTCTAATTTTTCTTTAAAAAAAATGTAAAGAAAGTTTTGAAAACACAATATTTTTATGAAATATTGGAGTGATTCTAATGAAAATTTGCACATATATAGGAGACGTGATAATATACCTGTTAACCAAAATTCAAATTAAATGGCCCACAAGAAAGGGAGTTATTTGAAAATAAAGATGTTAAAATAATAAACAGTCTAAGATATCACTTCCAATTACATGAGGCATTTCACACGGTGAATGTTTTCAAACATGGTTAGCCTGTGAATGTGCTATTCTAAGTAGATAATTCAAAATCGACCAAGTCACCTGATAAGTAAATATAAATGAGCCGGGTTGCCAGATATAATAAAATTTCATTTGAATCTTAAAATGTAAAACATGGTCATAACACATATTTGTACTACCTATTGATGACAAATAAAACTCTGGACGCAGCAAGTGCGTTATGGTAGTGAATTTTCATTAAAATGTTTTTAATAGCAAATATGTGGTTTTTTTTCAGAAAGCAGGCATCAAATTTGGTTACCAGTATAACCTATAAAGTAAAAACAATGTGCCATGTTTCATCAAAATAACTTTATTGTTTGAAAACGTACAGAAATTTCTGAAAGTAAACTTAAAATGTAACCGAAAAAATCCGTTTCTTGGTCAACCTTATAGGTTAATAGCAAATTGAGCTTTTCAAATATGAAGCATTTAATTAAAATTCGATACTATAACGCACTTGCTGCGTCCAGAATTTCTTAACTTACAAACATGCATTATAGCTCGATGGAAAATGCAAAAACATAAGGCGTTTTCCACTAAAAAAAAAATTATTTGTATCACCAACGACTTATGGGCCACCCTGTGATGGTAGCAATAATTTTTTAAGGTGTAGCTCAAGACACCGTATAATTAATGTATACAATATTTTTTCATATCTTGTATAATAACGAAGATATTGAGCTTTATTGATTTTTTACGAAAATTCTACAAAAATTATATACCATTAAACGATAAATTCTATAGCTAAGGCTACTGCCAAGCATGATACAAATAACGAGAGATATGATATTCCGCTTACCTATTTTTAGACCTGTCACGCGCATGGTGTCCAGTGGTGTGTCCAATGCAACAATAATATGCTGTCGTGCAGTGGGGTTTGACCAAAGAGGTTGTATATGTTAGAGGGAACAAAGCCGAGTTTGCAGCCTGTCGATTTCCCACTCCTGTCACCGTCCAATCACAAACAAAATTTTGAATAACGCGCTAATGTGTTTTGTTTTGATTCGTTCCCCCAACCGCTCTTGAAGTTATTGTCAGCTGTCAACAAGTATTTGAAGTGTTTGTTGATTTGCGATTAGAGGTTATCTTGTGTGTTTTGCCGTTTTTTAGCAGTGTTTTAAGAGTGTAAAAGTTAAAAAATGCCAAGGTGTATTGTGAAGAACTGTATGTACAATAAAAGTGCCAATTATGAAAAGGATAAAGCAACTGTGCATTTATTTCGGTAAGTTGTTTACATGTCTTCTGTTTCCTTGTTTGGCGCCAAATGTTTATTGGTTTTCACAGGTCCGTATTTACACATTGTATTGCTTTTGTTAAATCTTTAGCATTTATTATTGTCAATTGTGTTTTTTCAAGAAATAAAATCTTAATAATGCATTATTTATTGAATATTTGTAATGAAATTAGGCATTTTGTTTGGCAATTATTATTTGAATTAGATGTATTTACCTATGTAGTTCCAGTAGAAGCAGAAAAAAAGTAGAATAGTTTTGTTTTATCTATTACTGCATCTTTCTAGAGGTTCAGTCACTGATAAAGTAGATAATTTGAGATATTATTTTCAGATTTCCCAAAGCTGGTGAAAGATAAGAGGCTTGGAAACGAGCATTAAATTTAAGCGATGAAGATATTTGTATGAACTCAAATGTGTGCAATTTACATTTTACCGAGGAATCTTATGATTTAGAAAAATCACCTTTTGCAGTATACTTAAAAAAAAGTTCTATACCTGTATTGGTAAGTACTGAATCAAGGTTATTAATTTATGTAACTATTAGTGATATATATATATATATATATATATATATATATATATATATATATATATATATATATATATATATATATATATATATATATATATATATTGAATATTGAAGAAAAATCGTTTCAATATCGCAGCTGCTGTATGAAAAACGATCATCACTTAAGAAAAGCCAACATCGAGTCAATGAGACTAGGTTAAAAAATAATCATACTTCATATATATATATATATATATATATATATATATATATATATATATATATATATATATATATATATATATATATATATATATATATATATATATATATATATATATATATATATAGCCAAACAGCGGTTTTTCAATGGCACTGATATCAGTGATGGCTATTTTTAAATAACAGGGACTTTAAACAGCTACTGCGATTGTGGTTTAGCCATTTACAATGCTGCATGTGCGTATGCTATTATTTTAAACACTTACAAGGTGTTAGTGTTAACCGCTTAATTGAAACCACAATATGATCTTCAGATAACTTTTAAATTATATATTAATTTTAAAACTACTCAGATTTTTACTATTAATAGAAGTTCTATAAAATTAGCATATTACAAGAATATACGATGAGAGAAATCTACATATTATTTTTATTTTAATATAATGAAAAAGTTGGAAGGCATATATATGCTACAGTTCGGTGCTGCTTTAATTCTAGATTCAGCAGGTTTTTCCATGATATAATGACTTACAAGATATATGATATTGCGCATATGCCCCGTCCCCTCCTATGACATCACATGGTGAGTAACGTTATAGAAGGCCAACTACACACTTAACACAAAGTCATTCGCAATCAAAAAGTTTCTATACGTCACTTTAATGTGGTTGAAGTTACATTCCATTCCATTTTTATATTACATATATATATATATATATATATATATATATATATATATATATATATATATATATATATATATATATATATATATATATATATATATATATGCACAAGTGAAGTATAATAATTAAGGGGAGCCCTGAATTAGCATTGGTGATACACAAACTTAAAAAGTAGAGAAGACGTTC
Source organism: Tillus elongatus (assembly GCA_964006375.1). Classification (NCBI taxonomy): domain Eukaryota; kingdom Metazoa; phylum Arthropoda; class Insecta; order Coleoptera; family Cleridae; genus Tillus; species Tillus elongatus. The sequence continues at coordinate 13,288,597 of OZ023268.1, read as the reverse complement.
GTAGACATTTACAGGGGGCCTTAACATTCATAAACTTGATTTGATCATCATGTCACATAATCATAGTATAGTATTCTGATCTTAAAAAGTTAATTCCAACTGTATGCACTCAAATATCAGTAAAATACCTAATTTGTTAAGGGGTTGTGATGAACCGTCAAACTCCACTGTACGACAGCATATTATTATTGCATTGGACTCACCACATGACGCCATGCGCGTGACGGTTCTAAAAATAGATAGTCTCATTATCATATCTCGCGTTATTTGTATCATGAGTTTTTCGTTTTCTACCTATAAGAAAAGGAGAAATGTTGTATTCTAATAATGGCGAGAAGGAAAGTATACAGATACTTCTACTCGCTCGCACAAACTGCGATTGCGTGTATTATGAATACAGCAATTGCTGTTTGTCATGGAGTTTTTAGTATAAGATGAATTTCATAGAAATAATTACTCTAATGATTTGTGTAAATCTCGGTTTTCACAATCGCTGTTGTTTTGTGTTTTAATAACAGCTACTAACAGCGATCTTTTAATAGAAGCGATTAAATCACCGGTAGCTATATATCGCTCATCTCTAGTAACTATGCTACTAATTACATTCACGTAATATATTGTTATGATATTTATCGTAATTTAATTAGCCCTGCAAATTTACATTAATGGTATTCGTTTCAAATTTATTTATGCAGGTAACAAACAAGCCATCAACACAAGTCGTTTTTGGCGAGCAGCCAATGACTGATATAACTGCTATCAATGTGCCATTTGCAGCTAACCCGTCAACTAGTACTTGGTCTGGTAGCAATGTACCTGTAATGGATTATTCTCGGCCATCAACAAGTGCTGGTTTTTATGAAGAGAAAACTGTTGTAGAGGTACCGCAAAGATCGTTTAGTAGTTTAGGATTTGCTGAAATGAAAACACCTTCAATGCCACCCACTTTGAAGGACATGGTGAGTTAAATTCAGTTTTTGCCGTTTATGAAATCAGTATAATTTTAAAAAACCTAATATGTTATTCCATCACATTTTATATGGTGTTTAAGTTTGTATAGTCCATGATTAAATAAGTTAGAAACAACTGTTTTGCAATTTATCTCAACCACTATTAACCAAAATGTGTTGTTGGAAATTTTGTTTATATATTCATTTTACTTGAGAAAATAAATGGTTTATCACTGAACATTTTTTATAGGTTGTTACACCGCGCAAACGTAAACTGAAGAAGCAGTTATTCGATGCACGAAAAAAAATTAAACGGCTCAGCAGTAGTGTTCATCATTATAAGAAGAGAACAGCAACCCTTGCGAATATAATCAAACAACTAAAAGGTAAAGTAACCGACGAAACATTAGAAACATTAATGCAAATAGGACCTAATGAAGAATTTTTACAAAGACAATTAGGTCGTAAACATAAGTATGAAAATCAACTTAAAGCTTTTTCTCTTACGCTGCATTATTACTCTCCCAAAGCTTACAGTTTTGTCAGAAACACATTTAACTCGGCTCTTCCTCATCCAAAAACTATATCTAGATGGTATCAAAGCGTTAATGGGGAAGCTGGTTTTACGTCAGAGGTGTTCAACTTATTAAAGTCAAAATCAGAAAGCACAAATGGAAAACTTATATGTTCTTTAGTCATAGATGAGATGGCAATTCGCCAACATATAGAATGGGATGGGGTAAAATATTATGGGTTTGTAGATTTTGGTATAAATCTTGAGACCGATTGTAACCCTGTAGCCAAAGAAGCTCTTGTTTTTATGCTTGTTAGCATTAATCAATCATGGAAGCTTCCTCTTGGATATTTTTTAATCGACTCTTTAAGGGGTACACAAAAACAAAATTTGGTATTACAGTGTTTAACGCTACTAAATGAGTCGGGCATATACGTGGTCTCAATAACTTTTGATGAGGCAACAAATAACCTAACGTTAGCAAAAGAACTTGGCTGCGATTTGAATTGGAGGAACATTAACTCTACGTTTGTTGATCCTAGTTCAGGTAGGAAAATTGCAGTCTTTTTTGATCCATGTCATATGATCAAACTGATAAGAAACACATTAGGCGATAAAAAATTAATAATTGATGAGAATGGGGAAAATATAAAGTGGGATTATTTAGTAAAATTAAATGAGTTACAGGATCAGGAGGGCGTTCATTTGGCAAATAAATTAAGAAAATCGCATATATTTTATACAAACCAAAAAATGAAGGTTAAATTAGCCACACAACTTTTTAGCCACTCAGTGGCACATTCTTTGGAATATTGCAATGAAGTTTTACATCTTGAGGAGTTCAAAGAATGTGAGGGAACTGTGAAATTTATCCGACTTATAAACAATTTATTTGACATTCTTAATTCTAGAAATTTAAACAATTCAGATTTTAAGAAAGCAATAAACGCAGAAAATTTTGAAAACATTAATGTATTTTTAAAAGAGCTATCACAATATTTAACGTCACTTAGGATAATTGATGGACCGCTTCTGTGTGAGAGTGGTAGAAAAATGGGTATAATTGGCTTTTTATTTTGCATACAAAGTTTGCAATTTGTTTATAAAACTTTAATTGCCGACAATAATTTTTTGCTGTATTTTCCCACTTACAAAATCAGTCAGGATCATATTGAGCTTTTTTTTGGGCAAATTAGATCCATGGGAGGCTATAACAATAACCCATCAGCAAAGCAATTTAAAAGTGCATATAAAAGGATGATGGTGCATCTTGAATTAAAAGATTCATTTAAAGGAAATTGTATCCCTTTGGAAGCAATTCCTATTCTGTCACCCATTGAGGTAATAAATAAAACTTGTGGGCGAGAACGAATATCTGAAGAACCAGATGAAGACATGAGTCAAATAGATAATTTTGACGACGACACAGTTCTTCAAATATTAGATATGAATATATCAGAGTTTAAGAAAGAAGTCGTGACATATATATCTGGCTATGTAGTAAGGAAAATAACAAAAGCTCTGAGATGCGAAGAATGCGCGGGTGAACTTGTTGGGGAGAGGTCTGTGTTATTAACATCGTTTATAGATCAGAAAGACAAAGGTCAACTCCTCACATACCCATCTGACGATGTAATATCTATTTGCACTATTGCAGAAAAAGTTCTTCAAACATACTTAAATGAATCTGCGGTGATTATAAATGTAAAGGAAATAAACATGCGAATATTAAAAACTATAATAAACCAAAACAGCATATTTAAAAAACTTGAAGTTCACTTTCGAGAACAAAATCTTTTGACTTGCCATTATGGCCATCTAATTAAACTAATATCTTCTATGTATGTTTCTATTAGAATACATCATTATAACAAAAATCTATTTGATAAAAGTAGAAGTTTAAGGGCTGTTTATAACAAACTTCTCTTATTTAAGGGCCAATAATTCAGTGTACATTTCAAGTACTCGTATGTCCTTCAAATAATGTTATCGGAAAGTTATTATGTCTTATAATATGACCAATAAATTTTAGCTTCCTCTCTATTTCTTTGAGCAACCCTCTTTATTCTTTCACCTCTCCTAGCACACTTTGAAGCGTCTTTCTATCAACCTGCACTGTCTTTGAAATTTTTCTTGTCTACATTTCAAAAGCTTATATTCTCTTCATATCCTGCTTAACTACAGCCCAAGTTTCCGCCCCATACATTACCATACTCCATACACGTACGACTTGCATTTGTTCCTCATGTACAGGTTAAAATGTTTATTAGTGAGAACAGTACTGTGGTTATTGAATGCTTGTTTTGCCATCGCGATCCTCTTCAGACCTTTCCTACACTTACCATCATCTGTGATAATACTTCCAATCAATTATTTGAAATAATCTAATAAATCAAGCGTCATGTTCTAAGATTTAAAAGCTACTTTTGTATTTGTATAGGTATTCAAAATTTGTGAAATGCACACGTAACGCAATCTACATCGATCAAACTTCTAGAAATTTTAACACCCAATACAAAGAACATATTTTTGCATTTAGAAATAACCATGCTGACAAATCTACATTTGCAAAACATATTATTGATACCCAACATAGACCCACAGTAAATAACGGCATAAAACCACAACATTTTTGTCATGACAAGTGTAAACTAGACTTGTTTTAAGCTTTAGAAGTAAAAAAGCATATACACGACAATATTTAGGATTTCTGAGATATTCTTCTTCCTAATTAAATAAATCAGACAACATAAATCTAACTATTTTTTCCAAAAAGTTGTTATAAGACATGATGTGTGTCGATATTTTCATTGTATAGTCTGCTTTATTAATGTGTTTGTTTAGTTATTTTATTGTTGTAATTGTTATTATAGTTATTACTGTTATAGGTTTCTTCTATCTTTATGTTAAATATTGATATACATCACGTAGACATTTTAAAGGCGTCATCCGTCATATTTGTTTTACTTTATTTTCACTTTTAAAGATTTTTTTGATTATAACATCATAAAATAGCAACAGATCTTTATTTGTAATTGTCATGATTTCGTATTAATTCAATTTTTTTCTGTCTGAGGATACTATCAAGCAGCAAAACCAGTAACAGAGACGTTGAAGAACATCTAGAATTCAGAAGGGCCACTTGCTTCAGTTAGCTTACGCGCTGGCTACGTCCTTCACCTACAAAAACGAAAACCAACAGTGAAGCCAGAGAAGTAGTCTCCAAGTCTGTATGAAGTATGGACCAGTTTCACGAAGTAAGGGCAACAGCAATCAATGAAATTAATCTCTATTTCTTTAAAAAAGACAAGGAATGTTAACATTAATTTGTAAACAGTACAATGTACTTTATGTTGTATTTTCTTCTGTTGTTGAAATAAAAACTATTATTATTTATCTAACCTTTTGAATATAAAACTTTATCCAATATATTCATCCAACAATTTATCCAACCAATAACCCAAAAAATATTTCACTGATTTGGAGAAAATTTTGGAATTATGCTTATTTTGCTAATGGCTTGGATGAGTTCGTTCATCAGATCTTAACACATAGTTTTTCCTAACAGAAAATTAAATATATTTTTTAAACGCAATAGCTTTCAAATTGTTTAAGTGATTGGAACGAAAATTTACAACTTAAAAGAACATACAGAGATGTGGTTGTGTACCAATTTTCAAGTCTTTTGATCAAAGAAAAATGAAGTTATTCGAAATTAATAATAAAATAATCCTCGACATCACTTCAAATTCTGTAATGCAATATCTACAATGTTGGACAAAGGCAGAGCAATACAGCTACCTGTACTGTTATGCTATTTAAATAAATTGTAGATAAAATCTAAATAATGGAAGTCACAACCATTGCCAGATGTCAAGATGTTGCTGACCGGGGTTGCCCGATCTTCAGAAATTTCATGTAGTTAAACCTTTCATGTATAAACATATGAAATTTTTACAACTTCTGATAATAAAGAAAACATTTTATAAAATTTAATTTTATCAGTCAGTTAAAAAATACTGTGTTTAATACCTGCAAATTTCGAATTACCCATTTCTCATGATTTTCAACTTAGGTATCCCTGCGATCATAATTTACTCTATCCGACAACTTTGTTAGACTGCGTATGTGCTGAAGCTCAGCTGTCATTTGTCATTGTGTGGTAGTGTTATTTATTGACAATATCAAATTGGAAATTTAGGACAGTAGAAACAGACACCATAAACAAAGAAGAAATTGGAAATTTAGCCTCTAGTGTAGGTTTTTGACATGATACCATTACTAGAGAGATATGATAATGTGGCAGCATAATAATATTATGCTAATGCTGTGGTACAGTCAGTTTGGCGTTTCATCACATCTCGTAACACACCAGCTGTTGTGTGCATACAGTTAGATGTAATTTTTTATTATCAGAATACTACTGTAACATGATGAAATCAAGTTTATAACTGTTAACATACTGTAAATAATTTCTCCACTTTTCAAGTTTGTGTTGCTGCAATGTTAATTAAGGGTTCCCTTAATTATACGCATATTGTGCGTATAAATGTAATATAAAAAAAAATGAAAATGCAAGTGAACCTATTTAATTTAGCTCTGTATTCTACATTATCTGAAAAAGACATTATAGGCGACGAAGTAGAATGTAATTTCGGTAAATTTGCAGTTGACTGCATGAGGGTTTTAGATATTTTTTTCCAGCAACATGCTTAAAACCTTCCTCGCCCACAAGGCAAATTTTCTGGCAAACAACCCCCAAGAAAATTAAGGGACTTTGAAAACATGCGTTTTTCACATTTTACAGCAATACCTCCTTTAAACCCTGTCTACTCCATATTCGCCCAGGTCCAGCAACCTTCTTGGGGGTTGCTCACAAGAAATTTTTCTTGTGCTTTATGCTTTGAAGGTAGTTGTATGCATGCACAAGGGGAAGGAGAACCCCCCGAATTTTTGGGTGAGGAGCAGAAACCCTCTTCCTCCTGGGGTTCTTCTCCTGCATGCACACAATCACCCTCAATGCATCAACCAAAGGATTTTTTTTCCAGCTTTCTAGTTTATTTTTCTAGAGTATATTTCCTGTTTATCAATTGCTTTGTTTGAGTTTTGTATCCAAATTACTCTATAAATATATGTCATAGATCATGTTTTTGCTTGTCCTTCTTTACCTTGTTTTACTGTTCCTAATTAAATTAATTAATTTTCATAACTTTTAATATAAGGCTAAATCTTACAGCTTATATAAATATATTATTTAATATTGTTATGAAAATTCACTATCATAACGCACTTGCTGCGTTCCGAACCTTTTTAGGTTACCTATTTATACAAAAGCTTAAGAAATTGATGAATAAGCATTACATTTCAATGATTGAATAATTTCAGTTTTATTTCTAACCAAACTAAAAATTCCTAAATACGTCCCTGACGTTTCTCCCACTCAAGTCACCGAACTCCGCCCAGTTAGGAAAAGTGTACAGGCTTCTTGTATTGCAAAACTGCACCTTTGTTACCTCTATCCCTTACAACCTCTTTGGGTTTGACGTTTCATCACAACCTCTTAACAAATTATATATTTTACTAATATTTAAGTGCATACGGTTGGAAGTAATAAAAATGAAAAAGATTAAATTTAGTGCTGCGATCTATATTATCTGAAAAAGACAATATAGGCGTAACTTCAACCGCATTAAACTTACGTATCGAAACTTTTTGATTACGAATGACTTTGTTTTAAGTGTGTAGTTGGACTTGTATTACGCTACTCACCGCGTGACGTCATAGGAGGGGGCGGGGCATATGCGCAATATCATATCTCTTCTAAATCTTTATATCATGACTGCCAAGCATCAGAGAAAGGGTCTATTTCAAATGAATTTTCTGGAAATATTTTAGTAAAATGAAGGACGATGACGGTTGAAACTAAGACTTCAGGGTTTGTAAAACATTATTCTTAAGACATTTCTTTCCAGAGCCTGTATTAGATTCAAGTTCTTTGCCTAAATGTTGCGAATTTCGACGTTTTAAATTGTCACTTTGACGTTTTGAGGAAACCTCCAATTTTTTTTAATGCCCATAACTTTTTTGTCTTTTAACCTACAGAGCTAAATTTTGGTACGCACCTCACCTATAATGACATAAACCAGCGTACCAAATTTGGTTGCCCTTGCTTTGTTAATTCCGGAGATATATTTTTTTTTGAAGGAAAACCCAAAATTTTCCGGGAAAACCTGGGCCGATTTTCCTGACTAACGAACTTATCCAAGCCATTTGCACAAGGAAGGTATTCACCAAATTTGATCAAAATCAGCCCATTATTTTTTGAGTTATCGGTGTGATACATATATATATATATATATATATATATATATATATATATATATATATATATATATATATATATACATATATATATATATATATATATATATATATATATATATATATATATATATAAACATATAAAAATTGAAACTGACCCCGGATATGTGTTCTGGGGGGCCTAATTAGCGCTCACTTGAAGAAATTTCTTCAAAATTCAAAAGTCGGGATCTCCTCATTAGTGAATTTTTTTAAAGAAAATTCACTAAAAGTTCACAATAAATTAATCCATCCATTAAATGTCATTTAATATTCATAAATGTTGAGGGACCAATTCCTTGTCTTATTTTCAAAAAATAATTACAAACTAGTTTATACAATATGACACCGTTGCATGCGATGACAACACAGTGCGAACTACGTCGAGACACTTGAGACTTCGAGACCTAACGTTAACGTTAATAATTATCAACATGGACGTCTTATTTATATTCTTATTAAAACAGAAATCTTATTTTACATTTTTATTATTATTTAAATATATAATGTGGGACGCTAAAATAATTATATGTTATAAATGGTAAGTAAAATATTCCTTAAATAACTTTCGTGTAAATCAAGGTATTTGATTTTGTTATTTGCTTATAGGTTATGTTATAAACTTAAAGTTGAAACTTTATATTGTATAGTGATAATCTTCTTATCTTTAAGTTGGTGCTGTTTTGGAAAAACGCAATGCACCCGTTTTATAAAAGTCTAGACGCAGCAAGTACGTTATGGTAGTGAATTTTTATAAGAATTGTACACTATTAGTAAGATATATTATTAAAACTAATTCTTTAAATTGAAATGGAACTTGGAGATCGGTTTTGGAGTCCCAGTTAGCGATTATTTGAAAAAATTTATATTTTATATGGAGCTACTAAATTAAATTTGGTCTTAGATATAATATGCAAGTACTGCAAGTATCTTAAAAAAAATTGTGTTACAAATTTCATTAAAGTTACAAACGTTTTGCAGAAAATTAAATGATTTACAAAGGGAATGTACCTGTTGAGTTATAAAAATATGTAAGTACTGCAAGTGTCTTAAAAAAAATTGTGTTACAAATTTCATTAAAGTTACAAACGTTTTGCAGAAAAAATTAATGATTTACAAAGGGAATTTACCTGTTGAATTGTAAAAATATGTAAGTACTGCAAGTGTATTAAAAAATTGTGTTACAAATTTCATTAAAGTTACAAACTTTTTTCAGAAAAAAATAATTATTTACAAAGGGAATGTACCTGTCGAATTATAAACATGGCAGGTATTTTTCCTTATTAATTGCTTGGATCGTTTTGTTTTCGTCAACCCATCCAGTTTTTGCATACAATAAACAACAAAAAAGGTTTTTCATGTTATGGTAGAAAATTTTCGTAAAAAATATTTCAAAACGAATAGCTCAAAATTCACTACCATAACGTACTTGCTGCGTCTAGAGTTTTTTTTAAGGATTTAGAGAAAATTTTCTATGGAATATAATATTATTCATTTTTTAATTTACTTTTCAATTCGTAGGTGCGTCTTTAATATTTTGATAAATCCATAATAGTCTTTATCGAATAATGTTATTAAAAAGAAATAATCGAATTGATAAGCATCTTTGAGAAATACTAAATCCTTTTTTACTTTTTGTGTCTTTAGTGAAATTACTCTTATGTAAGTAAAGCTTTTAAAATTACTTGATTTTTCATTTTGTTTTCGGTGGTAAATAAAAAGATGGTGGATTAACATGTATGAATTAACTTCTGGTATTCATTTGAAATTCAAAATATTTTTATGCTTATAAAAATCTAAATCGAAAAAAAATTGATATTTTTTATATCTGCAAAAATGTTGAACTATATTTACAAATTTCACTAATTTTAAAAATCTAGAGGCAAGAATTTGTCTTTACAAAATTCTATCAAATTTAAGTGTATATAACGGGTTTCCGAACTTGTTTAAAAAAAACACTCACAAATTTAAAGAAATATTCGGATTGGTTTTTATTAATCAAAAATATTATGTATTTCATTAATGATGAAAAATAATATCGACTAAATGGCCGTCTCTGGACCTTCTGCACAACCGATCCTTTTAAGGTAATTTCCGATTACTTTTTCAAAGGTTTCCGGTGGTATTTCGGCTATAACTTGGCGGAGGTTGGCTTTTAGGTGCTCCAATGTTTCAGGTTTGTTGGCGTAGACACGACTTTTAATGTAGCTCCACAAAAAAAGTCCAGTGGCGTCAAGTCGCATGATCTTGGCGGCCAGTTGACTTCACCAAAGCGTGAAATGATGCGACCTGGGAACTTTTTACGCAAAACATCCAACGTTGCGCCCGCTGTGTGACAAGTTGCGCCCGCTGTGTGACAAGTTGCGCCGTCTTGTTGGAACCACTTGTCGTCGATGTCAATATCTTCGATTTCGGGCCAGAAATAATCGACTATCGTTCGCCTATAGCGCTCACCATTGACCGGTACATTGTTTTCAAAAAAGTAAGGCCCAATAACGCCATCTGACCACAATGCACACCAAACAGTTACTTTTTGGCCATGTTATGGAGTTTCCTGGATCACATGAGGATTTTCTTCGCCCCATATTCGACAATTCTGTTTATTGACGTAGTCAGACAAATGAAAATGTGCCTCATCAGAGAATATATTTTTTTAAGTTTGCATCAACTTCCTGCTGCTCTAACACCCAATCTGCGTAAATTCTTCGCTGTCGATGGTCTCTCGGCTTCGGTTCTTGTGTTAGCTGAATCTTATACGGCTTTAGATGCAAGTCCTGGTGCAAAATTTGCAAAAGGGAGACGTAAGATAAGCCGACGAATCGACACTTCCGTGTCTTCGGCCACACTTTCACTTACAGCAGCAATATTTTTTGCTCATCGGATGCCACTATGATGCACATGCCTTACCCTATCTCCAATGCTTCCAGTCTCTTGAAATTTTCGCACTACGTTGCGAATTGTTCGCTCAGTAGGACGATTCAACTGACCATAATCTTCCCGTACATTTCTGTACACAGTTCGTACAGAATTGTTATTTCTGTAAAACAATTCAACAATTTTAACCTGCTGAGCGGTGGTTAAGCGATCCATTTCATAAATGTATTGTGTCAGACTGACAGTTGACACTTGAAAAATATGTGCTTTTTGACAACTTATTGATTTACGGTGCTGCGAACATAGGAAACTCAAATTGGATCACCTTTTATATGTCGATGACTATATATATTAAAGCGATCGATGTGATATAGCTATTATCACATTATTTCTTCAAGACATGAGAGGTAAACAATTCTCCGAGTATGAAGAAAGAGCCAAAGCACTATCTGAAGTTCAAGATTATTATCGTTATGATACCTGTCGCAAGAAAACCAGAAAAAGTCAGGCAGATGAATCACGGGTGAATGAAAGAACACCTTTATCTGGACAAGAAAATTTTCGCAACAATGTTTATTACCGAATTTTAGATACTTTGAAAGTACAATTGGCCGGACGTAAAAGTGCTTATCAAAAGCTGTATCTAAAATAGATGGTTAGGTTAGGTTTGTTTGTGAGTGAGCCATACCGGTCCCTCCACCGCGACCATAAGGTCTATTGTGGCTCACGCCTAATAGTTTATATTTCGCCCAACAAAGCCAGCCTCCTGCAGAGGTCGATAATCTTCGTGGGCGAAAGTTGATCCAGATCCCCCGAAGCAAGCTTTATCTTGCCAAAGAGGAGGTATCTAGTCCTGTCCGCTGCCGGGCAGGAACACAGTACGTGCTCTGCTGTCTCGCCACTCTCCATACACAGCCGACACTCGGTCTCCTGAACGACCCCAATACGGTGCATGTGGTGACGCAAGCGGCAGTGTCCTGTATAAAGGCCGACTAAAGTACTCAGTTGTTGTCTGTTTAACTCTAGAAGTTTTTTAGCCCTTGACTCAGACAGACCATTTATGAAGGCCTTAGAGTGAGCTAATCCTGGCAGATTTTGCCATTACTGGATTGTCATTCTTTCTGTCCAGGTCTTTAAGGTGCGTTTTGCTGTGCATGATGTTATCCCCAGCACCGGTTCTGGTCCGACAAAGTCTCTCTGGGCACCACTCCTGGCAAGCGCGTCTGCCGCAACATTGCCATCATGGTCCGAGTGACCCGGTAACCAAACGAGCGACACCTTATTACAGTTGCCCAGTTCGTTAAGGGCAGATTTACAACTCCATACCGTTTTTGAATTACACCGGTAGAAGCCAAGAACCTTTATTGCAGCTTGGCTATCTGCATATATCTTTATCGATTTGTTTTGCACTGTTTTTTTATACTTCCCTTGCACACATCTCGAAGGCATACACTTCTGCCTAGTGTATGGTTGCGTACTTGCAGAGGTTAGCTGATAGTCTAGCATCGGTGCTGCCCCCATATGCGCCAGCTACTACTCCCATATTGGTCAGAGTACCAGCAGAGATCGGCTCTCAATAGGGTCGTTTGGTTTCGTTCCCAGTCATCCCTTTCCGGGAGGATGGTCTTGAAAGGCAGATCTCTACTGATCTTTGTAGGCATTAAGTCTGAGACCATTCCCAGAATCCCGTGACCCTCAATGTCATCGAGGAGCCCGGACCCTCCCAGACTGATTTCCTTCGGCATACTGTCGGCCGTTTGTTTTAGTCTGTACGTTGTCCACCTCGCCACCCTCTCCAACTATATGTGAAGAGGTGGAATATTAAGTAGGACCTCCAGAGCGGCTGATGGTGCGGTGTTTATCGCTCCCGTTATCATCAGACAAGCTTGTCTCTGTAGATGAGCCAGTTTGGACATCGCGATACCACGAAGTGCCTTAGGCCACCAAACTATGGCTCAATATGTTATCATTGGTCTGATAACCACTACATAGAGCCAGTACATCTGTTGGGGGTTTGTTCCCCAGTTGTTTCCACAGATTCTTCGGCATGTCTTAAATAGATACAACTGAATTGAAAAATCTTCAAATAAACGAGTTAATAAGTATTCTGATGATTTGGAAGAGACTTTTGGAAATGATTATATTCAGTTACATCAAAGATTCCCTAGCAAATACTGAAGATGTACGTTCTGCACAAGAAATATGCAATGTATTGCATTCTCGGAATCTTCGAGATGTTTATCCGAATGTAGATATTGCTCTACGTACTTTTTTGAGTATCCCGCTACGAATTGTTCAGGAGAAAGATATTTTTCCAACATGAAAAGGGTGAAGATTTGTTTACGCGCAAGTATGGGCCAAGATATACTTAATGCTTTGGCATTACTGTCTATTGAAGCTCAACTACTTCAAGAAATTGATTATGACGACATAGTTGATGTTTTTGCACAGACGAAAGCCAGAAAGAAGAGATTTAAAAATTGAGCAATACATTATAATTTAAGAAAAATGCTTATTATTTATTTCGTTGGAGTTTATTAAATATTTATTTGTGTTGTTTTGTAATTATATTTCAATCAAATAAAAATTATATTTAAATAATAATATTGAATCAAAATGACATGAATTTTGTTATTCAAAAAGGGCAGCGCATCAGACAGGGCCTAGGGCGGCAGCAAGCCTAAATCTGCCACTGGTTTAATGACGAGCTTTTTATTCCGCGCGATCGGATAAATCAACACACACATACACAACTTATACGATACATTCTAGGAAATAATGGGCAAGTAATATATCCAAATGTGTACGTAACGATCAGAATTATGGTGTTAGTTCCGGTTAGTACAGCTTCTGCTGAGAGAAGCTCAAAATTGAAACTTATTAAGAACTATGTGAAAAGCACGATCAGCCGGGAAAGACTTTATTCATTGGCAGTTTTATCGATTGAAGCTAAAATAGCGCCTCGTTTAAGCTAAAACTCAGGTCTGAAAAAAAATCAGTGAAGCAAAAAGCCAGAAAGTGCGAATATTATATGTTTGTTTAGCTTTAGATGTCTAGAGGTAGGGGAAATTTGTGTAAAGTGGCCACCCTAAGGTTTGAAACTTGATTACGAAACTATATAACATTTAAGACTAGATGCATTCTCGCAACAATTAGAACCGTAGACCGGTTTCGCTCTCATTAGAGCTCTTCAGTACGGCATACTAATTGCAGCAAAAATGCACCAAAAATAACACGGCTATCGTATAGCCAGTCTTAAAACACTAAGTGAGTAGCGAACGTGTCGCCACCTAGTTCGGAACCAAGTACTATGTTGTCACGCCCGCTCCAAATAACACAGAGTATTAAAAATAGAGACGGTATACAACTAACTAACAATTTAAAAAATTGTTAGCCCTGGCCCATTTCTACCCCAATATAGTGACAAAGTATGTAAGACTAGATGCATTCTCGCAACAATTAGAACCGTAGACCGGTTTCGCTCTCATTAGAGCTCTTCAGTACGGCATACTAATTGCAGCAAAAATGCACCAAAATAACACGGCTATCGTATAGCGAGTCTTAAAAACACTAAGTGAGTAGCGAACGTGTCGCCACCTAGTTCGGAACCAAGTACTATGTTGTCACGCCCGCTCCAAATAACACAGAGTATTAAAAATAGAGACGGTATACAACTAACTAACAATTTAAAAAATTGTTAGCCCTGGCCCATTTTTTTGCCGTACTGAAGAGCTCTAATGAGAGCGAAACCGGTCTACGGTTCTAATTGTTGCGATAATGCATCTAGTCTTACATACTTTGTCCCTATATTGGGGTAGAAATGGGCCAGGGCTAACAATTTTTTAAATTGTTAGTTAGTTGTATACCGTCTCTATTTTTAATACTCTGGGTTATTTGGAGCGGGCGTGACAACATAGTACTTGGTTCCGAACTAGGTGGCGACACGTTCGCTACTCACTTAGTGTTATATAACATTTGACAATATGTTTTCCGATAGAGATCGAGTCACTAAGACATTGGCTAAGATATAGGTTGAATTCGAGTGCCTAAGTGTTGTGATTTTAGCGAATTTTTCGTAAAACAAAAAATTCACTAATAAGGAGATCTGTATTTATATATCGGGTGTTTTAAAAATGATGGTCTATGTTACAGGTGCACATTCAGCACAAAAAAAATAAGACTATTTTTTCATATAAATATGGGTCCGCAAATGCTTAGTTTTTAAATACAGCGTGTTAAAGTTATTTGTTTTTATCAGTTTTTCACGAATAAGTTCGAGTCAAATTAAAATTTTGGCGTGAAAATTGGCATGTGAGGGTTTTCGAGGGCAAGAAATTTAAATATTTTATTGTTAATAACACTACTGGCAGAGGGCGCCACCTGTAAGACTATGCTTGCATTCAATTGGCTATAATTTGTTGACACCCAGTAATAGCGACCTACCGTATAGCTACATTGCAGCCCTTATCAATTGTAAGCAAAAAATGTATACTTGATTTAAATCTCTCAGACACACCATTTTCGATATATTTCAATTCTTGTATGTCGACGTCGCTCAAAAATTAATTCTGTGACAAATCATAAGAATACATTTTTCACCTTTTAATTGTTATCAGCATGTATAAACTTAATTTTCTTATTCTTTAGTTAAATATTAAAATCTTACCAGAAAAAAGAACTGACAAGACACAATCATGAAGATAAAATAAAAGGCCATGATAACAAACCATTTAACAAAGTAATTTCCATCGTTACGGGACTTGACTTTTGCGTTTTCGTCGTGACATATACTACATTTGACTTTTACGTTTGATACTACTCACCATTTTAAGTAATTTATTGTATTGTCCGTAATTTTTCTAATTAAATATGCAAGTCTTCACCAACAATGAACTAACAGGGATGCATGTTATCTATTTACGGGCATTTGGTAACTGTTATGAGGCGAAACGACTGTATGAAGAAGCCTTCCTAATTTGGAGAATTCCAGACAGAAGGATGTTTCAACGGATTGACATCCGTCTGCGAGAAACAGGTACATACTTATGTTATCTAATACATCAATCTGTCTCTTTCGAATATAGTATATTTGTTTACCAAGTACCCTTAATAAATTTACTCCTGATCGGGGCAGACCACGAAGTGCACGAAATCTTGATTTTAAAGAGGCTGTTCTGGTTGAAATTGAACAAAATCAAAAAATAAGTACTAGGGAAATGGCCAATCGTCTGGGAGCATCCAATGCAACGGTATGGCGAGTTCTTCACGAGCAACAATTGCGTCCATATCACATCCAACGTGTGCAGGCACTATCGCCTGAAAGAGATTTTATACCTCGCCTACAATTTTGCCAATGGTTTCTTTAACATAATAATGTAGAGAACTTGTTGAATTGTGTATTGTTCACTGACAAGTCTGGATTTAGCGCGACTGGATCGTTAATTTACGTAACAGCCATATTTGGGCTGACGAAAATCCCCACGTGGTTTTTGAAAGGCATCGTCAACAGCAAATTTTCTTCAATGTATGGGCTGGAATTGTAGGGTGTAATTTGATAGGACCATTTTTTTGTAATTTGATAGGACCTTTTTTTTTACCTCACAGACTTAACTTATCTTAAATACTGCAACTAGGTGGCGGCACGTCCACCACTCACTTAGTGTTGAAAGGCTGGCTACTATAGCCTTATTACTTTATAGGTGTATTTTCGCTGCAATTAGTATGCCGTACTGAGAGCTCTATTGAGAGCGAAACCGGTCTACGGTTCTAATAATTGTTGCGAGAATGCATCTAGCCTTATATACTTTGTCCCTATATTAGGGTAGAAATGGGCCAGGGCTGACAATTTACTAAATTATTAGGTGGTTGTATACAGTCTCTATTTTTTGACACTTTGTGTTATTTGGAGCTGGCGTGACAACATACGACTTGGCTCCGCAACTAGGTCGCGGCACGTCCACCACTCAGTGTTATTATTGACACATTAACAAAAGAGGAATGAAATACAAGAAGGAAATGGAACGTGCAGATGGGCCACCTGCCCACTTTTAAAGGGTAGTTCCTATTTCTAAACGACGTAGGCGAAAACTGATGTCGTTGCCTGAGACTTAATTTTCATGACAAACTTAATGGTAAAGACCGCATATCGATATCTATCACATTTCATAGATACAGTATGTATTTCGAAACTATGCATTTTTGTAAAGTAGGTATAACACTTATCCTATTGGAACTGTTTTATTTCTATTAAAACATTTATAAATCCCCTTTTACGTAGAATTCAATGTTATAGATTACATTTTTTTATCCATATTTTTGTAGTTATAAATTGAAAAATAAATAATTTAAATGGGATACCCAGTAATTTAGCATATTTGAGGAAAGCTTGGAATTACCATTCAAAAAATATAGGACACATAATGTTTTGCACAACTTTTTTTGAAAAATAGAGCATTAAAATTTTTTACGTATAACTTTGTAACACCCTGCAATTTTATTAGTCCTGAGTCATAAAATTAGCCAATTAAATAAAAAATGTCTGGAGGCAGCAAGTGCGTTATGGTAGTGCATTTTCATAAAAATATTTTTAAGCAAATACTTATGTTTTTTTTAGTACATTTTCTTTAAAAATTCACTAATGAGGAGATCGCGACTTTTGAATTTTGAAAAAATTCTTCAAATGAGCGCTATTTGGGACCCCTAGAACCCAAATCCGAGGTCGGTTTCAGACTTTATATATATATATATATATATATATATATATATATATATATATATATATATATATATATATATATATATATATATATATATATATATATATATATATATATATATATATATATATATATATATATATATATTGGGCACATATTAATGTGTCACACCAATAAATCAAAAAATAATGCGCCGATTGTGATAAAATTTGTTGAATACCTTCCTTTCGCAAGTGGCTTGCGTTAGCCAGGAAAATCGGACGAGTTTTTCCCGGAAAATTTTGCGTTTTTTTTTTTGGAAAATTTTTATATCTCCGGAAATAACAAAGTTAGGGCAACCATATTAGGTGCGAGGGTTTATATCATAAATAAAAAGAAAACCGTGCACCAAAAGTTGAATCTCTACGTTAAAATTAAAAAAAGTTATTTAGTTTTTATTCCTAAAACGTCAAAAAATTCGCGAGTCAAAACGTCAAAATTGACATGTCCTAGATATAGTACCTAAGTGAATACAGCTATGCAGCATAAATATCGTAAGAAGTTAAAGGGCCTTAAGTTTCAGCTACAATCTGCATTGTTCTTTATTTTATTAAATTATTTGCAGAAAATTAATTAAAAATAGACCCTTTATGTGATGCTTTGGTAGTAGTTTCAGTTATTTATTTAATAACTAAGTGAAGATTGGAACCTGTGATGAGCACTGATAAGTACACTTGGAGAGCCCAAATCACCACAGCACATTTTAAAAAGACCTGACGATCGTTTCACTAACCAAGTTAGCGTCATCAGAGGATGAAACATTCTAAATACTTAAAAAACTAACATCAACTTATATACCGGATCTCAGGTAAAGAGATCGAACCGAGATGAGACACTAGTCGTAGGCAAATTCCACAGTGTATTGTATTTTTATCGCCTGACCAGGCCTTTGCGCTATCCTTATTGCTTTATCTAAAAGTGTCCATCTGTAATAGTCTTGAGAAAGTTCACCGACCGCTAAATTAACAACGGTTCCTTTGGCGGCAATAACTGTATACTTGTTATCGGTAAAAACGTGCCGAAAACGTGGGAATTTTATTTAGCAAAGTAATCTATCAAGTGACTCGTAATTGGCGCTGGTGCACTGTTCATACATTCTTTGTTGCAACTATATTTCGCAATATATACGCTCTCAAACCCATTCAGCTGACCTGGTTTTCT
Organism: Tillus elongatus; assembly: GCA_964006375.1. Lineage (NCBI taxonomy): Eukaryota > Metazoa > Arthropoda > Insecta > Coleoptera > Cleridae > Tillus > Tillus elongatus. The sequence goes on along the minus strand of OZ023268.1, from coordinate 13,269,983 downwards.
AACATTTTTTATTAATTTCAGATTTTCTTTATCAACGTGATGATTATTATCCCAAATATGTCGGGCGACGGCAGACTTATCTACAGTACCGTAACGTAATTGGGATATGTGTTCACAAAAAATGGCCAGTCTGAATTTTTTAGTAAATCGGTTAATTAATTTTCCTTTAAACAAAAGTAGATATACCAAAGAATTAAATTATATTAGAAACGTGGCCGAATATAACGGATACACTGCTGGCTTAGTGGAAAAATTAATCAACAAACAGAAAACAAAGAAAATGGTGACGGAATCAACGACGTTCAGAAGAGAAAAATCGGAAAAAAACTTTGTTTGCTTACCATTTGAACCTAGAATCACGAGGGGTCTAGACAACATTTTTAAAAAAGTCGACTTACAGGTAGCATTTTCAACAACAAATACTTTAAAAAACTTGCTAGGTTATCCAAAAGACAAGGATAGCGCGGAAAAAATGTCGGGAATTTATGAAATAAGTTGTAAAGATTGTAATCTTAAATACGTCGGACAAACAAAAAGATCGATTGGAATCAGATTCAAAGAACACTTATCCCAATTACGTTACGGTACTGTAGATAAGTCTGCCGTCGCCCGACATATTTGGGATAATAATCATCACGTTGATAAAGAAAATCTGAAATTAATAAAAAATGTTAGAAAACCAGGTCAGCTGAATGGGTTTGAGAGCGTATATATTGCGAAATATAGTTGCAACAAAGAATGTATGAACAGTGCACCAGCGCCAATTACGAGTCACTTGATAGATTACTTTGCTAAATAAAATTCCCACGTTTTCGGCACGTTTTTACCGATAACAAGTATACAGTTATTGCCGCCAAAGGAACCGTTGTTAATTTAGCGGTCGGTGAACTTTCTCAAGACTATTACAGATGGACACTTTTAGATAAAGCAATAAGGATAGCGCAAAGACCTGGTCAGGCGATAAAAATACAATACACTGTGGAATTTGCCTACGACTAGTGTCTCATCTCGGTTCGATCTCTTTACCTGAGATCCGGTATATAAGTTGATGTTAGTTTTTTAAGTATTTAGAATGTTTCATCCTCTGATGACGCTAACTTGGTTAGTGAAACGATCGTCAGGTCTTTTTTAATATGTGTTGTGGTGATTTGGGCTCTCCAAGTGTACTTATTATTATTTATTTAATTTTAAGGAATCAGACTACGCTTATTATTTTGCGTTTTTTTTTTCAATTGGGCAGTGGAAGTTTTTTATGGAGAAACGGTGTTGGTAAGTAGTTTCTCCTTTCTATGGAGTTCTGTAAGGTGAGTTTTTTACAGTTTGCATTTATAGCTCCGTTGTAGCATGTTTACCTTGCACAGAACCTTAAATTGACTTTAGGTCTCTTAACTGTATTGTGGAGTTGAGATCACAGCATTTGTCCGATGGTTAATGCATAAAGGGGTTCCTCTAAGCATGTTTCTGACTTTTTTTTTTCAAAAAAGGAACAATACGCTAATCTGCTAATTTACCTATAAATGTTATTGATATTAAAAAAAATGGAAACAACGCTCGTGCCTCGAATAAAGTTCTCTTCGTCATTTTAACTTTAAATGAAATTTCCTTCTTCCGTTTCCGATCCGTTCAACACATTGGGCACAAAAAATATAGGAATTTACTTAAAATTTTCATTTGTAATTGAAGGAAAATAAAACTTGTTCTAGGTATACCAGGAAAAATTCACACAAAATAGAATAATTTCTAGATTCTAAAACTTACTATGACTCTATAATGAAACGACGTTAAATGAGACGAAAACCATTTCAGGTTAAGGGATCGAAAATGTTTAAACAGTAAAACAAGCTTTCGTACTCAAAATAAAAAACCAAGATTCTTATAAGGCGTAATACAATAGTGCATACTAATAGTCCACGGCAACAGTACATATCATATTCAACTGACAAATTATGTTGATAAATGTAAGATCTGCTTTCAAAGTGACATGTAAATAAGTATTTTGTTTTCTGACATTTGTAATACAAACGTAGGCATGCTCTTCTTCTTACATTAATATTTATTTTTGGCTATTACAATTTTGCCATAGAGTTGGATACAATTTTAGTGACTTTTGAATTTTGAAAAGATTTCTTCAAATGAGCACGAACTAGGCCCCATAGAACCCATATCCGGGTTAGTATCAGTTTTTATTTGTTTTCATATATACAGGGTGACGCATTTCTAGGGTAAAGCTCAATATTATACAATATTATTATACAATATATGAGAAAAAAAATTATATGTTAATTATACGATGTCTGGAGCTGCATCTTTTAAAATTATTTTTACAATCACAGGTGGCCCATAAGTCGCTGGTGATGCAATTTTTTTCCTAATCGAACACGCCTTATATTATTGCAATTTTTGCATTTTCCATCGAAAGCTAATGCATGCTTGTAAGAAAATAAATTCGGGACTCAGCAAGCGCGTTATTTCGATAGCTTGATTTGCTATTAACCTAAGGTTCGTTGTCCAGTAAACCAGTGTTTTAGGCACAATTTAAGTTTATTTTCGGAAGATTTTTGTATATTGTCAAACAATAAAGTTACTTTGATAAAATATGGTACATTGTTTCTCCTATATAGGTTATACTGGTAACCAAATTTGACGGAAGCTTTCTTAAAAAAATTATATTTCTTATTAAAAACATTTTATGAAAATTCACTACCATTACGCCCTTGCTGAGTCCCGAACCTTTTTTTAATTAAAGCAGTCATCAAATTTGGTTACCAGTATAACGTATATAGTGGAAAAGTGACACGAGTGTTACAAATGACACAATTATTAAAATTTTGGTATAAAAATTCTTTGACGATCCTAGCATTGTGAGCTGGACAACCGTCTTGTCGGTAGGTACCAAATCTCGTCTAAATTAGCATGAACACTTCTAATTGTGAGTAAGATATCATTTCTCAATAGATTAAGAAACCCTTCCCCAGTTAAATTATTTTCAAAAAAGAACGGACCAACAATGAAGTTACCTGAAACCAGGCCTCAGAGAGATCTCTCTGTGGTTGAACACACTGAGACATTAGAGACGATCTCCAGCGAGATTTGGGGAGTAGGCAGATTGAGGCCCCGTAATCGAGCTACAACAACCCAACCCACCTTTGTCCACCGCTCTAAGGAGTAGGCAGATTGAGCCTTAGAGTGTCCTTACACATTTCCTTTACCTCTTGAAAATGGCTCCAAAGCCGAAACTTCGAGTTTTAACAAATTCTGGACGCGGTTCAACCCGAGAATCAAGTATATCTCTATATATATATATATATATATATATATATATATATATATATATATATATATATATATATATATATATATATATATATATATATATATACAGGGTGGGCCAAACTCGATGGCCTATTAGAAGTATTTAGAGCATCAAAAGAGATCTGAAATTTGGGTTATTTTTGTAAGTGGTCGCGATCTTTGTTTCGAAAATATTTTTAACAATGCAGTGTTGCCACATCTACCCTAAATAGATACTAACTTTGTTTTTTCAAATGAAATACCCTATATATTATGACATTTTCGGGTCCCCGCGACATTTACAAAGTTTTTTATACAAGTTATTTCTCACCTATCTAGAGCCGTTATGGAGATAAAAAATAATATTTAGGAAATTTGGCAACTTTCATTCCTCAATGAAAAAATGATTATCACCGCAACCGACATAGCTAGGATTCTGTATTTATGGTTTCTGTTTGTCAATGGGTTAATATATGATAATATGCTGTGATAATTCAATTACTGCATACAGGGTGTTCACAAAATGATGGACTCCTGATAGGACATTGAAAGGCAAGTAACTCGGAAATTTCAAATGGAACACCCTGTATTTTATAATGAAATAAGCAAGATTAATTCATTTCAATTCTAAAAGTGCTGGGCGATGTAGTACCTATTCTCAGCGGTTTTCGACTTATAAGCAAAAATAGAAAATATTGCCTTGCCTTGAATAGATTTGTTATAAACAGTAGGCGATGCTTCTAAATTATCAAGATCGATTGTCAGAATTAAATTGTCAGTTTATAACTCTGTTCGTTATACATATTGTTAGTGATCTTTTATTGGAAATGGCAAATTCATATACAAATGAGCAAATTTTGGACTTGTTCTTCATGCATGGCCAGTGTAACAAGATTATTTCAAGGACATGCAGAAACTTCAACGAAAAGTATCCAGGCATTGTTCCGATGAATGGGAAGAAATTCAAGAGGTTACAAGCCAACTTTTTGAATAACGGTCACATGAGCAATCCATACTCCAAATGAAACCTGTTACAGGTAACGATGACAATATAATAATTGTCCTAGCATATTTTTCTGCATTTCCTCATGCACCACTTCATTCCGCCGAGAAAGACTTAGGAATATCCTATAAATCCATAGAAAGAATAATGCATAACTATGGAATGCATAATTATAGATTCATAAGACTTCAAGCCATTGAGCCAACTGATCCGGAAAAACGCGTAAATTTATGTGAAATGATGTTAATTCGTACTCAAGAAGATCCAAATTTTCTGAAGAAAATTATTTGGACGGACGAAAGCAAGTTTACTAGAGAAGGCATCTTCAATCGAAGAAATTCACATTACTGGGCAGCGGAAAATCCACACTTCGTTAAAGAGACAGGGTTTCAACATAAATTTGAGTTCAATGTCTTTTGCTTGATGATGAACGACCAAATAAAATTTTGCTTTTACGAAGAGAATTTAAATTCGGAAAAATATCTTCAGATATTACGGACCACAGTATCTGACTTCCTCGATGAATTAAATCTTGAGACTCTCCGAGATTGCTGGTATCAGCTAGATGATTCTCCAGTCCATTGCACAAACCAAGTGACAAATGAACTTGTGGGAATGTTTGAAGATCGTTGGATACGTCGAGGAGGTCCTTGGGTTTGGCCACCGAGGTCACCAGATCTCACCCCATTGGATTTTTATCTTTGGGGTAGAATCAAACAAATTGTTTATCTGACGCCCATTAACACCAAGGAAGAACTCAAAAATAGAGTGTCGAGCGCATTACTATCTCTAGGGGGATGTGAGATAGAAGCAGCAACAACTCATGTTCTGACACAAGTCATAGAATGTTTGAGAGTTGAAGGAGGACGATTCAAGCAATTTAATTATTGATGTTCATTTCATTATTTATTTATTTGTGTTTGTTAATTTATTTGTTTGTATGTTTATTTTCGTCTTGTTATTTTATATGAGAATATAGCCAGCTGTCAATGGTGTGATTTTTTAATGTTGAATAATGAATCAGATTTTAACATAGCAATTGGTTGAGGAACTAAAAATTAGTATTATTTAACACTTTACTTGCAATATTTTCTATTTTTGCTTATAAGTCGAAAACCGCTGAGAATAGGTACCACATCGCCCAGCACTTTTAGAATGGAAATGAATTAATCTTGCTTATTTCATTATAAAATACAGGGTGTTCCATTTGAAATTTCCGAGTTACTTGCCTTTTAATGTCCTATCAGAAGTCCATCATTTTGTGAACACCCTGTATGCAGTAATTGAATTATCACAGCATATCATCATATTTTAACCCATTGACAAACAGAAACCATAAATACAGAATCCTAGCTATGTCGGTTGCGGTGATAATCGTTTTTTCATTGAGGAATGAAAGTTGCCAAATTTCCTAAATATTATTTTTTATCTCCATAACGGCTCTAGATAGGTGAGAAATAACTTGTATAAAAAACTTTGCAAATGTTCCGGGGGACCCGAAAATGTCATAATATATAGGGTGTTTCATTTGAAAAAACAAAGTTAGTATCTATTTAGGGTAGATGTGGCAACACTGCATTGATAAAAATATTTTCGAAACAAAGATCGCGACCACTTACAAAAATAACCCAAATTTTAGATATCTATCTCTTTTGATGCTCTAAATACTTCTAATAGGCCATCGAGTTTGGCCCACCCTGTATATATATATATATATATATATATATATATATATATATATATATATATATATATATATATATATATATAAACATTTTTAAGAATTTACTCAAACTCGAAAACAGCTATTCATATGCAGATGTTGAAGACAAGTGTCCTGTGGAAATGCATGAACAGTTGCAGAAACTCAGATGAGACCAAATTAAATTTTTAAAACTATTTGAATAGGCTTTTTTTTTAATGTTTCTAATTTTTATAACAGGAATAAATTTTCACGTTCGCTCATAAAGTGATAACGACTTTTAAATTTTCAAAAATATTTTTCAAATAAGCAATGAGCGCGAATTTGACGTTATTAGAGATTTTTTTTGAAATTTTTATAGTGAATTTTTATTTAAATATTTTTAATAGCAAATATGTATTTTTTAATGAAAGCAGGCATCAAATTTAAACACATTTATAACAATGTATCATATTTCATCAAAATAACTATTGTTTAAAAAATGCAAAATTTTTTCGAAAATTAGCTTAAAATATTCCCGAAAAAACTGGCCCGAACTTCTTTAATCTCTTTACCCCCCTACCGAGATATAATTGACACAAAAAGTTTTTGACAAAAATTACAAAAAAAAAATTCATGAAATTTTTTTTACTAAAACCCGATAACAATTCTGTTCTGCATTTTTTTTTTTAATGAAAGCAGGCATCAAATTTGGATACCAGTATAACCTATATACCAAAATCAATGTACCATATTTCATCAAAATAACTTTATTGTTTGAAAATGTACAAACATTTTCCGAAAATCAACTTAAAATGTGCCCGAAAAAACTGGAGTCCTGGCAAACGAACTTCAAGTTAATAGCAAATTGCGCTATTGAAATTAGAAGCATTTAATGCAATTTCGGTACCATAACGCAGTTGCTGCGTCCCGAATTTCTTTTCTTAAAAACGTGCATTATATTTCGATAGAAATGCGTTAAATTAAAATGGCATTTTCACTTGAAGATTCCAATCATTTTCTTTAGAGCTGCCATCTGCCATCTGTGGTTCAAAAGCTCAACTGTAGTGAAGGTATGTCCCGAAAGAATAGAAACTTACATTATTACATCAAATTATATAAATGTAAGGCTAGATGCATTCTCGCAACAATTAAACCGTAGACCAGTTTCGCTCTTATTAGAACTCGTCAGTACGGCATACAAATTGTAGCGAAATACTATTGACTATTGACTAAATGATTTCTTGGCCAGACATATGTCTGTGGGCCGATTTATCGGATTGATATAACGGACGATTACTTCACTTTGTTTGGTTTAGTGGGGTTTTATGCCCCTATGGGGTGTTTTAATGTACTGGTGCTAGCACTATTTTCGGTCGTTTGTATTTGAGAGAGGTTTTTTCGTTGTAATTGGAGATGTTTTGTAGTAATGGGTTGTCATGAGTAGAGAATTTTTCATAAGTTTCGGCTACAGAGTTTCTGATAAATTCTTGGATTGTTGGCGTATCTGTATCTTTATGTAGTTGCGTGTTTCGTACGTACCATGAGGCTTTCATTATTTGACGTAGGCATTTGTTCTGTACGATTTGTATTTGGTTTATATATGATTTGGCAGCATGACCCCAAGCCGGGCAAGCGTAGGTCAGCATGGGTCTGATTACTGTTTTGTAGATTAGGAGTTTGTTTTCCGGAGACAACGTACTATGGTAACCAATAATCGGGTGAAGTGCGCCTTTTACGGCCATGACGTTAGTTTTTGTTGCCGCTGCATGTTTTCTAAATGTTAGTTTTTGGTCTAATATGACGCCTAAGTATTTGGTTTCTTTTTCCTAGGGTAGTTGTTTGTTGAATATTGTAACGTTTTCTTGCGGGTCATCTCTTTTTCGGGAGAAGTTGATCGCTGTGCATTTGTCAGGGTTAAGTTTAATTTTCCAAACGTTGAACCAGTTTTCAAAAGTGGGTAGGTTGTGGTTCAATTGTTGAATAGCGAAGCGGCATCTTAAGGAAGTGGTTAGAATAGCCGTGTATGACGCCGCACTTTCTTTTATACCAGCTGACAAATGCTCAAATAATTCCTAATCTATTCACAAATCTAATTTGTCATTGGCATAAGCTAAGTTACCAGGAAGTTAGAGGGCCGCCAGCTTTTATACAGTGGAGATGGGCGTGGGTCAAAATAAGAATGTTAACTAGAGGCGCCACTTGATTGTTTAACCTCCACTCCCGGATATTCTAATAAGATGTTCACTAATATGCTTCCTTGCCCAGATCCAACACAACCAAGAATTCTTGGATCACACTGGCAACTATAGCCAACCACAATCGAGCACAGGAAGCCACAAGGGAGTTATGATTATGGTAACACAAATTAAATTCCAGAACGGTATGGTCTCCTAGACCCACAAGTAAAGGTAACGGTAAGGATCTAATCTATCAACAGCCCTGAAAACAAAACACAAACACAAAACCAAAACACACCTATAATATGATAAAATAAGGGCTTTTATTAAGCTTCTTTGGCATACAAGAATTGATTAAAAGCTGTTCTAAAATTCTGATCTCAAATAAAAAGTCTCTATAATATAACTAAAATGGCTTACTACAAAATAATCAAGATCTTTAATGAGTATGTATGAATGTACTCCAAATATAATTGTTCTATGGAAAAATTCCACTTTTCGTGCACGCAAAGCTCACAACTTATTTCCCCAAATATTAATTAATTACACGTTAATTAAGGTAAGTGGCCTGATTAAAGATCAAGTCCCAAAGAATAATCAATAAGCTTGACTAATGCTAACAATATATGATAACTAATGGTACTATCAAAAGTGAAGCAATTATATTAACAAAGGTTTCGTAAAAATCTGTACCACATTTATTGAAGTTTAAATAAAATAAACTCATTGATTTTAGCAAATTTAACAGAGATGAATATTTAAATTTTAGCTTATCAAGATTGTCTCCCTTATCACTCTATTCTTTATCACAAAACGGAAAACTCTTACGTGAAATTCCTGGACTTCTAGGCCATAAAATTACCAACAATTTCCATAACAAACTAAGACCTTTAGGGGTACGGGACTGCAACCACGGGAATAATGCAACAACGGAACGGCAATGCGACAACGGAAAGCGAAGACCTCCTCACTGAGATCCTAATTCATAAATTCCAGATTCCACAGCTGACGGGAATTATCATTGCTCTTGACTAGCACATAAAACTCCATTTAATTCCATAGCCATACTTCGTTCGGTATATGAAAATTCGCTATTCCATGCGAGACTTATTCCACTCAAAATTATGGCACGTGAATTTGCCAAAGGTACTGCCCAATACAAAAACTCTCTATCCAGTACTAAAATCGCCCAGCACAAGGACTTTCTTCCAGCCGGTACTAGAATTGCTCTATCCGGCACAAAAATCTCCCTATCCGGTACAAGGATTGCCCAACACGAAAATTCTTCCAGCCGGTACAAGGATTGCTCCATCCGGCACAAGGATTTTCCACCCGATACTAGGAATTTTCCATCCAGCACAAGGATTGCCCAACACGAAAACCCTAAAAACAATAAGTAACGGAATGCTAGAGGTGTTATAGTTACGAGAGAGGATGATTTCTTACCTCCAAAGAGGGAAACGAAACTCCAACAACGTGACAAGATCAATGTGGTCCTTATATCCCCTCAAACGGGTATCTCTACAGTCTTCAGCACCAAATCCGTACATTACGACATCACCAAAAAGACTGCAGATATGTTCTGAGTGCAATTAAATCCACTAAGGGGGATAATTAATATCCAACTTGCTTCTCAGAACGAACCACGTGTTAACTCGAACAACTGCCAACGAAATCTCTCTCTCGAAACTTCCGGAACATTCGCATTCCTTACCTGACAGCTGGTAACGCCACTCGTTCGCTCTCACTTCATCCCATACGTCCCCAGCCATCTATCCTTCTCAACATGCGGACCATTCTCGAACCACCGACATTCTTAACTGCAACGCAAGCGTGGCAGCCGACAAGATATACCAGGGGTAGTACAAATAAAAATGATTTAACGAAAGATCTCAATTTTATTCCGTATACGAGGGATAGCCAGAAGAAATAACCACGATTGTCGCCAATAATTCTCTGTTCAGAGCAGAGGAGGAACCACAAATACGTCCAAACTAGCTTAGTTGTTTAGCTATTCAATTTATACTGTTACACGTGTCATCGGCGTAGTGTGCAGTTGTGAGACCATTTGGTTTGGGCATGTCTGAGGTGAAAATTGCATAGAGGTGTGGTGACAACGTGGATCCTTGGGGAACCCCGGCGAGTATGTGTTTCTGTGTTGATGTGGCGTCTTGTACGTTTACATAGAAGCTTCGGTTCTTCAGAAAGGGGTACGTTGTCTGTATGAGGCTAGAGGGGTAGTCGAGTAATATCATTTTATATAGCAATCCTTCGTGCAGCGAAATACGCCTATAAAGTAATACGGCTATAGTAGCCAGCCTTCCAACACTAAGTGAGTGGTGTACGTGCCGCCACCTAGTTGCGGAACCAAGTAGTATGTTGTCACGCCAGCTCCAAATAACACAGAGTATTAGAAAATAGAGACTGTATACAACCAACTAACAATTTAGTAAATTGTCACCCCAGGTTCTCAGCCCTACGGTTCTAATTGTTGCGAGAATGCATCTAGCCTTACATACTTTGTCCTTATGTTAGGGTATAAATGGGCCAGGGCTGACAACTTACTAATTGGTTAGTTGGTTGTATACAGTTTTAACACTTTGTGTTATTTGAAGCTGACGTGACAACATACTACTTGGTTCCGCAACTAGGTGGCGGCACGTTCACCACTCACTTACTAAATTATATAAAGAGATGTACCTATGCCACATTGCGCATTCAAGGGTTAATTTATACTTTTAGTATCATTATATCTTTCGATATTTAATTTTTTTTAAGAAAGTAATGTCTGCGCGTGTCGCGCCCTTCAAATCAGGTCCAAACTAGAACAGACCCCCTTAGTTTTTACTATTAAAGTTAAGCAACTGCCTTAATTGTCTTAAGCTAGAAGGTGAAATGCAAACGCAAACGTACAAGTTTGAAATGTTCGATTTATTTTTAAAAAAATCGATTTTTGAATTTTGAAGAATCGTTTCTTAAAATGTCGGTTCAATAAAAGTCGGAGCTACAAATATCGATTTAAAAAAAATCTATTTCCAATTACACAACTTGCATTAAGCGTCATTATCAATTACTTTTATGGAATGTTTCTATACCATACTCTCCTTTTTACGAAAGACAGGCTTAACGCTTAAGGAACTACTACGATTGAATGATTAATAAAAAAATAAAGGAAGCAAAATCTGCAAATTAATAATGTAATAATACCTTTCATCCAAACATCAAAATCAGAAATAATTAAAAAACAAAATTAAGTTCCGTTCATCAGGCGCCAGCTGCTACATTGACCTGTCAAAAAACGTTGACAACTGATCTATAATTTGACAAACATCTCGCCACAGGAAAAATTCGGTTGCACTGATCATGCGCACTTTGCAGAATATTTTAAGTAACGAAATAAAAGACATCCAGACCTGCTGTATGCTGTTTACACACAATCCTCTCAACTGACCTGCCTTGACATCAGTTTGCCTAATCAAAAGCTAACAGAAGGAAAAAGGGGAAGGAAAATTACATTATGCTCACATGAATGGCAGGGTTGATTTTCCTTCCCCTGTTAGCTGTTAATTAGGCAAACTGATGTCAGGGCAGGTCAGGAAGGTCAGTTGGGAGGAACGTGTGTACACAGCATGATACAAATAACGAGAGATATGATATTCAGACTACCTATTTTTAAACCTGTCACGCGCATGGTGTCAAGTGGTGAGTCCAATGCAAAAATAATATGCTGTCGTGCAGTGGGGTTTGACGTTTCATCACAACCTCTTAACAAATTACGTATTTTATTAATATTTAAGTGTATACAGTTGGAAGTAATAAAAATGAAAAATATTAATTAATTAATAGGCGACGAAGTGGAATGTAACTTCAACCGCATTAAACTGACGTATAGAAATTTTTTGATTACGAATGACTTTGTTTTAAGGGTGTAGTTGAACTTCTGTAACGTTACTCACCACGTGACGTCATAGGAGGGGGTGGGGCATATGCGCAATATCATATCTCTTTTAAGTCATTATATATGTGTACACATTACGCACAGAACACCCCCTATAGAAGGGAAACGCCAATGCTGACGTTTTGAACAATATTGCAGCGCCTCTGGCGGATGCGATCAATTTTAGTCACACGCGGGAAATTTGATTTCATTTTCATTTAGCAAATCCAAATAAATTCTAGTTAATTTTATACCATTGCCAGTAAAGAGGTTAAATTAGTCAAATAAATTTTTTAATGATTTTTATAGTGAAAGCAAAACAAGTTATGTTTTAATAACACGCATATGCCTGTTTTAAGCTTTGCAATCATAGGAAAAATTAATTGGCAATTTGCACCTACTAACACTTGCAGCTTCAGTTTTTACTATCGATATGATTAATGGAAAATCAGACAAGATAAAATACACTTGTGTTTTATTAGAACAGTATTACTATTACATTTATTTAAAAACCTAAAACAGTATTCCTATTACATTTATTTAAAAAACATTTTAATTCTGAAAGTAAGATGAAGTAGGTATATATGGCCATTCTTTATCGATAGGTAGGTATATTACAGCAGTCTGGTGCTTGTACACTATTACATTTATATGCTCACATGACCACAATGTATGGCAAGGTTAGTTTTGCCTTCTTTTAGGGTATGTATAAATGACGTCATATTGTCATTTATTAGAAAAACATTTGTGCACCCTTTAATTTCCTTCTTTATTTAAAATGACACTTGGTAATATTCATCTGACATCAGTGTACACTATCAGGCTTTCTGGTCGCCTTCCGAATCCACCCGATCCATTGTTTACTTCTCAGATGTATAAATAGAAATAGAAATTTTTATTTGCACTTTAAAATATATGAAGACTTACTCAAAGGAAGATGTAATATGGGAACACCAGTTCTTTTCTGGCCTCTTCTCATTTCATGTACTTTATCCTCATCAACGAAATGACGATCACAAATATAAACTCTATCGTAAATGACTTGTGGATATAAACCAAGCATCTTAGGGTTTTGTACAGCTTTCACCGTCATCAAAATAGTCTTGTGATGATTTCAACGAAAAACGATGTTTTTTGCTAAATAATGCCAGGCACCCCGGAACACAATTAACAATAAATCGTTTTCTTGGTTGGTATCATATTTATATCCACAAAGCTTCTGTAAGAAAACGTTATTTACTTATAACCGTTGAACTACTAAAACGTTCTAAACTTGCCTGAAAACTAAAACAGTTGTAGTTATGTTTCACCAAAACACCTTGAACTATGAAAGCACCTTGCTTTTTTGATAAGAAAACTGAAAATAGAATTGAAATTACATGATTGTTTAAACACAAAGCTTATGATAACGAATATATTTTGATTCACAAAAAAAACCGCACTCTAAAACACAAACCGACGAACAATGAAAACACTGTAAAGTATCCACTAAAAGTTAATATAGGTAAAAGTTAATTAAAAGAAACGTTTAGCAACAAACTTGTATTATAATTATACAATGAAAGAACTAGAAGCGAACAAAAATCATACATTCAAAACATTTGAATTTCGAATATATGATAAAATGGCGCACTGAACAGTTATTCAGTAGAATTGTAGCACTACTAGCGACATCTACTATATGCGATGTCCGAACTAGAGCCCTAATAAAGTCCAGGTTAGCTCCATTTAGGTAAAACTTCTATAGGGAGTGTTCTGTGACATCACGTCAGGGAGATCTTTTATTTAGTTACTTAAAATTATCTACAAAGTGCGCATGATCAATACAACAGAGTTTTTACTGTCGAGAGACGCTAATATAATTTGACGAATTAGATGACAAATGACATTAACTGACAATGACAATAGTACAAATCTTAGATTAGTAATAAGATGCTTAATCCTAATCTAAAAGAGTACAAATAATAAATAACACACATTACACCACACATCATTACAGCATAATAATTTTATGTTTATTATGTTGTGGTACCTGCTGCAAAGTACAAATTTCATTCATCTTGGAAGTTGTTAGTCTTTTAAATAAAATAAATATCGAACTGTAGGATTAAATGTAAGTTAATTATGAGTGTGAAAGAAGAAAGGCAGGTGTGTGATTGTTCCTGTGAAACTAATCACAGAAATGACTGCAAATACAGCGAATACATTTTACTAGATTGCTTTGATACTAAACAGGAATTGATAATTAAAGAAGAAAAGTCTGAAGTACCCAAATTTGAGCACCATTGGCGAGATGAATTTGAACACGACGCGGAGTACCCGCCTTCTACAGTCAAAATGGAAAATGAGGAGCTCGAAGAAGAGTATTCACAGGAATCAAAATATGACTTCAGAGGTGAGCTGAATATGGGTGAAATGGGCCACGAGGTGACGGAGGCTTGTGAAGATATTATAGATGAAAAATGTGAAGATATTTATGTTAAAAATGCAATCATCATAGAAGATTTTAAATTTGACGTTACAGGTCTCGGTAACCATGACATTGTCGATGTGAACGATTCATCAGTGAAAAATGAGAAGTGCAAACAAATTTTCAAACGTGACTACAAAACTGCCGAGGAGAAAGTTTTGCCACAACAGATAGGGTCAAAACATACTGAAAAAAATATGTTTGTATGTGATCGATGCGATTACCATACTTGCGTTAAGTATTCTTTCCAACGCCACATAATGGGCAGACATGGTGAAACTGGACCATTTAAATGTGATCAATGTGATTACTATTCTCCTGTAAAGTCTGCCTTAACCCGCCATATAATAGACAGTCACGCTGAAACTGGACCATTTAAATGTGATCGGTGTGATTACTATACTTTTGAAAAGTCTGACTTACCACTACACGTAGTTGTGAAACACACTGAGGCAACGCCTGTTAAAAGTGGTCAACATGACTTTAGTACCGCCTATAAAAATTACTTATCGCAACATCTAATGAACGAGGAAAAGCCTTTTAAATGTGATCAATGTAATTTTCAAACTACTGAAAATAGCAAATTAGAACAACACATAATGGTGATGCACACTGAAGAAAGGGTTTATAAATGTGACCAGTGTAATTATCAGAATAGTGATAGTAATAAATTAAAACAACATGTATCGGCCAGACACACTAATAAAACGGTTTTTAAGTGTAATCAATGTAATTATCACACTGTAAAACCGACTGTTTTAACGAAACACATAACCTGCAAACACGGTGAAAAGAAGCCTTTTAAATGTGGTCAGTGTAATTATTGTGCTATTAGAGAATCTCTGTTGACAAAACACGTCTTGTCGAAGCATACTGAAGCGAGGCCCTTTAAATGTGATCATTGTGACTTTAGTAGTGCGTATCATATTTCTTTATCGCAACACATTATGTCGAAACACAGTGGGGATAGGCCTTTTAAATGTAATCAGTGTGATTATTCTACTGTTGTGAAGTATAACTTAAAACAACATGTAATGTTGAGACACACAAAAGACAAGCTTTTTAAGTGCGACCAATGTGATTATTCTACTAGTGGAAACTTTCTGTTAAGAAGGCACATAAAGACAAGACATGGTAAAGAAGAGTCTTATAAATGTGGTAAATGTAGTTATGGTACTAATAGAGAGTTTCATTTAATACAACACATGATGGCGACACATAATGATGGTTTGCCTTTTAAGTGTGATCTTTGTGATTATTGTGCTGTTGCTAAGTCTAATTTAAACAAACACATAATGTCAAGGCACACTGGAAAGAGACCTTTTGGATGTGATCAATGTGATTATCAGACTACCAAAGAATCTTGCTTGACACGGCACATAAAAATGAAGCATACTGAAGAAATATATGTTTTAAATACAGTAAACTCTCGATAATCCTAGGGAGCACTACCTCAGATGAATATAAACTCAGTTGATTAGGAATTTGAAGAAAACTATCAATGTATAATTTTTTTTTAAATTTAATTTATTATGGAAGAACATAGAGATCACTACAGGTCATATTACAATGGTTTACAGTATAACATAAAATAGCTCCTTAAGAAAATATAACAAACATAACACCTGTTAACTTAAATAACTACAAATACATACATTCATGATTGCACCTAGCAATACTGCTATGTCATCTATTAATAAAGAGATCAAGATTATTATTATTATTATTATTATTATTTAAAGCTAATATCTTTTCAGCTCTACGATTATATGATTTTTCGGTTCCTTTTTAAATCTGTTGAAGTTAGGTATATTTCTTATAGTTGTAGACAGGTCGTTAAATAACTGAGCTGCATGATATGTCAGCTTCCTCTGACCAGAGGCAGGGGCGTGCGGTGACATTTTAAATAAGGGAAGCAATTTTCAGAAACTTACCTTTTGTAGTGTAACTCAATTCTTCTGTTGTTTTTGGCAAATTCGATAATAATGTCATAAAACTGTGGATTCTAGGACATTTCCTCGACAAAGTTATTTTCAATTGACAAAATTGAAATTTGGGAACGTCTTTCCTGTCCTGTTGAATTCCTAACAAAACTCTTGATACGTTTTAATGTAGAACAATTTCGTTCTACAGACGCACTAGTAGCAGAAATTGTTAATACTAATTCACATAATTTGAACGCTTCAGAGTATGCATTTTCCAATTTTGATTCTTTTAAGGAAGTTAAAGGTTCACTCGAGTTAGTTTTTGTGTTAATAACATCGGTTTCATAAATGACTGTAAGTTCTGATCGTAATAAGGCTTTGTCAAAATAATGTCCATAGAGGTTAAATAATGATTTGAATGAATCTTCTGGGAAAGGTATCCCTACAAATCCTCCAAAATTACACAATTCAAGAAATTTCAGGTCACTGAGATGATCAAATCTACAATTAATTAGCTGCTGAATTTGATCTATGATTTCGTAGAAAAGGCGGAGGTAAGAAGTTTGAAGGTGTCCCACATTATCAGTGCGCAGACGCTTTCTTCGTGGCTCACTTTTCCTAATTCCATTGTTTTTTCTAGAACTTATCAAATTCATTCCTTTTTTGAATTATAATGGATTTAAATTCACCAATTTTCTTCAGGCAAAAACCAATGTCGTTTGTTTTACATTGCAATATGTTAAATACATTATCTGAAAACGGAAATATTTCCGAAAATATATTAAGTAAAAAATTAAAGTCTCTTTTCAAACCATCCAAAAATCCTCTAGAACTATTTATTGTTTCTGCATCCCAATTTTTGCTATTTTCTATTATGTTTTCAAAAAGTTCAATTAACGATTCACGGTGTTCAAATATAGTTCACACAAGTCTACCGTTGTAGTTCCATCGGGTTGCAGCTACTTTGGGTAAACGTTTGTTAACAATTGAGTCTAAGGCTTGTGTGCGCTTCATAGATTTGGAAAAAAGCAGCCATTCCACTTAGGGTAGCAAAAAACACCTTACATTCTTTAATATGATTTATGGGATAAAATTATATTTAATTTATGAGCACAACAGTGTACAAATAGAGCACTGGAAAACGTTTCCCGCACTTTAGCTTGAAGACCTCCTGAATGTCTGGCTATAACAGCAGCCCCATCATAGCTTTGGGCAATTAATTTATTATCAGTCTCCTCAATATCTTTCATAATATTAAGCACAATTTTATATAGAGCGTTTGCGGTACGATCTTCTGCCACATTTTTAAAGCCTAAAAATCTTTCTTGCTCCCATCCATTTTTACATAGCGTATTACTACAGATAGTTGACCTAAATTAGTTACGTCGGTTGTTTCATCTAGAACAATAGCAATGAAACGAGTCTGTTTACTTTCAGATTTAATTCTGTTCAAAATAATAGTGGCAGTCCCGCGAAAAACGTTAAGACTATTCAAAGTGATTTTTTAGACAAATGTCGTATTTGGCTATTAAAGAAACTAGGTCTTGAAAGTTTCCTCTATTTGCAGATGTAGTCGTTTCGTCATGACTCCTGAACCCCAATTCATGCTCACCAAGAAAACACACATCAATAAGTCTTTTTAATATGTTTCTGTTTTTATCAACCAGTTCATTGTGTTGGCGATGACTAATTTCTATCTGCTTGTCAACGGCGTGTTCAATTCGCGTTTGTTTCAAAGACACTTAATTTTAAAATGGTCTGTAAATGCGCTTTAGACATAACATGTCTTTTTACTACTTTATGTAGATTATTCAAGTCTGAAAACCCACTTTTATTCCACACCCCCTTTTCCGTCACAAATAGACTACCAGGCCAACAAAACAGTTTATTCCTGTTAACCATTCATATTGTTTATAAGTTTTTTCCGCGTTGAAATGTCGAATACATGTTTTAATTCTTGTATTTAAGTTTTTTAGAGTAGGTTCGGCCTACCTTTATTAATAATAGCAAGTTTTTCAGCAAGCGATAAAGCTGAAAATCCTTTGGTTATCACACACGACACAATCAGTTATTATTACCACTTGTTCGTAAAGTTTGTAAATTCTCACCGACGCCGCTGTTAAAAGCTCATGTAGTTGCAGCCATATTAATAATCATAAAATGCTAATGTATTTAACTTAGTCAACTGCTTATTTCTACGAAATAATCAGAGACGTTCACGTTGTACGTGCATCAGGTCTTCCAACACGTTCTACATGTTGAAATACACGTACATTGCGTCGAGCATCGAGTAAGGGTTTCTCATTATGTGGCCTGCTGACTACGTGTATTTAACTGAAATCATTGCATCCACTCTCGTAGTATCAGGTACATGCTGTTGGTTGGCGGTCGGTTTACTGGGACGACGTCCTTGCCAAGAGTGCAGAGCGCATATACAAGTACAGTATGATGCATAATAAATAATTATGTGTGAGCTTGCGAATTAAAAATTGTAATAGATAAATTAGTTTTAGAATTTGAAATTTAATATTTAAAATACAAAATGGATTTTAAACAATGCGGTTTAATACAAATTATTTTTAAGTAGGTATGTGGTCGTTATTTTAAGGGAAGCAATGCTTCCATGGACCGCACGCCACTATGAGGAGGTATATATCTGATTTATGTGTATATTTTCATGTTGCCTGGTATTATATTCCTGAACTGCATTATTTGCCGTCAGCTGTATCTGTGTCGACACTAAGTTATTTTTGATTTTGTAAATTAATTTTATCAACTCATTTTTAATTATATTTTCTATTTTCATTATTTTTAAGTCTCTATATAAGTATATTGTTAGCATAAGCATTGATTTATTGTATAGAATCTTCAGAATCCTATTTTGCATCCTTTGTAGTGACTCCGGGTCAGATTTCCTAACTACATGTTTTTTTTTATTCTAGGGGTTTGGCTGCGGCAAACTGCCATTCGCTCATGTTACCATATTTTTATATTCATCACCATTATCATTATTTTTTACCTGGGACTCCAAGTCAGAAATCAGTTTCTATTATGCTTATAGTTTTTGTTTTTGCCAAAATCTTACCTTACATTCTTTAAGATATTCTATACCTTATTCTACCTTAATTTTTGTTATTAGTTGTTTTTCTTTTCTCTCTTTTGTTTGTTCTGTTTGTTTTTTTCAAATTCATTATTTGGGGGAACAGGGACACATTGGACCATGGGGTTTGTCATGGCCACTTTTACACGAACAAGAGAACCACAGATAGTGCAGGATCACATTTGGAAAGACATTTAGGTTTTCATCTAATATTACTATTTACAATGTACTCACACTATATCTACCTTATATTATTAACAGTGCAAATATTGTTACACCTTAATTTTCAATTCTTTTAGCATTGTCACAAGAAGTTGGTATACTGTTTTATTTTTTGTCTGTAAAATATGTTTCAAGTTGAAGGGAGGCACAAGCCCTTGTATATTATACAACACATTTAAATATTTATTAATAACACTTTCATTTTTTCCACAACTCAACAATAAGTGCTCGGCGTCCCCTAACTCGCCACATTCACAAAAAGGATTTTCTCCTTAGACCAGAGAGAACTTAGGACACGTAACAAGACCGGCGGAAGTGAAGCAATTTGGTACCAAACTCTCTCGAGCAGTGGCGTAACCTTGGATTAGTCTATGGGTGCAGCACAGAATAGTGATTTTCACTGTTCTTTTAAGTGCCTCTTGATTTAGTATACATAGAATAATAATGATAAAATTATGCTGGAATCAACCTATAAAGATTCGGGACGCAGCAAGTGCGTTATGGTAGTGAATTTTTATTAAATGCTTCAAACTTGGATTACTCAATTTTCAATGAACTTAGAATGTTGAATCTTGGTATGATCACTTTGTAATTTTTTGAGAAAAAAATTTTTTTCGAAAGAAAACTGAAAATTTGGAAAACTCAATTTTATATAAACGTAGAAAGTTTAATTTTGGTATGTAGTAAAGTCTTTCTCAGGGCAATATATCCACCAAATTTTATTAATATAGCTTTGTAATTCTCGTAGAAAAAGTTTTTTTTCGAAAGAAAACTCAAAATATTCCAGGAAAACCTTGTCAGATTCTTCTGGCTAACGAACTCATCCAAGCCATTAATAAAAGAAAGGCACTTGCCGAGTTTCATCGAAATCGGTTTAATATTTTTTGAGTTATCGGTTGGATACATACATATATATATATATATATATATATATATATATATATATATATATATATATATATATATATATATATATATATATATATATATATATATATATATATATATATATATATATATATATATATATATATATATATATATATATATATATATATATATATATATATATATATATATATATATATATATATATATACACATATAAAAATTGAATCTGACCCCGGATATGGGTTCTAGGGGTCCTCAATCGCGCTCATTTGAAAAAAATGTTTGCAAGTCTCACCATCGATACCTCTCCATTAAGTGAATTGTTTTTAATAAAAATTCACTAAAACGTGCATTAATAAAATACTGATATTAACCAAAGGAATTTAAGACAAATAGTACATCCAGAAACCATGGATATATAGATTACAAAATATAATAAAAAATTAAATAAAACTGTATGCATCTGTATTAGATAAAATGAGAATACAGATGTTTTTTTAAGAATTTTACATTTCCTAATTTCTTTATACTTAAAAAAATCTCGGGACGCAGCAAGTGCGTTATCGTAGAGAATTTTTATTAAATGCTTCAAATTTGAATAACTCAATTATCATAAACTTAGACAGTTTAATTTTGGTATCTAGTAAGGTATTTCCTAAGGCAAGATATCCACCAAATTTCATTAAATTAAGTTTGTAATTTTTGAAGAAAAAATTTTTTTCAAAAAAAAAATTAAAATTTAAATAACTCCATTTTTTATAAACCTAGAAAGTTGAATTTTGGTACGTAGTAAGGTCTCTTCCGAGGCAACATATACGATAAATTTCATTAAAACATCTTTATTACTTTTGGAGAAAAAAATTTTTTCGAAAGAAAACTCAGAATTTTCCCGGAAAACCCCGTCCGCTTTTTCTGGCTAACGAACTCATCCAAGCCATTAATAAAAGAAAGGCACTTGCCAAGTTTAATCGAAATCGGTTAATTAGTTTTTGAGTTATCAGACGGATACATACATATATATATATATATATATATATATATATATATATATATATATATATATATATATATATATATATATATATATATATATATATAAACATATAAAAATTGAAACTGACTTCGGATATGGGTTCTAGGGGTCCTAGTTCGCGCTCATTTGAAAAAAAACAGTAACTTCTGTATTATTTTAAATAACATTTAGCTACCTGTATTCATGCCTCTATATATCTGCAACATTTTCTTTCCTTTAATATAACTAATTAAGTATATAAACTAACATAACATTATTCCCACAACGTAACTTTTGAAGGGCACACCTACGCCTATGGAATATCGTGGCTGGACTTGATAAAGTGAAATGTAATTAAATATTTCACATTGAAAACCACATATTTTCTGTTTGTATTTTCAAAAATAATAATGTGTCACTAATACAGTAAGTGAAGTGGGAACATTTTTTTTCCTATTTCAACAATTAAAGCATAAAAATGTAAGGAACGTTCTGAAAGTAATTAGGTTAATTTTATATCTTGCCTGTGAAAAGTAATACCGGGCTCTTTTTTGTCACTGTGGCTTTTGCAATTGAAGGAGGCACAATAAACCATTGTTCTTAATACAAAAATTTCACAATTTATTGCAAAAAACACTAAATATACCTACTTAAAACTCTGGTACCATTCGCTTTGTTTGGCACCACAGCATAAAATTGCTTTACGATTCGGGCACACTTCGCCTACACGCGTTAAATCTCGTGTTACGTGTCCTAAGTTCTTTCTGGTCTAAGATTTTCTCTAATGTTTATCTTATATAAATACGCGGGAAATAAGGCATGGTTAAATCGAAGCCTGCAAATTGTTTTGACAGTTCTCTAAATTCATGTCAAAGTTTTTTGGAGGAGTCACCTGCAGTTCTTTGTAATATTGCCCTTTATTGCCATTTTGGACATAGAATAGAATAGAACATTTTTTGACATAACAATGCAGCGCTGGCTCCTGGTGAACTCATTAGAGGCGTTTACGAAAAGTAACCGGGTAGATATCGGTTACACCGCAAGCGTTCGAAAATGTAACTGGTTACTCTGTCCATCGTTCGAATATTATAATGTATCTACCCGGTGCAAGATTTGTGTACCGAACCAAACAGTCGGTAAATTGAGTTATATAGAGAGCAAACTTAATTCTCTATACAAATTGTCTAAAGTCTAACCTGTAACCTGGATGTAAATAAATAATTTTCATTCGTTCATTTCTCAATCGATACTTGAAGGAAGGTGGAGGTGTTGTATTGGCATTTAGTTGATGTTAATTGTAGTTAGTGTAAAGTGTGGAACATCAGATACATCAATTACAATAGCGCGGCGCTTCTTTTTGGAATTTTTTAATGTATAATAAAATAAGTCGTAACTCCTGTTACTCTTCGTCGCTATCGCTGTGTAATATTTCAGATACAACATTAACTAAAGCAATTTTTTCAATATCCATACTGATATATTAATACTACTACTTCCAAGTTCAAAGCCAAAATGTCATCAAACAACAAAGACGAACCTTTGACAGTTTGGCGTTTGTCATTTAGTTACCGCGCATTTAAAAGCGTTCGAAAATTACTGCACCGGATCCATTTACCATAAAGCCAGCTGTGTACCATTCGGTAAACGGTAGATATCTACCCGGTTACTTTTCGTAAACACCTGATATGGTAATGCGCATATACCCCGCTCCCTCCTATGACGTCACGTGGTGAGTAACATCATAGAAGTCCAACTACACACTTAAAACAAAGTCATTCGTAATCAAAAAATTTCTATACTTTAAGTGAATTTCATGCGGAATGCGGTTGCAGTTACATTCCACTTCGTGGCCTATATTGTCTTTTTGAGATAATATAGAATACAGCACTAAATTTAATCTCTTTCATTTTTATATTACATATATAATCACAAGACAAGTATAATAATTAAGGGGAACCGTGAGCTAACATTGGGGTTACACAAACTTAGTAAATAGAGATGACATTCGGAAACATTTAATGGGCGTTCGCATCCATAAACTTGATTTGAGCATCATGTCATATAATCGCAATAGTATTCTGATCATAAAAAATTACTTCCAACTGTATGCACTTAAATAATAGTAAAATACGTAATTTGTTAAGAGGTTATGTGATGAAACGTCAAACTCAATTGTACGACAGCATATTATTTGTATCATGATACAAATAACGAGAGATATGATATTCAGATTACTTATTTTTAGACCTGTCACGCGCATGGTGTCTAGTGGTGAGTCCAATGCAACAATAATATGCCCGTGCAGTGGGGTTTGACGTTTCATCACAACCTCTTAACAAATTACGTATTTTACTAATATTTAAGTGCATACAGTTGGAAGTATTAAAAATGAAAAAGATGAAATTTAGTGCTGCGATCTATATTATCTGAAAAAGGCAATATGGGCGCATTGAACTGACGTATAGAAACTTTTTAATTAAGAATGACTTTGTTTTAAGTGTGTAGTTGGACTTCTGTAACGTTACTCACCACGTGACGTCATAGGAGGGGGCGGGGCATATGCGTAATATCATATCTCTTAATGTCTTATTAATCTCTTCTAAGTCATTATATCAATATCATGGCATAATCATATCTCTCGATGTTTGTATCATGACTGTAACCTAGTAACAGTAACCTGTAACTGTACAAATTTCTAATTTTGGAAGTCTTTATTGAATTTTAAGTAAAATCATATTAGTTCAATAAAAGTTAATTATGAGTGTAAAAGAAGAAAGTCAGTTTTGGGATTGTAACTGTGAAACTGATCATAGAAATGATTGCAAGTACAGGGATGACATCCTGCTAGCCGACTTTGATTGTAAACAACGTGTGGTAATTAAACAAGAAAATTCCGAAACTGGCAACTTTGAGCAGCACTGGATAGAGGAACTTAAACACAACACGGAGTACCCGCACCCGTCTTCTATAGTCAAATTGGAAAAGTTTGAAGGAGAATTTTCACAGGAATCAAAACATGACTTGAGAGGTGATGTAAATATGGGTGAAGTAGACCACGAGGTGACTGACGCTTGTGAAGATGTTACAGATAGACAGATAATTGGTGCAAAATGTGAAGATGTTAATGTTCCAAACGAAGGTATTATGGAAGATTTTAAAATCAACATATTAGATCCTAGCTGTACAAATGATTGGAAAAAAGTCTCAATACAACGTATAAGGTTAAGACACACTGGAGAAAAACCTTTTAAATGTAACCAGTGTGATTATGGTTCTGTCATGAAGTCAGACTTATTAAGACATATAGTTGCAAGGCACACTGAAGAAAAGCCTTTTAAATGTCGTCAATGTGACTTTCGTACTGCCTATAAGAATTCCTTATCAAAACATATAATGAAACACACTGAAGATAAACCTTTTAAATGTGATCAATGTAATTATCAAACTATAATAAACTGTTTATTAAAACAACACATAATGGCAAGGCACAGTAAAGAACTGCCTTTCAAATGTGGTCATTGTGAGTTTAGTACTGCCTATAAGAATTCCTTATCTGAACATATAATGAAACACACTGAAGAAAAGCCGATAAAGTGTGAACAATGTAATTATCAAACTACCGTAAAGTATAAATTAAAACAACATGTAATAGCAAGACACACGAAGGAACTACCTTTTAAATGTGATCAATGTGAGTACAGTACTGCATATAAGAAATCCTTCTCACTACATATAATGAAACATACTGAAGAAAAGCCAATTAAATGTGGTCAATGCAATTATCGAACTACTTTAAACTCTAAATTAAAACAACATGTAATGGCAAGACACACTCAAGAAAAACCTTTTAAATGTGACCAGTGTAATTATCTTACAGTTTTCAAACATAATTTAATACGACATGTAAATGCAAGACACAGAGAAGAGAAGCGTTTTAAATGTGATCAGTGTAACTATTGTACTATGGCAAAATATTGCTTAACACAACACATAAAAGCGAAGCATACTTAGGAAAAACATTTTAAAGAACAATAATCCTCAACTATCCTGCTAATCATGTCATGCCCACAGAGCAACAGTCATTTAGCGTGGCACACCCCTAGCATGAGTGGAGTGTGTATCGTTTGACCGACAGCGCCTATATGTATGCAACCCCTGCATACACCAATCCATGTAGGCGTATATACAATAATATACTGGTCGACTGTAATTCATGATGGAAGTGCTGAAAGTTGATGCAATAGGCAATTTGCGTAACACCTTTGCGTGTTGATATAGTATACCTATGATTAATTTGAAAGAACCCTTGTTTTGAAATCATAAGACCATTTTAAACAAACCTAAATAGTAGAGGTGTGCGAACCCATGTTTTGTTCGAACCGAAGTATGAACGAACCCAAGCAAATATGTTGCCTCGAACTTCGAACCTCTGAAATAGTATGTCTTAAGGTTCACAGTCGAACTTCGAACTTCTTAGAAATTCAAAATCGAACATCGAACTACCCAAAATTCTTCAGTGTTCATATATCATTTCCTTAAATACAAAATTTAGGAATATTGTAACATACAATATTTGATATGTAAAATATTCCCACTCTTTTTACAAAAAGGAAGGATTCGACAAATTTGCAGGTTGATTGGGTGAAAATGGCTTCCGGTTCTGATCGTTATGGAGATGGGTCAACGTTTAATCAAAAACACAAAATATTTGAATCTTTTTTAGATTTCTAGATCTATAGATAAGCTCAATTATAAATATGTTGTTTGGTATTGGCTAGGCAGTGTTTAGCAAACATATTGGGAGGGTTCAAAGTGAGCATGATAGCTATAAAATAACCACTTACAAGTTTGAACTGTCTCCTGATTGTGAATATTTAACTGTTTTGGCTCACTGTGTAATAAAGCATGTTGAAACCAGTGTTTTCCAAAGGCAATCTGTAATTATCTTTAAATTCTGAACATTTACGTTACCGGTCGCCTTTGAACACCGCCATCATAATGTTGTTACTGAAATAGGTGTTGGAAGGCTAGGATATACAAGAAAAATAATTCTGTGACTGCTAAATGCCTCTGTCATGTCTCAATGTATCCCATCTACTGTCAAAAATATGCATGAGTGAAATCTCCTGAAACTACGCTATCGACTCAATGAGTTTAAAGCGCCGCTACTGCGTTAAAGGGGCCGCAACTTCGCTACTTTTGGCAACATTCAATGCCTGTAAAGTTAAATTTTGAAGTATTTTTGAGCAACGAACTTCGAACTATTTTGAAGAATTGCATATTTCAAACTTCGAACTATTTCAACGACGCTAGTGCGAACATATTTTCGAACCGAAGGTTCGGTTCGAGTTCGGGTTCGGTTCGGAATTTCGAAGCTACGCACAGCTCTACTAAATAGCCAAACTAACAGGTCTTTTATGATATTTGAAAAAAATAATAAAAGGCACCTAATAAGAGTATCCATTTGCAATAACAAAATAGTGTTGATGCAGCAAGTGCGTTTTGGTAGCGAATTTGTTGTGGTAGCGAGTTTTAATTTAAAAAAATGGTAATCACATAGGTAGTAAAAAAAAGTATTAAAAAAGTTTTTCATACATTTCAAATCTTAAATCCTTCCCATTTAGCTAGAATCCTTAAAAATCTTGATACATATATATTTTTCTTTTTCCCTCAGGGCTCGTCCGCGGCCTTGCCGCCCTGATAGCACTGCAACCTTTGGTTGATTATGCATAGCCTTAGTTTTACTCCACCCATTCCACAATCACTTTGCCTTGAACTAGTCTGCACAGCGATTGGTAGGGTGAAGTTTTATATTGCTCTGTCTCCGGTCTAGAGTGACCGTAGATCAGTTGTCTTTTCTGGTCCAGAGCTTTACACTTGCTGGGCTGATTCCTCCCCCTCGCCGCAGAGTCTGCATGCGAGGTCCCCTTCGAACCACCCCATTTTATGCAGGTGTTTCTTGATGGCCATGTGTCCCGTCAAGAAACCTGTTGTGTTTCTGAGCCGTCCTCTGCTAAGGTTTAGCAGCTCCACAGCTCTCTTTGAACTGGGTCCGTCAATTATTGACTTCCCATGTCTGAGCCCTGGACAGTCCGCCCAGTACACCTTGTGTTGGTTTTTAACCCAGGACTTAATGGCTCCCTTGGCAGTGCTCGTTGTCACGCCCAGAGCCATGATACATATATAGTGAAGCCTTCAGAAAAGCACATATTTATTCCGATACTTGAGAAAAATTAATAAAAGGCACTTGATAAGGTCTGTTGATTCGCAATAAGAAATAAGTGTGGGCGCAGCAAATGCGTAATGGTAACAAATTTGCATATCCTGTTGTTAAAAAGTAAATATTTGTTAAAAAACTTGTATGCAGCAAGTTACTTGTGGCTTGTGGTAGCGAGTTTTATTTTAAAAAAAAGTGAATAAAAGTATAAAAAAATCTACATACAGCAGCTGCTTTGTTGCAAAGAGTTATAAAAATATTTCAAATGTTAATAAGCGGGAATCTTGATGCATATATAGTCACACCTTTACAAAAGCACACATTTATTCAGATATATTTGAAAAAATTAATAAAAGTCGCCTTAATAAGGTTTGTCTATAACAAAAAACTCTAGACGCAGCAAATGCGTTATGGAAGTGAATTTTCATAAAAATCATTTGGTTACCAGTATAACCTATATAGTAGGAACAATATACCATATTTTATCAAAATAATTATTTAAAAATGTTCCGAAAATAAACTTTCAATGTTTCTGAGAAAACTGGTCTCCTAGACAATGAACCTTAGGTTAATAGCAAATTGAGTTATTGAAATTTGAAACATTTAATGAAAATTCGCTACCAAAACGCCCTTGCCGCGTTTATACAAAAATTTTCCGAAAATAAAGTTAAATGTTGGTTTCCTAACCAACAAAATTTACGTTAATAGCAAATTGAGTTATTGAAATTTGCAGGATTTAATGAAAATTCGCTACCAAAACGCACTTACTGCGTCCATATTTATTTCTTACAAACATGCATCATATTTTGATAAAAAAATGTTAAAATGCAGTAACGAATAGCTCAAAATTATAGACCGTTAAACCATAAACTTCACTAAACTGACAGCAAAGCACCAGAGAAAGAGTCTATTTGAAATGAATTTTCTGTAAATATTTTAGTAAAATGAAGGTCAATGACGGTTGAATCTGAAACTTAAGGGTTCGCAGAACACTCTTCTTGCAACATTTTCTTTTCACAACCCGTATTTGTTTCACGTTCTTTGCCTAAACATTGCCAATTTTGACGCTTTAAATAGCGAGTTTGACGTTTTGAGGAAAACTCCAAAATTTGTTCTTTAGCTGCCCGTAACTTTTTGTACATGGTTCACTCTTTATAACACAAATACGCGTACCAAATTTGGTTGTCCTCACTTTGTTATTTCCGGAGATATAAATTTTTTTAGAAAGAAAACACAAAATTTTCCGTGAAAGCCTGGTCCGATTTTCCTGGCCAACGAACTTATCCAAGCCACTTGCAAAAGGAAGGTACTCACCAAATTTGATCAAGATCGGTCCATTATTTTTTGAGTTGTCTTATACAATTTTTTCCTATCGTGCATAATAACGGATATATTGAACTTTAAAGATTTTTTACGAAAATTCGACAAAAATCATATACCATTAACCGATAAACTCTATAGACAACACTACTGCCAAACCATCAGAGACAGGGTCTATTTGAAATTAATTTTCTGGGAATCTTTTAGTAAAATGAAGGACAATGACGATTGAAACTAAGACTTCAGGCTTTGTAAAATATTCTTCTTGAGACATTTTCCTTCCATAGTTCATATTAGTTTCAGGTTCATAGCCTAAATATTACCAATTTTGACGTTTAAAATCGCGACTTTGACGTTTTGAGGAAACCCCAAATTTATTGTTCTTTAAATGCCTGTAACTTTTTAGTGAATTTTCTTTAAAAAAAATTCACTAATGAGGAGATCCCGACTTTTGAATTTTGAAAAAATTTCTTCAAGTGAGCGCTAATTAGGCCCCCCAGAACACATATCCGGGGTCAGTTTCAATTTTTATATGTTTATATATATATATATATATATATATATATATATATATATATATATATATATATATATATATATATATATATATATATATATATATATATATATATATATATATATATATATATATATATATATATATATATATATATATATATATATATATATATATATATATATATATATATATATATATATATATATATGTATCACACCGATAACTCAAAAAATAATGGGCCGTTTTGATCAAATTTGGTGAATACCTTCCTTTTGTAAATGGCTTGGATAAGTTCGTTAGTCAGGAAAATCTGCCCAGGTTTTCCCGGAAAATTTTGGGTTTTCCTTCACAAAAAAATTATATCTCCGGAATTAACAAAGTAAGGACAACCAAATTTGGTACGCTGGTTTATGTCATTATAGGTGAGGTGCGTACGTAAATTTAGCTCTGTAGGTCAAAAGACAAAAAAGTTATGGGCATTTAAAGAAAAATAAATTGGAGGGTTCCTCAAAACGTCAAAGTGACAATTTAAAACGTCGAAATTCGCAACATTTAGGCAAAGAACTTGAATCTAATACGGGCTCTGGAAAGAAATGTCTTAAGAATAATGTTTTACAAACCCTGAAGTTTTAGTTTCAACCGTCATCGTCCTTCATTTTACTAAAATATTTCCAGAAAATTCATTTGAAATAGACCCTTTCTCTGATGCTTGGCAGTAGTCTTAGCTATAGAATTTATCGTTTAATGGTATATAATTTTTGTAGAATTTTCGTAAAAAATCAATAAAGCTCAATATCTCCGTTATTATAAAAGATATGAAAAAATATTGTATACATTAATTATACGGTGTCTTGAGCTACACCTTAAAAAATTATTGCTACCATCACAGGGTGGCCCATAAGTCGTTGGTGATACAAATAATATTTTTTTTTTAGTGGAAAACGCCTTATGTTTTTGCATTTTCCATCGAGCTATAATGCATGTTTGTAAGTTAAGAAATTCTGGACGCAGCAAGTGCGTTATAGTATCGAATTTTGATTAAATGCTTCATATTTGAAAAGCTCAATTTGCTATTAACCTATAAGGTTGACCAAGAAACGGATTTTTTCGGTTACATTTTAAGTTTACTTTCGGAAATTTCTGTACGTTTTCAAACAATAAAGTTATTTTGATGAAACATGGCACATTGTTTTTACTATGTATGTTATACTGGTAACCAAATTTGTGGCCTGCTTTCTGAAAAAAAAACACATATTTGCTATTAAAAACATTTTTATGAAAATTCACTACCATAACGCACTTGCTGCGTCAGGGTATATTATATATATATATATATATATATATATATATATATATATATATATATATATATATATATATATATATATATATATATATATATATATATATATATACAAACATATGAAGTCTAAAACCGACCTCGGATTTGGGTTCCAGGGGTCCTAAATAGCGCTCATTTGAAGAAATTTTTTCAAAAGTCGGGATCTCCTCATTAGTGATTTTTTTTAAAGAAAATTCACTAAAATGTGGCCGCAGCAAGTGCATTATAGAAGCGAATTTTCATAAAACATACTTAAACTAAAATAGTAAATATATGTCCAAATTGTAATTAAAATGTTTAAAAGTTTCTGAGACCATTTCAGTTCCAACCTTATTTATCTGTCAGTTTATTATGAATAAGCGGACAATTTAATTTGTTATGAATGAATATTATAAAAATGTGCAGATGGAGAAATGTTATATGCCGGGAGAACTGCCCACTGAGTTTATAAAGAATTAAAGTATTACTAGGTATTCCAAAAACAGTGAATGCGCGAAAATACAACCAGAATAAGAAAATAAGTGTACAATCATGTGGCGAACATTCTGCTACTCATAATGTGTATATATATATATATATATATATATATATATATATATATATATATATATATATATATATATATATATATATATATATATATATATATATATATATATATATATATATATATAATTTTATGGCAGTTAAATATTTTTAAAACCTTTCGGCCTTGATAATAAATTTTGAAAATTATATTTGCAGCAAATAAGCATTAAAAAAAAGACTGATTTTTCCTTGTTTATTTTGTTCATTATTTAAAAAAAAGGCATAAAAAATTTTGAAAAATAAATTTGCCGCCAATAAAGGCATTAAAAAATAATGTAAGACAGCTTTTTTGAAAATATTTGGCAATAAAAGAAGAAAATAGAAAGTTTATGAAAATCTGATTTTTCTTTAAATCAAATTGTTTTAACGAAAAAATTGAATAAAACATGTCATACGATTTTTTTACGACAATAACAGAACTGCCTGTCATTCTCCATAATTTCTTTGAGTGTGGACATTGTAATTCAGGCTTACAACTATTTATATCTTCTTCAAAAACAATGATTTATCCATAAGTATATTTATTGATATCTAACTCAACAATTTTTTTACACAAAACTTTAAAAGCAATGATTTTTTCCTCATTGCCTATATACATTTATAAAAATCTCGGGACGCAGCAAGTGCGTTATGGTAGTGAATTTTCATAAAAATGTTTTTATTGCAAATATGTGTGTTTTCTTTTTAAGAAAGCAGACATCAATTTTGGTTACCAGTATAACCTATATAGAAAAAGCAGGCATCAAATTTGATTACCAGTATAACATATATAGTAAAAACAATGTGCCATGTTTCATCAAAATAACTTGATTGTTTGAAAACGTACAGAAATTTCCAAAAGTAAACCAAAAGTGTTACTGAAAAAATCCGTTTCCTGGTCAACCTTATAGGTTAATAGCAAATTGAGCTTTTCAAATATGAAGCATTTAATCAAAATTCGCAACCACAACGCACTTGCTGCCTCCAGAATTTCTTAACTTACAAACATGCATTATATTTCGATGGAAAATGCATAAAAATAAGGCGTTTTCGACAAAAAAAATTTATTTGTACCACCAACGACTTATGGGCCACCCTGTGATTGTCGCAATAATTTTTTAAGATGTAGCTCAAAACACCTTATAATTAATGTATACAATATTTTTTCATATCTTGTATAATAACGAATATATTGAGCTTTATTGATTTTTTACGAAAATTCGACAAAAATTATATACCATTAAACAATAAACTCTATAGCTAAGGCTACTGCCAAGCATCAGAGAAAGGGTCTATTAGAAATGAATTTTCTGGAAATATTTTAGTAAAATGAAGGACAATGACGGTTGAAACTAAGAGTTCGGTGTATGTAAAACATTCTTCTTGAGACATTTTCTTTCCATAGATCGTATTAGATTCAAGTTATTTGCCTAAATGTTGCGAATTTTGACGTTTTCAATTGTCACTTTGACGTTTTGAGGAAACCCCCAATTTATTTTTATTTAAATGCCCATAACTTTTTTGTCTTTTGACCTACAGAGCTAAATTTTGGTAGGTGGCACACCTATAACGATATAAACCAGCTTACCAAATTTGGTTGCCCTTACTTTGTTAATTTTGGAGATATAAATATTTTGCGAAAGAAAACACAAAATTTTCCGGGAAAACCTCGGCGGGTTTTCCTGGCTAACAAAATTATCCAAGCGACTTGCGAAAGGAATGTACTCACCAATTTTGACGTTTAAAATCGCAGTTTTGACGTTTTGAGGAAAATCCAAATTTATTTTTCTTTGAATGCCTGTAACTTTTTTATCCTTTAACCTACGGAGCTAAATTTTGGTAGGTAACTTGCCTATAATGAAATAAATCCGCATATGAAATTTGGTTGCCCTTACTTTGTTAATTCCGGAGATATAAATTTTTTTCGAAAGAAAACACAAAATTTTCCGGGAAAACCTGGACCGATTTTCCTGGCTAACGAACTTATCCAAGCCATTTGCAAAATGAATTTATTCACCAAATTTAATCAAAATCGGCCCATTATTTTTTGAGTTATCGGTGTGATACATATATATATATATATATATATATATATATATATATATATATATATATATATATATATATATATATATATATATATATATATATATATATATAAATAAATATATATATATATATATATATATATATATATATATATATATATATATAAACATATAAAAATTTAAACCGACCCCGGATATGTGTTCTGGGGGGCCTAATTAGCGCTCATTTGAAGAAATTTTTTCAAAATTCAAAAGTCGGGATCTCCTCATTAGTGAATTTTTTTTAAGAAAATTCACTAAAAAAGAAGTACTTAACCTTCTGCCCTCGCAACCATAAATTTTCAAACAATTGTGCTACTATGCATTATAAAATGTGAAAAAGTAGATGCCATCCAAGATAACTTTCTTGAAAATAAATGCTTAATAATATGTGGATTCACTTTAAATCACATTTTTGTAAATAAAATATGGAATAAATGTTATATCAATCGATTTTTTTTATTTTAGAAAATTACCTTTTCATTAAGGTGAGTCAGGATTAAGTTTCATACATATAAACAATCAATTGCCCATAAGTATGTTTATTTGTATCTAATAACTCAACATATTTTTTTACACAAATAATCTTATTGTTGCGTTTTCTCCGGGTTCTGGATAAGTGAGACTTTAAATTTTAACAAAACAACTTTATTTACACTCTAAATATGGATACAATAAAATTTCTAGAATGTCTCTCTCACAAAACACTTAATTTACTGGCCTTACAATTACTAATCTGCACACAAGTTACTATACTGGAACTACAATCTAACACTTCACACTGACTACTGCTTCTTCAAGTCACTTCAACATTCTCTAACTGAACTGTACTGTACTGTACTGGCTGGCTTGCTTTCGCGTTTATATACTCGCCGTACCTTCCATCACGTTTCTGGAGCGTTCCATTCCAGAATGTTCCAGGACCTTCTTTTACTAGAAGGTTCTGTGAATACAGATCGGTCCCGTGTGTGTACAGGGGGATGTATATACAGGTGATCCAAATGTGGTCATCACTCCTATGTTACACAAGAGGTGTTTCTCGTAATATAAGATCTCTCTGCGTATACAGGGTGTAATGGTTCTCTGCGCATACAGGTCGTATATACAGGGTGTTCAGAATGTGCAGACCTTAGTTATCCGTTCCGACGGGGTACAAGTTGGTAACTTCGTTATTTCTGGTCCTAAAGGGTTGAGACTTCGCCTGAGGGGGGGTCACCCCAGGCACCCTCGGGGGGGGGGGGTGTTGCCAGATTGTGCAAAAATTCCCAGATGTTGGGGAAGTTCTGGAGATGTGGCAACACCGCACTTACATCTATTGATGTGCTTTGTAACATTATTATGTAAGCCATCTTAAACATATAAAGAGTGCGTATTGACCCGCGCGCATATAAATTGGCAATTTTATTTCAATTTCGCTTATATGTCATGTTTTGCAACAAAATATGAAGCAGAGATCAATATTAGAGCCAGTCAGACAAATACTGAAAAAAGCGGTGTTTTCGGTCGAATCGGCGCTCTATTGTAGTGTCGACTTTACGATGTGTCGGCGCAAAGAACTGTCGGCCCAACGATACGCTACTGCATGGAGTGCATCACTACAGCATTAAGAGCGGGATTCTAAAGTGAGAGTTGTACAAATATCCGTGTGGGGGGCTACTGTATCATTACTAAAATATTTTAAAGTTATTAGCAATGATCAGAACCATGATAGATAACATGCAAATACTATATAATGACAATACGGGACACTCCTATGCTTTAGCATTGGTGACATTTGTGACAAGTACACTAGCGCCACCTCGCGTGAAGTACTGACAACTGAGCGGGTAATTTGAATTGTATATTTACCTGCATATTCTTAATTTAGACAATTGGTTTATTATAGATGAATATAAAAGCTTGTACATGACAAAACAATGAACAATTTCTGATTATATAGTTATAAATAGAATTTGTATCAACAATCAGCTTGAAACCTAAATGAATTCAGCATGAATAATTCTGCAAATTTCTCTTCCCCATAATCATAATTTAAAGTACTACATTAAAACCGTCGTTAAACTACTATTTCAAGGGTAGATATAGGAATATACTGAAAGCTGTTTCTGAGGATATTGAGTTACAATCTGTATTTACCTACAAATAATTGTTCTAGGTATAAATGGTAGCACAGTACTCAATTTTTTATATCACTACATGAAAACTGTCTTATTAATTTAATATTTTAAAATATGTAACTGATGTACTTAGTACATAATTAAGAAATTGTGCAGATGAAATGTGAAACTAACTCTTACTTCCGTGAATAAATCTATTATAGGGCTGAATCTGCCATTTCTACTTCTCTTTGAAAACTTGTCTTGGGAAGATAATTAAAAGCCTTTACCAAGTAAAATAATTGTAAATGTGAAAAAATGTAACAATTTATGCCATACTGAAATAAAAAAGGACACAGAAGAAAATAGAAAAACAGTTTTCTTATATCATTTATTATTAATCCAAAACTTTTTATGCCTTCATATTATGTGTTTTTTAATGCTTATTTGCTGCATATATATATATATATATATATATATATATATATATATATATATATATATATATATATATATATATATATATATATATATATATATATATATATATATATATATATATATATATATATAACCAAAACACACTTGCCGCGTCAACACTTTTTTTGTTATTGCAAATGGATAACTCTTATTAGGTGCCTTTTATTATTTTTTTAAATGCCAGAAAAAATCTGTTACTTTGGCGATCTAGTTTGCTTTAAAATGGTCTTATAAATCCAAAACAAGGGTTCTTTAAACTTAATCGCATGTATATTATATCAACTTGCAAAGGTGTTAAGCAAATTGTATAAACTTGAAACACTCAGGGGATGAAATATACTTGACCAGTATATTATTGTACATACGCCTAAATGAATTGGTGTATCCATGGGTTGCATACATTTAGGAGCTGTCGGTCGTACACTACACACTCTGTAAATGTAGCTTATTTTAAATTTTTGGCTAAATTAGCACATTGCATAGACAAAATATGTCCAGAGATGTATAAAAACTGTAGTAAAAAGAACAATTTCAAATCTAGTCCATGGATAACTAAGGAAATAATTGAAATGGGTAAAAAAACCTGTGTGAGCTTCTTATAACTAGAAATTTATCAGTTACAACTCAATATGAAATACTGAGAAAGATTAGCATCATCAAATTAAAAAAAAAAACTATGCTTTGACAACTTTATTAAAAATGAAGGTTTTGAACGTACGCAAAAAAAATGGCAGACATCAATGTCTAAACTTTTCTTTTCAGCCATAATTATGCGTTAATTCGAAATATGTTCACATTCAGATATTTACATATATTTAAAAGTTGCTTTGAATTTTCAGTCAATACATGTAAAACACACTTCACATATTTTATAATCCAACATGCTCTTTTGGAGGTTATTTTACTTTCTTCTTCTTCTTTGTTTGTGGCGTCAGTGAGGGTGTTGGAGAAGCCACTGGTGGTGTTCCGGAGACGATCTCAGTGTTCAAGGTAGTACTAACGCTTGTGCTACCAAAGCTACCTTGGGGTACACGTGTGGACACTAGAGAATTATCCCCTAAAATCATAATTGAGGCAAATAGTTTTATTTCGGAATTAAAGATATAAATATCTGTTAAATTTCCAGCGAAAGAATCAATACTAAAATGTAAAATAAAAATTAATGTCTAAATTTATAAAAACAGTTACTAACCCGCTGACGTTGTTTGCAGTCCAGGATCCAGGCAATGTGAAATTCTGCTGTGGTGGATTGTGTTGAATTGTCTGTGATACAACCAAGCTCAACTCATTTTCAATGTCCATACTATTTGCAGAGGCAGGTTCTGCCGGTGTATATTCATCTTCCACTATCTGTGCTGTACCTGATTGTAAGGTAAGACTTGACAGGTCTATAGCTGATGAAACTACAAGCTCGTAATGGTAGGGATTTACACATACTGAATCACATTTCAAATCAGATGCAAACAGGCAGTATTTACCGTGTTTTAATTCATTTTTATGCAAGTCAGGCTCTCTCCAAATTCTTGCATATATAACACGGGGAAATCCTTGACGGCTAGCAACCTGTAATTTGACATACAATTGATATAAAATTATATAAATAACATTACTTATATTCATCATATACGAACACTGGACATGTATTTAGCCTAGCCTTTTGAAAATTATGATGTTTACAGAATCATTACAGAATAAACAAACTTTAGTGGTAAGTTGTTGTGCCAGTTCTGAGCTGACCGTTAAATTGCAGCCGAAGAGAACACCTGGATAACTTTGCGGGTGCGCTCCGGGGCCTCGCAGCAAGACGGTTCCCGTAGGAGGCCAAGCCATGAGACCGTACTCGAACCTGGTGTCACATAAGCTAAGCTGTTCACCTCGTATAGGCCCGGCACATCGGCCGCGACCAGCTTCCTCGACAAGCTCAGAGATCCTCAGAGCCAATCCTTATCCCGAAGTTACGGATCCAATTTGCCGACATAACCAGTTTTAGAGACTTTTTATTACAGATATTTAAGAATTTTTGAAATAAAAAGCACCTTAAAGTAATCTAATCTGGTTGGTTGTGCAACTTGTACTTTCTAAAATTATCATATTTACAAAATCATTCTAGATACAAAGACATTGGCCGCTATTTTAAAATGCTCAAGTTTAGTGAAAAAATTAATAACTACAATTTTATACTTACCAAGTCATCATCATCAAGTCAAGATGACATGGTTCGATATAGCATTTCATTTAGTGATAATGTGTTTACCTTGTTGTAAACCGTTATCGCTATTAACCCGTCAAGGTGGTGGTTAATGTCGGAGATTTGCCAGAACAGTAAGTGTTTGGATAGTAAGGTTCGTTCTCTAAGAAAAGCATGTGGTCGTCTAGTCTCATTGTACGGATGTTATAGGCAGGGACTAATATGCTGTTCTCGCTACGATTTTTCAGTTGGGGATTATGTGCATTCTGTTCTACTCACCTGGTGAATCTTTGTTTTGACATTTCATTTCATGAAGGGGTGTTGGCGTTTAGAACGCCAGGTTTTCCCTGCGTGTTGGCAATAGAAAGATATATAGCACTGCATGATCACGCTCGTAAGGCTCCAGCGTTATTTCTTCCTGCTGTTTCAGCTTATCTGTTTGTACCTTTTTAACTTCCGATGCAAAAACTGCTTCAGGCTGAGCACTCGAATCTATACATCACACATTAGTTGATATAAGAGAATGACCACCATTCTTTAGAAAATGGTGGGAATCTACAGCTACGATTCTAGCTTGATCGGACTGTGCTACATCACCGAAAACAGTATATACCATACCAATCAACATTCGGTATTTTTGTGGGTGGCATCTTCGATTATAGGAATAATGTTGGTCGTCTTCTTGGCAACATTTAATAAGTCCCTGCCTGATCTGTCGGAAAACTCAACTGCATAGACTATACCTTCAGAGCCCACAATGTGGGAGACATGGGAGACGGTGGTGCCTGATGCAGCATCTAAATATAATACTTTGCTTCCTGCAGCCATGTGAATTTTGTCCAAACTACCGAATATGGCCGCTGCCAATTTACTACGGAAAGGATTCCACACTTTACATTTGGTTTTCTTTGCTTCATTATGAAAGACCAAATAAATTAATAAAGTAATAGTCTCAATGGGATATGCAGAATCTGGGGTTTTAGTTTTGTGAGTTACCTACTTAAATGATTAATGAACGAATATTAACGTTAATATTCTTAATCATGGATTTCCATACCATTATTTACTATTTGACCTCAACACAGAAGTGCCAAACCATGATAAATAAATCACCAATTGCACGAGCCAAACCAAGGTTTGTGCGACGCTAACGTCCACCGCGTAATCAAATTCGGTCATATTGTTTTGAGCCTTCCGACTACCGGAACTCCTATAGGTATCGCTTCCAGCTGCCACCTTTGTATAGAAAGAAAACTTGTAGCCAGTGCAATGACTTTCCTTAAGCGGTACAGTGAGGAAGATGGTGATTTTTTGAAGCCAAATTGCCACAGGCGACGAAACATGGGTGGCTTACGTTACACTGGAATCAAAGCAGCAATGCATGGAATGGCAGCATTCAACATCACCTAAGGAAGTGGAGCAAACAAATTCTGCCCGGAAAATCATGTGTTCTGTGTTTTGGTTCACAAAGGGGGTATTGCTTGTGATTTTTTTTGCCTCGTGGTGACCCAATAAATGCTGACATATTGTGAGACTTAAAAAAACTGCACTGTGCTATCAAAAACAAAAAGCAAGGCATGTGGAGTAAGGGGATTGATTTGCTTCATGACAATCCCGTCCACATGCAGCCTCCGCAACTCAAGATCATATCGCATCTTTTCACTGGCAAGAACTTGATCACCCTCCATACAAAACCTGATCTTGCGACCAGTCACTACCATTTGTTCCTGCATTTGAAGAAGCGTCTGTGTGGTCAGCGCCACGTAGACGATGAGGTCAAAACGGCCATGTAGCAGTGGTTGTCAAAACAGGCGGCAAACCTCTATGAGGATGGGATTGAAAAGCTGATTGAACAATACGATAAATGGCTCAATATTGGTGGAAATTATGTTGAAAAGTAAATTACGGTACAGGCGTTCATGGGAAAATAAAATTGTTAAGAAAAGTTTTTTTTTTTTTAATTCAAAATGGTACTTACTTTAAAAACAAGCCTTGTATATTTAACTACTTTCCTTCGGACAGTTTTGCGTCTTAGCAGCACAGAAAGGTGTCACAGTAACAGTCATATCAGGTGTTGTTGTGAGTTCTCCTTTCACCTTTTTCAATGCTTTTGGTTTCTTCTTTTTGAT
Organism: Tillus elongatus; assembly: GCA_964006375.1. Classification (NCBI taxonomy): domain Eukaryota; kingdom Metazoa; phylum Arthropoda; class Insecta; order Coleoptera; family Cleridae; genus Tillus; species Tillus elongatus. Next base: position 13,229,325 of record OZ023268.1, on the reverse strand, counting down.
GGATTTTAGATTTACATTTGTTGAATTCTCCCTACTTTTATACACTGGTACTGAAATTTCTCCTTCACTATTTATTAACGATCCATCAATATTGTTAAATCCATCTGGAACATGTGCAACCAATTGACCAATTACAGCAACAAGATTTTCTAACAATTTTTCCTTCTTCATGCTGGTGTCACCAATCTGAACTGAATATGAGTTGCCTCGCTTAAGTATGTATACACAATGGAGTTTTAATAGAGCATCGTATATTTGCTTCTTTAAATTTGTTGCCTGCATCTTAATGGGCAATGGCACCTTTCGCTTCTTATAGAAAATCTTCCCACACTTATGTACCACCTTACCACTTATCCTACCATCGACTAAAAATATATCGTACAATCCTACCAAAGCAGATCTCAGCTCGAAATTTTCATAGTCTGTACGAAATTCATGAAAAGTCATAATTTTCTTAATATTCGTCACATCTTTTCTTCGCAGCAAGTCTTCGTAATGTTCCACATGTTTATCGTGATCTTTAACGTGAACATCTTTTAAATCTGCCACTATGAGACAAATATCTGGATCCTTCTTTAAAAGCGAATGTTTCAGCTTCAATCTTTTTATCAGCTTTTCTACCTTTTTCGGTACTTTAAATAACGATATCTGTAGGAATATAGGAACGTCGCTTCCAAACAATTGGTTCTGTAACTTTGAATTGTCTTTTACCATTTGCTTGGTGCCTTCAATCGCCACTAGCAAATTCTTGCCTTTGATTTTATGTTCTTTAAGAACATTAACATCAATGTCCAAACTTTTCTTTTCAGCCATAATTATGCGTTAATTTGAAATATGTTCACATTCAGATATTTACATATATTTAAAAATCGCTTTCAATTTTCAATCGATACACAGAAAACACACTTTTCACAGATTTTATAATCCAACATGCTCTTTTGGAGGTTATTCTTCTTTCTTCTTCTGTTTGTGGCATCAATGAGTGTGTTGGAGAAGCCACTGGTGGTGTTCCAGAGACGATCCCAGTGTTCAAGGTAGTACTAACGCTTGTGCTACCAAAGCTACTTTGTGGTACATGTGTAGACACTGGAGAATTATCCCCTAAAATGATAATTGAGGCAAATAGTTTTATTTCGCAATTAAAGATATAAATATATGTTAAGTTTCCAGCGAAAGAATCAATACTAAAATGTAGAATAAAAATTAATGTCTAAATTTATAAAAAAGGTTACTAACTCGCTGAGGTTGTTTGCAGTCCAAGGTCCAGGGAATGTGAAATTCTGCTGTGGTGGATGGTGTTAAATTGTATGTGATACAGCCATGCTCAACTTATTTTCAATGTCCATACTATTTCCCAATGCAGGTGCCACTGGTGTATATTCATCTTTCACTGTCCATGTTGTACCTGATTGTAAAGTAAGACGTGACAGGTCTATACCTAGCGAAACAGCACGCTTGTAATGGTAGGGATCTACACATACTGAATCACTTTTCAAATGCAAACTGGCAGTATTTACTATGTTTTAATTCATTTTTATGCAAGTCAAGCCATCTCCAAATTCTTGCATATATAACATGGGGAAATCATTGACGGTCAGCAACCTGTAATTTGACATAAATTGATATAAAATTATATAAAAAACATTACTTATATTTATCATATATGAACACGGGACATGCATTTAGCCTAGCCTTTTGAAAATTATGATGTTTACAGAATCATTACAGAATAAACAAACTTTAGTGGTAAGTTGTTGTGCCAGTTCTGAGCTGACCGTTAAATTGCAGCCGAAGAGGACACCTGGATAACTTTGCGGGTGCGGTCCGGGGCCTCGCAGCAAGACGGTTCCCGTAGGAGGCCAAGCTATGGGATCGTACTCGAACCTGGTGTCACATAAGCTAAGCTGTTCACCTCGTATAGGCCCGGCACATCGGCCGCGACCAGCTTCCTCGACAAGCTCAGAGATCCTCAGAGCCAATCCTTATCCCGAAGTTACGGATCCAATTTGCCGAATAACCAGTTTTAGATACTTGACTTTTTATTACAGATATTTAAGAATTTCTGAAATAAAAATCACTTTAAAGTAATCCAATCTAGTTCGTTTTGCAACTTGTACTTTCTAAAATTATCATATTTACAAAATCATTCTAGATACAAACACATTGGCCACTATTTTAAAATGCTCTAGTTTAGTGAAAACATTAATAATTACAAATTTTATACTAGTCATGTCATCATCATCAAGTCAAGATGACATGGTTTGATATAACATTGCATTTAGTGACAATGTGTTTACCTTGTTGCAAACCATTATCGCTATTAAGCCGTCCAGGTGGTGGTTAATGTCGGAGATTTGCCAGAAGAGTAAGTTTTTGGATGGTAAGGTTTGTTCTCTAAGAAAAGCATGTGGTCGTCGGATTGTAAGGTTTGTTCTCTAAGAAAAGCATGTGGTCGTCTAGTATTATTGTACGGATGTTATACGCAAGGTTATACGCAAGGACTAGGATGCTGTTCTTACTACGATTTTTCAGTTGGGGATTATGTGCATTCTGTTCTGCTCACCTGGTGAATCTTTGTTTTGACATTTCATTTCATAAAGGGGTGTTGGCATTTAGAACGCCAGGTTTTCCCTGCTTGTTGGCGATGGAAAGATATATAACACTGCATGATCACGCTTGTAAGGCTCCAGCGTTATTTCTTCCTACTGTTTCAGCTTATCTGCTTGTACCTTTTTAACTTCCGATGCAAAAACTGCTTCAGGCTGAGCACTCGAATCTATACATCACACGTTCATTGATATAACAGAATGACCACCATTCTTTAGAAAATGGTGGGAATTTACAGCTACAATTCTAGCTTGATCGGGCTGTGTTACATCACCGAAAACAGTATCTACCATACCAATCAACATTCGGCATTTTTGTGGGTGGCATCTTCGATTATAGGAATAATGTTGGTCATCTTCTTGGCAACATTTAATAACTCCCTGCCTGATCTGTGGGAAAACTCAACTGCATAGACTATACCTTCAGAGCCCACAATGTGGGAGACATGGGAGACGGTGGTGCCTGATGCAGCATCTAAATACAATACTTTGCTTCCTGCAGCCATGTGAATTTGGTCGACACCACCTAATATGGCCGCTGCCAATTTACTACGGAAAGTATTCCACACTCTGTATTTTTTCTTTCCTTCATTCTGAAAGATGAAAAAATTAAATAAAGTAATAGTCTCAATGGGATATGCAGAATCTGGGATTTCAGTTTTGTGAGTTACCTACTTAAACAATGAACGAATATAACCGAAAACAGTATCTACCATACCAATCAACATTTGGTATTTTTGTGGGTGGCGAGCATCTTCGATTATAGGAATAATTTTGGTCATCTTCTTGGCAACATTTAATAAGTCCCTGCCTAATCTGTGGGAACACTCAACTGCATAGACTATACCTTCAGAGCCCACAATGTGGGAGACATGGGAGACAGTGGTGCCTGATGCAGCATCTAAATACAATACTTTAGTTTCCTGCAGCCATGTGAATGTTGTCCACACCACCTAATATGGCCGCTGCCAATTTACTACGGAAAGGATTCCACATACTATATTTTCTTTTCTTTCCTTCATTCTGAAAGACCAAAAAAATAAATAAAGTAATAGTATCAATGGGATAAGCAGAATCTGGGATTTCAGTTTTGTGAGTTACCTACTTAAACGATTAATGAACGAATATTAACGTTAATATTCTTAATCATGGATTTCCATGCCATTATTTACTATTTGACCTCAACACAGAACTGCCAAACCATGATAAATAAATAACCAACTGCACGGGCCAAACCAGGGCTTGTGCGACGGACGACGCTAACGTCGACCACCTAATTAAAGTTGGTCACATTGTTTTGAGCCTTTCGACTCCTGGAACTCCTATAGGTATCGCTTCCAGCTGCCACCTTTGTATAGAAAGAAAACTTGTAGCCAGTGCAATGACTTTCCTTAAGCGGTACAGTGAGGAAGATGGTGATTTTTTGAAGCCAAATTGCCACAGGCGACAAAACATGGGCGGTTTCGTTACACTGGAATCAAAGCAGCAGTGCATGGAATGGCAGCATTCAACATCACCTAAGGAAGTGGAGCAAACAAATTCCCCCCGGAAAATCATGTGTTCTGTGTTTTGGGTCACAAAGGGGGTATTGCTTGTGATTTTTTTTGCCTCGTGGTGATCCAATAAATGCTATGACATATTGTGAGACTTAAAAAAGCTGCACTGTGCAATCAAAAACAAAAAGCAAAGTTACCTACTTAAACAATTAATGAACGAATATTAAAGTTAATATTCTTAACCATGGATTTCCATACCATCATTTACTAATTGACCTCAACACAGAACTGCCAAACGATGATAAATAAACAACCAACTGCACGGGCCGAAGATGGGCTTATGCGACGGACGACGCTAACATCGACCGCCTAATTAAGGTCGGTCACATTATTTTGAGCCTTTCGACTCTATAGGTATCGCTTCCAGCTGCCACCTATGTATAGAAAAAAAACGTGTAGCCAGTCCATTGACTTTCCTTGAGCAGTACAGTGAGGAAGGTGGTGATTTTTTTAACGCCAAATTGCCACAGGCGACGAAACATGGGTGGCTTACGTTACACTGGAATCAAAGCAGCAATGCATGGAATGGCAGCATTCAACATCACCTAAGGAAGTGGAACAAACAAATTCTGCACAGGATATCATTTGTTATCTGTTTTGGGTCACAAAGGGGGTGTTGCTTGTGATTTTTTTTGCCTCGTGGTGACCCAATAAATGTTACGACATATTGTGAGACTTGAAAAAACTGCACTGTGCTATCAAAACAAAAAGCAGGGCATGTGGAGTAATGGGATTGTTTTGCTTCATGACAATCCCGTCCACATGCAGCCTCCGCAACTCAAGATCATATCGCATCTTTTCACTGGCAAGAACTTGATCACCCTCCATACAAAACCTGATCTTGCGACCAGTCACTACCATTTGTTCCTGCATTTGAAGAAGCGTCTGTGTGGTCAGCGCCACATAGACGATGAGGTCAAAACGGCCATGTAGCAGTGGTTGTCAAAACAGGCGGCAAACCTCTATGAGGATGGGATTGAAAAGCTGATTGTACAATACGATAAATGGCTCAATATTGGTGGAAATTATGTTGAAAAGTAAATTACGGTACAGGCGTTCATGGGAAAATAAAATTGTTAAGAAAAGTTTTTTTTTTTAAATTCAAAATGGTACTTACTTTAAAAACAAGCCTCGTATATTTAACTACTTTCCTTCGGACAGTTTTGCGTCTTAGCAGCACAGAAAGGTGTCACAGTAACATTCATATCAGGTGTTGTTGTGAGTTCTCCTTTCACCTTTTTTAATGCTTTTGGTTTCTTCTTTTTTATGGATTTTAGATTTACATTTGTTGAATTCTCCCTACTTTTATACACTGGTACTGAAATTTCTCCTTCACTATTTATTAACGATCCATCAATATTGTTAAATCCATCTGGAACATGTGCAACCAATTGACCAATTACAGCAACAAGATTTTCTAACAATTTTTCCTTCTTCATGCTGGTGTCACCAATCTGAACTGAATATGAGTTGCCTCGCTTAAGTATGTATACACAATGGAGTTTTAATAGAGCATCGTATATTTGCTTCTTTAAATTTGTTGCCTGCATCTTAATGGGCAATGGCACCTTTCGCTTCTTATAGAAAATCTTCCCACACTTATGTACCACCTTACCACTTATCCTACCATCGACTAAAAATATATCGTACAATCCTACCAAAGCAGATCTCAGCTCGAAATTTTCATAGTCTGTACGAAATTCATGAAAAGTCATAATTTTCTTAATATTCGTCACATCTTTTCTTCGCAGCAAGTCTTCGTAATGTTCCACATGTTTATCGTGATCTTTAACGTGAACATCTTTTAAATCTGCCACTATGAGACAAATATCTGGATCCTTCTTTAAAAGCGAATGTTTCAGCTTCAATCTTTTTATCAGCTTTTCTACCTTTTTCGGTACTTTAAATAACGATATCTGTAGGAATATAGGAACGTCGCTTCCAAACAATTGGTTCTGTAACTTTGAATTGTCTTTTACCATTTGCTTGGTGCCTTCAATCGCCACTAGCAAATTCTTGCCTTTGATTTTATGTTCTTTAAGAACATTAACATCAATGTCCAAACTTTTCTTTTCAGCCATAATTATGCGTTAATTTGAAATATGTTCACATTCAGATATTTACATATATTTAAAAATCGCTTTCAATTTTCAATCGATACACAGAAAACACACTTTTCACAGATTTTATAATCCAACATGCTCTTTTGGAGGTTATTCTTCTTTCTTCTTCTGTTTGTGGCATCAATGAGTGTGTTGGAGAAGCCACTGGTGGTGTTCCAGAGACGATCCCAGTGTTCAAGGTAGTACTAACGCTTGTGCTACCAAAGCTACTTTGTGGTACATGTGTAGACACTGGAGAATTATCCCCTAAAATGATAATTGAGGCAAATAGTTTTATTTCGCAATTAAAGATATAAATATATGTTAAGTTTCCAGCGAAAGAATCAATACTAAAATGTAGAATAAAAATTAATGTCTAAATTTATAAAAAGGTTACTAACTCGTTGAGGTTGTTTGCAGTCCAGGCAATGTGAAATTCTGCTGTGGTGGATGGTGTTAAATTGTATGTGATACAGCCATGCTCAACTTATTTTCAATGTCCATACTATTTCCCAATGCAGGTGCCACTGGTGTATATTCATCTTTCACTGTCCGTGTTGTACCTGATTGTAAAGTAAGACTTGACAGGTCTATACCTAATGAAATTACACGCTCGTAATGGTAGGGATCTACACATACTGAATCACCTTTCAAATGCAAACTGGCAGTATTTACTATGTTTTAATTCATTTTTATGCAAGTCAAGCCCTCTCCAAATTCTTGCATATATAACATGGGGAAATCCTTGACGGCCAGAAACCTGTAATTTGACATACAATTGATATAAAATTAGATAAAAAAACATTACTTATATTCATCATATACGAACACGGGACATGCATTTAGCCTAGCCTTTTGAAAATTATGATGTTTACAAAATCATTACAGAATAAACAACTTTAGAGTGGTAAGTTGTTGTGCCAGTTCTGAGCTGACCGTTAAATTGCAGCCGAAGCGGACACCTGGACAGCCTTGCGGGTGCGCTCCGGGACCTCGCAGCAAGACGGTTCCGCAGGAGGCCAAGCCATGAGACCGTACTCGAACCTGGCATCACATAAGCTAAGCTGTTCACCTCGTATAGGCCCGGCACGTCGACCGCAACCAGCTTCCTCGACAAGCTCAGAGATCCTCAGAGCCAATCCTTATCCCGAAGTTACGGATCCAATTTGCCGACATAACCAGTTTTAGATACTTGACTTTTTATTACAGATATTTAAGAATTTTTGAAATAAAAAGCACCTTAAAGTAATCTAATCTGGTTGGTTGTGCAACTTGTACTTTCTAAAATTATCATATTTACAAAATCATTCTAGATACAAACACATTGGCCGCTATTTTAAAATGCTCGAGTTTAGTGAAAAAATTAATAACTACAAATTTTATACTTATCAAGTCATCATCAAGTCAACATGACACGGTTCAATATGGCATTGCATTTAGTGACAATGTGTTTACCTTGTTAAAACGATTATTGCTATTAACCCGTCAAGGTGGTGGTTAATGTCGGAGATTTGCGAGAACAGTAAGTGTTCGGATAGTAGGGTTCGTTCTCTAAGAAAAGCATGTGGTCGTCTAGTATTCTTGTATGGATGTTATAGGCAGGGACTTGCTACGATTTTTCAGTTGGGGATTATGTGCATTCTGTTCTACTCACCTGGTGAATCATTGTTTTGACATTGCATTTCATGAACGGGTGTTGTCGTTTAGAACGCCAGGTTTTCCCTGCGTGTTGGCGATGGAAAGATATACAGCACTGCATGATCACGCTCGTAAGGCTCCAGCGTTATTTCTTCCTGCTGTTTCAGCTTATCTGCTTGTACCTTTTTAACTTCCGATGCAAAAACTACTTCAGGCTGAGCACTCCAATCTATACATCACACCTTAATTGATATAACAGAATGACCACCATTCTTTAGAAAATGGTGGGACTCTACAGCTACGATTCTAGCTTGATCGGGCTGTGCTACCTCACCGAAAACAGTATCTACCATACCAATCAACATTCGGTATTTTTGTGGGTGGCATCTTCGATTATAGGAATAATGTTGGTCGTCTTCTTGGCAACATTTAATAATTCCTTGCCTGATCTGTGGGAAGACTAAACTGCATAGACTATACCTTCAGAGCCCACAATGTTGGAGACATGGAAGACAGTGGTGCTTGATGCAGCACCTAAATACAATACTTTGCTTCCTGCAGCCATGTGAATTTGGTCCACACCACCTAATATGGCCGCTGCCAATTTACTACGGAAAGTATTCCACACTCTGTATTTTTTCTTTTCTTCATTCTGAAAGATGAAAAAATTAAATAAAGTAAAAGTCTCAATGGGATATGCAGAATCTGGGATTTCAGTTTTGTGAGTTACCTACTTAAACAATGAACGAATATAACCGAAAACAGTATCTACCATACCAAGCAACATTTGGTATTTTTGTGGGTGGCGAGCATCTTCGATTATAGGAATAATGTTTGTCATCTTCTTGGCAACATTTAATAAGTCCCTGCCTAATCTGTGGGAACACTCAACTGCATAGACTATACCTTCAGAGCCCACAATGTGGGAGACATGGGAGACGGTGGTGCCTGATGCAGCATCTAAATACAATACTTTGCTTCCTGCAGCCATGTGAATTTTGTCCACAGCACCTAATATGGCTGTTGCCAATTTACTACGAAAAGGATTCCACACTCTATATTTGGTTTTCTTTCCTTCATTCTGAAAGACACACAAAAATTTATAAAGTATTAGTCTCAATGGGATACGCAGAATCTGGGGTTTCAGTTTTGTGAGTTACCTACTTAAATGATTAATGAACGAATATTAACGTTAATATTCTTATTCATTGATTTCCATACCATTATTTACTATTTGACCTCAACACACAACTGCCAAGCAATGATAAATAAATAACCAACTGCACGGGCCAAAGCAGGGCTTGTGTGTCGGACGACGCTAACGTCGACCGCCTAATTAAATTCGGTCACATTGTTTTGAGCCTTTCGACTCCCGGAACTCTTATAGGTATCGCTTCCAGCTGCCACCTTTGTATAGAAAGAAAACGTGTAGCCAGTGCATCGACTTTCCTTGAGCGGTACAGTGAGGAAGGTAGTGATTTTTTTAGGCCAAATTTCCACAGACAACGAAACATGTGTGGCATACGTTACACTGGAATCGAAGCATCAATGCATGGAATGGCAGCATTCAATATCACCTAAGGAAGTGAAGCAAACAATTTCAGCCCGGAAAATCATGTGTTCTGTGTTTTGGGTCACAAAAGGGGTATTGCTTGTGATTTTTTTGCCTCGTGGCGACCCAATAAATGCTATGACAGTGTGAGACTTAAAAAAGCTGTACTGTGCAATCAAAAACAAAAAGCAAGGCATGCGGAGTAAGGGGATTGTTTTGCTTCATGACAATCCTGTCCAAATGCAGCCTCTCGAACACAAGATCATATCGCATCTTTTCACTGGGAAGAACTTGATCACCCTCCATACAAAACCTGATCTTGCGACCAGTGACTACCATTTGTTCCTGCATTTGAAGAAGCGTCTGTGTGGTCAGCGCCACGTAGACGATGAGGTCAAAACGACTATGTAGCAGTGGTTGTCAAATCAGGCGGCAAACCTCTATGAGGATGGGATAGAAACGCTGATTGTAAGATATGATAAATGCCTCAATATTGGTGAAAATTATGTTGAAAAGTAAATTACGGTACAGGTTTTCATGGAAAAATAAAATTGTTAAAAGTTTAATTGTTTTTTTTTTAAATTCAAAATGGTACTTACTTTAAAAACAAGCCTCGTATATTTAACTAACTTCCTTCTGACACTTCTGTGTCTTAACAGCACCGAAAGGTGTCACAGTAACAGTCATATCAGGCCTTGTTGTGAGTTCTCCTTTCACCTTTTTGAATGCTTTTGGTTTCTTCTTTTTGACGGATTTTAGATTTACATTTGTTGGATTGTCCAAACTTTTATACACTGGTACTGAAATTTCTCCTTCACTATTTATTAACAATCCATCAATATTGTTAAATCCATCTGGAACATGTGCAACCAATTGACCAATCACAGCAACAAGATTTTCTAACAATTTTTCCTTCTTCATGCTGGTGTCACCAATCTGAACTGAATATGAGTTGCCTCGCTTAAGTATGTATACACAATGGAGTTTTAATAGAGCATCGTATATTTGCTTCTTTAAATTTGTTGCCTGCATCTTAATGGGCAATGGCACCTTTCGCTTCTTATAGAAAATCTTCCCACACTTATGTACCACCTTACCACTTATCCTACCATCGACTAAAAATATATCGTACAATCCTACCAAAGCAGATCTCAGCTCGAAATTTTCATAGTCTGTACGAAATTCATGAAAAGTCATAATTTTCTTAATATTAGTCACATCCTTTTTACGCAACAGGTCTTCGTAACGTTCCACATGGTTATTGTGATCTTTAACGTGAACATCCTTTAAATCTGCCACTATGAGACAAATATCTGCATCCTTCTTTAAAAGCGAATGTTTCCGCTACAATCTTTTTATCAGCTTTTCTACCTTTTTCGGTACTTTAAATAACGATATCTGTAGGAATATAGGAACGTCGCTTCCAAACAATTGGTTCTGTAACTTTGAATTGTCTTTTACCATTTGCTTGGTGCCTTCAATCGCCACTAGCAAATTCTTGCCTTTGATTTTATGTTCTTTAAGAACATTAACATCAATGTCCAAACTTTTCTTTTCAGCCATAATTATGCGTTAATTTGAAATATGTTCACATTCAGATATTTACATATATTTAAAAATCGCTTTCAATTTTCAATCGATACACAGAAAGAAAACACACTTTTCACAGATTTTATAATCCAACATGCTCTTTTGGAGGTTATTCTTCTTTCTTCTTCTGTTTGTGGCATCAATGAGTGTGTTGGAGAAGCCACTGGTGGTGTTCCAGAGACGATCCCAGTGTTCAAGGTAGTACTAACGCTTGTGCTACCAAAGCTACTTTGTGGTACATGTGTAGACACTGGAGAATTATCCCCTAAAATGATAATTGAGGCAAATAGTTTTATTTCGCAATTAAAGATATAAATATATGTTAAGTTTCCAGCGAAAGAATCAATACTAAAATGTAGAATAAAAATTAATGTCTAAATTTATAAAAAAGGTTACTAACTCGCTGAGGTTGTTTGCAGTCCAAGGTCCAGGGAATGTGAAATTCTGCTGTGGTGGATGGTGTTAAATTGTCTGTGATACAACCAGGCTCAACACATTTTCAACGTCCATACTATTTCCCGAGGCAAGTTCCGCCGTTGTATATTCATCTTTCACTGTCCATGTTATACCTGACTGTAAATTAAGACCTGACGACAGGTCTATACCTGGTGAAACTACACACTCGTAATGGTAGGGATTTACACATACTGAATCACATCAGATGCAAACAGGCACTATTTACCATGTTTTAATTTATTTTTATGCAAGTCAAGCCATCTCCAAATTCTTGCATATATAACATGGGCAAATCCTTGACGGCCAGCAACCTGTAATTTAACATACAATTGATATAAAATTATATAAAAAACAGGAGTTATATTCAACATATAAGAATGCTGGACATCCATTTAACCTAGCCTTTTGAAAATTTTGATGTTTAGAAAATCATTACAGAATAAACAAACTTTAGAGTGGTGCCAATTCTGAGCTGACAGTTAAATGACAGCCGAAGAGGACACCCAGATACCCTTGCGAGTGTGCTCCGTGGCCTCGCAGCAAGATGGTTGCAGGAGGCCAAGGCATGGGACCGTGCTCGAACCCGGCGTCGCATAAGCTAAGCTGTTCACCTCGCATAAGCCTGGCACGTCGGCCGCGACCCGCTTTTTTAGATACTTGACTTTTTATTACACATATTTAAGAATTTTTGAAATAAAAAGCACCTTAAAGTAATCTAATCTGGTTGGTTGTGCAACTTGTACTTTCTAAAATTATCATATTTACAAAATCATTCTAGATACAAAGACATTGGCCGCTATTTTAAAATGCTCGAGTTTAGTGAAAAAATTAATAACTACAAATTTTATACTTACCAAGTCATCATCAAGTCAAGTTGTACGACGCTAACGTCGACCGCCTAATTCAAGTCGGTCACATTGTTTTGAGCCTTTCGACTCCCGAAACTCCTATAGGTATCGCTTCCAGCTGCCACCTTTGTATAGAAAGAAAACGTGTAGCCAGTGCATCGACTTTCCTTGAGCAGAGTGAGAAAGGTGGTGATTTTTTTTAACGCCAAATTGCCACAGGCGACGAAACATGGGTGGCTTTGTTACACTGGAATCAAAGCAACAATGCATGGAATGGCAGCATTCAACATCACCTAAGGAAGTGAAGCAAACTATTTCAGCCCGGAAAATCATGTTTTCTGTGTTTTGGGTCACAGGGGGGGTGTTGCTTGTGATTTTTTTGCCTCGTGGCGACCCAATAAATGTTACGACATATTGTGAGACTTAAAAAATCTGCACTGTGCACTCCAAAACAAAAAGCAAGGCATGCGGAGTAAGGGGATTGTTTGGCTTCATGACAATCCTGTCCATATGCAGCCTCTTGAACTCAAGATCACATCGCATCTTTTCACCGGGAACAACTTGATCACCCTCCATACAAAACCAGATCTTGCGACCAGTGACTACCATTTGTTCCTCCATATTCCGTTTTCTCTCCTTCATTCTGAAAGAACAAAAAATTAAATACAGTAACAGTCTCAATCGGATAAGCAGAATCTGGGATTTTAGTTGTGTGAGTTACCTACTTAAACAATTAATGAACGAATACTAAGGTTAATATTCTTATTCTTTGATTTCTATACAATCATTTACTATTTGACTTCAACACAGAACTCCCAAAGCATGATAAATAAACAACCAACCGCACGGGCCGAAGATGGGCTTATGCGACGGACGACGCTAACATCGACCGCCTAATTAAAGTCAGTCACATTGTTTTGAGCCTTTTGACTCCCGGAACTCCTATCGGTATCGCTGCCACCTTCGTCTAGAAAAGATACGACCTTAGAGGTGTCCAGGCATAATCCCAGAGATGGTAGCTTCGCACCACCGCCCACTAGAGCGAGTGTGTGAACCAAATTTCGAAACCTGCAATTCCTCTTGTACTAAGGAGGATTACTATCGCAACGACAAGTCATCAGTAGGGTAAAACTAACCTGTCTCACGACGGTCTAAACCCAGCTCACGTTCCCTATTGTTATTTGTTATTATAAGTGTACACCTTTATCTATGTCACGTCTAGTGTTTTCGATGGTCGAATTTCTGTTCACAGTGCTAAGCTGGCCAAGGCAAAAACGATCACTGTTGTTGCTCAGGTTTGAGAATCCATCCACGATGACAAATGTGGAACTACAATGAAATATCTCACCAACCCTGCAGTTCAATTCATAGTAGGCTATGGAAGCCCAATATGGTTGATCCTGGTATGCTATTGCTTGCGCATATTGGGTTAGTGGTGGTTCTGGACTCATTGTGTTGTTATTTGTGTTTGTCTTGTTTTCATCTTTTTTTAATTTGTTATTTCAACACACCACGAGGGTTTACAGCCTAAATACTATCGTACCGTGAGTGTCGACAAGGAGAAAAGAGGCAACTTGTTAATTCTGGACTTTGGTTTGGAGGTTCGGGGGAGAAGGAAAAACATGTGCCGGCAAGGAATTCCTCAACTTGGAAGTCATCGGGACAAAAAGCGGGCTTAACAAGATGTTCTGTCTGGTGATCTGGACAGTAAAAGGGTGCATTCGCTCTGTTCCCATGGTAGATCTGTTGGGGGAGGAACTATGGAAGAAAGCTCCTCTGAGCAGTGCCCGTGCAGATATCTATAAAAGAGAGAGAGGTCACCAACGGCACGTCGTGGGCAAGGGATGGCAGCCTTTGGGTGAGGGTAGGGTCACCGATGAGACGTATAGCTCTCTTCTGAATTGAGTCCAGGATAGCGAGTGTAGAAGCGGCAGCAGCACCCCAGATGTGGGAGCAGTATTTCAGGTTTGGTCTTATTTGTGAAGTATGTAAGGTATAAGGATTAGCTGGTGAAAAGTATTTGGGAGCCCGGAAGAGGAAACCTAATTTCTTAGCAGCCGCTTCTGCAATTGATGTGACATGTTGGTGCCAATTGAGATTTCGATCCACAGAAATGCCAACAAGTGAAAAGGACTCATTACTTTGAATAACTTGGTTGTTTATTGTGATGGGTCTAGGGCTGGTGTGTCTCTTATGAGAAAGAAAGCAAGACTGTGATTTGGTGGGGTTGAATTGTATAAGATTTCTACTTCCCCAGTCCAATATTTTTTGGAGATCCGCGGAGACTGAACCCTCCATGAGTCTGCGATCCTCATCTAATTGGGCTAAAGAGACAGGCTTAGAATATTGTATATTTAAGTGGAGGGTGCTGTCGTCCGCGTAACTGTGAACTAGGTTGGATGTGCTAGAGAGGAGGCCATTGATGTGGAGACGAAACAAAGTAGGGGCTAAAGCTGAACCTTGAGGAGCTCCTGCATTAATTGGATACAGTTTAGAGGAATGGCCATCCACGACAACAGAAATGCTCCGGTTGGAGAGGAAATTTGCTGTCCACGTACAGAGTTTTGGTGGTAGGCCATAGGCCGGTAGTTTATTAAGCAGCGCTGCGTGCCAGACTTGATCGAATGCTTTGGATATGTCTAGAGCGACAATCTGGGATTCACTGTGTAGTTCCATAGACTTGTTCCAAGAATGGGTGACAAAGGAAAGAAGGTCGGCAGTTGATCTGCGCTGATGGAATCCATACCGCCTGTCGTGGATTAGACTGTGTTTTTCAAGAAATTTTACTAATTCGGTGTTTATATATTTTTCCATCACTTTAGAGACGACTGAAAGGAGAGAAATAGGCCTGTAGTTGCTAGGAAGCGCTTTGGATCCTTTCTTGGGGACGGGTTGTATTCGAGCAGTTTTCCAGTTACTAGAGAATATGGAGGAAGGATATTCAGAAATCAGGTGGTCGGTTTTTTCAGAAAAGTAGTCAAAGTTGTTGTCAGAAGGTGACAGGTAAATGCAACAGATGAATTTAGTTGCAGCCCTGAGAGAGAGTTTTATCCATAGTATGTCCTTTCTTCCAGCTTCTAAATTGGGGAGTCTGGTGCAGGGTAGATTGCTACGGACGTACGCGCACGCACCTCCATGCAATCTAAAGGAAGTAATGAGCTCATACCTTGGGAAATTAAGGTGATTAGTGGCTGTTTTGGCACTGATTTCAGTTTCAGTGAGGAAGAGGAGTTGGGGCCTATTAGCCTGGAGGAAATGGTGGACGGAGTTCAGGTTAGAATTTAGGCCACATATATTCGAGAAGGATATGTTAAATCTTGATGCTGGCGCCCCCTGTACACCCCTCTCCCAGAGATCCGAATGGAGGGGTATTTTACCTTCAGAATCTTTTGTACAAGGAGGAGCCATAATCATTTTTGCTTATAAGGGAAACCGACTCATACATCAGAACCGGAAATGTCCGTTGGGACTTCAGCGGCCCCTTAATGTAAGGTGTGGTACCTCCTCGGGCGTGAAAAAATCCTTTACTATCATGTAAAGGAAAGTTCCACTACCACCTACCAATCAGTAGGACTGTATGCTGGTGAACAAATGGATCTAGCATTCCATTAAATTATGTTAAACTGGAATTTTGTCGTTTAAGAATTAACGATACTTGGTCTTTTAATTCGTCACCCGTAATTTTTTCGGCACTGCTATGGCAACCAAATTTGGTACTTGGATTTACACTATTAAACTTACCTTACATGCCAAAATTCAGAGCTCTAAGTTAAAAGGAAAAGAAATTATAGGCATTTAATAAAATGGGTTCCACTGATGACCAGAGAAATGCACAAAACCAAAATATTTTCTGTGGATAACAACATCTATTGTGTATTACAAAGATGAGGTGTTCTTGACGCAAAACGGTCAAAAATTAACAGAAATATTACTTTGAAAATTTTATAGTTTTTCTTCTTAAAATGTCAAAATCGCGATTTGAAACGGCAAAATTTACAATTTTTAGACGGAAAACCTGAAACAGATACGGGCTATGTAAAGCAAATATCATAATAAATGTGTTTTACAAAGCCTTAAGTTACAGCTTCAACCATCACTGTTCTTCATTTTACTAAAATATTTGCAGACAATTCATTTAAAATAGAACCCTTCTCTGAAAATTTGGCACTAGTTTCAGTATTAGAGTTTATGGTTTAATGGTCTATACTTTTTCGCGAATGTTGGTAGGAAAAAAATGTCATTAAGACTGTGACTTTAAAATATTTCTTCAAAGGAGTGCGAACTAGGCGCCTCCGGGGTCAATTTCAGTTCTTACATGTTTAGATATATACAGGGTTGTGCATTTTTACTGTAAAGCTCAATATATCGGTTATTATTCAAAATATAGGAAAATATTATTAAGTTATTTATAGGGTGTTTTATAAAATTATGCTGACAATCACAGGTTGCCCATAAGTCGTTGGTGATATATTTTTTATTTTTTGTAATGGAACAGCCTATTTATTGTAGCATTATTATATACCTATATATAAAAAAATATAAAAAATCTAACGGACCATGGTTTTGAGTCCTATAGTGGTCCAAATTAGCGCTCATTTGGAAAAACGTTTGGAAAGTCTCACCATCGATATATTTCTAGTAGCGAATGTTCAAAAATTAAAAACTCACTAATATGGCGTGTGTTTGTTTAGATTTAGAACAAATAATATATTAACCTGATGTACCTAATTAAATGTTTTAAGACATATATTTCTCATTTATTCCATACTTATTTAATAAACGAAAAAGTTATACAATTTATTTGTTTTTATACTATTTTATTTCATTGCATTCGTAACTAACAAATTCAGGCATATATTCTTTTTGCAGTTTTAATATTCAGTATTGAAAACACAACTGAAGGCAGATAGACATGAGGCAAGCATAAGTAGCAATGTTAATGTTAGGAATAGCTTTTTATAGCTGTTTTATTATTTGTAGGTCTGATATTTTCACTTTCTCTTTCTACATCTACAATATACAGGCATGTTAGGGTTTTAAGAGTCACAAATCATAAGATCCATACAAAACTAGAATTGTTAAAGAGTTAAGAGTGAGAAATAACTTAGTGACTGGTGACTCATTTTACGTTACATTACACATTATAGATTCACGGTCGCGGAGAGGTTCAAGATTTGAGAGTTACAAATCACAATACATCAATAGGATTCTTGCGACTCCGATTTGGACGACTCGGGAGTCTTGAACGAGGTGAGTCGACTCCGATTTAGGCATGGACGACTCAGAGTCTTGAAACAAATCATTAAATCATGAGTCTAGGTGAATCAGTGAGTCGGCGTCAGAGTCGACTCATTTCAGTGAGTTGAATCTTGGGATTTGACTCACTTAAATGACTAATTCTGCCCATCACTACTGATAAATATTCAGCATTCAAATAGGTCTAAACTATAACAATAACAAAGATTATGAAGTTAATTTTTAGTCGACTTACTCCTAAAATATGGGTGCTTTAAATGCTCTGAGTATTTGCTAAAAATTCATTCTAATAATTAAAAACATGCACTTACGTAAATAGATAACAGAAACAGGGAGTTTGCATAACCACAAACTCTCTTATTCTTATTTGACTTTATAATCAAATTAATTAAGTCGGCAGATATTTACATTCTTAAAGTGAAAGTGAAATATTCTTAAAACCATAATGCATGTTCTTCTTCCATTAAACGTATGCAATTGTTTTGGCTAAAAATGATTTAATTCTAGATACAACCCGTCATTTTAATAACAGCAATACAAGTCGCAAACAAACAAGCTGTCAATGTCAAAATGTCAATGTCAAATGTCTTGGACCTTGGACATAAGCCGAGTTCGCGTGGCTTTGGTCATTTTTATTTATCAAGATCAAACGGTCAAAATGTGCGAAGTGTTTTCTAATGACGTCATTATTTAAAAGGCACCTGTAACTTGTCATGCGAATGATTTTGGTCAAAATGGAAAAAGATATTAAATTTTAAACCGTGAACCGCGCGAAATGCCGCGCATGACGGATTTCGTAAACCATTTTCGTTTGAGTGTTGCACCTGTTGATTGGGTGATATCCTAATCCTGTCCGACTAATTTTATTAATTTATTTTATTGGTTAGTTATTTTTGTTTATACATAGTTATGTAATTAGAGAAATTATATTATTTTTACAAGTATTCCACATAGTTTAGATTTGATTGTACCCAATATATATTGGCATTAGCTTTTCCAGGTTGATTCCTTCAGATTTTATGGATTAAACTTGCAGTAGGGTTCATTTTAATATTAAATATGTTTGTTTTTGTGGACAGTTCGATTCAGTGTAAATAGGAGATTTTTTGTCTTTTGACGTCAGCCTATTTCCGCTACTAAGGCCAATCACTGATGCCAGGGAGCAGTTTCATCTCACTATCCTGGAAATTTTTCCAAACCCCTGCTTTTCTGTAAGGAGTATAGGGATCTTTAACGTGCTCAACATCGCATGGACACGGAACCGACGGCTTATTTTGCCCCCACCGAAGGTCGGAACGTGCGAATATTCCACTTACCCAAATGCAATCTCGGTTCATGTTAATTTTAAAGTATGTACTGAAAAAGTGAAAGAGGGTTCTAGCAATCGAACCCAGTACGCCTCGGTTCAGAGGCACACGTTCTTTTACCCCTGGAAGAAATTTAAATGTGAGTGTAATGTTAATACTGCCTCTTATACACTGTTTTGGTGTATTACCTGCAAGCCATTTTAGAATGCCTCTTTTTTATGAAAGGTGGATTGATGGAGTACATAGCTGCTTCGTCTTGGGGATTTTCCTTCCCCCTCGCGTGCATACAACCACCCTCGCTGCATAAACCACAAGAAAATGTGTTGTTCCTACCCGCCAAGGAAGTTACGGCACCTGGGGTGATAGTGGTGCTGTGCGGAGTAGGCAGGGTTTAAGGGGGATATGGCTTCAAGATGTGAAAAAGACAGCTTTCAAGCCCGTTTCATTCGAATTTTCTGCTCATATTTCCTTTTTACTGCCTACCCCGCCCAGCTCCCCTACGCACTCCTGGTCCCGTAACTTCCTTAGGGGGTGTGAACAAGAAATTTTTCTTGGGGTTTGTGGATCCAGGAGGGGTCCTAGGCAGGTTTCTGAAAACAGTTTTTTGAAAAGCGTTTACCTAAACTGCAAATTTACCGAAAATTCGCTACCAAAACGCACTTACTGCGTCAAGATTTTTTTCTTACAAAAGCATTATATTTCGATAAAAAAATACAAAAATGCATTAATGAATTTGTTCTACGAAAATTAGCTAAAAAAAATTATAGACCGTTAAACCATAAACTTCACTAAACCCACAGCAAAAGCAGCAACTTAACTAAACCGACAGCCAAAGCATCAGAGAAAGGGTCTATTTGAAATGAATTTTCTGTAAATATTTTAGTAAAATGAAGGGCAATGGCGGTTGAATCTGAAACTTAATGGTTTGCAGAACACTCTTCTTGCAACATTTTCTTTTCACAATTCGTATTTGTTTCACGTTCATTGCCTAAACATTGCCAATTTTGACGTTTAAGATTGCGAGTTTGACGTTTTGAGGAAAGCTCCAAAATTTGTTTCTTTAACTGCCCATAACTTCCTTGTCTTTAAAGATAGAGACCTAAATTTTGGTACTGAGTTCACTCCTTATAATATAAGCACGCATACCAAATTTGGTTGCCCTTACTTTGTTATTTCCGGAGATATCTGGAACACAAAATGTTCCTGGAAAACCTGGTTCGATTTTCCTGGCTAACGAACTTATCCAAGTTACTTGCAAAAGGAAGGTACCCACCAAATTTGATCAAGATTGGTCCATTATTTGACTAATTATCACCGGGACATGGTTGGAACCGATCTGGTTACGGTCTTGACTGGTCGCCGGACGACGAAAAAGTGATCAAGATCAAGTGTTGAGCTCTCTCGTGGCTGCTTCGCTTGATTCGTGACGCTCGATGACAGCTCTCACAGGGATACCAAATTTGTACGCCGCTGGTGGCTGTTGTTGTCAACTGTTGCAGGGGGTGCCACTATCGTCTCTGCTCTGCGTCTCTAGTTGCTGTGGGGGGCATCAGGGTCAGGGTAGGTTTGTCGACCAAGGATGGACAGAGTGGAACCGGGGAGATTGAGGGTGAGGATCGAACAATATTAGGACACAACAACTTGTAAGAAACATTTTTTTATTTTGTTATGGTTTACTAAAGAAATCTACTTTCACTCTAGAAAAATGCATAAAGAATTTCTCCCAACATTTATTACAGATATAATTTGAACGCTTTTATGTAAATATTATTGTATATATGTAGGCCCTTTTTAAGTTGTCTAGAGTTTAATTAGCACGACTTAGAGAAACTTTACACGTTACCAACATTTATTAGAAAGCTTAAATGAAAAAGACAAAACTGTCAAAATTTCATTGATACTTCTTGCCTGCTGCTCTGACCAGTGGCGGCTCGTGAGTGGGTGAGACAGAATCGGCGCGGTCCCAGAGAGGTGTCCAGGCAGACGAAGACCCCCCTGCACCGCAGACGAATTGTTTTTAAATTTTCAAGGTCCCGCGATCTCCTGGCACTTTAGTATTTAAATGAAAAATCCATTTGTACAAAAATATAGACTTTCACAAGGAATATTTTTCGGAATAATGAACAGGAATATTCCATGAGAGGACACTGTACACATACTGTACACGCACGCATACGGCGCGCATTACCTATAAAAATCTGTTTATAGAGGGAAGAGCTACAAGCATATTTTTTTCAAATTCAAGTCTCTTCTAATTTTTTTACAACTTATTTTTATATATAATATTTTATTATTTTGAAATTATTATTTTAGAGGTGATAATAAACAAATCAATTCCACTTACCAAAAAGAAACATGAAAAATACAGCTTTTCAAAGTCTGTAAATGTGACACATACCAGATTATTCAACGGCACCATAGTAAAAATAAAAATACGCCTCTGACGATCCGACTCAATATAAACAAACCACAGAAACTAAGATTTGAAGCAGGCACACAAGGCTGCATCACTTTTGTGGCCCAACCTACTTGTGCGCGTGCCGTTGCCATTGCAACCGTTTCATGCAAGCGTCCCAAAACAGACGCAGAATTTGTATACGAACAAATCTGACTCAGTCAGGCTGCAGCTGCTTGACTTACTTGACGCTCTACAGTTCTGCAATACATAAGCGCTGTGCGTTGCGACATGTATACATTCAATTCGGTGATCAGGGACCGGCTTGCAAATTATATCGTACCATAAATTACTATAAAAATACATTATAAACTGCGGTCTGACGTAACAAGACATTTTTATGTGTTTTTATGAATTTGGAAGAATGAAAAAAATTAAAATTATGGTGGGTTTTGAATAAAAAAGTTTAGTTTAACCGAAAAATATGGGTGAAGCAGCGCATCACCTGCGTCATCTGACGAGACGCCACTGGCTCTGACGTATGTTCTTTCAGCCCCATACTTTTCGCATGTCATCAACTTATTTCATGAACTGTCAGCATGGCAGTCAGTCCGGCGATAGAATGAAACTTCAAAATCCAAATTCTACTCTGTCGACATGCAAAACATGAATCCCACATTCGGCCTTCATCGACTGAGTTAGAATCTACTTCTGATTTGCACTCAGAATCACTTCCACAAATGACGCATGATTTCGTGTACTCAGCACTTGTAGTCGTCTTGAGAGGATTTTCACGTTTACCAACTTTGACATAATACTTTTCATTGAGCTTAGCTTTTAAAATCTCACATGGACCTCGATACTTTTTGTGCAGCTTCACACACCTGGACCAAATTGTGTATGCTTTATCGAAACTTGGTCACCTTCCTGGAACCAAGAAGCGCCTCTTCTCCTGAGATTGTAAATCTTATGATTGTCTACCTGAATTTCCTGCATTAAACATGAACCATATCCCTGATTGCTTTCGGCTGTGTGTAACTCTGTGTAAATACATCTTCAAAACTGGGTCACAGGTCACAAGTAAGAAGTGCATTATTTAGCAAAAACTCAGTTACACTGCGTCTTTGTCACTGAATTAATAATCCTGCTATACCTTTTATTGAATTCTTGGCAAACAGAAACTTCTGTAGATCGTTCCAATGGGTCAAAGATGCAAACTCTTCATAATCTACCAACCATTTACTTATAGGATAATTCTCATTGCCTGTAAAAGGCCAAATACGTTCTTTGCCATCACAGTAGTATTTTTCTCTTCCTTAGTTCTTCTTTCTTTGCCAGATATTTTGGTGTAGATTTTTCCAGTCGAAAACCCTGAAAAGACCTAAGCACCTTTCTCTTCTTACATTGTTCACCTTCATTGCCAAAAATAATCTTGTGAAGTGCCTCTCTAGCCTTTATAAAGCTACCTTTAACCATATTTAGTTGGATGTTGTTGAAAACTATACAGATTATAAACATTCATTGAAAAGCACTAGTAAAAAAAGACAAAAACTAAACTCAGTGCCAAATTCCAATGATACTTCTCGCCTGTCGCTGACGTCTGCTCCTGTTCACTTATTAGTTTTCAGTTCTCAGCCCCCATACTTTTCGCATGTCATTTTATTTCTTATTTCATGACAGTCATCTCGACGGTCGAAAGAATCGTGAAAATCCTAATTATATGCTGTGGACATGCAAAACACGATTCCTACATTATATAACATAAATACGAATTTTTGAAAACGTAAACACAACTAACTTTAAAATGAAACAGTTTTAAGTTTGAAACATCTAACCTTATGAAGTAATGACCAGGAAATTTGACCAAGCTCAGAGCTCGGTCAAATTAATTGGTAAGAAGAATAAGTATTATCCATGATATAATGACTTAGAAGAGATATGATATTGCGCATATCCCCGCCTCCTCCTATGACGTCACGTGGTGAGTAACGTTATAGAAGTCCAACTACACACAACAAAGTCATTCGCAATCAAAAAGTTTCTATACGTCAGTTTAATGTGCTTGAACTTACGCCTATATTGTCTTTTTTAGATAATATAGATCGCAGCGCTAAATTTAATCTTTTTCATTTTTATTACTTCCAACTGTATGCACTTAAATATTAGTAAAATACGTAATTTGTTAAGTGGTTGTGATGAAACGTCAAACCCCACTGCACGACAGCATGTTATTGTTGCATTGGACTCACCACTTGACACCATGCACGTGACAGGTCTAAAAGTAGGTAGTCTGAATATCATATCTCTCGTTATTTGTATCATGGGTAGTATCAAGATAACAAGCTGGTGTGATATCATTACTTTCCACGCGAATGACTGATTAAGATTTCGACCAACTGCTTTTGAAAAATAAAATTATCAAAGCGACGCAAATTAATTTGAGGATCACCTGACGGTTTCGGCTGGGTATTATTTACACATTGCCAGATCTTGCTGCACTTGAGTAATATTTAAAAAGTTATTCAAATAATAGGGTTTATATTTGCTTGTTTAGGTCAGGATTTAAAATTGGGCATAGATTCCTTAGATGCTGATGTTAAAGCTAAAGCTACATAACCTATTTGACAGTTATGACACAATGACACTAGTGACGAATTATAATCAAGATAAATCCATTACAGTGGGTTCAACGTAAGAAAATGACCAGTCCCTTTAATAAAATGACCGTAACTGAAAATATTCATGAATCTGGAACAAATCTGTCCCGCTGGAAAATGGCTTTTATGCCATATCCAATCCACGAATCCACAGAGGATGGTATGTTCTGTGATCCAACGATCCAACCCAATATCCAATCCATAATCCATAGTTCATAACTCAAAACTCAACCTGTAACTCGTACCTGTTGCTTCAGATTTCAGAAGTACAAAAGTTATAAAAACATTTTGGAATTCCTAAAATAATCTAAGCAAACCTACTTATATCGCTTATACTGTTGTAAAAGTTCATAGTACAGTGATCCCGGAAGAGTTTAATAGGTACAGTTTTAATTTAACATGAAAGTTTCTCAGGATCAGGAGTTTTATATTTAGATGCAGGGAGTAAACTTCATCAAACACAAATACGTCTGTTCACGTGAAAAACATATGTGATTGATGTTTTAATAAGTAATAAACTCAAAAGATTCATTTAGGATTCAGTGCAATCTGTTTTGCGTTGTAAATAACGAAACGTATCGCATAATTGAAAGTTTGTTCTTGGCGACCTTAAGTAAAATCTATAGGAATTGTTTTGTTTAAATATGTTTACTTACTCTGTTTCTGTTATTTTTGTTTCCAGAACCTTCAATAATGGATAAGTTGAAAAGAGTGTTAAGTGGGAATGATTCACCTGATGAAGAAAGTGGTATAATGTCACAGGTATTTATTTTATCTCATACTTCTCATTTCCTTTGTGTTATATAGTGATGATGACAAAACTGTGATTGAGAAAAAAACAACAAATAAAATGCATGTTGAAAAACAAGTTCTGTTTTATGTATTATAGCCTGCATTTTTATAGTTTAGACAAAATCTATCCTCATTGCCATTGTCAGATAGATGGTCACATATATACATCAAACATTGTCGTAATGTGCAAATAAAAGAAGGCCTCGCCAGAACTAAGAAGTGGATAAGCAGATCAAGGGCGATCCTTAAGTAGACAGGTCCCGTCATTTCATGCATTGCAAGAGCGGCATTGCCGGACGGTGCTTTTTGCTCTAGAAGCCTGCCTGAACTGTGTAATCCTGTGTTGTAGACACCTCAGTATTAAACAAACAATTCGGGTGGAATCGGAACGCAGAAGTGGACGCTGGATGATGTGCACTGTTGCCAGATGAGTATTACCAAGGGTCATTTTAAATATAGAAGGAAATCAAGGTGTGAACAAATGTTTTTATAATGTAAATAAATTATAATATGACGTCACCTACATAGATCGATATTTGACATATTTTGTGGAAAGCAGTAGGAAAACGGAAATGTAAAAAGTTAATTTTCAGCAGCATGGTGGTCCAGGGGAAAAACGTGGGCCTCTGGACCAAAGGGTACTGGGTTTAATTCCAGATTTCCCCCTCTCCTCCCTTTTTAAGTATATCAGTAACAGCAACAGAGGTTGTGCCATTGTGATTGAGCAAGGTAATCTCAACGTTCCGCCCTTCCCAGGGGTCGTAAAGCGTCGGTCCCGTGCACATGCGATGTTGGGCACGTTAAAGACCCAAATTTCCCGGACAGTGAGGTGAATGAATCACTTTAGTAAAGTCAATGAAGCAATTTCCGTTGCAAATTGCCGATGATAAATCCAACTGTATATGCTAATAGCAAACAGTACTGTTTGGGTATCCCCAGGAGGCCTAATCCACCAATTAATGATAGAAATACTTTTTGTGATGTCTTGCCAACCACGCTAAAAAAACGTGCCGGCGACCCTAACTCCCCAGTCTATATGACAATTATTGGGTCAAGGTGGTGTGGGAACAGGTCAATACACTACATTAGATTTTTATTTCTCATAAGCAATTTGCAACAAACATTGCTTCATTGACTGTTGTTATATGCCATTCAAGGTTTAAATGTGGTTTTTAAATTATTGAGGCAAGTTAATGTCGCAGAATGTGTATATATGCCTGCATGCATACTGCTTTAAAACTCTTAAGATATATTTCATATTTAGCCAGGCGAAAATGCAAAATGCGTCCGTCCATCTTAAACAAAAACAAACACTTTGAAGGGAAACCCTGGAAAGACGCGTGAAAATCCCAATAATATGCTGTGGACATGCAAAACACAATTCCTACATTATGAAAACGTAAACACAACTAACTTTAAAATGAAACAGTTTTAAGTTTGAAACATCTAACTCATAATAAGTGTATATATCCCTGCATGCATACTGCTTTAAAACTCTTAAGATATATTTAATATTTAGCCAGGCGAAAATGCAAAATGCGTCCGTCCATCTTAAACAAAAACAAACACTGAAGGGAAACCCATTTAGAGCCGTTTTGTCGGCAATGTTCATTATCGACAGTTGTCAGTAGAAATTGCTTCATTACCATGAAACATTTCGACTTTTCAAAATAATATGTTGGATACCGTCTGCTATTAGCATATACAGTTGTATTTATCATCGACAATTCGCAACGGAAATTGTTTCATTCACTTTTCATACTTATTTAAGGTTGGAAACTAAAATATAAACAAACACTTCAAACGGAAGCCCATTTTGAGCGATTTTCTCGGTTATGTTTATCATAGACAGTTGTCAGTAAAAATTGCTTCATTACCATGAAACATTTCGACTTTTCGAAATAATATGTTGGATACCGTCTGCTATCAGCATATACAGTTGGATTTACCATCAGCAATTTGCAACGGAAATTGCTTTATTCACTTTTCATACTCATTTAAGGTTGGAAACTAAAATATAAACAAACACTTCAAACGGAAGCCCATTTTGAGTGATTTTCTCGGTTATGTTTATCATAGACAGTTGTCAGTAAAAATTGCTTCATTACCATGAAACATGTCGACTTTTCGAAATAATATGTTGGATACCGTCTGCTATCAGCATATACAGTTGGATTTACCATCAGCAATTTGCAACGGAAATTGCTTCATTGACTTTACTAAAGTGATTCATTCACCTCACTGTCCGGGAAATTTGTGTCTTTAACGTGCCCAACATCACATGGGCACGGGACTGACGGCCTTACGCCCCCTGGGAAGGGCGGAACATGCAGATTACCTTGCTGAATCACAATGGCACAACCTCTGTTGATGTTACTGATGTACTTAAAAAGGAAGGAGAGGGGGAAATCTGGGATCGAACCCAGTACCCTTGGGTCCAGAGACATACGTTTTTTCCCCGGACCACCATGCGGCTAACTTTTTACATTTCCGTTTTCCTACTGCTTTCCGCAAAATATGTCAAATATCGATTTATGTAGGTGACGTCATATTATAATTTATTTACATTATAAAAACATTTGTTCACCCCTTGATTTCCTTCTATATTTAAAATGACCCTTGGTAATACTCATCTGGCAACAGTGCACCTCGTCCAGCGTCCACTTCTGCGTTCCGATTCCACCCGAATTGTTTGTTTATTACTGAGGTGTCTACAACACAGGATTACCGAACTGACCTTCCTGACCTACAGGGCAGGTCAGGTCAGGCAGCCCTGTAGGTCAGGAAGGTCAGGTCAGGCAGGACCCTAGAGCCATAAGCACCGTCCGGCAATGCCGCTCTCTCGATGCATAGACGGGACCTGTCTACTTAGGGATCGTCCTTAAGTAGACGGGTCCCGTTATGCATGGGTGGGGGCTTCTGAAGTTGGCAGTTGTAACCAGAAGTCATAATGACAACAACATTTCATAATAATTTAGTTTTAACAGCTGCATTCTTCGGCATTTTTTAGCGAATTTTGATAATTTTTTTCAAAGCGCCATATGTCGATAACAATTGGACATACAAACATGTTTGAATAGTCAAAATAGTAGCAAATTTAACGCTCTACAAAAAAGTCTTAGATGTTTTTGCCGCAGTATGTAAGGGAAAAAAGTTATTAAGGAAAAACCGGAGAAAGGTCGAATATTTTGCACCCCCCCCCCCCTCTTTTTTCGCACAGGATCCTCGAGGTCCAAAAGTTGAGAAAATGTTAATTAACCAACTCTGAACAACAATCCAAAGTTTCATTAATTTCCGACCTTTTTCCACCTAACCTAACTTTTTCCAGCCTGTTGACTAGACTATGTATAACGAATGCCCTGCATAAAACTAAAAACAAAGTTTCATTAATTTCCGACCTTTTTCCACCTAACCTCACTTTTTCCAACCTGTTGACTAGACTATGTATAACGAATGCCCTGCATAAAACTATGTTCATGTACTCGCGAATTACGAAACTTATTCCTATTGATTCTTTTTAAATAATATGACATAAAATGAAGCAATAGGAATTAGTTTTGCAATTCGCGAGTGTATGAACCTAGCTTTAAATATATTGTTTGTGCATGATATTTGATTTAATTCTTATACATTTTTTTTATCTGTCAATTTTTTATTCCAGTTGGACGACAGTGCCACATTGAGTTGGTCAACCAGAATCAAAGGGTTTCTGGCATGTTTCATAATTGGCATATTGCTGTCTTTGCTTGGATCCTTTGCCTTTTTCCTTAAAAGACAAATGACATTGTTTGCAGTGTTCTATACTCTAGGTAATATATCATCAATGGCTAGCACATGTTTCTTAATGGGACCTTTCAATCAAATCAAGAAGATGTTTGCACCCACCAGAGCCATTGCCACTGTTATTGTTATTGTTAGTTTGGTGCTGACGCTAGTTTCAGCTCTTGTGGTGAGTTTTTTTTTAATTTTTATTTTTTATTTCGACAACACACCACGAGGGCTTACAGCCTAAATACTATCGTACCGTGGGTGTCGGCAAGGAGGAAAGAGGCAACTTGTTAATTCTGGACTTGAAGGTTTGGAGGTGCACAGGAGAAGGAAAAACATGTGCCGGCAAGAAATTCCACAACTTGGAAGTCCTCGGGACAAAAGAGCGGGCATAACAAGATGTTCTATGTCTGGTGACCTGGACAGTAAAAGGGTGCATTCGCTCTGTTCACCTGGTAGATCTGTTGGGGACAGCAGGTGGGGGAACTTTGGAAGAAAGCTCCTCTGAGCAGTGCCCGTGCAGATATCTATAAAAAAGAGAGAGGTCACCAACAGCACGTCGGTTGGCAAGGGATGGCAGCCTTTGGGTGAGGGTAGGGTCACCAATGAGACATATAGGTCTCTCCTGAATAGAGTCCAGGATAGCAAGTGTAGAAGCGGCAGCAGCACCCCAGATGTGGGAGCTGTATTAGAGGTTTGGCCTTATTTGTGAAGTATATAAGGTATAGAGATTAGCTGGTGAAACGTATTTGCGAGCCCGGAAGAGGAAACCTAATTTCTTAGCAGCCGCTGCTGCAATTGATGTGACATGTTGGTGCCAATTGAGATTTCGATCCACAGAAATGCCAACAAGTGAAAAGGACTCATTACTTTGAATAACTTGGTTGTTCATTGTGATGGTTCTAGGGCTGGTGTATCTCTTATGAGAAAGAAAGCAAGACTGAGATTTGGTGGGGTTGAATTGTACAAGATTTCTACTTCCCCAGTCTAATATTTTTTGGAGATCCACGGAGACAGAACCCTCCATGAGTCTGCGATCCTCATCTAATTCAGCTAAAGAGATAGGCTTAGAATATTGTATATTTGAGTGGAGGGTGCTGTCGTCCGCGTAACTGTATATATAACTATATAATCTATATAACTGCATATAGATTAGCCTGCAAAGTGTAAACATCAGAAAGATCTGCTTGTACTTTTATGGTTCTTATCACAAGTTTTTTACATCCAAATTTGTTAAGGTTTATGACAAGCTGCAGCATTTGTTTGTGTGCACTGGTGGTAGTGTTGGTTACGGATTTTGAACATTGTAGTGGAAGTTACATTTGAATTTTCTTTGTTGGAGTGTATTCTGCAATTGAACAGTTTTTTTTTTTGCACCGTGGTTATCTTATCTCCTGGTATTGTGTTGATGGAAAAAGCTTTTAACTTTATCAGTTTATTTATATTTCATTTTATACTGTTTATCTACAGCTGTCCATAAATCATGAGTGACTGCTCAAGATGTGGTGTTACTGGTAAGACCTTTAGTTGTGACACCTGTAAGCTCTTGTTCTGTGAGCAGTGTTCAGACCTTAGTGCCTCTGAGATTAGATGCATGGAGTTGAAGAAGAGGAAGCTGTTGTTTCTGTGTTCTGATTGTGAGGATGGTCTCAAACAGTTGCCAAACCTGATTGCTAGAATTAGTGATGTCGAGAAGCAGCTTGAGAAATTGAAGGTAACAGCAGAGTTGCCCAATACTGTACAGGTTCCAACTGGTAGTGACTCCTATATAGAGGATATAATACAGGAGATCCGTGAGCGAGACAAGAGGAAGTCAAATATTATTATTTTTGGACTCCCCGAATCTGAGTCTGGGTCTACTGCTAGCCGTGGTGAGAGTGATGTTGACAGACTGGAAGTGAAGAATATCCTCCACAAGTTGTGTCCTGAGGGTGATTACTCCCAGATTAGGCTAATTCGCCTGGGTAGGCATTCCAGCAGTGCATCCGTTCCTAGACATCTAAAGGTTACTCTCTCTGATGAACATCAGGTACTTAGTATTCTGCGCAGGACTGGAAGACTCAAGGATGATCATTTGTATCGTAATGTCAGAGTTAGGCAGGACAGAACCCCTAGGCAAAGTGCATACTCCAAGTCTGTGGTCAGTGAATTGAGGCGGAGGGTGGATGATGGTGAAGTAAACCTCAAGATTAAGTATGTTAACGGTGTTCCGACTATTGCTTCTTTAAACTAGATCAGCCCAACAGTGTTAGGATACCAATTTATTACCAGAATTCTCGTGGTTTACGTACTAAAACAGAAGATCTCTACCTAGGCTTGTGTCGGTTGTCTGATTTCAAGATAATTGCTCTTAGTGAAACTAATTTACAGTCTGACATTGGTGATTCTGAGCTGTTTCCGCGTTCATACAGTGTATTTAGGGCAGATAGAAGACTGGATGTTACTACTAAGAGATCTGGTGGAGGAGTACTTTTGGCAGTTCATTGTGATGTTCAGGTGGCTCAATTGAATTAATCTGCGATTTTAGAGGCGGTACAGGTTATTGATATTGTTGCGTGCAGGTGCACTTTGGATCAGATTGTGTTTCATGTGGTTTGTATATACATACCACCATATGTGTCAGCAGCGCAGCTTGAACTTTTCCTTAATGTGCTGGAACAATCTGTCATTCCGCTGTTGGAAAATTTGGTTATTATAGGTGATTTTAATGCACCTCAGTTTATTTATGGACAAATCACTGATCCTAAAACCAAAGCTATCCATGATTTTTCAAATTTTTTAAACCTGTCACAGTTTAATAATATTTCCAATAGAAACAATAGGCTGCTTGACCTTGTCTTTGCCAGTTGTAATTGCTCGGTTCTCCATGATATGGATCCACTAGTGCCCGAAGATGGATATCACCCTGCTTTAGGCATATTTCCTGAATTCAGGAAAAATTACAATGGTCCTAAATACTTTCCATGCAACAATCAGGTCTCTTACAACTTTCGAAAGGCCAATTACCCTGCATTGTATGCTGCAATACTTGATGAAGATTGGTCTCAACTAGAGTCCTTTACTACCGCTGATGAGGCTTGTAGTTACTTTTATGGCAGACTTTACAGTATCTTTGAACAACATGTTCCTCAGTGCAAGAGGTCATCTAGAAAATTTCCTCCCTGGTTTACCAATGAAATAATAAATGATATAAAAAATAAGGAGAGGTGCTATGCAAGATATAGGAGGCATAAACGTGATAGTGATCATGCAGAGTATAGTCTTCTTAGATCTATAGTTAAAAACAAGCTACGAGAGGCATATGCTGAGTATGTTCGTGGAACTGAAGAGTCTCTTAAGATTGATCCCTCTAGATTTTGGTCTCACATGCAGGAAAGGAGGCGAGCAAGTAACATTCCAAGTACTGTGTCTGACGAAAATGGCATGGTTTATAATGAACCCCAAACAATTGTTAACTGTTTTGGAAACTATTTTAAAAGTGTGTACCGTCCTCAATACATCACTGAACCGGTAGATACCTCTGGACCATCGCATATGGCAGTCAGTGTGACAGTGATTGGTGATAAGGAAATTCTTAAAGCCATCAAGAAGCTCAAGAACAAGTTTACTGCTGGACCAGATTTGGTGCCATCCTTGTTGATTAAGGACTGTGCGCATGCTCTTCTCAGACCCCTTAGAACCCTGTTTAACTTGTCGCTGCGCACACATTGCTTCCCTGTGGTTTGGAAGGTTGCTCGGATCTGTCCTGTTTTTAAGTCTGGGGACCGTTCGAGGGTCAGCAACTACAGGCCTATAGCTATCCTATGTAATTTTGCTAAAATTTTTGAGGCAGTTGTGTATGCTCGTATTTATTCTGCCGTGAAGTGTCGCTGGTCACAATACCAGCATGGGTTTATGGAGGGGCGCTCAACACTGACGAATTTATCCCTGTTCACACAGTATGTAAGTGAAGCTTTGGATGGACGGGGTCAGGTGGATGTTATTTATACAGACTTTTCCAAAGCGTTCGATCGAGTTGACCACTCAACACTTCTGTACAAGCTGCATTTGGCGGGGCTTGATGGACGGCTGATAGCATTCTTTGGATCCTACTTGACTAACCGTGTGCAATATGTTTTTTATAATGGATTTAAGTCTGAACCCTTCACTGCTAGCTCCGGCGTTCCACAGGGTTCCAATCTTGGCCCACTCCTCTTTTTGTTATTTATCAACGACATAAGCTCTGTAATTTCTGGTAATCATCTATTATTTGCTGATGATCTCAAGTTATACTCCAGTGTTCACGATATTGGTGACTGTTCAAGACTCCAGGTAGACCTTGACAACTTGCAGCTGTGGTGTGTTGAGAACAGACTTGAATTAAATGTCTTGAAGTGCAAAGTGGTGACATACACTAGAAAAACCAGCCGTATAGCTTTTCCCTACAAAGTGGGTTGTATACCATTGGCTAGGACTGAAACGCACAGGGATCTAGGCATTGTATATGATCAACATTTAAGTTTCACTGGACATATTCAAACAATTACAGCATCCTGTTTGAAGTTGATGGGTTTCATTGTGAGGAATAGCAGATCATTTTCCAATTTGGATAGCTTGAAAATTCTCTATTTTGCCTACATTCGATCGAGACTTGAATATTGTAGCTTGGTTTTTGATCCCTTTTATAGTGTTCAGATTGGTGCTCTGGAAGATGTTCAGCGTAAGTTTTTAAAACACCTTGTATATAGGGCATCTGGTACCTACCCACAGAGAGGATGTGATCATGGCCAATTGCTGATGCAAGCTGGCATACCCAGTTTGTATTCGCGTAGAAAAGTTGCATCTGTAATGTTCCTGCATAACTTGTTTCATGGTAAAGTTGATTGCCCAGACTTATTGATGCAATTAAATTTCTCAGTTCCACGGGCTGCATCTAGAGTGGTAAGAGTGTTTAAGCCTCCAATACCAAGGACTAACTTGTATATGAAATCACCTGTTTATACCATGAGCTCTGACTTTAATAACATTGCAAACTTGTGCGACTTCTATTCGGATAATGCTGCGGTTATTCGTAGGGTGGCTATATCTTACTTTGTCGGTTATTAGAACCATTATATGTACTGTTTTGTAGAATTTCTGCCTTGTGATGTTTTGCACAGTATTTTAGTTTTGTTGTTTAGTTTAATTTAGTTTAGTTTAGTTTTTGGTTTTTTTTTTTTTGGAAGTATTTTTTGTTCATATTATTACATATTGTTCTTTTTGTATGGTGCCCTATTAATGGGATTATCCTGTTGGGCATGTATTCAATAAATAAATAAACTGTGAACTGGGTTGGATGTGCTAGAGAGGAGATCATTGACGTGCAGAAGAAACAAAGTAGCAGCTAAAGCTGAACCTTGAGGGGCTCCTGCATTAATTGGATATAGTTTAGAGGAATGGCCGTCCACGACAACAGAAATGCTCGGGTTGGAGAGGAAATTTGCTGTCCAGGTACAGAGTTTTGGTGGTAGACCATAGACCGGAAGTTTATTAAGCAGCGCTGCGTGTCAGACCTGGTCGAATGCTTTGGATATGTCCAGAGCGACAATCTGGGACTCACTGTGTAGTTCCATAGACTTGTTCCAAGAATGGGTGACAAAGGAAAGGAGGTCGACAGTTGATCTGTGCTGACGGAATCCATACTGCCTGTCGTGGATTAGACTGTGTTTTTCAAGAAATTTTAGTAATTCGGTGTTTATATACTTTTCCATCACTTTGGAGACGACTGAAATGGGAGAAATAGACCTGTAGTTGCTAGGAAGCGCTTTGGATCCTTTCTTGGGGACGGGTTGTACTTGAGCAGTTTTCCAGTTACTAGGGAATATGCCTCTATTGTAAGATGTCTGAAACAGACGAGTCAGGACAGGAGTAAGTTCTGGTGCGTTTTTATTTTTGTGAGAACAATTGCTGGGATCTCGTCAAGGCCAGAGGCTTTTCTGGTATTAACAGAAGAGAGCATATTTCGTACCTTTTTAGTTTTGAAAATGATATCCGTCATTTTATGTGCGACATTGGGGACTGTTGGTGGTTGAACATTTGGACGTGGGTTGCGAGTAGAATTGCCGGCGAACAGCGAGGCAAAAAGTTCAAGCTTGCCCAGGGCGGTAGAAACAATTTCATTCCTTGAGACAAGAGGTGGGAACGTGCTCTTGCAGAAATTATTCCCAATATATTTAGCAAGAGTCCAGAAGGGTTTGCTGCCCTTCGAGCTTAAGAGAACTTTGTTTTTGATGTGGTTATTAAACGAGTTTTTTGCCTCAGAAAGAATGTGGACATAGCGGTTTCTTTCGTCGTTAAATGCTCGACAGTTTTCTTGACTGGGATTGTGTAGAAGCGTTTTGTGAGCTTTGCCCTTTGCAAGTCTGGCCTTGTCACAGGATTTAGAGAACCAGGGCTTTTGAGTGACTGAAGGGGATTTTCTGTGTATGTGGAATAAATAATTCCATGCCAGCTTGGATAATTTCGGTGATGTTTTGTGCGATATCAGAGGGGTCAGGATGAGAGAAGCAAACAGACGCCCATGGAAATGAGGTTTCTTCGACAAAGTCTTTTCCTGGCAGTTACGGCCGTCAGCTCATTTTCATGGGCTATCCTGTATGTATGGGGGTATCAGGTAATTTGGTAGACATTTTGTCTGATAGCTCTGACAAACTAATGAATATTTGCTGTCGAGTAGTACAACCAGCAGCTCTAATTGTGTGTTTTTTCTTTTGCAGCTAAAGAATCCCGGATTAGCACTACTTTTTATCATTATCCAGTCATTAGCAATGACTTGGTATTCGTTATCATATATACCTTATGCCCGAGAGACTGTCAAGAAGACTGTTATTACTTGTGTTGGTTAGGTAAGATAGGTGTAAGTATGTATCAAAATTAAAGAGAATGCTACAAAGTTTCACAATTGTCCCTTAAAAGTACAGTAAGAGTATATTATTATCCTATTTTATAATTTCATTATTGCACTTGTAGTCAAAAGTAAGTAATATGGTAGCAAGTTTTCTTTTTAATTGGTGAAGTACTCTATTTTTACTTCCACGTCTTCACGTGTGGAGGTATCGAATCGGCATCAAAAGTTAAAAAAATTTTGTTTCGCTTAAACGTCGTAAATAGTGTCAAAACATATAGAAAACATGATTTGGGAACGAAAATTTATTGTCTGTCGGTTTGTATGTCTGTCTGTTTGGTAGCCACGATAATTTTAGAACAAATTGGGATATTGTCTTTATATTCGGTATAGAGTTAGCACCCGACAAAAGAACAGTTCGGATGGTTTTTGGGTAAAATTGCTCCAGGGGGTAGGGGATGAATGGGGGGTGATGGTGATTTGGTGAAAATTGTAATTTTTTCGTTAAAACTCGAGTAATATAACGTTTTATGGTTTGTTCGTTAGAAAACATTTAATTTCATCAAATAATTTTATAAATTTGGTATAAACATGGAAAGTAAATGAAGAATGATGATGAGAAAGTGATGATGGATGTGTAAAGATTAGTAGTAAATGAAGGCAGTGATTGGAAATGTAAGATGGAAGAAAAAATGTTATAAAAAGTTTATTTTAAATGGTTTGTCAAAATTCGAAGTATGTCATATTTGGATAATGCAGTGTCAAGTATTTTTAGAAAAAACTATTTAAATTATGTCACTGTATACAACACAAGTCAAAATGGACTTACTGTATAGACGTATTGTGTAATTTCAGCCAATAAAGTATAAGTATCTGGTATTCTGTGCTGAAATTAAATTAGGGGTTGAATATTGGTGTAAGACATTTCGATTTTTATTTGTTGCTAAAACGGCATAAAGAGTCTCAAAACATATAGAAAACTCTATTCTGGAACGAACATTTTTTTATAGCGTTTCCCATAAAATATTGTTAGAAAAGCTCTACAATTATGGTGTAAGAGGAATTCACCATCCGTGGATCACTTCATACCTATCAAACAGGAAACAAAGGGTGAAATGGAACAATCAGACTGGCAAGAAACAACATGTGGTGTGCCACAAGGGTTGGTTCTCGGACCACTCCTTTTTCTTGTGTATATTAACGATTTGCCACTCCATGTTACGTCCACACAGGTATACTTGTTTGCGGATGATACGGCTCTCTTAAATATACATAAGAGACCATATGTGAATGCTGCAACAAACTGTTCACTAAAAGAAGCGGAAGAGTGGTTCGACTACAATCAACTGCAGCTAAATGTTAGAAAGACAAACGTACTTACCTTTTCTGCTAGACCTGATACTCCTTATAAGTATGTGAAATTTCTAGGAGACACTTACCAGGAAAATATTTATCAACAAAACTGTCACTGACCATATATCTGCTCAGGCGATTGATAGAAACAGACTGTGAAACAGCAACAACTGCTTATTTTGGAAATTTTCACCGCGTAGCAACATATCGTATCAGAGTTTGGGGTTCGTCCCCTGAAATGGTTAGAATATTTATCCTCCAGAAGAAAGCTGTCAGGATACTTGCGGGTATAGGGCGTCGAGATAGCTGCAGGTCTGCGTTCAAGACAATGAGTATACTCTCCATACCATCCGAATACATTGAGTTGTGTTACTTACGCACATACAAATCAAGAAAAGTTTCTTACTGGACAAAAATTGCATTCTTACCTTACAAGAAAAAAGATGATTTTATAGTGCCGTTTCAACTTAAAAGAACACAAACTGGAACAAATTATCACTGTGTTAAACTGTACAATAAGGTACCTAGTCACCTGAAGTCACTGGACATAAACTCCTTCAGGAAGGGAATTAAAGATCTGCTGCTGGAACACGCATTTTATTTCGTTGAGTTTTTAGAGATGTGATTGTTATTTTAATGTTGTTTATTTTATTTACTGTGTGATTTTGTTTGTATATTTTTGTGTTTTGTGACGAGGTTTATCTACTGAATATATCTATCTATCTGTCGGTCTGTATGTCCGTCTGTCTGTCAGTCAGTCAGTCTGTATGTTAATAGGCGCAATAACTTTTGAACGAATTGAGATATCATCTTCAAATTTGGTATCCAGTTAGCACCCGACAAGGGAACGCTTAGCAATCTTTTTGGGTAACATCGCTTCAAGAGGTAGGGAATAAATGAATAAATGAATAAATTTGTGTGTGTTCAATACTGCGCTTGAATTATTATTATTATTAATGTACATGGATATTTGGCATTTTTAAAAATAGGACATACAAGTGTTTTGTTATTGATAATTTTGTATAAATAATTGTCTCCTCTTGAAACTCTGCGATATATTTCGTAAAAGGCGCATGACAGGGAAGCGATAAGAATAGTCAAGATGGAGAATTGAACCAGGTGGGTTGTAGCTGTAGTTCGCAATAATTTTAATTAAATTGTATACAGTCCAATCAAAGTTAGCACTTATTTATCGTGCATCGTGACTATATATATATATATATATATATATATATATATATATATATATATATATATATATATATATATATATATACCACTTTTACACATTTTAAATTTGCAGGTTTATGTATAATGCTTTTTTAACTGTTCATGTAAATTGTTTTTAATAGAAACATTTAAATGAAAATTCGCTACCACAACACCCTCGCTGCGTCCATATTTTTTCTTAATTTAAATGAAACGTATAGCATTTTCTTTTATAGGTGTATTTTTAATAATCAAGTGGGAAATAATTTTATAAATATTTATGAAAGCATCACACAAAAATCAATGTGTCTTAAAAACTTTTAAGCAAGTCAATTGAATTTTCAGATAATATATATGTTAGGAAAAAGTTATTTAGATTTTCATCAGAACTATAAAGAAGTCTTTTTTAAATAAGCTAAATCTTTGTAATTTATAGCTTAATAAAAGATGTTACACATAACCTATTTTATAGTTTATTATAAGTTTTATTTATTTTTATATTATAATTATGTTAGATTGTAGGAATATAATTTTTTAGTGCTGAGCGTTTATTTAGGTTTAAATCCGAGGATGACCATGGAATGTGAAATTTATTTCTTTTGTTGCTTGACATGGTTCCTTTGATGGTTGTTAATTTGCTTTTTTTGAGAACTGTAGCTTGAGAAATTTCTTGACTTGATCCTGAATTATTCTGCCATCCCAAGTGGTTAAATTTTGGTTTGAATATATTTATCTTTTTCTCTTTTTGTATACTCTATTTCTAATTTCAAATTAATGACCTTGGTCTAACCTGAGATGGCGCCAAAGATAACAATTGATGGCGTGGAAATAGGTGTAATTTTGAAAAGGTATCTGACATGACCATTCAAGATAAGAGGCACCACCATTTTGATATTGCATATAATGACGTATGCAAATATGGCGGTTGACGCATGTGCAAACCAAACTTTTTATTCTTTGGTTTAGAGGGCATGTGTGCGGTATCAACATAATCGTCTTGACGAGTATTTCAAATATGGGAAAAAATTACATATCGGGAAATAAGATAAGCGGTTATCAAACCAGCAGCCATTTTGGCATCAACACCGGAAGCTAATAAAGATGTTGTTTAAGGTTAGAAATAAGACAACTGATTTAAATAAAATTAATTTATTACGATAAATTCACCTGAAATTCGTACATATTAGATTATTATATAATGGCTCTTACGATACCAGTTAGAGGTTTATATTATAATACACTATCGTCAATCACCAAACAGTAAGCTCTGGTTCTATTAGGAAAATCGTCTTTGCTCATAAACTCCACTTTCATGTCTATGGTTCAAGACTTGATTGACCCACTCTGTCGCTCACAATCGATTACAAATAGACCACGGTCTTTAGACTCATCATAATTTAAGAGAGGCTCTAGCATATTTAGACTTCCCGAAATCCATATTCTAGATTCATAAGAATAACATTTTGAATTTAGGAACACTCGTAGATCTACCAAACCGATGTTATCAAAGAAGTCACCCTTCTTGCTTACATTATCCTAAGTTGGTTGCAGTTTTAACAGACCACACCTGTGTTAGTAGTTCTGAGTGATGGTATTTCAACAACACACTACGAGGGCTTACAGCCTAAATACTAATGTACCGTGGGTGTCGACAAGGAGGAAAGAGGCAACTTGTTAATTCTGGACTTGAAGGTTTGGAGGTTCGGGGGAGAAGGAAAAACATGTGCCGGCAAGGAATTCCACAACTTGGAAGTCCTCGGGTATAATAAGATGTTCTATGTCTGGTGACCTGGACAGTAAAAGGGTGCATTCACTCTGTTCCCCTGGTAGATCTGTTGGGGCAGCAGGTGGAGGAACTATGGAACAAAGCGCCTCTGGGCAGTGTCCATGCAGATATCTATAAAAGAGAGAGAGGTCACCAACGGCACGTCGGTGGGCAAGGAATGGCAGCCTTTGGGTGAGGGTAGGGTCACCGATGAGACGGGTAGCTCATAAATGTCCCATATTCAATATGGGAGAAAAATAGATGTGTGTTTTGGTATTTTATCCATCAGGTCCAACTTAATTTTGTCGTTGGGAAATATATGTTTTGCTTTTAAAAACATGTTGCCTACAGTCTCTTGCTGTAGCAGTCCTGTAGTGGGTGTTAAAATCAATTCGAGCTCTTGTAAATGGAAAAGTATGTTTA
The DNA here is from genome assembly GCA_964006375.1 of Tillus elongatus. NCBI lineage: Eukaryota > Metazoa > Arthropoda > Insecta > Coleoptera > Cleridae > Tillus > Tillus elongatus. The sequence continues at coordinate 13,189,190 of OZ023268.1, read as the reverse complement.
CCACAAACAACTCCTTTAAGAGGGTGGAAGAAACTTAAGAGGAAACAAATCGGTATGAGCATCGGCCCAAGTCACAACAGATCAATTTGGTTGTTGGTGACATCAACATAGATCTTTTTGGTAATAGCAGTGATATGCAGGAATATCTGAATATTCTATCATCTGAGGGTTATGACTACCTTATCAACAAGTACACACGAGTATGTAAAGATTCTGACGGTTGCTTAGATGACATATTTGCCAAAGTTGTAGGTGGCTGCTGCAGTTTATACCCAGTTATAATAGAGTCGTGTGTAACAGATCATTATGCTACCGTGCTACAGGTATCATTTCCTGCGGCAAAGAAACATGGCGAAAATAAAAAAAGTTCATATAGACACCGCACCAATATGAAAAAACTAAAGGACGTGCTTATAAACAAAGACTGGTCTTGTGTCTATGTTGCAGATGATGTTGAGATTGCTGCTGAAACTTTTTTATAAGATTTTCGAACTATGATTGGACACTGAATGGAGAGGTATTGATGCCGGACATGGGGGAAGAAAGATTGGATTACCAGGGGCATTGTTATATCAGTGAATCAAAAAAACCGAATGTTTAGGAAGCTTTAGATGCAACCAGATAATCAGCAATATAAAGATTATCGAAACAGACTAAATGGTATAATAAGAACGGCCAAGAAGGAATATTACGGTAGAATCATTGACAGAGGCAAAAATAGTTCCAGAGGTTTGTGGAATATAGTGAATGATATTGGCGGAAAGACAACGGCGAAGGCAGGAATCACTAAACTTCAAGGTGAGCATGGATCTATCCTAGAGACTGATCTTGAGATTGCGAATCAATTTATAAATATTTTTCAAGTGTAGGAAAATATTTGGCAAGCAGGATATCTGTCTCCAATAAGTTGGTGTCGTCTGCGCGGGTGAGCCAGTCATTGGTGATGTTGCGAACAGAAGAGGGTGAGATTAAATCAATTGTGAAGAGACTGAAGGACCATAAGGCACCCGGGTACCACATAATACAGGCAGAGACACTGAAAGAAATAATATATGAGATTGTCACTCCTCTGACTTTTATTATAAATTGGTGTATAGACGATGGCATATTCCGTAAGGCTTTTAAAATGGGTGTTATAAAACCTTTATTCAAGAAAGGTGATGTGTTGGATACCGCTAACTATAGACCGATATCACTGATTTCCAGTATTGCTAAAGTCGTTGAGTGTCTCCTGAAAAAACGTTTCGATAGTTATCTAAATAAATATGGATTATTATCTGAGAGGCAGTATGGCTTCAGGACAAAAACATCTACGCAGGATGCCATAATTGAACTGACGAGTAACATCTATCAGAGTCTGGATAACACCAGACCATCCTTGTGTCTTGGTGGACCTAAAAAGGGCATTCGATACGGTTGATCACACAAGATTGCTTGAAATATTGGAGACAATGGGGTTTGGGGGAAGACAACAACAGCTATTGCAGAGGTATCTGTCTTGATAGATATCAGGTGGTGTGTGTGAATTGCGTTCTGAGTGATGTGGTAAAAATGAACTGTGGTGTTCCGCAAGGAACCATTCTAGGACCCTTATTATTTAATATTTATATAAACGACTTTTTTTATGTTAGATCGTTAGGAAAGATAGTTGGATACGCAGATGATGCTGCTATATTTTATAACGCAGCATCATCGGATATACTCAAATCTACAGTTGAATCGAATTTTCGAAACATCCTGGAATGGTTTCAGAACCGATTGTTGACTGTAAATGCGGTGAAGACAGTGTATATACCATTATCATGTTACGAAAGAAACTTACCAACTTTTACCACCTTGGAAATATGTGATGGCATGAAGATAAAGAGTGTGAAGCATGCAGTGTATTTAGGTGTTACTATAGATTCACACATGAAATGGGAGCACCACATTTTAAATGTAACTAAAAAGATTCGCTCTGTGATGGTAAAATTTAGAGTATTGAAAGAGATGCTACACATCAAACACTTGAGGACTCTATATCATTCTTTAGTGGAGAGTCACTTACGCTATGCTATAATAGCTTGGGGTGGTGCTGCAAGGTGCCATGTATCTCAATTACAGATTGCTCAATATGGTCTCATAAAGGTGATGTATGGTAAAGAACACACATATGCTACTGATGTTTTATACGCTGAGACAAAACTGCTGGGTATGAGGCAGCTTTACTATTTTAACGCTGCTGTATACCAGCATATTCATCGATGTGAAGTGAAGGAGTTGAGTTACAACTATAATACGAGACACTGCATACACGCATCTAGAACGGAAAGAGTTAAAAAGACTATTGCACAGCATTCCTATGCTTACCTTTGCGTAAGAATATATAATTCTATACCAGCCCAAATTCGCCAGCAGCATGGACTCCGAGATTTTAAAATTGGTTTAAAAAAGTGTATCGTTGGAGTAGATTGCGAAGTAATCCATAGGGTCATAAAAGTTAATATGGGTTACACCTCTAATGGCGTTCTATCCAACTGCCATCTTGTTTCGTCACTGTGACGTCACAAGCCCGCGTATTAGCAGGGGCTGGTTCCAGAATTTACCGTCTATACTTCTAACAAGATAATTGAAAAAAATACCTGTTGCTTATCAGGTTTAAACAATCGATTACTTGTCTTTAGCATATTTACAACATTTTACCCCTTTTGTCCCTTGGATATTTTAAGCTCGCCTTACATTTCTACATCTGTTTCTTTTGTTCTGTATCATTCTAAAAACTATTTAGAAATTCAATTCTTATCCTTCTTGGAAACGCATCTGTTTGAGGTAAATCGTCAGTATATTTGTTTCTTGCAAGATTTTACTATATACGTTAAGCGTACGGGACTCGATGAAAGTTATCTACGCATAATTCTGTCAGCTCAAGTTTATTGCTACATTATTTATTTTCAGCTATGGAACTCCAACATTACACATCATGCGAAACATGTAATAGAGACACAACATGCAATTGAAACTTATTAAGCATATCCTAATATTATAAAAACTATTGTACTGTATGTTTTGTTTAAAAGTTTTATTTTATTATAAAACACTGTATAAAGGGCGAATTTAGATTCGAGACGTGTTTTCTAAGCAAGTGCCATTTTGAAGAAAAAAACGATAATTATTTTAACACCTTTATTTTGACGTGAAAACCTGAATGTTAATCTACTTTAGATAGACAGATAGATACCTTTATTTCACAGGTACCATTTACACAATTATTATTTTCCTAGTTCATGGTATTGTCAACAAACAAAAAATTACATGTCTATCAATTAATACACATAATTGTAAACTATAGCACATAAGGTATAAATAAAAACAAGCAAGAACTACATAAATACTAAAATCAACATAAATAAAAAATAATTATAATAATAATTTATTTACTGACAATATACAGTCTAATTTTTAACAAACAAATAATATTAACATTGACATTTTTTTTTCCACTGTTATCCGTTTCCTCCCTTTTTTTTCTACACAATCAGCAAATAATAATAATAAACCGACAAAGTCAGAGACTGTGTGTCGGTAAAATTCAGCATATATTTGCCTACCTTGCAGGTGATTGATTGAACAGAAATCTGCCCCGAACTAAAACTAAAAACAGTGAACAAAAGGAAATTATCACCACATACACCCACACACAGAGAGCTACCCGCACACATTCGCAGTCCCATACACCCACATACTCTTACCCCCCCCCCCTCTCTCTCTTAAACACACACACAGACAACTCACCCAAATTTTACAAATCCTCCCGTTACAATTACTAAACCAAATCAGCGGTTTTTAAAATCGACAATACTCCACACTAATTTTCGTGGTACTATAAGGAGCCGTGATTTTACCCCACTTCTGAAAAGAACTCCGATCTTAATTTTTTCATTTATAGTGGTAGTATGTTGTACAACTTTGGCATAATAAAGTAATAATACCTCTGTCCCACCGTTTTATGTACTCTTGGAACCTTCATATGCTGTTCTCTTCGCCCTCCATACGTATGATCTTCAATATCAAATTCCCCCTTGTGCTTATAATCAATGCAGAATACGAATACAACTGTCTCATGTCTAACACATTCATCTTTGCTAATAACATATCACTGGGATATACTGAAGGTTAACCATATATAATTTTCAAGAATAGTTTTTGAATAACTTTCAAATGTTTAACATGGCTTGCCAGCATTCCACCCCATGATTCCATATCGAAGTAGACTTTCCACCCGAGCAGAAAATATTCTTTTAAGGTGCTGTGTGTTGAGTAATTTTTTTATTTGTATTGTACCAATGGGCCCCCTTAATTTGTTTACCAAATCCACGTGAATCCTAGCGTAGGTGTCTGTCTACAGTAATGCCAAGATATTTAATGGAGTCGACACTACAAACAACAAAATCCTGATCAACGTCTCGAGGACCCATCTCTTCAGTTCTATAACTCTAGAACTGTATACATTTTGTCTTTTCACAGTTGACAGCCATTTTTTTACCGTTGAAATATTCCCACACTCTTCATCCCAACCTCAGCCTCAATTTTCAGATGATCAGTTTTTTTGCAGAAAAGGATATGGCTGTATCATCAGCAAAGCTAATGATCTGTCCAGAGTTTTCAACCTGATATAAATCACTTATATGTTAAATAAAACTGGTCCCAAAACCGAGCCCTGTGGGACACCACACATAATAACCATGCTTTCACTTAAGCCGCCTCCAACACTTGTGCACTGTTTTCTATTATGCAAATAGCTTTTCATTAAGGTCAAAGGAAGTCCCATAAAACCCACTTATTCCAGCATTTGACAAAGAACCTCATGATCAAGAGAATCAAATGCTTTCGATATATCCACAAAGACTATTAGTGCTGGCTCACACCTATCAACTGATTCATATTCATGTTTCAGCAGCTTTGCTATAGCATCTTGGGTCGACCTTCCTTCTCTAAAGCCATATTGAAACTCAGAGTATATTGTTTTTAGACAGATAAGAGTTTTTCTATAGTTTTTACTATTACACTCAACAGAGATATTGGCCTATAGTTACCGATACATCTTCTACTACCACTTGAAAAAAGGCTTAATGACCGACATTTTTAAAATGTCTGGAAGAGACCTGTATCAATTATTCTATTTATAATGTATACCATAACATCTACTCAGGATCACTGTGCCTTGAATGAGTCTACACAGCAGCTGGTAGGGTTAAGTTCTAAATTGTTCTGTCTCCGGTTTAGGCAGGCCGTAGATCAGTTGCCTTTTATGGTTCAAAGCTCTACACTCGAACAGGATAAGCTGGGCTGATTCTCCCCCTCGCCACACAGACTGCATTCCAAGTCCCCCTTGAACCACCTAACTTTATGCAGGTGTTTCTTGACAGCCATTCTTCTTCCTGTCAAGGGTCCTGTTATGTTCCTGACCTGTTTTCTGCTGAGATTTAGCAACTCTACAGATCTCTTTGATGTGGGTTCCCCAATTAATGCCTTACCATGCCCTGGACAATGTGCCCAGTATGCCTTATGTTGGTTTCTGCCCAGGAATTAATAGCTGACCTGGCGGTGCTCTTTGGCACCCCGAGAATCGGTTCTGGTCCCATAAATGGTTCTGCTCATCCTCTCTTTGCGAGTCTGTCCGTCTCTTCATTGCCTTTGACCCCTGAGTGGCCCGGCACCTAGATGAGGGTGACCTCATTCTGCCCAGTCAGGTTACTCATCTCGTCTCTGCATTCACTAACCAGTCTAGAGTTTACCTGTGGGCTACGTAGAGACTTGAGGGCTGTTTGTAGCTATGAATATCTACTTGTTGGTGTAGCCCCTCCTCTTGTTCTCACGTACACACTGCAAGATCTCGTGCATTTCGGCCTGGAGGGCCCTTACCGTGAATCCAGAGAGAAATACTGCGACTTACTCTTGGTCCTTCAGAGTAGACACCGTCCCACGCTTCCCGCCAGATCCATCCTTGAACCAGGCGAGTGAGTCCCAGGGTCTATCCCCGCCATGCCTCACGGTCAGCGATTACCACTGCAAATCTGCCGTCCATGTAGATTAGCTGGCATTTTTCGACACGAGTTTGGAGATTGCTTAAACTTTTTGGGTTTTGGTGAACTCGAATGGTACCACTTCATTGACTGTTGTTTCGATTCTGCGTTGGTGTAGGATATCCACAATTCGTCGCCCGTAACAATGTGGTAAAACGACTTGTCGATAATGATCTAAAAACATTCTTCCACTGCACATCCTTTGTTCTTTGTGTTGGTTGGTAAGCATTTTTGGTGCCCACCTTGTATACAATTTGTGATATCCAAGCTTATCTGTGCATGGTGCCCACTCGTCTGGAAAACAGGGAAAACCGAGAAAAGCCAGGGAATTTGTAGAAGGAAAAATTTCATCAGGGAAAAATTGAGAAAAAGTGTGAAAATTGGCTAGGAGTCAGGGCATTTTTGTCTGTGTCAGGGAAAAATTATTTGTTTCCGTTTTATGATAAATATTTAAATCACAATGATAGGTGCATCTTTGTATAGATAGATAGATAGATAGATAGATATTTTATTTCACAGATACAGCATAAAATCTGTTCGTGATAATGTCAGTATAAGCGATACATCAGTAAAACTAAAATTAAAATTTAAAATATAGCACGGTACAAACATGAAGCACATCACTTAATCTAAACAAAGAAGTCCTCGAGAGAGTAACAGGTCCTTTCCAACAGAAAATTTTTTAGGGTGTGCTTAAAAGTATAAAAAGTATTAGAGGCTTTCACAGCAGATGGCAGTTGGTTATAAAATTTACATCCATTATAATAAACATTCTTCTGGTATAGGGCAGTACAATGTGCACTAGGCCTCAAAATGTCTCTATTTCTGGTAGCATAACCATGATAAATTTGATTTCCTGTGAAGTAATGATAATTCTTATGAACAAAGCAACAAATTTCATATATGTAAGCGTCGTAAAAGGTGAGAATGGAATACTTCTTAAACAAAGGTTTACATGATTCACGAAACTCCGCACCAGCCACCATTCTAACAATCAATTTCTGTATTAAAAAGACACGATTAGAGTCAGACACAGCACCCCAAAAAATGATTCCATAGCGCATAAGTGAGTCGAAGCCGGCGTGGTATACACTCAACAGGGTGCTTTCACCGCAGACATGCTTTAAACATTTCACTGCATATACATAACGCCTCAATCTAGTGCACAGAAAATCGACATGAGGTAGCCAGCACATATGACTGTCAATAAATACTCCCAACATCTTAACATGACTGGAAAAACCGTAAACCATATCATCAACACATCTCATACCACCTGATCGAAAGCAAATTTTCACAGTTTTTTCGTGATTTAAGACTAATTTATTCTTGCCAGCCCATACATTCACCCTTTCGTACACCAAGCTACATTTCTGGGTCAGTTCATGGAAACTATCTGCCCTGACAAGAATATTTGTGTCATCTGCATAACACACAACTGTTATGCCTAAAATGTGATGAATGTAAAGAAGAAGATCATTGACATAGATCAGATAAAATAATGGCCCCAAAATTGAGCCCTGAGGCACACCCAATTTAATCGGCAGTGGTTCGCTTACAGTGCCATCTGAAAGCCTTACCCTCTGACTCCTGCCCTGAAGATATGAAGATAATAACTGATGAGGCCCTCCCCTAATACCACATCTAAATAATTTGCTCAATAGAATGTCATGATCAACTCGATCAAAGGCACTTGAAAAATCCAAAAACAGTCCCAAGCAAGGTTCCTTTTTATCTATTGACTTTACAATTTGAAATATGAACTCATATAAGGCTGTGTTCGTACTTCTACCATCAGTAAAGCCATGCTGTCACAATGAAAAAACTGAATTTGCAGAGAAGAACTTGCGCAACTGATTATTAATAACACCTTCAAAGATTATTGAAAAAGAGGTTAACAGGCTGATTTGTCGATAATTCAAGAAACTTTCAGGGTCTCCTTTTTTGAATAATAAGAAAACTAAAGCCTCTTTAAGTTTGCTAGGAAACCTACCCATCTCGAAACTCAAGTTGACAACAAAAGCAATTGGGCCACAGATAAGATCACTTACTTGTTTAAGCAAATTATTAGAAATACCATCACAACCCGATGAACTGGAACAGTTAAGACCCCCAATAATATCCACAATATCAACATCAATTACTGGGGAAAGGAAAAAAGATGCGTCAACAAAAGGCACACAGGACTCCAAAAAATTCCAATCCACAAAGGTATCATCATCAAGATGCATAGTAGTATACTGGTGATTTAAAAAGTCAGCCAAATTCTGATGGGCAAGCTGTACTCCATCCACTTTTATTCCCAAATCATTTGAATCTCTCACCCTATTACGAAACCTTCCAACAATACCCCACATTGTCTTTGCCTTGTTAGTGGAATTTGCGACTTTCTGATCATGAAAGTGTTGCCTTTTAGATTTCAAAAGCTCATTATACTGCCCATTTAGGAGTTTTTTTAAATCAGCAAACTCAGGATGCTGTTTACACAGATCATGTACCAAGGTTAATTTGTCTCTAAGAGCAATAACATCTTCAGAGGACCACCAATTGTCCCCTCTCCTGGTCCTGCACCGAAAATAATCCCGTGAGTATCTCCGCAATGGAAAACTCAGGTCAAAATAGTAATAAAAGGTGTGGAAAAAGCATTCAAAAGCTTTGTCTGGACACCTAGACTCGTACACCTCCCTCCAGGTTTCTTTTTCCAAGCATAAACGAAAAGAGTGTTTTCGTTTATTTGTAAAGAAAATTGTGTATGTTTTACAAATGATATTTTGGGAAGTGTGTTGTTCGCTGAGGCGAAGACCTAGGGGAAGGGCGGTTAAACTGACATGGTTAATATTTGCAAGGTCCTAACAACTTTGACTATACTCCAACAAATCTCAATTTATGGCATCTGGCTTATATGTTATTGACCTTTAGAAGTCAAAAGCACTGGCGGGTGCAGCCAATCACAGTTGACAGAAAAAAATGTTTTCTGCTTGGGGGCATTATTTCACTTTGCCCGCCCTAGTGCAGGCAAAGTGAAATAATATAACAATTATAAGATAAACGCAAATTTATTGATTTTCAAAAACATATCAAATCTGCAAAGTAAAACAAAATATAAGCCTCAATTTACGCTATTTATCGATAAACTGAGACAGCTCGGGGATGCTAAAGAATCCCCTTCGCATTGCTTTTGGCTCCTGAATTGTCATATATAGATCAGCATATGAATATAACATTATGTCATCCTTCACTGGCCATCGAAAATATATCTGTGGTTTTTCCATGCATTTTACTTTCACTTCATTGCTGGATTTCTCCATAACCAAACCAGGAAAATGGTTTCCACCATAATTAACAATGACCCAGCTTCCTTCGTCTATCACGTTAGGTGTGATGATTTGGCTATCGTTGCTACCTCCTTCGTCTTCATCAAAAGAGAATGACTCCGCCCACTCAGAATCACTGTCGTCCAGTTTGACCCTTGTGTCGGTATCAGTGTCTGAAGGAAAGACTTGCTTTTTTACCTTCTCTACTCTTTTTCTTGACACCTTTTCACTCTTTGCTTCTTGTTCTGCCTTCTTCTTTTTCAGTTCTTCAATGACAGGTGTACTTGTAGCTATATTTGTCGTGCCTCTGCTACGCTTACGCGGTTTTGTTACTCCATCGTCGGACCCACCCTCATTTGAACCTACACATGGGGAATGGGTAGAATTTCATAAGATGAAACAAATGTTGCCATTACAGATGTTGAAACTGAAGGTATCGCAGCTTGATCCCCGTTCCTTCACGGAAAAATATTTGTTGTCTCGGCAGCTGAATGGGAATCCTTTGGGAAACGTCTTTCAAATGGGTAAATACCAGATTTTTTAAAACCAGAGATTGCATTCTGTAAGGTGGCTGCCTTTGCATATGCATTTCCAAAAAGGGACCCAACTTCATGGATAGTGACCACTTTGCCAGGGTTTTCTCTCAGCCATACCCTTACACCTTGTTCATAATATGCTGACAGAGGGTACATGAAGGCAACATCAAGCGGCTGTAGTCGATGTGTGCAGTGTGGAGGCAACACCAACACGTCCACATGATTTTCCTTTGCCAACATTATCATTTCTAGATTATTGACGTGCATAGCGTGACCATCAAGGATTAACAAAACACGCTCTTCAGCTGTTGGCTTTGATTACTTCAGGAAATGTTTGAACCACTCTACGAAGATATTTGACTGCATCCATCCGGATGGGTGTATGAAAATTTTTATGTTGAGGGACGCTCTTTTCAAACAATGGAATACTTCGGACCCTTGGAAATATCAGAGCTGGTGGAATGTAGTTTCCAGTAGCACTGAAGCAAATTTCAGCCGTGACAAGCGTTCCCCTTTCAGCTGATGATAATACGTCCACCTGCTTCTTCCCCTTTCTGGATATTATTTTAGACGGCCTGTTGGGTACAGTAGTGATCCCAGTCACGTCACAGTTATATATTCTATCTGGAGTCTACCTGTGAGTTTCATACAACCCTTCAAGAAGATCAAAAAACTTGTTAACGTTTACTTCATTAAATGCTGAAGCCTGTGCTGCTGAAGTGTTCTCAGGAAGCCGTAAAGATAGCTTTAAATGTCGTCGTAGAAATCCAGTCACCCAGTCCTTACCTGCTTTTTGATCTACACAATTGAATGGCTGAGTGACTTGATTTCGTTCAGCGAATTGAAAGGCGAGATGCCTGAGATCTGACCTTGTCAGGCCGAAAAATCGTTTTTCCATTTCTAAGAGATTTTCAGCGAGAACATTTTCTTGCTCAGCACTGAAGACTGATCGAAATCTTCCCAAAACTTTTTTTGCTGCTTCTTCCACAGGTTTTTTTAGTCTCCTGAATAGTGTTGCAACCGGAACATTGTGAATCCTCGCTGCCGTATTTATTTCAGTTCCTTGTTCCTTGCCTGACAGATGTCAGTGCTGCCTCCATTTGATTTTGATCCCATCCCTGTTGATTAGTTTTCCGTGTATATTTATAAACCATTTTGACCTTAAACAAATTATGTATGAAAATAAAACCATTTGAAAAAGTGAAATAGTATTACACGTTACCCACCACAGCTCTATTTCACTTTGCCCGACATGATGCGACAGAGATAAAATTAATATCAATTTCCAACATAATGGGAATAGCATGCTTGTTGATGGTTATGTTCTTAAGACCTTGTGTTGTCGAATTACAAAGAATAAGCCAAGAAAATAGTGAGTAAAGCAATGAGAGGTCCTCCACAATAAATAGAAATACTTACAATGTTTATGACGAAAACACAAACAATATTAGCATTTCACACAACTCAACAGAGCGCGCCCATACTTCAACTGGAAGTGCCAACTGTGTAAAGCTAACAATGCATGGTGTCTGATGAAAAGCCCGCCACAGGACACAAATTTTAAATTAATATATCACTTTGCCTGCCTACTCCACTTTGCCCGCCCTAATGTACTCTGTACTAGTGTGTTATACAATTGTTTTGGCTGTATATTGTAGAATATCAACGTCAGGGAAATAGATTAGGGAAAGTCAGGGAAATTGATATGCTATTTTTAGTGGGAACCCTGCGTTACAATCGTGTGGATAGAGGTATTGCGGATATTCATCAACGAGAGCACTAATCGTCAATCGCCGATCACTGCACTTGTTCAACCATTTCGTTGGTCTGAATACTGAGCCTGTCACTATGCTCTTCTCATGCACATTTGTGTGTCCATTTTTAAAGTCAACACCACTTTCTAACATTTCCATCACTCACTACTGTATGTCCATACACAAGACACAACTCTCGATGAAGCAGGTGCGCACAAAAATTGAATCACGGCGTGCATTTCACAACTGAAGGAAAAAACTATTGTCGTCGACATTCCTAATTGCTATCTGCATTCACAAACAGGCAAACACCTACTGAAACAAAATAATCACTGCAGTAGCTGCGTATATAGCTGATAGATGGCCACACATGCATGAAACTATGTTCAGACCCGCTAACATTTAAACATAAGCAGATGGCCCTTACTTTATGAATATAATAATAATAATAATAAAATAGTCTTTATTTACACAAGAAAAGAAAAAAGACTCAAAATTTTATTCCCAGAAATATATAAAATAAATTAATTAAAACTAAAAATATGAATTAATGCTATCATTAACCTGTGTAACTAAGGGCGAAGTTCAAATGAACGGTATACAATTCCCTGCTCTTTCACTTGGCCCAAAATACATAAAAGTACCGATTTGCTGAAAATGATGTGTGAGCAAGGCAAGCGAAGCATCACACAACACAACAAAAAAAAAAAGAAAAAAGAAAAAAAATCCCACAAGAAAAGCACATCAATTCTATTGTACGAATTCCCCAACAGACTATTTAGTAGGACCCAAGATGATAGATCTCTACGGTTGGCGTTGAAGGAGTTCGAGAAATAATTTTCGCTTGAAAGTGGACACTGAACTCGTTTTTAGGGCGAGAGAACCAAAGCATTTCCCAGCATCAGTTTGGTCTCCACAGGAAGATAGGATCGAAGTGGAAAGAGCAACCGCATTCTGTTATATGCCTTCTGCACACACGAGCTAATGTGCTGCCTGTACCTAAATGTATTATCCATTATTATGCCCAAATTTTTAACTTCATCCACAAGCTCAAGGAAAATCCACCAATCTCCACTCTCACGTCACCTCTCGCAATGCACTTGGCTTCCAAAGAGAATCACCGACGACTTACTGGGATTCAGCCGCCGTGAATGCCGCTCAGCCAGCTACGGAAATCGTCCAAATCACTATTAATTTTTGCCACGGCATCTGCAATGTCACAAACATCAAAAGACATGCAAACCTGAGTGTCATCCGCGTACATCTATATGCTTGAATATCTCAAGCGGTGGGTGTATATCGTAAAGAGGAGCGGCCCAAGAATAGATCTTTGTGGCACACCACTCCGTACCAAGCGAGCCTCAGATTCCCTGCCGCCCACCCTGACCACCAGGTAGCGCTGACTGAAATAACTTTTTAATAACTCGAGAGCACTGGAGCTTAATCCTATAAATTGTAATATTTCAATCAATATGCTGTGATTCACAGTATCGAACACTCTGGAAAAATCCAGAACGACCAACAGTGTCAACATGCGTTGATCAGTGGCTCTCAGAATGTCATCGCTAGCCCTTAAGAGTGCTGTAGTGCAGCTATACCCTGCTCGTTATCCCGACTGGCACTCTGGCAAAATGCTTTTACTCGTTAGAAAATCCCGCCTCGTAGTGATGAAAAAACTATCGAAAAAACTGTCTAGCTATTTTCACTTGTTTTTTTCTTAAATTTAGGTCTTCATATATCTTAAGGTCAACTAGTTTAAAAATGTTCACAAATTTGTGAAAATGTTTAATAGAAAAGTTAACAAAACGCCGAATTTGAAAAATGAACATGTCAACTTCTTATAAATAAATAATACATTTTGTATTTGTTCTTGCAGAAGAATACCCAATATTTATCACATATCAGGTAAATAATTTTAAATGCAATGTTTTATAATTAGGATGCTGGGAGCTAACAGGTTGAGGTACTTAGCATGCATGCTTGAAACCGCGACTGAAGCGCTGCAGCTGTCAAGTTTCAAAAGGCTACTTGGTAAAAAACACGTCTCGTATTATTAAAAAAAAGGTATATTCTTACTAATTAATACAGAATTATTAAATGTATTTTTAAAGTGTGTATTTTACATTTTTATATGTGTCTATATATTATATAAAGGAAGAAAGACTATTGTAGAAACCCTAGTGTAAAAAAAACCATTACATCCAGTGTTTCTAAAGTATGGTAAAGTATCTCCCGTCATAAGAAACGGGCTCTGATTTTACTTTAAAATTTCGTTCCACATTTTACATTTAAAACAAAACCTACTGCAGTAAATTTAATGTATACTGATTTCATAGGTATCGTTAGACTAGCAATGTCTTCCATATTTTGTATTTTGTAGGGCCCACTCTTAGTTTTGGACAATATAGGTTTGCTTTACTTGCAGTTCTTATTTGGAATACCTTACCATATTTTGGAAACGCCATATTATGTTAATTGTTTATACCAATAATTTATACACCTATGATATACCATATGTAATTATTTGTATTATACCCTGTGATAAGAGACAATATAAAGCTCCAATAACAAAGTTTTCTTTTATTTTTGTCTGTGTATTATTAATGAATACAATAGAGTTTAGCAGACAAGTCTGCGAGACACTGTAGGAGTTTTGTATTTAATAAAAGTCGCAGCAAGTGCGTGATAGTAACCAATTTTTATGTTTTGCAATGTATATTGCAACTTACCTTGTCGTCTGCCACCAACATACGCCTACCTTCATACCCGTGATCAGAAAACAGGTATTAGATGCAACGCTTGCTGATCCGTTTATAACACAGACAATAACAAACTGGATTGCATCAGAATCATCTATGTCTGACCATAAAACCATAAGGTTCAGCATAGAAGCAACAATTAGGTGTCTTTTAGGAGCGCAGGGTGCCCAGGCTCACCAACTGGGAAGGCGATAAGCTGCATCTTCAGTTGGGAGTTCAGGGGCTGAACTGCGATCTGGACATTGCAGAGCAGCTTGAAGAAGCCTCAAGTCACCCAAATCAAATTGTAACATTAGCCTTCTTTTATTTTATTTTTTTGTATTTCAACAACACACCACGAGGGCTTACAGCCTAAATACTATCGTACCGTGGGTGTCGACAAGGAGGAAAGAGGCAACTTGTTAATTCTGGACTTGAAGGTTTGGAGGAGATGGAAAAACATGCGCTGGGAAGGAATTCCACAACTTGGAAGTCCTCGGGACAAAAGTGTGGGCATAACAAGATGTTCTATGTCTGGTGACTTGGACAGTAAAAGGGTGCATTCGCTCTGTTCCCTTGGTAGATCTGTTGCGGGCAGCAGGTGGAGGAATTATGGAAGAAACCTCCTCTGAGCAGTGCCCGTGTAGATATCTATAAAAGAGAGAGAGGTCACCAACAGCACGTCGGTGGGCAAGGGATGGCAGCCTTTGGGTGAGAGTAGAGTCACCGATGAGACATATAGCTCTCTTCTGAATGGAATCCCGGATAGCGAGTGTCGAAGTGGCAGCAGCACCCCAGATGTGGGAGCAGTATTCGAGGTTTGGCCTTATTTGTGAAGTATATAAGGTATTAAGATTAGCTGGTGAAAAGTATTTGCGAGCCCGGAAGAGGAAATCTAATTTCTTAGCAGCCGCTTCTGCAATTGATGTGACATGTTGGTGCCAATTGAGATTTCGATCCACAGAAATGTCAACAAGTGAAAAGGACTAATTACTTTGAATAACTTGGTTGTTCATTGTGATAGGTCCAGGGCTGGTGTATCTCTTATGAGAAAGAAAGTAGGACTGAGATTTGGTGGGGTTGAATTGTACAATATTTCTACTTCCCCAGCCTAATATTTTTTGGAGATCCACGGAGACAGAACCCGCCATGAGTCTGCGATCCTCATCTAATTGGGCTAAAGAGACAGGCTTAGAATATTGTATATTTGAGTGGAGGGTGCTGTCGTCCGCGTAACTGTGAACTGGGAGAAGAAACAAAGTAGGGGTTTATGCTGAACCTCGAGGAACTCCTGCATTAATTGGATATAGTTTAGAGGAATGGCCATCCACGACAACAGAAATGCTCCGGTTGGAGAGAAAATTTGCTGCACCCCCCACATCTGGGGTGCCGCTGCTGCTTTTACACTCGATATCCTGGACTCCATTCAGAAGAGAGCTATATGTCTCATCGGTGACAAAACCCTCACCCAAAGGCTGCCATGCCTTGCCCACCGACGTGCCGTTGGTGACCTCTCTCCCTCTCTCTCTCTCTTTTATAGATATCTACACGGGCACTGCTCAGAGGAGCTTACTTCCATAGTTCCTCCACCTGCTGCCCGCAACAGATCTACCAAGGGAACAGAGCGAATGCACCCTTTTACTATCCAGGTCACCAGACATAGAACATCTTGTTATGCCTGCTCTTTTATCCAGAGGACTTCCAAGTTGTGGAATTCCTTACCGGCACCTGTTTTTCCTTCTCCTCTAAACCTTCAAGTCTAGAATTAACAAGTTGTCTCTTTCCTCCTTGTCGACACCCACGGTACGATAGTATTTAGGCTGTCAGCCCTCGTGGTGTGTTGTTGAAATATATAAAAAATATAATAAAATAGAAATATGAGCCGATTTTGTTTACAATATTTATTTCAGTCTTGTCCTTGTCATGATATGACATTTATGAATGCAAATGGAATAAGTTTTGTCATTGCATTCGCAGAATTAAATTTTTAAAGCGCCTTCTTTTATAAAATAGCTAATCTACGTATGGTGGCGAAACACGCTGGTTTCATCCGACATATTGACTAAATAATTAACGAACATCATATCAGTTTGATTTACGTTTTTATTTGGAATACAAAAGACCTGAAATTTTTTAAACTTATTCTTGCATACCTATTCTAGGCAATAAGTGATTTTGAGCAAATTCTGTGACAAAAAATTGTAAAATCATGGTTTGGCAAAAACATTGTATTTTCTTTATAAAAGCGATATTTCCTTAAATATTGCTTTATTGTCTTCCTTAAACGTTGATCTTTCTACTATATACTATATTCTTAGTATAAACCTTTAACTGTGACAGATAATCAAGCTACAAATATAGTGCATTTTAAACATTTTATTGAACCCCCCTCCCAAGTAAACGCAGATATAGTATAGAATTATAGTAAATGTGGCTAAATATAATGGATATTCAGATTGCTTAGTGAAAAAATTAATTAATAGACACAGAACAAAGAAAATGGTAGCGGAATGCGCGACATTCAGGAAAGTTAAAATAGAGAAAAAACATTATTTGCCTACCTTTTGAACTGTGTATCACAAGGGGTCTCGAGAGCATTTTAAAATTACAACCTATAAGATGGGTTGTAAAGATTGTAATCTTAAATACGTTGGGTAGACTAAGAGAACCATTGAGACTAGATTTAGTGAACATTTTGCACAGCCAAGATACGGTAGTGTAGACAAGTCATGCGTGGCACAACATATTTGTGATAATAACCACCACATTGATAAAGAAAATCTAAAACTTATCAAAAATGTTAGACAGCCAGCATACCAAATACTTTGGTATGAACCAAAGTATTCATATTTCTAGGTTGATAAAAACAAAACTTACTTGAACCAAGCTCCGCCACTGGTTTGTAGTCCTCTGCTTGCGTTCTGTCTGATGCAGATAAACATTCGGAAACCTGTCAGGTAAAGTGATAAAAGAACTTCAAAAACCTTGTCCGGCAATTAAAATACAATGCAGAGAAAATTTGCTTGTGGTTTAGTCTCCCTCTCGGTACAAAGTGAGATGTAAGAGAGGAGTCGTCATCTCTTTGTGGAACCAGGTAGTATGTTGTCATGACAACTCCAAATAACACAAAATGTTATAAAATAGAGACTATGTACAACCAACAATTTTGTAAATTGTCAGCCCTGGCCCATTTCTTCCCTAATATAGGGACAATAATAATAATAATACCTTTATTTGCTTCTCTCATACTATATATACATTCAAATCTAGATACAAAGTAAGATACAAATTATCTAATTATAAACATTATGAGGATCAACAAGTTGGACGGGATTCAGCTAAATCTGTTCTTCCATCCCCTCCCAAACTATTCAAACATAAACAAATAAAGCATGTCCTACAGAGAATCGCAACAACAAAGCTCTGATTGATAAAGCTTCCGTCCAAGAAATTCACGTCCCGCAACTATTGGCCATTGTAAGATCAAAACACTTATAGTCAAACACTAATAATCGATCATGGCCATCCTATATACACCAGTCGGTCATTCTAATACTTACTGTCATCCATCATACATAATCTCCCCAAAATTAATTAATTATAAACATCCGTTCATCGTCCATCCCCCATATTACCAGCAACATTCACCCCCTCACCCATACATGCAGCTTCGCGTTTTTAGATATATAATCTATTTTGTTTGAATTGTAGATCTTTTAGATATGATTCAACTTCTCTCTTGAAGCGCCCCAGAGACCTACAAAATTTTAGCTTATCAGGTAATTTGTTGAACAACAATGTATGTAAGACTCGATGCATTTTCGCAACAATTAGAACCGTAGACCGGTTTCGCTCTAATTAGAGCTAGCCAGTACAGTATACTAATTGGAGCGAGAATACACCTAGACAGTATAGAAAGGCTATGGTAGCCAGCATCACAGCACAAAGTGAGATGTGAGATGGAAGAAATGGGCCAGGGCTGACAATTTACAAAATTGTTAGTTGTACATAGTCTCTATTTTTAACACTTTGTGTTATTTGGAGCTGGCGTGACAACATACTACTTGGTGTAAGATGACAATTTTTGAAGAGTCAAAACAGCTTGGGCATGTCTTTACCCGCATGTAAGTTGGACGATTATGATTAGCTATTTGTTATAACATAGTCAGGTAGATTTTAAAAACAAATCTCAAAATATAAACAATTTATTCACATTATTTACATAGCTTTACAAAAATCAGTTACTAAAATATAATCAGCTTCATTACACGTATTCTGTATAAGGTAGCAAAAACTTGTTTATCAGATAAATAATGTTACCTGTTTTTTTCCTGTCTGTAGAATAATATACAGGCTGTTAATTTTTATTGGCTCACTACAGCTATCTACTGACAAGGGGCTAATGCCATTCGTCCAGAAGTTATATATATATATATATATATATATATATATATATATATATATATATATATATATATATATATATATATATATATATATATATATATATACATATAAACAGGGTGGCGCATTGAAAACGAAACAGACCGATTTGGGTCCAGAGAATATTTTTTTTTAAGAAACCCTGAAACACGTCAATTTTAATATTGAGGGGGACATGTTTTGAAAGACTCAACTTTGTCACATCAACCCCTTAAGGGTGGTGATAACAACCCTTATATTTTAACTAGGGAACATGGGTCGAGTGTTACATCATTTGAAAGCTCTTTCTTTTCTAAATTCAGCACACTAATTTTTTTCACTCATTCCGAAAGAAATGTGCTGATAGTCAATGTTTTGTTGGTTTGTGTACGAAAAATTGACTATCAGAACATTTCTTATCGAAATGAGAGAAATGCAGTTTATTATTTCAGTTTATCGGTCGGTTGGATACTTGATAGTACTACCGAAAATTAATTTCACAATGGTGTATTCTGTAGAAGAAAGAGTTGAAATAATTACTCTTTTTTTCAAAAACGATGACTGTGCCAACCGTACCGCAAATTTGTTTAATGAACAACATCCGAACAGACATGTTAACAGAAAATACATTTTGGAGATAGTTGCAAAGTTTCGACAAAGTGGTTCAGTAGCCAACAAAAAACGGGATCATGAACGTGAATTTTCGGTTAGAAATGAGACTACTGAGATTGAAGTTTTAGGACAAATTGCTGCAGACCCAACTTTGAGCACAAGAAAATTGACCACTGTTTCAAACATCAAAGAAAGAACTATTCAGCGAATATTAAAGCATCATAAATTTTACCCGTATAAAATTCATCTTGTACAACAACTGAATGAAGATGATTTTGATCGGCGGCTGGAGTTTTGTGAAGTTATGACTGCACGAATAGCTGATAACGGGAAGTTTCTGTTTAATATCTGTTTTTCAGACAAGTGTACATTTTTATTAAACTCTACAGTCAATCGTTATAATTTTCGTTATTGGGCAGATAATAATCCAAGAAATTTTCATGAAGTCCACACTCAAACGCCACATAAATTGAATGTCTGGACTGGCATTTTTGGAGACTGTTTAATCGGACGAATTTTTCTTGATAACAATTTGAGTGGCGAAACGTATTGAGTTACTAGAAGATATCGTTTACCCTCTACTAATTGACATTGTTAAAAATTTATTTATTTATTTATTTATTTGGATACCAACGGGGTTGCCCCCAAAATAGGATCACATACAGAGTATACAAATACAAATATAGCAGTGATAACAAAAACATCATTCATTATTCTAAAAACAAATCAAAACAATATTTAATTTAAGTTGTAAATACAATATGCACATACTTGTGCACACACTTATAATATGGAGGGAAATAAAGAATCAAAAAAATCAAGGCAACAACAATAGTCGCACTTTCAGAGCTTTTTTATACCCGAGCAATGAGCCACTGAACATGTTGATGGCTGAGAACTCATTACCCGCTCTCAACATTCTTGACAGCGGCGAATTTAGAGCAGCGTTAGTTCTGCTAAAGGGCAAGGAAAAAGGTTCAGCCACCCTGAGAAGTCGATTTGGAACATTGAAACGTATCTGACTTAGAAGTTCCGGAGAGTCTATCAAACCGTTTACTATTTTAAAAAGGAAAAGAATCTGAGACAAGCCGATAGCTATCAAGAAAATCAATCAGTGTTTCAACAAGATGGAGCTCCTCTGCATTTACGCAACAGAACCGGAGTCTCTGGAAGAATTACGACGACGCATTGTTGAAGAATGCTGTCTAATAACTCCACAAATGCTCCAGAATGTCAGAGCTCGTTTTGAACAAAATTGGTACTTTTGTATGGAAGCTGGTGGTCAACAATTTGAACACTTACTTAACTGAATAAACATTTTTGAACGTTTGGTTTTGTTTTTTAGTTTTTTTTTAACGAAAAATTGACTAATTAGTGCATTTCTTATCACAATGAATGAAATACGTTCTTGCAACTCCAACTGTGAATAAATTTTTAAACGAGTTAATAAAACTTCCAAAAAAATTAGTGTGCTGAATTCAGAAAAGAAAGAGCTTTCAAATGATGTAACACTTGACCCATGTTCCTTATTTAACATATAAGGGTTGTTATCACCACCCTTAAGGGGTTGATGTGACAAAGTTGAGTTTTATGTCAAAACATGTCCCCCTCAATATTAAAATTGACGTGTTTCAGCGTTTCTTAAAAAAAATAAAAATTCTCTGGATGCAAATCGGTCTGTTTCATTTTTAATGCGCCACCCTGTATATATCTAGCTATAAGTTTCATATTCTATTATTAAATCGCTAGCAAAGTTCTTGGATAAATCATATACACCGAAAAATATGTATCCACCTAAGGTTATCCAGATCGTCCTTGGAACTACCCCAGCAAACAAACTACAAACAAAATTATAATTATAGAAATCTACAGAAAAACACATAGTAAATCAAATCATACCCTTTGAATCCAGACTCTTTGTATATAGAGACCAACACGTTTCGAACTTTAAGGTTGCCTACATTGACTTCGGTCTGATCTGCTAGCATTATCCTGGTTTTTGCTACATCAAGTGGTGTTGTTACCGCCCCAGAAAAACCTCCTGCGACAATGGATAAAAAAGTAAATAATCTATGATATATGGTAATCTTTGAAAGGAAAATAAGCTACCTCCAGAAGCAGCAAGGCCGTCATCAACAGCATTACTAGGTAGCTATTAAGTTGCATATCGCATTGCAAAAACCAGTAAGCCACATACAATTGCTAAAAATTTAGTGTTACCAGCAGCTGTTGATATGGTGGAAATATTGATTCGTCCAAAGGAAGCTACAAAATTACAAACAATACCTCTCTACAATAACTTGAACTGAACGTAGCAAAGTGTGCAATGTAGTGGCGTGCGGTCCATGGAAGCAAGGGAAGCATTGCTTCCCTTAAAATAACGACCACATACCTACTTAAAAATAATTTGTATTAAACCGCATTATTTAAAATCCATTTTGTATTTTAAATATTAAATTTCAAATTCGAAAACTAATTTATCTATTACAATTTTTAATTCGCAAGCTCACACATCATTATTTATTATGCATCATACTGTACTTGTATATGCGCTCTTGGCAAGGACGTCGTCCCAGTAAACCGACCGCCAACCAACAGCATGAACCTGATACTACGAGAATGGATGCAATGACTTCAGTTAAATACACGTAGCCCGCAGGCCACATAATGAGAAACCCTTGCTCGATGCTCGACCCAATGTACGTGTATTTCAACATGTAGAACGTGTTGGAAGACCCGATGCACGTACAACGTGAATGTCTCTGATTATTTCGTAGAAATAAGCAGTTGACTAAGTTAAATACATTGGCATTTTATGATTATTAATATGGCTGCAACTACATCAGCTTTTAACAGTGGCGTCGGTGAGGGTGGGAATTTACAAACTTTACGAGCAAGTGGTAATAATAACTGTGATTGTGTCGTGTGTTTTTTGATAACCAAAGGATTTTCAGCTTTATCGTTTGCTGAAAAACTTGCTATTATTAATAAAGGTAGGCCGACACCTACTCTAAAAAACTGAAATACAAGAATTAAAACATGTATTCGACATTTCAACGCGGAAAAAACTTATAAACAAGATGAATGGTTAACAGGAATAAACTGTTTTGTTGGCCTAGTAGTCTATTTGTGACTGAAAAGGGGGTGTGGAATAAAAGTGGGTTTTCCGACTTGAATAATCTAAATAAAGTAGTAAAAAGACATGTGATGTCTAAAGCGCATTTACAGACCATTTTAAAATTAAGTGTCTTTGAAACAAACGCGAATTGAACACGCCGTTGACAAGCAGATAGAAATTAGTCATCGCCAACACAATGAACTGGTTGATAAAAACAGAAACATATTAAAAAGACTTATTGATGTGTGTTTTCTTGGTGAGCATGAATTGGGGTTCAGGGGTCATGACGAAACAACTACATCTGCAAATAGAGGAAACTTTCAAGACCTAGTTTCTTTAATAGCCAAATACGACATTTGTCTAAAAAATCACTTGGAACAGTCTAACGTTTTTCGCGGGATATCAAATCGCATTCAGAATGACTTAATTGCGGCTGCTGCAACTATTATTTTGAACAGAATTAAATCTGAAATTAAACAGACTCGTTTCATTGCTATTGTTCTAGATTAAACAACCGACGTAACTAATATAAGGCAACTATTTGTAGTAATACACTATGTAAAAATGGATGGGAGCAAGAAAAATTTTTAGGCTTTAAAAATATGACAGAAGATCGTACCGCAAACGCTCTATATAAAATTGTGCTTAATATTATGAAAGATATTGAGGAGACTGATAATAAATTAATTGCCCAAAGCTATGATGGGGCTGCTGTTATGGCCGGACATTTAGGAGGTCTTCAAGCTAAAGTGCGGGAAACGTTTTCCAGTGCTCTATTTGTACACTGTTGTGCTCATAAATTAAATTTAATTTTATCCCATAAATCATATCAAAGAATGTAAGGTGTTTTTTGCTACCCTAAGTGGAATGACTGCTTTTTTTCCAAATCTATGAAGCGCACACAAGCCTTAGACTCAATTGTTAAAAAACGTTTACCCAAAGTAGCTGCAACCCGATGGAACTACAATAGCAGACTTGTGTGAACTATATTTGAACACCGTGAATCGTCAATTGAACTTTTTGAAAACATAATAGAAAATAGCAAAAATTGGGATGCAGAAACAATAAATAGTTCTAGAGGAGTTTTTGATGGTTTGAAAAGACACTTTAATTTTAATTTTTTACTTAATATATTTTCGGAAATATTTCCGTTTTCAGATAATGTATTTAACATATTGCAATGTAAAACAAATGACATTGGTTTTTGCCTGAAGAAAATTAGTGAATTTAAATCTATTATATTTCAAAAAAGGAATGAATTTGATAAGTTCTGGAAAAAACAATGGAATTAGGAAAAGTGAGCCACGAAGAAAGCGTCTGCGCACTGATAATGTGGGAGATCTTCAAACTTCTTATCGCTGCCTTTTCTACGAAATCATAGATCAAATTCAGCAGCAAGTTAACTGCAGATTTGATCATCTCAGTGACCTGAAATTTCTTGGATTGTGTAATTTTGGAGGATTTAAAGGGAAACTTTTCCCAGAAGATTCATTCAAATCATTATTCCACCACTATGGACATTATTTTGACAAAGCCTTATTACGATCAGAACTTACAGTCATTTATGAAACCGATGTTATTGACACAAAAACGAACGCAAGTGAACCTTTAACTTTCTTAAAAGAATCAAAATTGGAAAATGCATATTCTGAAGCGTTCAAATTATGTGAATTAGTATTAAGAATTCCTGCTACTAGTGCGTCTGTAGAACGAAATTGTTCTACATTGAAACGTATCAAGAGTTTTGTTAGGAATTCAACAGGACAGGAAAGACGTTCCCAAATTTCAATTTTGTCAATTGAAAATAACTTCGTCGAGGAAATGTCCCAGAATCCACAGTTTTATGACATTATTAACGAATTTGCCAAAAACGACAGAAGAATTGAGTTACACTACAAATAGGTAAGTTTCTGAAAATTGCTTCCCTTATTTAAAATGTCATCGCACGCCCCTGGTGCAATGTCTGTAACGTTGAGAAGGTGGCCAATATGTTTACCTATTTTATCAACAATCATCACATGTCATCTGTGGAGTGGCATAGAGACTTGGGATATATATATATATATATATATATATATATATATATATATATATATATATATATATATATATATATATATTGGAATGTTGCACTACACTGTAATCACGTTTAATTATACACTTTATTTGTTTGCTGTACTTTTTGTGATTTTTTTATTGGTTTACGTGGACTGCAGTTTCGAACCGTTCTGGTTCATCATCAGCACGCTACTGACTGTGATCGTTTCTGTGCGCTCTATGTCTGAGACTGTACGCGGCGCCTGCGTGTTGAGCCTCTATTGGTCGGTTTACTGCTCTCTGATTGGTTGTGTTCTCGGACTGTATCGTTTGTATCAGTCTCGTCTTGATCACTCTGGTTTGATAATTTGTCGATTTGTATAGCTTTTATTAAGTTTTGTTTAAATGTTTGTACTTGGATTTGTTCTGGTATTAATTGTTTCTTATACTTTGTTTGTTGAATGTAGTATTGTTCCCAGATTTTTATTTTTTTGTGGTCTTTAATATGTTTCATTCGTTGTAATTGATATCTGAGGCTAGATGCATTGTCACAACAATTAGAACCGTAGACCGGTTTCGTTCTCATTCGAGCTCGTCAGTACGGCATACTAATCACAGCGAAAATACACCTATAAAGTAATATGGCTATAGTAGCCAGCCTTTCAACACTAAGTGAGTAGTGAGCGTGTCGCCACCTAGTTGCGGAACCAAGTAGTATGTTGTCACGCCAGCTCCAAATAACACAAAGTGTTAAAAAATAGAGACTGTATACAACCAACTAACAATTTAATAAATTGTCAGCCCTGGCCCATTTCTACCCTAATATAGGGACAAAGTATGTAAATAATATTAGTATTACACTATGGGAAAAACTAGATAAGCCTTTAGAATATTATACTTGAGTGGACTTCTGCCTATAAAGTTTTAGACACTTATTGTGATTACAAGAATTTGTATTTTACAACAAAAAAAAAACAATCATTTTTATTTAATGATTTCCTTGTAGCAAATCATATTACTGCATTTTACAGATACATTACTCGTTTTGAATTGTACCAGAAGTGACTAATTTTTCTAATTTTCAGTCAGGTGAGTAATGAGCTGATTTGCTGACTTTTTTCTCAGGCCAACATAAAAAGTATCCGACTTTTGATTTTCCAGTGCCCAGTGCGGGCACCCTGAACTATTGTTCTGGATACAGACTTGGAGACTACTTCTCTGGCTTCACTGTGAAGCCAGAGAAGTAGTCTCCAAGTCTGTATGTAGTATGGACAAGTTTCACCAAGTAAGGGCAACAACAATCAATGTATTGTTCTGGAGTCCAGCACACTGATAATTATTGATCTCCATGTGAAGTTGTATTGTATACGGGCGATAATCTAAACTTTGATTCTTCGATCCTATAACACCATTTCTTTCACAATTCTTGTTGTAGATTTTGGTCCATGCCTACACAGGCCGTCCACTTTTAGGGTCATCTCGAATGGACTCTCTGCACCATTTGAACTGCTTTTGCCGAATTTTATTTGAAAATATGATGGACAATTTCCACAATTTTTTTTTGTTCCCTCAGGGCTCGTCCGCGGCCTTGCCGCCCCGATAGCACCGCAACCCTTGGTTGATTGTGCATACCCTTAGTCTTACTCCACCCATTCCAAAATCACTGTGCCTTGAACTAGTCTGCACAGCGATTGGTAGGGTGACATTTTATATTGCTCTGTCTCCGGTCTAGACTGACCATAGATCAGTTGTCTTTTGCGGTCTAGAGCTATACACTCACACAAGATGTGCTGGGCTGATTCCTCCCCCTAGCCTCAGAGTCTGCATGCGAGGTCCCCTTCGAACCGCCCCATTTTATGCAGGTGTTTCTTGACGGCCATGTGTCCCGTCAAGAGACCTGTTGTGTTTCTGAGCTGTCCTCTGCTAAGATTTAGCAGCTCCACAGCTCTCTTTGAACTGGGTCCGTCAATTATTGACTTCCCATGTCTGAGCACTGGACAGTTCGCCCAGTACACCTTGTGTTGGTTTCTGACCCAGGACTTAATGGCTCCCCTGGCAGTGCTCTTTGACACGCCCAGAGCCGGTTCTGGTCCAATAAATGGTTCTGCTGACCCTCTCTTCACGAGACTGTCAGCTTCTTCATTGCCTTTGACCCCCGAGTGACCCGGCACCCAGATGAGGGTCACCTCATTCTGCCCAGCCAGGTCGCTCGTCTCGTCTCGGCACTCACTCACCAGCCAGGAATTTACCAGTGGGCTACTTAGTGCCTTAAGGGCTGTCTGTGGCTATGAGGATCCGCTTGTTGGTGTAGCCCCTCCTCTTGTTCTCCCGCACACAGTGCAGGATGGCGTACATCTCGGCCTGAAACACCGTTGCATGGGCTCCGAGGGAAATACTATGACTTACCCTCAGTCCTTCCGAGTAAACACCTGCCCCCGTCCCAAGCTCCCCGCCGGATCCGTCCGTGAACCAGACGAGCGCGTCCCGTGGTATGCCCGGCGTCTCCTCCCGCCATGCCTCGCGGTCTGGGATTTCCACTGTAAAGTTGTTTTCCCTGCACATTCGCGGGCTCCCAAAGTCTGACCTCATTTCAAGCATGGGCTCCTTCACGATCTCCTGAATTTTGCAGTGGCCCCTGAAGCCTGGGTTGATCTTCAGTCTACCATTGCAGGCTAGTCTGTATAGTCCTAGCCTGGCCTCCCCCATAATAACTAAGTGTATGGGGGGGGGGGGGGGGGGGGGGTGGCAGATCCAGCAACACCTCCATGGCGACTGTTGGGGTTGAAGACATGGCCCCTGTGATGCCTAGGCAAGCCATCCTTTGGATCTTGTCTAGTTTTTGTTTGGCACTGGATTGTGTCACCTTAGGCCACCAGACCAGTGCCGCATATATTAACGATGGTCTGACCACCCTTGTGTACAGCCAGTGGGCCATACTAGGTCTTAGTCCCCATGTTTTTCCACATAGCCGCCTAGTGATGGCTAAGGTCATGACTGCCTTACGCAGTATATTTCCAATGTGACCATTCCAGGTTAGCTTAGAGTCCAATACGACCCCAAGATATTTTACCTCCCTGGCCATTGGAACGCTCCTACCATATATAGTGAGAGTTCTGTGGCTGTCGCACTTCCTCCTCCTCGTAAACGGCACGACGGTTGCTTTCTCGGGGTTCACCCCGAGCCCTTGATCAACCGTCCACCCTTCCACCACTTTCAGTGCAGTCTGCATGCGCTCCCTCACTGCCTGTGTGACCTTTCCTCGGACTATGATGACAAATTTCCACCATATACAACAGTCAGAATTTTTGGCTGATTGACTTCTCTTGTCAAAAACTATATTACGCTTCTTTGCTCTAGTTTTAAATTACTAATTCTTGTGCGTTTAGAGCTTCACAAAAACGACAAAACGAATTGATTTACACACAACTTGCAGTAACTTCAGAGTAGAGAATGGTCACGGCCGCATGTTTGTTTCAGGTCTAAATAGTTTCATAGTTTACATAATTAGAAATGTTTATTTTCACCTGCTATAGCTCCACAAATTGCAACCTCCCATGATTCTAGTGGTATATTGTTTTTAAAGTTTAATCTGTACATTTTCTTCAAGTATTCCAGAATTGGTAGCTGAATAAACGAAAAAGGAACTTCCCTTAATATCATAGATCCAAATCCTCTGTAAAGACCCTAAAAACAAAATACCATCTTAAAAAAGTCTGGATGCAGCAAGTGCGTTATGGAAGTGAATGTTTATAAAAATGCTTTGAATAGCAAATATGTCTTTTTAATGCAAGCAGTCATCAATTTGGTTACTGGTATAACCTATATAGTAGAAACAATGTGCCATGTTTTATCAAAATAACTTATTGTTTGAAAATGTACAAAGATTTTCCGACAATAAACTTTAAGTCTTGGTTTCCTAGCCAATAAACCTTAGGTTAATAGCAAATTGAGTTATTGAAATTTAAAGCATTTAATGAAAATTTGCTACCAAAACGCACTTACTGCGTCTCGATTTTTTTTCTTACAAACATATTTCGATAAAAAATGCAATACAATAATGGTCTTTGAAAAAAATTATTGTAGGGATCACCAACGACTTATGGGCCAGCCTGTGATTGTCAAAATAATTTTATAAGATGCAGCTCAAGACACCCTATAATTAACTTATGCAATTTTTTCTCGACTCTTGTTAAATAATAATTATATTGAGCTTTACCGTAGAAATGCGTCGCCCTGTATATATGCAAACAGATAAAAACTGAACGTAAACCCGGATATGGATTCTAGGGGGCCTAGTTTGCGCTCATTTACAGAAATATTTTTAAAATGCTAAAGTCACAGTCTCCTCATTGACGAATTTTTTGGACCGTTAAACCATAAACTTAACTAAAACTACCACTAAAGCATCAGAGAGAAAATAACTAACCTGTTGCATATCAGCCCTTTTTGTAAAACTTCGATTTTTTATATCTGTTGACAAACATCACTGTTTAGTCCACCCACTAACATTAATAAAATCGTTAAGGAATAATTTGCACTTGTATATTAAAATTCCTAAATAACACAAATAATTTGTCAACTGAAACTGAAAACAGATAAACGATCTAATAATATACAATAAACGTCAGTTACAGCGTTCTTCATTACTGAACATATTGTTGAATAATATTTAAAATAAACAGGGAAGAAACTATTTAGTACAAATTTTGAGCAACGTGTTAAATACACCTCAAATTGTTCTCATAATTAAGAATGACAGTATTCTTCATTGTCACGATAGTGTTATATCCATAGCAACCTTTCTTCTGTTGTTTTTCAGTTCACTTACGTTTAAAAATCAAACAATTTTCAAAGGCGTCTTTGTAAATCATTAATCTGCTTTTTATTGAGTTCTGTTAGTAAATTTAGTTATTTACTAGCTTTACCTATTTAATTAAATTATAACAATTTTTTAGGATAATGTAATGTAAAATATCATTTGTAATAACGGGCCGATTCATTGGTGTGCTCAAAGTTCCAATTTTTTTATCATGAATCATTACGGAAAATTATGTTAAAAGGAGAAGTCTATTGTTAGACTCCATGGACTACTGCTTTTTGAACACTTTTTTTGTCATTTGTTTTCTGGTATTGGATTTCATAGCCTACTATCCTCAAACAGTTTTTCTCAAAATTGTCAGTGCAATTACAAGATTTCTCAAGCATGTTGTACATCATTGGAAAGCTCTTTTCACAGGCTATCACATGAGCAAAAAATCCAATATGGCTGCCATAATAAAATCCAAAGTTGAGAATAGCACAAAAAGATTACTCTATAAAAAGTGTCCTGATAATGTGCAAATCTTAGACATGTCAGATCAACGCCTACTTAGATATTGAAGAAAAAAGAAATCGACAAATTTTGTCTTTTTCAAAATAACTCGAAAACGAAAAGAGGCAGGGCAAAATACAAGTCATATTTGGAACGAGAATGAAATTCTACAAAACATTGCTAATTTAACCGTCTCCCTATCTCTAATAGTAACGGAGATAGCAATGCATTCCCATCCAGTTTGGGACACACTGTATATATGTATGTATGTATGTATGTATGTATTTATATATATATATATATATATATATATATATATATATATATATATATATATATATATATATATATATATATATATATATATATATATATATATATATATATATATTGCAATGTTTCGTAGAATTTCATTCTCATTCCAAATATGACTTGTATTTTGCCCTGCCTCTTTTCGTTTTCGAGTTATTTTGAAAAAGACAAAATTTGCTTCAAATTAGTTTAACTCAATTTTCTATAAACCTAGAAAGGTGAACTTAGGTATGTAGTAAGATATTTAGGAGAACAACATATAAGCTAAATTTATATATGTATGTATATACAGTGTGTCCCAAACTTTTTTTTTTCAACAACACACCACGAGGGCTTAAAGCCTAAATACTATCGTACCGTGGGTGTCGTCAACGAGGAAAGAGGTAACTTGTTAATTCTGGACTTGAAGGTTTGGAGGTTTAGAGGATAAGGAAAAACATGATGCGGGAGCAGTATTTGAGGTTTGGTCTTATTTGTGAAGTATATAAAGTATAGAGATTAGCTGGTGAAAAGTATTTTTTTTATTTGTTGCGATACCAATTTTGTTTTCGAAAATTTTTTTTTTAAGAAAAACTGGTCTGATAGGGCTGGCTAACATACTCATCCCAGCTGTTAATAAAAGAAAGATTCTTGCCGAATTTTATCAAAATCGGTTAATAACTTTTTGAGTTATTGGTTGGATACATGTATATATATATATATATATATATATATATATATATATATATATATATATATATATATATTTTATATATAAATATAAAAATTCAAACGGATCTTGGTTTGGGGTCTAGGGGCCCAAACTCGTGCTCATTGAAACAATTTTTGCAAAGTCTCACCATATACCTCTATTAGCGAATTAAAAAAAAATATATCGTTATACTGGGGAAGAAAAAAAAATGGAGGAAAAAATAGAGAAAGAAAAAAAGACCAAAAATTGCGGGACGCAGCATGTGCGTTATGGTAGCGAATTTTCATCAAATGCTTCAAATTTGCATAACTCAATTTTCTATAAAGACAGAAAGTTGAGTTTTGGTGTGTAAATATTTGGATATTTACGAGGGCAACATACCAACTAAAATAGCTTCGTTATTTTTTGAGATACAATTTTTTTTTTCGAAAAAGCTATTTTTTTTATTTTTTGAAAAACTGGTCCGACAGGGCTGGCTTACGAACTCATCCAAGCCATTAACAAAAGAAAGATTCTTGTCGAGTTTGATCAAAATCGGTTAATAACTTTTTGAGTTATCATGTGATATATATATATATATATATATATATATATATATATATATATATATATATATATATATATATATATATATATATATATATATATATAAACATATAAAAATTCAAACGGACCTTGGTGTCGGGTTCCAGGGGCCCAACCTCAGGGTGATTTGAAAAAAAATTTGCAAAATCTCACAATACCTCTCTATTAGGGAATTTTTTTTAAAATAAAGATCCGCTAAAAAGGGAAAAAAGTAAGAGAAAATGAAACCAAAAGGGAAATCAAAGTGAAAGTATAGGCAAGGTAAAATTATTTGTAAAATATGTCTTTGCCATTCTAGTTACTTTTTTTAACGGTTCGATATTTGCTGCAACACTGCATTTATAAAAGTCTGTGGTGAATGGAAGAGTCGAAGCCATCTCATATTCTTTGTACATACATACATAAAAAACTCTGTTAATTTCGAGAAGTAAAAATACAGAAAATAATAATTATGGCTATATAGTCAGCCACCTTAAAAAATCCTTCTGTTTTGTAGGCATCTAATAATATTTGTAAGGATGATCGCTTGTGAGATGTTTGTCTTCTTTGTTTAACGACTTCCATTGGACACCTTATTAGGCAGGCTACCTAAAAAACAAAAATGCAATGTTTTTCTAAAGCAGTAAAAAGATAACAAAAGACATACCGCTTCTCCTAGTGATGCAGCACCCATATATAGAAAAGGTAAGGCTTTGGAAGGTGTATTCGGTTCTAAGTAATATTTTAGACCATCATATGTTACGAAAAATACTGCAGCTATAAAACAAAGTAAAAATATTTTACCTATCTAAATAAATGAACAATTTGTATTACAAACCTTGTGGCGCACTTGCAATGACTTGAGGACCAATACCCCTGTATATACCACTAAAACCACCAGCCTTTACAAAACCCTGCTTTGACTGTAGTCTGGTTTTTAAAGTGTCTAGAGGGTAAAGACTTATGTCAACAAATAAACCAGCACATCCACCGCCCTAAAATAATTAAATTATTAGCAAGAATAATAATAGATAATACATAGTAATTAGCCGGCCGTCTCACTGAAATTCCCTGAACAATACAATTAATAATACAATAAGTTTGTTAAAATAATAAATTGATTAAGTTAAAGTCAGAAGCAGAATCTTAAATGTTTCGGGGGCTGTTTTCTGCTTAAAGTTAATTAAATACATAAAAAAACTCTGGACGCAGCAAGTGCGTTATGGTAGTGAATTTTCATAAAAATGTTTTTATTGCAAATATGTGTTTTCTTTTTAAGAAAGCAGGCATCAATTTTGGTTACCAGTATAACCTATATAGTAAAAATTCTGGACGCAGCAAGTGCGTTATGGTAGTGAATTTTCATAAAAATGTTTTTAATAACAAATATGTGTTTTTTTTTTAAGAAAGCAGGCATCAAATTTGGTTACCAGTATAACCAATATAGTAAAAACAATGTGGCCATGTTTCATCAAAATAACTTTATTGTGTGAAAATGTACAAAAATTTCCAAAAATAAACTTAAAGGTTAATAGCAAATTGAGCTGTTCAAATATGAAACATTTGATCAACATTCGCTACCATAACGCACTTGCTGCGTCCAGAATTTCTTTTCTTACAAACATGCATTATATTTCGATTGAAAATGCAAAAATGCAATAACATAACGCGTGTTTGATTAAAAAAAAAAAGAAAATTTGTATCACCAACGACTTATGGGCCAGCCTGTGATTGTAGAAATATTTTTTTAAGATGTAGCTTAAGACACCCTATAATTAATATATACAAATTTTTTTCATATCTTGTATAATAACAAATATATTGAACTTTATTGATTTTTTACGAAAATTTGACAAATATTATATACCATTAAACGATAAACTCTATAGCTAAGACTACTGCCAAACATCAGAGAAAGGATCCATTTGAAATGAATTTTCTGGGAACATTTTAGCAAAATGAAGGACAGTGACGGTTGAAACTAAGACTTCAGGGTTTGTAAAACATCCTTCTTGAGACATTTTATATCCATAGCTCGTATTAGATTCAACTTATTTGCCTAAATGACGTTTTGAGGAAAACCCCAATTTATTTTTCTTTAAATGCCTATAACTTTTTTGTCTTTTGAGCTACATAGCTAAATTTTGGTAGGTAACTTACCTATAAGGATATAAACCGGCGTACCAAATTTGGTAGCCCTTTGTTAATTCCGAAAATATAATTTTTTTTCGAAAGAAAACACAAAATTTTTCGGGAAAACCTGGGCAGATTTTCCTGGCAAACGAACTTATCCAAGCCATTTGTAAAAGGAATTTATTCACCAAATTTAATCAAAATCGGCCTATTATTTTTTGAGTTATCGGTGTGATACATATATATATATATATATATATATATATATATATATATATATATATATATATATATATATATATATATATATATATATATATATATATATATATATATATATATAAACATATAAAAATTGAAACTGACCCCGGATATGTGCTCTGGGGGGCCTAATTAGCGCTCATTTGAAGAAATTTTTTCCAACTTCAAAAGTCGGTATCTCCTCATTAGTGAATTTTTTTTAAAGAAAATTCACTAATAAAAAAGTTCGGGACGCAGAAAGTGCGTTATGGTAGTGAATTTTGATTAAATGCTTAAAATTTGAATAACAAAATTTTCTATAAACCTAGAAAGTTTAATTTTGGTATGTAGTAAGGTCTTTCCTAAGACAAGATATCCACCAAATTTCATTAACATAACTTTGTAATTTCCGGAGAAAAAAAAATTTTAGAAAGAAAATTCCAAATTCAAATAACTCAATTTTCTATAAACTTAGAGTTGAATTTTAGTGCGTAGTAAGGCCTCTCCCAAGGCAACATATCCGTTCAATTTCATTAAAACAGCTTTGCAATTATCGGAGAAAAAAATTTTTTTCGAAAGAAAACTGAAAAATTTCCCGGAAAACCCTGTCTCATTTTCCTGGCTAACGAACTCATCCAAGCCATTAATAAAAGAAATGCATTTGCCTAGTTTAATCGAAATGGGTTAATTATTTTTTGAGTTATCAGACGGATACTTATATATATATATACATACATACATACATACATACATATATATATATATATATATATATATATATATATATATATATATATATATATATATATATATATATATATATATATAAACATATAATTGAAACTGACCCCGCATATGGGTTCTAGGAGTCCTAGTTCGTGCTCATTTGAAAAATGTTTGCAAAGTCTCACCATTCTCTATTAGTGAATTTACTAACAAATTAAAATAACTTCGGTTTCTTTTGGGTACCCCCTCCCATTAGGCTGTTACGATCAGCAGGCGATCGTTAAGAATTTAAATATTTATTAATTTGTTTATTTATAATAATATAGCCCAACAGGTACAATCCCACTAACAGGGTAAATTAAATACACGAGTGTACCATTCATGTCAAAGTAAACTAATTAAGTGACAAATAATACATCGCGTCTTCACATTAGATATTTTAATTTCCATTTTTTTTTTGTATACAGGAGGGAGAAATGCCTCATGCAGACCTCATTCACGGCCCCGTAGTGCCGTGGGATATCGAGGTACTGTGAGACTCGTAATCACTAAAACTCCGCTCCCTGGAGTATCGAAACTTAGTCCATACCTCCGTCGGAAAGATTACACACAATGACATTTGGGTTTGAATGTTTCCATTCTGCTTTTGCTGCGGGGGTGTTAGCGGGTAAGTATAAGCTTTGGACGCTTATGCTTATGTGGAAGTTGCTCGTCGTAGTCGGTGGCACTACGGAGAAGAGCATTTGGGTGAGAAGCGGCTTTTGCGAACTGAGTTGTGGATAGTTGAGTTATAAACTCAAGTATCGAAGGCATTTCCAGATCAGAGTGAATCTGACTGTTTCTGACAAACCATGGCACTCCGGTAACCATTCTCAGAATTTTATTCTGGATGATTTTAAGGGTCTTGATGTGTGTGACCGCCGCGGTGGCCCATGCAGGGTATGCATAGGTCAAGGCTGGCCGGATGATGACTTTGTACATGAGCAATTTATTGTTCATGGCAATTTGAAATTTCTATTTAGAAGTGGGAACAGCTTCGAGATGAACATCGAGGCTTTTCGTCGGGTGTGCTGGACACGGGGGCGATATGTTAAGTGTTTGTGGAGGAAAACCCCGAGGTATTTGCCGGAATCTTGCCAGGGAATTAGACGGTTGTCTAATGATACGTGTTCGTGAGGTGTGTGTCTCCTCTTGGAAAATAGGACAGCTGAACATTTATCGGGGTTTATGGCTACAAGGGATTTCCTATACCAGCCTTGCAGCTCGACTACAGCGGTCTGAAGTCGTTCGGTTATTATCCTTGGCTGAGTGAAGCTGCTGAGGATGGTATTGTCTTCTGCGTACAGTGCGTATGTCACGTTTAGAGGCGCTGTCAGAATGTCTGCGACAAATATATTGTACAGCAGAGGGGAGATAACAGAACCCTGCGGGAGACCAGCCGTGGCTGAGTACGTTCTAGATCTGGCTCCCAGATGTTTGACCTGGTACTTCCTGTTGCAGGTATGACCTGATTAGCAGAATCAGAGGGAGCGGATAATTAAATGATAGAAGTTTATTTAGGAGGCCCGCATGCCAAACCCTATCGAAGGCTTGAGCAATGTCAAGAGATATTGCACCAGTTGACTTGTTTTTATAAATTCCTTCGGTGATGTTTTCCACCACACGTAGGACATGATCTGTGGTGGAGTGCTGGTGTCTGAATCCGAATTGCTCATCCGGGAGGATATGATTTTCTGAGGTGAATGAAGCGAGCCTTTTCTGAATCAGTTTTTCGGCGATTTTGCCGATGACTGGTAGTAGACCTGTAGTTGAACCTGTAGTTCTGAGGGAACAGCGGATCTTTGGTGGGTTTCGGGATGTTGATAATATCGGCAAATTCCCACATCGAAGGAAAGTGTTGAAATCGCAGCATGGCATTCATAATCGTAACTAGGAATACCACGGCTTTGCGGGGGGGGGGGGGGGGGGGTTCAGGGCTACGTTGGAGATTCCATTGTATCCCGGAGCTTTCCTATTTTTTAATGATTTGATTATTTGGGAAACTTCTTCGAAAGTTGTGAGCTCGATAGTTGGCTGGGGTGGCGCGAAGCGCACTCCTGACATAGCGGTGCGTTATTGCTACGTTCGACAGATCAACGTTGTTATAATTCGGGCAGAATTCCAACTCCAGATGATCTGCGAATGCACTTATTTTCTCCGCATCCGTGTATACGACACCGTTACGGCCGTGAAGTGGGGAAATCGGAAGTTTTTGGGAGCGAAGGGCTTTTGCCATTTGCCAGATGGAATTGTCTTGGGTAGACAGGGTGTGCAGGCGCTCCTCCCAACGTTTGAAAAATTTCCTCTGAATACTTTCCATCATGTCACTATAATTTTTTTTAAATGGGCAAGACACTATCGAGCAATGTTCTGGCCGAGATCTGATAAAACTCATGTACAAGACCTTTAAGCACATCATCCCCCTAAAATACCTAATGTTGCGAACAATGAATCTCAAAATAATTTCAGTGACATGATTATTAAAAGAAAGGGTAAATTTGCAGATTAGCTCCCGAACGCTTTTCAAAATACTGTTTTCAGAAACCTGCCCCCCCCCCCCTAGATCCACAAACCACAAGAAAATTTCTTGTTCACATCCCCCAAGGAAGTTACGGGGCCAGGAGTTAATAGGGGTGCTGGGCAGGGTAGATAGTAAAAACTAAATATGAGCAGAAAATGCGAAGAAAACGGGTTTGAAAGCTGTCTTTTCCACATCTTGAAGCGATATCCCCTTAAACCCTGCCTATCCTGCACAGCACCCCTATTCCCCCAGGTGCCGTAACTTCCTTGCTGGGTATGAACAAGACATTTTTCTTGTGGTTTATACAACGAGGGTGGTTGTATCCACGCGACAGGGGAATGAAAATCCCCACGACAAAGCACCCCCCCCCCTGTCACAAGTTGAACGGGGTGGCGGGGGGCTGTTTCGTCGTACGCATTTTCCTTCCCCTCTCGTGTGCACACACTACCCTCGTTGCATAAACCACAAGAAAAATTTCTTGATCATACCCCCCAAGGAAGTGAGGGGACCTGGGGCGAATAGGGTGCTGTGCGGGGTTTGTGTATCCAGGGGGTGTCCTAGTAATGTTTTTGAAAACAATTTTTTGAAAAGCGTTCAGGCGCTAATCTACAAATTTAGCAAAGAAAAGTTTTATAATATCACTTACCTCACCAAGATCCTTCACTGTACTGGGTCTAGACAGAATTGTATTAGCTATTAGCTACCTTATAAGAAAACCTAACTGCTTGATGATCTTGCGAAATAAATGAATAGTTCAAATGTTTCGCTGACTAAAGCATTAGAACTACTGATCCACCCAAAATATGTGACAAGTGACAGATACATATAAGTATGTCAAAAGTGTGCATGAGATGATCACTTTTTTAGCTTCTATTGGTAAAATTACCTAAATTTACATGTACTACTATATTATAGAACATAATAATACATAAATATAGGTGTAGGTTACACAACTTTGTGGTAATAATTTGATAAATTACTTAAGCAATCATTCAGTAAATCAAATACAAGTTACAAAACAAGCGACAAATTTTAACTTCAGTTTCAAATAATTTTTTAATAAGTATGCCAAAATATATAAAAAATTTAGTGGAAGAAAATAGTATTTACCCCGAAAATTTTGCTATAAATGACAATTATTTTAATTTCTAGTACTAATATTAAGGTCAGCCGTTGT
This sequence comes from Tillus elongatus, assembly GCA_964006375.1. Taxonomy (NCBI): domain Eukaryota; kingdom Metazoa; phylum Arthropoda; class Insecta; order Coleoptera; family Cleridae; genus Tillus; species Tillus elongatus. The sequence continues at coordinate 13,150,883 of OZ023268.1, read as the reverse complement.
GAACTAACCATTTTGAGGACATTTTTGGAAAATACATAAGATAGATATATACCTATTAGGTATACTTAGTAATATTTGAAGTACAAAAAATATTTGCCAACTTACATTTTGGAAGATCTAGTTTAGTTACATTTTGTCTTATACATGAACAAGCACTAGTTAAATAATAAAACATGTACGAAAAACTGTAATTAATACAAACAAGTAAACATACACAAAAAATATGTAAATATAAGTAGGTCATATGATTCAAAAAATGTAAATAAAAGTTTAACTTAATGACTTACAAATAATGACGACAAATACACATTTTTCTCGCTCAAGGTTTCCACTAGATCACCCATCTTCTATTTAATACTACTCAACTACTAAAAAGCACAGTTAAATTCAGAAATTAAAACATAAACACTTTTCAAATGCATCACTTTTCGTGCCTAAAGTGTGGGGTTATGTAGTATTTTTCGAACATGAACGTGCGTATGCGTATGACAAGTATTCACTTTATTTTTAAATGTGATAAAGATGATTAGATAAAAATTGGCTCATATACACGTCTAACACTACAATACAATAGCTAATATATCGTGAACGAAAATTTATGTTGGGCAACGTTTAAAAACAGAAAAATTATGTAATGCAATCAGACATAACCTTAAATCTGTACACTGACACTGACAACTAACAATAAACATTGGATTATAAATAATAATACATTATGGCGAGGGATATTTTAAAAAGTAGCGTACAAAATGCATCTTTTAGTATTATTTTTCAGGTAAGTCATTTTTTTTTCATTTTTATTTTCCCATATTTCAGTTTTACTTTTTGGCTAAGTTGTTTATTGTATTTACAACAAAAACAAACGAAAAATATTCAAGAGCGATTTACAACGAAATAAAATTTGTGATTTTAAAGTATACTTCTAAAAATTGATATCAAGACAGCACACATTTTCTCCTGTTAATAAATAAATTGAAAGTGAAAAAATTCACTGACAATAGGCATGGATGCAAAATGATAATGTTTTGTATCCTCCTACTATGTCGAAAAGCATAACTATTGGACAATTGATAGTCCCTTTATTAATCTTATTTTTAAAGGGGTAGACATTGATCCAATCCAATCCATAGCAGGTGGTAGTGGAATTTTCCTTTACGTAATAGTAAAGGATTTTTTCACGCTCAAGGAGGTACCACCCCATACATCAAGGGGGGGTGAAGTCCCAACGGACGTTTCCGGTTCTGGTGTATGAGTCAGTTTCCCTTATAAGCAAAAATGATGATGGCTCCTCCTTGTACAAAATATTCCGGAGGTAAAATACCCCTCCCTTCGGATCTCCGGAAGAGGGGTGTACAGGGGGCACCAACATCAAGATTTAACATATCCTTTTCGAATATATGTGGCCTAAATTCTAACCTGAACTCCATCCACCATTTCCTCCAGGCTAACAGGCCCCAACTCCTCTTCCTCGGGGAAACCCAAATCAGTGCCAAAACGGCCACTAATCACCTTAATTTCCCGGGGTATGAGCTCCTTACTTCTTTTAGATTGCATGGAGGCGTGTGTGCATACGTCCGTAGCAATCTACCCTGCACCAGACTCCCCAATTTAGAAACTGGAAGAAAAGACATACTCTCTCCCAGGGCTGCAACTAAATTCATCTGTTGCATTTACCGATCACCTTCTGACAACAACTTTGTCCAGCTCTTTGACTACCTTTCTGATAAAACCGACTATCTGATTTCTGAGTATCCTTCCTCCGAGGTTACTATTCTTGGTGACTTCAATGTCCATAATAAGGAATGGCTAGGATCTTCAAAAACCGATCCACAAGGGAGAGCAGTGGAGGCCTTTGCAGTCAGCAATTCTTTAGCCAATATGGTTCAGCAACCTACTTACTTTCCTCGCATCCCAACACACAGATCAAATCCCTTGGATCTCCTTCTTACTACAAAACCTGAATGCTATAAGATATCAGTCACCGCCCCCCTTGGTCGCTCAGGCCACAGCATGGTCACCGCTTCCTGCGCAATGCAACCCGAGGTCACACAGTCATCACACCCACGTATCGTTTGGCACTACAACTCCGCAAACTGGGATGAAATGCGAGATTACTTTTCCTCATTTCCATGGGCGTCTGTCTGCTGCTCTCATCCTGACCCCTCTGATATCTCACAAAACGTCACCGAAATTATCCAAGCTGGCATGGAATTATTTATTCCATGTACACAGAAAACCTCTGCAGCCACTCAAAAGCCTTGGTTCTCGAAATCCTGTGACAAGGCCAGACTTGAAAAGGTCGAAGCTCACAAAACGCTTCTACACAATCCCAGTCAAGAAAATGGTCAAGCATTTAACGATGCAAGAAACCGCTATGTCCGCATTCTTTCTGAGGCAAAAAACTAGTTTAATAACCACATCAAAAACAAAGTCCTCTTAAGCTCCAACGGCGGCAAACCCTTCTGGACTCTTGCTAAATCTATTGGGAATAATTTCTGCAAAAGCACGTTCCCACCTCTTGCCTCAGGGGATGAAATTGTTTCAACCGCCCTGGGCAAGGCTGAACTTTTTGCTTCGTTGTTCGCCGGCAATTCTACTCTCAACCCACCTCCAAATGTTCAACCACCAACAGTCCCCAATGTCGCGCATAAAATGACGGATATCATTTTCAAAACTAAAAAGGTACGAAAGATGCTCTCTTCTCTTAACACCAGGAAAGCCTCTGGCCTTGACGAGATCCCAGCAATTGTTCTCAAAAAATGCGCACCAGAACTTGCTCCTGTCCTGACTCGTCTGTTTCAGATATCTTACAATAAAGGCATATTCCGTAGTAACTTGAAAACTGCTCGAGTACAACCCATCCCCAAGAAAGGATCCAAAGCGCTTCCTAGCAACTACAGGCCTATTTCTCTCCTTTCAGTCGTCTCTAAAGTGATGGAAAAGTATATAAACACCGAATTACTAAAACTTCTTGAAAAACAGTCTAATCCACGACAGGCAGTATGGATTCCGTCAGCGCAGATCAACTGCTGACCTCCTTTCCACTGTCACCCATTCTTGGAACAAGTCTATGGAACAACACAGTGAATCCCAAATTGTTGCTCTAGACATATCCAAAGCATTCGACCAGGTCTGGCATGCAGCGCTGCTTAATAAACTTCCGGCCTATGGCCTACCACCAAAACTTTGTACCTGGACAGCAAATTTCCTCTCCAACAGGCGCATATCTGTTGTTGTGGATGGCCATTCCTCTAAACTGTATCCAATTAATGCAGGAGTTCCTCAAGGTTCAGCTTTAGCCCCTACTTTGTTTCTTCTCCACATCAATGACCTCATCTCTAGCACATCCAACCCAGTTCCAAGCTACGCGGACGACAGCACCCTCCATTCAAATATACAATATTCTAAGCCTGTCTCTTTAGCCCAATTAGATGAGGATCGCAGACTCATGGAGGGTTCTGTCTCCGTGGATCTCCAAAAAATATTATCACAATGAACAACCAAGTTATTCAAAGTAATGAGTCCTTTTCTCTTGTTGGCATTTCTGTGGATCGAAATCTTAATTGGCACCAACATGTCACATCAATGGCAGAAGCGGCTGCTAAGAAATTAGGTTTCCTCTTCCGGACTCGCAAATACTTTTCACCAGCTAATCTTTATACCTTATATACTTCACAAATAAAGCCAAACCTCGAATAATGCTCCCACATCTGCGGTGCCGCTGCCGCTTCTACACTGGCTATCCTGGACTCCATTCAAAAGAGAGCTATACGTCTCATCGGTGACCCTACCCCCACCCAAAGGCTGCCATCCCTTGCCCACCGGCGTGCCGTTGGTGACCTCTCTCTCTCTTTTATAGATATCTGCACGGGCACTGTTCAGAGGAGCTTTCCTCCACCTGCTGCCCCCAACAGATCCACCGGGGGAACGGAGCGAATGCACCCTTTTACTGTCCAGGTCACCAGACTTAGAACATCTTGTTATGCCCGCTCTTTTGTCCCGAGGACTTCCAAGTTGTGGAATTCCTTGCCGGCACATGTTTTTCCTTCTCCTCAGAACCTCCAAACCTTCAAGACCAGAATTAACAAGCTGCCTCTTTCCTCATTGTCAACACCCACGGTACGATAGTATTTAGGCTGTAAGCCCTTGTGGTGTGTTGTTGAAATTAAAAAAAATAAATTATAACGAGAACACACAAATGTTTTTATATTAAAATGGTATGATTTAAAATGTATTAATATTGTTTCAGATTTTATTTCGCCTCATCACATTCATTCTCAATGCTTTTATCATTCGTACAGTAGGCCAAGATGTATTGGGTATAATGAATGTACGACTCTTGTTGTTGGAGTCTACAATATTGTTTCTTTCCAAAGAACCCATACTGAAGGCGTGCCTTACAGATACAAAATCACATAATTGGGCACAGGTTATCAATCAAATATGGCTTTCGTAAGTGTATTTTTATTAAATGTTAACTAGGTTCAGAACTGCATAAGTAATAAATAACTAGTCATTCTGAAAGTTAGTGAATATCAGCTAAAGACAAACTGAATATGTGCTGTGTCCAGAGTTATGTGTTTATCTTCGTTCGCTTTGTTATTATTGGGTAACAATTATCTCATTTTCTAATCATAATTGTATAGTATATAGTCTTAAGTGTGTAATGGTGTTTCTTCATTTGCAGCGTTCCAATTTCAGCTTTATTGAGTATCATTTTGGTATATGTATGGATAAACGTCCTGAGCCCCATCGATCAAATTTATGTAGCACAGTATCGGTTAGGATGTTATTCTGTGGCATTGTCCTGTTTAATAGATCAGATGAGTCAGAGCGTTGTTTTGGTAGCTCAGAGTTTCTGTTTTGTTAAATTAAAGGTAAGTTAGACTTACAACTCTTTTAGAATAATAATAATAATAATAATAACAATCCTTTATTACTTGTTTGTAAATTTACAATAAACCGATCAATATTTGCATTAACAAAGTGAACAAATTAAAGACCGATAAAAATTGTCACCAGTCATGATGCATCACACTTAGTGTTCTAAAAGACTAATCATCCAGTCAGATTGTGTTTTTACTATGAAAGTTGTGGGGTGCAGAATCCAAATCTGAAGTTTGCTAATGCAATTTCATGATGCAACATTGAAAAAATTCAACAAAAAAAAAGGTTAAAAACCTCATTTTTTGCGTTTTTGGCGAATTTTCATTAAGAAAAATTTGCTAATAGAGAGGTCACGATGAAGCTTTTGAAGAAATAAATAAAATTAAATTTTTATATGTTTATATATATATATATATATATATATATATATATATATATATATATATATATATATATATATATATATATATATATATATATATATATATATATATATATATATATATATATATATATATATATATATATATATATATATATATATATATATATATATATATATATATATATATATATATATATATATATATATATAAACACTTAAGGCCTCTAGTGCTGCCTGGCTGTCTGTGGCTATCCGCTTGTTGGTGTAGCCCCTCCTCTTGTTCTCCTGCACACAGTGAAGGATGGTGTACATTTCGGCCTGAAAGACCATTGCATGGGCTCCGAGGGAAATACTATGACTTACTCTCGGTCCTTCCGATTAACACCTGCCCCCGTCTCACGCTCCCCGCCGGATCCGTCCGTGAACCAGACGAGCGCGTCCCGTGGTATGCCCGGCGTTTCCTGCCACCATGCCTCGCGGTCAGGGATTTCCACTGTAAAGTTGTTTTCCCTGCAGATTCGCGGGCTCGCAATGTCTGACCTCATTTTAAGCATGGGCTCCTTTACGATTCCTGAATTTTGCAGTGGCCCCTGAAGCCTGGTTTGATCTTCAATCTACCATTGCAGGCTAGTCTGTATTGTCCTAGCCTGGCCTCCCCCATTAAAACTAAGTCTAGGGGTGGCAGATCCAGCAACACCTCCATGGCCGCTGTTGGGGTTAAAGACATGGCCCCTGTGATGCCTAGGCAAGCCATCCTTTGGATCTTGCCCAGTTTTTCTTTGGCACTGGATTGTGTCACCTTAGGCCACCAGACCAGTGCCACGTAAGTTAACGATGGTCTGACCACCCTTGTGTACAGCCAGCGGGCCATACTAGGTCTTAGTGCCCACGTTTTTCCAGATAGCCGCCTAGAGACGGCTAGGGTCATGACTGCTTTACACAGTATTTTTTCAACGTAACCATTCCAGGCTAGCTTAGATCCAATACGACCCCAAGATATTTTACCTCCCTGGTCATTGGAATCTTCCTACATTCCTACCGTATAGAGTGAGAGTTGTGTGGCTCTCCCACTACCTCCTCCTCGTAAACGGTATGACAGTTGCTTTCGCAGGGCTCACCCCGAGCCCTTGACCAACCATCCACCTTTCCACAACTTTCAATGCTGTCTGCATGCGCTCCCACACTGATTGTGTAACCTTTCCTCGGACTATGATGACAATGTCGTCCGCATAGCCCTGTACCTCATACCCCCCTAACGAGAGCCTCCCTAGCAGGTCGTCCATGACTAGGCATCAGAGCAAGGGAGACAGAACACTCCACTATGGTCACCCCGCCGCGAACCCCGCCAGCAGAGTCCCTCCCGTGAGTGAGGTGAACACCGCCCTGTCCCTGAGCTTGGAACCGATCCACCTGCAGCAGGTCTCTATTCCACGCTCCCTGGTAGCTGCCAGAAGCGATCCGAATGATGTGTTGCTGAAGCCCCTCCCTATGTCTAGGAAGCGCTTCCTCCCTGTTCTCCAGCGTATTCTCCAGTTTCAGCACCAGTTGGTGCAGTGCTGTTTCTGTTGAGACTCCTGCGCTGTATGCATATTGTCCGCAGTGTATCGGATATGCTTTCAGTACACTGCCCCTAATGAGCCGGTCGAGCAGTTTTTCCACTATTTTTAGCAAGAAGGACATGACACTTATTGGCCTCAGGGACTTTGCCTGGTCTGTTGGAAGCCCAGGTCTAGGAATGAATACAACCCTGGCCAGTCTCCATGCCTTCGGAATGTACCCCAGAGCCTGGCTGACCCTCACAATGAGGGTAAGCGCCGGCGCCAGTATATCTATCCCCTGTTGGAGCATGATGGGCATTATTCCATCAAATCCCGGGGATTTGTATGGCTTGAAGCTGTTAATGTCCCATCTGATTTTGCTCCAAGTAACCACCTCTTTGGCGACTGCCCAGTCTACTCTAGATGCCCGTCTATAAGGCGCCTCTATTTCTGAGTGTTCCCAGTCCGGAGGTTTATTACGTTACAGCCGGGGAAATGCATCTGTAGTAAAATTTCGATACTTTTCTCCACCGGGCTTGTAAAGCCTCCCGTGGGTGTTCTAAGGGAGCCTATGTTGCTCTGAGTGCCCCTGGACAGGATCTTGTGTATTCGAGCACTTTCGGACGTGTTCTCCACTTCCTCGCAGTTCCTCCCCCACGACTTCTTCTTGGCGTCCCTCAGTCTTTTGTTATAGGTCGTTAGGGCCTGTCTATATTCATCCCATGCTCCCGATATTTTGGCCGTGTTAAACAGCTTACGAACCTGCGTCCTCCTTTGCCTGACGTCCTCGTTCCACCACGGGACGTTTTTGGTGGACTCCCTGATTTTCAGGCAGCAGTTGGCGTTATAGGCCGAGGTGATTGTGTCTCGCACCTGGGCTGCCGCAATCTCGACGTCCATTGAATTGTCTATGGTACTCTTAACCCCCCCCCCTCAGTTCTACTGCTAGGTCTGCCCTGTAGGCTTCTCAGTCCGCCTTGTGGGGGTTCCGGTACCATACCGCTTGTCTTTCGACTTTGGGGATTTCAAACTGGATGTATCTGTGGTCTGAACTACTCATTTCCCCAGACACCGTCCAGTTCTTAACAAAGTCATCCAAAAACTGGGTGAAAACTGTTAGATCTAAAACTTCCTCACGCCGTGTTGTGACGAAGGTCGATTTATTACCTCTATTCAATATGTCTAAATTATATTTCATAAGGAATTGTAAAAGTGCCTCACCACTAGAGTTTGTGTCCGAGCTTCCCCACAACTAATGTTGCGTGTTCGCATCCATGCCAATGATGGTCTGCCATCCACCTGCTCTGCTACCCACCATCAGCTGCTCCAATTCCTTGGGTGGAGGACGGTCCGTGCTGTCCCGTGCCGCTCCTCCACATCGGATTTTGATCGTTGCCAGGTCCCTGGAACAGAAATTTATTAAAGACAGAAACTCTATTCCTTCCCTGACAAAAATGCAGGACCTCGGGTTCTCACTGGATCTTCTGTAGATGAGCTTTTCAGCAGCTCCGCCGAGTGCCTTGATCTCTCCTTTATATGAGTACGGTTCCTGAGTGAGGGCCACATCCGTGTTCTTCAGAGCCATCAGTAGTCCGGCCGTGGCTGCCATACTGTGTTGGGGGTTGACCTGAAGTAACCTAAGTCCCATTAACCCCTAGTTGCTTACCCAGTGGGCGGAAGCTAACCCTTCCCAGGCCCCAGAATTCCTTGAAGGAGGTTCCTTCAAGGGCTCTGTATGACGCCTGGTCGATCGAGAAGGCGAGAGTCTGCCCTTTCTCCTCTGCCCTCCTGCTTAGAACTGACCAGTGTTGGGTCCCCAGTTCAGGGTTCTGGATCTTCAGTCTACTGATCATCGTTTCCTGCGGGACGGTGTCTGGGATCCGTACTAGGACCTTGCGTCTCTTTGGGAGTTCCTTGGGCTCGACGGCTGTCAAGTCCCCCCCCCCCCCAAATCTGGCCGAGGCCCCCAATCGTTTTCCGCAGCCAGTCCCGCGACTGCGGGCCAGCACAGGTTATCCACAAGATGCCCCAGCCAGGCGGGATCGGTGGAACTGAGGCGGGCTCTCCCCTTCCTGAAGAGAGTCCACCGCAGCTACCACCGCAGCTTGGATCAGGTTCGCCTTCTCCTGGTCTAGCGTGACCTCAGGATGGCGTCTGTCAATCACCGCCATCCCAAGGCCTTCTGCAGTCTCCCTATACGAGCCAGTCTGCGCCGGTGTTATGGCCCTGGTCCTCTTGGGACGTCTGTCTGTAGTAGGCGTGCTAGAATCCGAGCGCGTCCTCTTCTGACTCGCACTCCCCGCTCGCGCCTTTACAGGTTTCTCGACCGTCCACGTCCCGGTCGCCATTTTCTGCGCCCACTGGAGCTTCTTTCTTTGCGCCCCGGAAAGACGCTTGGACTGCCGGGGCAGTCCCTCTACCCCTATAGTAGGGTACTCACTGGTGGACGGGCTCCCTGAGTCCGCGGACATCGCCGCCCTCCGGTGGGACCCAGCCTCCAGCTTGGGTGTCGGGGACAAGTCTGTGGCCGAAACTACCCCCCGATCCCCCGTATCTACGTCGGTCGTGAGACCTCCAGAGTCGGCGGACGCTGCCGCCCACTGGCTCGTCTCCGTTTCCGGAATAGACTCAAGGCACGAGTCTGTAGCCGGAGCCACTCCTCGAGCCTCATTGGTTTTGGTTCTATATGTTTAGTTTAGTTAGTTTATTGGTGTATAAATTTTACAATGCATCTTACAATTAAGTATTAAACTTGTGTTTGCAATTGATACAATTTGGACTTGAATTTAATGGAAAACTGCAATATAGCTCGAAATCTTCTTGACACTGACGGCACTTTGATTTTGGTTTTCCAACTTTTTTCATTTTAATTAACTTCCCATAATTGTTTCCTATAACCAATATTTAATATATATCCTTGGAATTTTTATATCATGGTCCAATAATAAAATTGTCTTGTTTTAACTTAGATTTTCGAATATTTTAAATTTTGAAGCACCAAAATTTTAAATGTCATTTTGACATAATTACTAATTATTATATTTATGATCTTCATGTTGTTCCCACGAGAATGGGGGAAATACTGTCCACACCACCAGAACCCGCTGTGTGGTGCAAGGCGGGTTACCTGGAGGGTTGCCCGGTACTCCAGAGGTTCCGTTCAGGACACCATCACCCTGGTGCCATCCATCCCTAGGCACTGGTCACGTGACACTGTAGATTGGGGGAGTTTATCTCGACCTCCACGTTTAGATCCGCCATGTTTAGTTATCAGCAGGGTCACCTCGTGCAGGATGCGGCTCTTCACCGCGCACGACGGTCTTGGGGAAAGCTTCATCTTAAGCTTATGTTGTTGTTTCCGCTTCCTCAGCTTGCCCCCTGGAGTCCTTTGGACCACTAGGATACCCTTATGTCCTCCTTGATCTTGTAATCTTAAGTTTTTAAATTTCTGCAAATATTTAGCGCCACCAAACATTTTTAACTTTCGCCAATAAATATATTTACGCCTAATGTTTAACTTGATGTCCTTGGAGAACCATGGAGTGTAAGAATCACCTGCTGCAGGAGATGTCCTGGGAAAGAGAATATTAAATAAACTATAGATTTTTTCATAAAAGCAAGCAAGCATTCAATTACCATCTTTAAATGCATGGAGATCTTCCCTAAACATCTCAGCAAGACTCGTATATAAAGATGGCAGACTACACTGATGGAAGTAATACGACCTATGTTCATTATTTTTCTGAGCACTGGTGGGTGTCGGGTCTAGACGAACCCGGAGGAGAGCTGAGATCTTTAGGGGTGGAATAAAACTAAGGGTTGAGGCCTCTTCTGTGAGCTTCGATACGGACAAACGACCCCACTTGGATGCTGCTCGGATGCAGGACTTCATGATACTGCACCGAGTCAAACACTGACGGAAGTCTGATCCAGACGAACTCGGAGAGAGGTTGTCTCTCTTTGAGCTTTGAGACGGGCAAGCAACTTCGCTCAGATGGCAGTACATCTGTCAAACAAAGTTTCACCTCGCAGGTGTCGTCTCCTGTCAGAAGCTCTATTTGTTGGGTGAAATTTAAGCTAACGCTGGCAGGTGTTGAACCTGGACGAACCCGGAGGTGGCTGGGGTCTCTAGGGGTGGATTACACCTGTAGACTTGGGCCTACTCTGTGAGCATCGATACAGGCTAACGACCCCGCCTGGATGCTGCTCGAAGCCGGGACTTCATGATACCGCCTCGAGTCAATGAAACACTGGCGGGGGTCTGGTGCAGGTGAGGCTGGGGGGACGCAGACATCTCTGGGGAGTGATATGCACCCGGAGTTTGGTGCCTCCACTGTGGCCTCAGAGACTGACAATTGGCCTCGCTTGGTTGTTACTCGGGAGCGGGGTTCCAGATGATACCGTCCTGGATTGAGCCCTGGCGTGTGTCGTGTGTTCAGACGTCCAGGGGGGCTCTGATCTCTGATGAGTGGTAAACACCCGGAGTTTGGAGCCCATACTGTGTGCTACGAAACGGACGGACGGCCTCGCAGGGGTGATGCTCAGGAGCGGGACTCGATAGGATGTTGCCTTGAGTCTTAACACTGTTAGGTGTCAGGTTTGGAAGAGCCTGAGGGGAGCTGAGATCTCTAGGGGTGGATTACAACTGGAGATTAGATGCTGCTCGAGAGCGGGACTTCATGATACCGCCTCGAGGCAAACACTGACGGATGTCGGGTCCAGACGAACTCAGAGAGAGGTTATCTCTCTTTGAGCTTCGAAACGGGCAAGCGACTTTACTCAGATGGCAGTACACCTGCCAAACAAACTTTCACCCTCAAGAAAAGATCGACTCCCTCAGGGAGCTGGAATTGATGGGTGAAATCTAAATAATTAGACGTGAGCCACAATAGACCTAAGGTCGCGGTGGAGGGAATGGAATAACCCACACAATAAAATCTAATCTAATCTAGTCTAATTATTTTCTGACGATGAGAAAGTAATAAACTTAACGAATCATCTATTTTTCTATGTATAATAAATTGTGCCTAGAATACAAAATTTTTCACAAATTATTTGAAGATTAAAATAAAAATGTTTTTACAGGTCGTATTTGAAACAATTTACATAATATCAAGGACAATGATATTCGTCTACTTTGTCCTTCGTAATCCAAGTGAAGCAATTAATGCATTTTCATTAGCTCAGGTTGTATCTTCTGTTATTTTGTGTCTTTTATATTATGGGTTTTTTACTTCATATATTAGAAAGCTGAATGAAGTTAGACAAAGTGAAAATGGGAAGAAGAATGTGCTTAACAAGCATGATGAAAAGACAATATTCTCTGACATGAGTGATTTTCCATTTACTTCTGTTTATGACTTTTTCCCTGGAGTCATGGAGAGTAAGGTAAGTTTTGTGTTTTGTGTATTTAAAACAACAAATGTTAGTTCCCATTTACAGTCGAACCTCTATAACTCCAATCTTCACAACTGGGAGTTTTATTTTTGTACCCTGCACATTTTATACAGTGACTGCTCAAAATGCGGAAAAAATTTTTACTTTTGATTTTTTTAAATATATTTATGTATAATAATAGATAGATAGATAGACAGGTTTATTGATTTCTTTAAAATAAATACATAGTACCACGAAGGCATAGAATCAGTCAAAAAAAATAATTATGCACAGATAAACATGTAAACAACAAACACAATATACAACTATAACTTAAACTTAAACAAGAAAAACATAATTATTATGCTGGTATCATTTCACAGTCTGATAACAAAAATAAGATACTCTGGCAAATGTAAATACACATTTAAATAGAATACCTAAAACCAAAACAGAGATACAATTAAAAATAAATAACGAAATAATTACTGACAAGCGTTTAATATCGAATTCATTTGCAAAGTACTTTGCCTGTGGGGTAGAAGAAAAATTGACTGCTCATTTTGGTGTTCTTAACTATAAAGAGTGTACAACCTCCATAATGGTGCGCGATAGTTTTTATTTTTATCTAGTGAGGGACACTGAAATGACAAACGTTATTCATATACTTAAAACGAAAAGATCCACTGGCTTAGATGATATTGCAGTCACTGTTATTAAACAACTTTCCGAATTGATATCGCCTTCTCTAACAGTAATCATGAATACCTCGCTTAAGTTACGCCAGTTTCCCTCGAAATTGAAAAATGCCAAAGGGGTACCAATGTATTAAAAAAAAGATCCGTTCCTGGTGGAAAACTACCGATCTGTAATGGTACTGAGTCCGTTTTTCAAAATCATGGAAAGAATTATGCATAACAGGATAACGGACTTCCTAAGTAAAAAAACGTGTTGTCTCCTTCGCTAGGGATATTCCACCAAACTGGCCTGCACGGACATGGTGCAGCATATTGCGGATTGTGTTGATAGAAAGCATCACACCGTGGGCATATTTTTTGACATGTCTCGCGCTTTTAATACCATTAATTGTACTTTCCTCGAAAGAAAATTAAACGCGGTCGGACTTAGGGGACCTGTTAGTGATTGGCTTGTGTCGTTTGTAAGAGACAGGCGGTTAGTAGTCTCAGTGGACGGTGTTAGATCTGATGAATATGAAGTTAAGCGGGGCACTCCGCAGGGAAGCGTCCTGGGACCGCTTATGTTTATATTGTATGTAGATGATCTTCCAAACTATCTGACAGGTGGGAGGTTGTTTATGTACGCGGATGATATAGCAATCGTAGTTTCGGATCCGGTATTGTCCGATGCTATGTGTAAGGTGAATCGTATTTTGTCACACTTCAGTCAGTGGTGCTGCCGCAATCACCTGATTGTAAATAGTTCTAAGACAGTTTGTGTAGAGTTTATGGGAAGATGTCGTGAGCCTTCTATTGATATTAATTTTAATTTTAATGATAACTATATTGCCTTAAGTACCTTCACCAACTTTTTAGGTTGCATTTTAGATAATAGGCTCTCATGGAAGACCCAGATAGAAGGTATATCAAACAAATTGGGTAAGACCTATTTTTGTATCATGAAGCTGAAGAACACCTTAAATGCAATTTCTCTAATTAATGTGTATTGTTTGCTTTAGTGTATAGTATGCTGGCATACAACATAATAGTGTGGGGTCATGCAAATGATTTTTGTGAGCGAATGATGGACATGTTGGATAACAATATTATCCAATTAGAAGACGTTATGTTTTCTGAAGAGTGCACTTTTTCACTTAATCCTCACTGGATGAGAGAAGAACACACGCAATACCCTCAGAAGGTTAATGTTTGGGCAGGAATTGTTGGAAACCATATGATTGGTCCCTTTTTCATTGAGGGTAATTTGAATGGCGATAATTATTTGGCACTACTTCAAAATGATGTCATTCCAACTTTGGCAAATTTAGATCAGGAAACCCTCAAGTTCCAGTGAATAAGATATGGTTTCAGCAGGATGGAGCACCACCACATTACCAACTCAATGTCCGGCAGTACCTGGATGTAATATTTCCCAATTGGTGGATAGGGAGGCGAGGATCGATAGAATGGCCAGCGCGATCACCTGACCTTACCTTATTAGATTTCTTTTTATGGGGATATGTGAAGAGCATGGTGTATTGGATTAGGTCAATCACGCCTGATATGTTAAATAATGTTAGAAGACAGTTTTATTTACGATTAGGGTGTTGCCAAGAAGTTCGTGGTAAACATTTTAAACATCTACTTCATTGACATTCATAGTTCTTTTTAATGCTTTACATTTCATTACATTTTGCATTACATTTTAGTTTTTTGTTGTATTGTAGCGAATTTCGGTAACCACATGATTTTATTTTATTCTATCTTAATTGTTGCAATAAACTTGAAACTTTTATATTTTGACACCTTTTACTTTTATATGTTAACACTTTGCTTGTCAATAAGATTTTTATCTTTGGACAATAAAGCACCTATCTATCTATAACATTTTTGAATAGAGAATGAACAGACCTTTCAAACGACATATCACAAGCCCATACTTCCCCTTTAAAAAATTGGGGGTTGTACCTGTCATTCGAAGGGGGTTGAAGGTAGGGATCGCATTTTCACGTTGAAAAATGTCAATTTATAATTTAAATTTGACGTGTTTCGGGATTTTTTATAAGAATGTACAGTAACCGAAATAATGAATTTATTCCATTTGGCTTTTACACACTGTATGTACAAATATATCACATGCGAGAAAAAACGCATAAACCAAAACCAATAAGTATATAAAATGTTCTAATAACAATCTTCTATTTTATGATAAAAGAAATCTGGTTAAAGGAAAAGTTTTGACTAGTTTAAAATTAACTTCTTGCTTACTCCATTAGAGTGGTGTTCATGTTTGTGGGACCCCAGTCCCGTGTTAAGTTTTTAAATCTTAAATTGTACATTTTTATAGAAATGTTTTATAACTTCTGACACTAATGTCAGTTTAAATGTTTGCATGACTGTTAGGACTGATCTGCATTTGACGTTTGCCTTTGTTTTGCTTTGTATTCTTTCTGTAGTTGCAGTGTTAGTCACTCGCACTGTAGACCTACCAGAAACATAGTATCTGACAACCACCTTTTTACATTCTAGGTCTAAACCACTGAAGATGGCACGTTAATGTGTCGAAACGCGTAGGGTTTTGAAAATAAATCAGTCTGTCTGGTAGTATAAAGCCTTTAATTTTCCTTTAACCATGTCAAATCCATACGTTATAACGTTCAGAAATAAATAAGAAATAATATAAAAGAAATCTGCTTTGTGGGAAATTTTCTTTTCTTAATTTTTTTGATGAGTTTATTGATCAGTTTATTTTTAGGGAAGTATATTAAATAAAGACTTATGTTTATTGACTGTGAGTTTTGCAAAACAATCTGTGGTCAAGCAAGTTCTAACTGAAGGTGAGAGATATGTGATGACGATATCACCTGTGATGACTTTTAGCCAACAGTCTTTGTACGATATAGTCAATAATCTGGGTAGTTTAGCTGCTAGGTAAGTTCTAATATAATATATTAATATTGTTCGATTGTGACATTAAGAAAGTTTGCTTTTAGATCTTTTGGTTTGTTTTGATTTTTTGCTTAGTTAGTTATAGCTTATTTGATCTCCGTACCTTCCAAGGTGTAGAACATCTCATATACATACATACATAAAATTAGTCTGCTTTCACAACACAAATATAGGGTGGCACATTGAAAACGAAACAGACCGATTTGCGTCCAGACAAATTATTTTTTTTAAGAAACGCTGAAACACGTCAATTTTAATATTGAGGGGGACATGTTTTGACATAAAACTCAACTTTGTCACATCAACCCCTTAAGGGTGGTGATAACTCTTATATTTTAAATAGGGAACATGGGTCGAGTGTTACATAATTTAAAAGCTGTTTCTTTTCTGAATTTAGCACACTATTTTTTTTGGAAGTTTTATCAACTCGTTTAAAAATTATTCACAGTTGAAGTTGCAAAAACGCATTTCACTCATTCCAATAAGAAATGTGCTGATAGTCAATGTTTTGTTAGTTTGTAAACAAAAAATTGACTATCAGAACATTTCTTATTGGAATGAGCGAAATGCGCTTTATTATTTCAGTTTATCAGTAGGTTTGATACTTGATAGTACTACCGAAAATTAATTTCACAATGGTGTATTCTGTAGAAGAAAGAGTTGAAATAATTACTCTTTTTTTCAAAAACTACGACTGTGCCAACCGTACCGCAAATTTGTTTAATGAACGACATCCGAACAGACATGTTAACAGAAAATACATTTTGGGGTTAGTTGCAAAGTTTCGACAAAGTGGTTCAGTAGCCAACAAAAAAACGGGATCCTGAACGTGAATTTCCAGTTAGAAATGATGATATTGAAGTTTTAGGACAAATTGCTGCAGACCCAACTTTGAGCACGAGAAAATTGGCCACTGTTTCAAACATCAAAAGAAGAACTATTGAGTGAATATTGAAGCATCATAAATTTCACCGGTATAAAATTCATCTTGTACAACAAGTGAATGAAGATGATTTTGATCGGCGGCTGGAGTTTTGTGAAGTTATGACTGCACGAATAGCTGATAACTGGAACTTTCTGTTCAATATCTGTTTTTCAGACGAGTACGTTTACATGAAACTCTACAGTCAGTCGTCATAATTGTCGGTATTGGGCAGATAATAATCCAAGAAATTTTCACGAAGTCCACACTCAAACTCCACAGAAATTGAATGTCTGGACTGGCATTTTTGGAGACCGTTTAATCGGACCAATTTTTCTTGATGGCAATTTGAGTGGCGAAACGTATTTGGAGTTACTAGAAGATATCGTTTACCCTCTACTAATTGACGTTATTGAAAATTATGATTGCTATCAAGAAAATCAATTAGTGTTTCAAGATGGAGCTCCTCCGCATTTTTTACGTGTTAGGGAGTTTTTGAACAGATAGTTTCCACGACAATGGATTGGGCATAGAGGTGCTATTGAGTGGCCCCTAGATCACCGGATTTAACTCCTTTAGACTTCTTTCTATGGGGCAATTTAAAGAGTAGAATTTACGCAACAGAACCGGAGTCTCTGGAAGAATTACGATGATGCATTGTTGAAGAATGCCGTCTAATAACTCCACAAATGCTCCACAATGTCAGAGCTCGTTTTGAACAAAATTTTTACTTTTGTATGGAAGCTGGTGGTCAACAATTTGAACATTTACTTAACTGAATAAACATTTTTGAATGTTTGGTTTTGTTTTTTAGTTTTTTTTTTAACGAAAAATTGACCAATTAGTGCATTTCTTATCACAATGAATGCAATCCAGAAACTGTTAGAATATCATTAAAACATTACCTGAATTGCCTATCAAACATTGAGAATCCGAAAATTGACATATTTATGTACTTTGCTAGCTCTGACAGTTTTTGTAGTATGTAGTATCCATGTCCATTGCCAATTTTGGCCCATGTTAATTTTTGATATGTCGGTATTTTCTTGTATGTGCTAATTTGAATTGATATTTGTTCCAGGTTTATCTTTCGTCCGATTGAAGAAAGCGCGTATTTCTATTTTACACAGATGATTAAACGGGATGAACCGATATCAAAGCAAGACCTTGTAAGTATAATTTGTTTAATAGAATATGAAACATTTGGCGAATACAGGCAACATGTCTGTCAAATAGTAATGTAATCGTGTAACTGTAATGGCAATGAAATCAAACGACCCTATTGAGAGCCGATCTCTGCTGGTACTCTGACGACTCCAAAACCAATATGGGAGTAGGAGCCGACGCATATGGGGGCAGCACCGATGCTAGACTATCAGCTAGCCTCGGCAAGTACACAACCATACACCAGGCAGAAGTGTATGCCATCGAGATGTGTGCAAGGGAAAGTATAGAAAACCAGTGCACACACAAATAGATAAAGATATATGCAGATAGCCAAGCTGCAATAAAGGCTCTTGGTTCCTACCATTGTAATTCAAAAACGGTATGGAGTTGTAAATCTGCCCTTAAAGAACTGGGCAGCTGTAATGAGGTGTCGCTGGTCTGGATACCGAACCACTCGGACCATGATGGCAATGTTGCGGCCGACACGCTTGCCAGGAGTGGCGCCCAGAGATACTTTGTCGGACCAGAACCGGTGCTGGGGATAACATCATGCATAGTAAAACGCACCTTAAAGACCTGGACAGAAATAATGACAATCCAGTATTGGCAAAATCTTCCAGGATTAGCTCACTCTAAGGCCTTCATAAATGGCCTGTCTGAGACAAGGGCTAAAAAACTTCTAGAGCTAAACAGACTACAACTGAGTACTCTAGTCAGCCTGTATACAGGACACTGCCGCTTGCGTCACCACATGCACCGAATTGGAGTCGGTCAGGAAACTGAGTGCCAGCTGTGTATGGAGAGTGACGAAACAGCAGAGTACATATTGTGTTCCTGTCTGGCGGCGGACAGGACTAGACACCTGCTCTTTGGCAAGACAAAGCTTGCTCCTGAAGATCTGGATCAACTATCGCCCACAAAGATTATCGACCTCTGCAGGAGGCTGGCTTTGTTGGGCGAAATATACACCATTAGGCGTGAGCCACAATAGACCTTATGGTCGCGGTGGAGGGACCAGTATGGCCCACTCACATATAAACCTAACTGTAATGCTGGAATTAAAATTACAAACATGTGAAAATTATTCGAACAATTCTTGTCAAACCTGTCAAAGTGATGCTAATTATTTTTATTTTATTAAAAGATGCACACAATACTGTTATATTTAATATTTATTATGTAACCCCCTGCCAGTTACAAACGTGGGGTTGGATTACTGATAGCACCGTTCAACCCTCAGGTGAATTACTGACAATATGGCAAATTGGTGCCACTTCGGAGAACTATTGGTATTATGGCAACGTGGCGCCCATCGGCAGAATTGCTGCTAATATGGCAACATTGGGAGAACCCTGATTTATTAAAGAAAGTTCGTTTTTAAAAACCGTTATATTATTCATCAATCAGAAGACGACACCTTCAGCCGTGCTAGAGGGTTTGCTGATGCTGCCACCGCTTCCCATCTGTATCAGAAGCGAGGCTAGGCGTCGCATCTCAGAATGCGAAACATTGGAAACTGGTGTGGTGAGGGAGTAATAACAGGACGTGCAAAAATTGCCAAGGAGGTGGAAAAAGAAAGTTCATTTTCCACCATCAAGGTACGAAATGCAGAGAATTATATTGAGCTGACCAGAATCCCTAGGACGGATCAATAGAGGGAAAATAAGCTTGCTTTCCAACCTGCTAGCCTGGTCTGTTTTACCGACGGATCACAGCTGGAGGAGCAGCACTCCTCCGGTGCAGGAATATACATCGATAGCCTGGGGGTGCGGGACAGCTATGCTCTGGACGCATATACCAGGCATTCTAAACGGAGTTGTATGCTATTTTGTCTGTAGCTACTCGACAGGATGTGAGGATGAGCCCTGAGAAATGTGTATACATTTGCTGGGATTGTCAGGCGGCACCCCGGGCAGTCTGCTCGCCCAAGATTAGGTCAATGCTAGTTCAGGAGTGAGCTGATGATCTTGCGGGACTGTCCAGGACAAAGGAGG
This sequence comes from Tillus elongatus, assembly GCA_964006375.1. Classification (NCBI taxonomy): domain Eukaryota; kingdom Metazoa; phylum Arthropoda; class Insecta; order Coleoptera; family Cleridae; genus Tillus; species Tillus elongatus. The sequence continues at coordinate 13,130,988 of OZ023268.1, read as the reverse complement.
TACAACTTATGTGGTTTCTGGGCCATTTTGGCATGGCAGGGAATAATGTGGCGAATGACATCGCAAGGGTTGGTTCTCGGTGGAGTTTCTGTGGCCCAGAGCCTGCTATAGGCTTAAGTAGGAAGGTGGTTTCCGACATCCTAGATAAATGGACTGAGGAGGCCATGGCGAAGCATTGGAGGTCGGCCAGTGGGTGTAGGCAGGCGAGGGAGTTCGTGGAGAGGCCGGATAGAAACAAGGCTGTCTGGCTTCTTGGTAGGAGTCGTTCTGCGCTTCACCGCACCATTGGGGTGCTAACAGGCCACTGTACTCTCTGAAGACACCTTACGTTGGTAGGTGTCGAGAGGGACCCCATTTGCCAGGAAATGCGGCGAGACTGTAGAAACGTCTTATTTCTACTTGTGTGAATGCGAGGCTTTTGGGAGTCTTCGAACAGAATTGTATGGTTCGGAGACTCTACAGAGGAGCCAGGTAAGTTCCGTCCAATAGAAGACCATCATGGCCTTTATTTTAAGGTCGAGGAGGTTTGGTGACGGAACCGAGGAGGGGTAGGGAATGGTTTCTGGGTGCCGGGGTTGGCCAAAAGGGCCCAATGTGGCTACTTACCTGGAGCTATCCTCCCCACCATTGCTACTACTACCACTACTACTACTAATCAATCAGTAACTTACTTACTCATACTACTGGAAAGGGTTGTGTGAAGACCTGGAGGAGGACATGTGGGGAAAGGGATACAGAGTGTTTGTAAAGAGCCTGGGCTGTCAGATACTTCCCTATAACCTGATGCTGGATAGAAAAGAGGAGATAATCCAACAACTCTTTCATATAACTAATGATAACTGGTTCAGAGGAGGGAGAACGGAGGAGTTTTATGTCTTCACTCAACAAGAACTGGAGCGGCCATCAAACCAGACGAAGCTTGAAAAAGCCCCAGGACCTGACAAAATTCCCCCGCAGGCGGTCAAGATAGTGGTGGAAACAGTATGACATATAGTGTTGCAAGTTTTCAATGAACTCTTCCGTAGGCAGTTCTTCCCTTTCATCTGGAAATAATGCACTGTACTGCTGATATGGAAGGGCAAGGAAGAGGATTCTCCTTCATCCTACAGATCTTTATGCATGCTGGGAAAACTTCGATAGAATGATCAAGGCACGAATAGAGGAAGAACTGGAACAAGTGGGCGGATTATGCGGTAGGCAATTTGATTTCAGGAGGGGCCGCTCTGCAGTCCAGGCAGTTAAATGGGTTGTGGACTCAACTAAGAGCAGCAGGTGTAAATGGGTAGTGATTATTGCGTTGGACGTCAGTAATGCATTTAACTCCACCACATGGAGCATTATCATAGACAAATTGCAAAAAAAAGGGATATCTAGGTATTTGATTAACCTGGTGGAAAGCTATTTTCACGAGAGAAATATCAGACTGACAAGACACTGGACATGATGGCTGGAGTCCCACAGGGATGTTGCCGCTAATACATCCTGTATTACGCCTCCTCGCCTTGCGGCTTCCAGAGGAGGCAACGAGACGTGGATGACCTGGCGATACTAGTGGAGGCTGATGACGATGATGACCTGATGTTTGGAGTGTATGAGTTGCTAGCCAGGATAAACAGGTGGATGACGCAGAGAAACCTCGTACTTGCGTCATAGAAGACAGAATCTGTGATCCTGAAAGGCACACACAGAAAACGTAGCCATATCAGCTTTCATATGGCTGACGCGAGGATTACACCAGCGAGCCACTTAATCTACCTAGGAGCCTGGCTTGACGAAAGATTGAACTTTCACGAACACCTGAGAGTGGTGATGAGGAAGGCGGAAGAGAGACTGTCGTTTATAGCAGGGATCCTCCCAAATGTTGGCGGCCCAAGAAGCCCAAAGAGAACGGTCTTGTGCGGCATTATCCACTCCACAGTCAGCTACAGAACTCCTGTGTGGGAAGAGATAATGAAAAACCAAGTGTGCAGAAACAAGATCGTCGACATACAGCGAAAGGCCCTACTGAGAGTCTCGAGTGGCTACAGGACAGTATCCACTTCTGTCGCCCAGGTGGTGACGGGTGTTCTGCCCATGGACCTGTTAATCGAGAAGCGGTGTCGGCTGTACAGCAATGAGAATGGACACCTGGCATCGACGAAAGCCAAGGAAAGAGAGAAGACAGTTGACCAGTGGCAGGAGAGGTGGAACAATCACACTGAAACAGCGCCCTGGACAAGGACGATCATACCGGACCTCAAATGATGGGTATACTGCAAACACAGGAGGCTGGACTTCTATCTAACGATCATTGACGCTGTCATTCAGGTGTTGTTTTGTGGTGACAAAATCAAGGAGAATTGCCAAAAATTAATTGATTCTATGCTAAAACGAGTTGAAGTTGTGATAAAAGTCAAAGGGGGACAAATACCCTATTCAATAACACTAAAATATTTGTAAACTAGTACTGTTTGTATTTTTTTAAATAAACGATATTTAACGTAAATCAGCCCATGTTCACATCAATTTGCACAATACGGTATGTGATGATATATGATTCATAATTAAAATAATTAACTAAAAATTCAATTTAGTTCTCAATTTTTAATTTTTTTAGTTTGGGAATTAAAATGGTTTTAATGCACCACGTCCTAACCTAGTACGTCAAAAAGCTATTTGAGTGCATGTTCTGTGTAGTTAGAACAGTTATTAAAGAGTAGAGAGCAGACATTCAAACAGTTTTTGAACGCACACTTAAGCATTCAAATACACTAATCGTTGTTTGGATTGATTGTCAAATTGGCTCAAACAATACATGCGATTGCATAATCACCAGGTATAGTAGTAGCAGTAGCATGGTGGGGAGGCCAACGCCAAGCAAGTAGGCCACAATGGGCCCTTGTTGTCAACTCCAGCATCCCAGAAACCATGCTCTACTCTTCCTCGGTTCTGTCCCCAAACCACCTCGACCTCGAAATGAAAGCCGTGACGGTCTTCAATTGGACGGTACTTACCTGATTCCTCTACAGAGTCCTCGATCCGAACAATTCTGCTCGAAGACTCCCAAAAGCCTCGCATTCACACAGGTAGTGGTAAGACGTTTTTTCATCCTCGCCGCATTCCTGGCAAATGGGATCCCTCTCTACGCGTATCAATGTGAGGTGTCTTCTAAGGGCGCAGTGGCCTGTCAGCACCCCAAGGATGCGGCGAAGCGTAGGTTGACTCCTACCGAGTAGCCAGACAGCTTTATCTCTGTCCGGCCCCTCCACAAAGTCCTTCGCCTGCCTACAGCCACCAACTGACCCCCAGTGCCTCTCCATTGCTTCCTCTGTCCACCTGTCTAAGGTGACAGAAACCGTCTTCCTACTTATGCCTATCGCAGGCTCCGGGCCACAGAACGGCCGCCGGGAATCAAGCCTAGCGAGATTATTCGCCACCTCATTCCCCGCTACGCCACAATGTCCCGGAACTCGCACCAGTTGCACCTCCTTTGTCCTGGCTAGTCCTTTGAGGGCGTCAGCGCACTCCTGAACCAGTGTTGACCTGATTCTGGCCGCGCAGACTGCCCGGAGGGCCGCCTAGCTATCCGAGCAAATGTACACACATTTCTCGGGGCTTCTCCTCACATCCTGTCTATTGTCTATTGGCCACAGACAGGATAGCGTACACCTCTGTTTAGAATGCCGTGGTATATGCGCCAAGAGCATAACTCTCGCGCACTCCCAAGCCTTCGATGTATATTCCCGCACCGGAGGATTGTTGATCCTCCAGCCGTGATCCGTCGGTGAAACAGACCAGGCTTGCGGGCTGGAATGCAACCTAATTTTCCCTCCACTGATCTCTACTGGGGATCCTGAGGGTATATGGCCTCGTCAACCTAATATCATCCTCGGCATCCCGTACCTTGATGGCAGAAATCGGAATTTCCTTTTCCACCTCCTTGGCAACTCTTGCATGCCCTATTACTGCTCCCTCTCCGCATCAGTTTCCAGAGTCTCGCATTCCGAGATGTGACGCCATAGCCTCCCTTCTGATACAGATGGGAAGCGGTGGCAGCATCAGCAAGACCTCTAGCGCGGCTGAGAGTGTCGTCCTCATAGCACCTGTGATACCCAGGATTGCCAGCCTTTGGAGTTTGGCCAGCTTCCTGCTGGTAGTTTGGTTCACACCACACCACCAGACCAACATCCCATAGAGGATTCTCGGCCTGACGATCACAGTTAAATCCAGTGAAGGATCCGAGGATTAAGTCCCCAGGTTCTCCCTATCACTCGACGCAGCTGCTAGAGGGTCGCTACTCCCTTCCTCACTACTTGTTCTATTTGCGACCCCCGTGTTAGTTTGGAGTCCAGGACCACCCCCAGATATTTGACCTCCCGTACTAAAGCTAAAGGGCGCCCTGAACCCCCCTACATTCCTCTTCTTGGTGAATAGGATCATCTCCGTCTTCGCCGGGTTTACGGAGAGTCCCAGCTCACCACACCACCTTTCAATTATGCTGCAAGCACCTTGCATGCACTCACAGACGACTCCGAGGAATTTGCCGGATAACCAGGTATTAGAAGGGTTATCAGATAGTTGTTTGCTTAGTTTCAGTCCAGCTACTGAAAAATCCAGCAGCTGTAGTTGGCAAAACGTCCAGTAAGCCATTAACTTAGCTCAATTACTGCAAAATAACTAGGAAGTCACTAGCATTCCAAATACATATTTTATTTGTTACTAATTACTAATACAATATTTATTTTAGAAATCCATGTCAGAATCTGCAACAGTTTTGAGCCAGCTAATTAAAATAGTAACAAGTATTGGTTTAGTGGTGGTTATATTTGGTCAAGCCTACAGTTATACTCTTCTTTATCTGTATGGAGGTCACAAACTAGTTGAAAATGGTTTATCTGTTTCTCTGTTGAGGTTTCATAGCTTCGCTATTGTTCTGTTAGCTGTGAATGGTGTTACAGAAGGTTATGTTAATGCTACAATGAATAACAAGCAATTAGATAGGTAAGTTCACAGTTTTAGTGAATCTTCATTTTAAAAAAATTATTGATAGAGAGGTATCGATGGTAAGACTTCCGGAAAATGTCTGCAAATGAGCGCAAATTAGGGCCCCTGGAACCCATATCCAGGCTCAGTTAAAAAGTTTATATATACAGTGTGTCCCAAACTGGATGGGAATGTATTGCTATCTCCGTTATTATTAGATATAGGAAGACGGTTAAATTAGCAATGTTTTGTAGAATTTCATGCTCGTTCCAAATATGACTTGTATTTTGCCGTGCCTTGTTTTCAAGATATTTTGAAAAAAACAAAATTTGTCGATTTCTTTTTTCTTCAATATCTAAGTAGGCGTTGATCTGACATGTCTAAGACTTGCACATTATCAGGACACTTTTTACATAGTAGTCTTTTTGTGCTATTTTCAACTTTGGTTGAGCTACAGGTATCAACGCTTGTTTTTATTATGGCAGCTATATTGAATTTTTTGCTCATGTGAAAAGAGCTTTCCAATGATGTGCAACATGCTTGAGAAATCTTGTAATTGCACTGACAATTTTGAGAAAAACTGTTTTGAGGATAGTAGGCTATGAAATCCAATACCAGAAAACAAATGACAAAAAAAAGGTGTTCAAAAAGCAGTAGGCCATGGATTCTAACAATAGACTTCTACTTTTAACATACTTTTCCATAATGATTCGCGATAAAAAAAAGACCTTTGAGCACAGCAATGAATCAGCCCATTATTAAAAATGATATTTTACATTACAACATTATCCTAAAAAATTGTTATAATTTAATTAAATAGGTAAACCTAGTAAATAACTAAATTTACTAGCAGAACTCAATAAAAAGCAGCTTAATGATTTACAAAGACGCCTTGGAAAATTGTTTGATTTTTAAACGTAAGTCAACTGAAAAACAACAAAAGAAAGGTTGCTATGGATATAACACTATCACAACAATGAAGAATACTGTCAATCTTAATTATCTGAACATTTTGACAAGCAATTTAACATGTTGCTTAAAATTTTGTACTAAATAGTTTGTTTCCTGTTTATTTTAAATATTATTCAACAATATGTTCAGTAATGAAGAATATTTTGACATGTTGGAATGTTATATTCATTCTAACCGAAATACTGAGGCAGCTGCAAATTCATATCAAAACAACTACCCAGAAAGACGACAACCAAACACCAAAATATTTCGCAGGATAGTGACCAATCTATTGAACGATGGTAGCTTCCACGCAAAGAAACTACCAATGCCTAGAAATGAAGAAAGAAATAATGACGTCTTACAGGTTTCAAAAGAAAACCCTCCGCAATCTGTTCGGTTTTATGGTGAACAAATTGACGTTGCAAAAAGTACGGTACACCATGTATTAAAACAAAGTCATTACCATCCATACAAATCTACAATCGTACAAGATTGACGATTACCCTAAGCAACTTCAATTCTGCAGATGGTATCAAGGACAATGTCAGCAAGATGAAAATTTTCATTTGAAAATAATATGGACTGATGAATCCAGATTTACAAATTGCGGTGTGTATAATCGCCATAATAGGCATTATTGGGCAAATGAAAATCCCCATCTAAAGAAAGAAAGACGATTGCAAGACAGATTTCGTATTAATGCTTGGTGTGGCTTACTAGGTAAAAAACTGTTATCTTTATTTGTAGATTAGACAGTTAATTTTAGAAAATTTCAGGTAACTTCATTGTTGGTCTGTTCTTTTTTGAAAATAATTTAACTGGGGAAAGGTATCTTAATCTATTGAGAAATGATATCTTACCAACAATTAGAAGAGTTCATGATAATTTAGACGAGATTTTGTACCAACAAGACGGTTATCCAGCTCACAATGCTAGGATTGTAAAAGAATTTTTATAGCAAAATTTCAATAATCGTGTCATCTGTAACAATGGGCCGGTTCCTTGGTGTGCTTGAAGTCCTGATATAACCAATGGATTTTTATTTTTGGGGAACTCTGAAGAATGATGTGTATAAATTCGATCCACCACAAAATATCAATGAATTACGAAACAGAATCATGGAAGCTATCAATAATATTAACCAAAACACCCTCACCAGAGTTTGCAGGCATGTTTCAAAAAGCTGTATAAAGTGCATTGAACAAAACGGTGGCCATATTGAACAACTTTCTATTTAGTGTATTTTTAAGTTTCTATTTTATTATTTGTTGGTTTCTGTTTCTAATTGTGTTGTTTTGTGGAGTTTAGGTTTCTATTTGTTATTGCCGGGTTTCGTTATTGAACTGTTTCACATAATATTACCTAGCATTATTACCCAATTAAGTATTGTAAATTAAATCACAATATTTTTTTATCGTGAATCATTTCGGAAAATGATGTTAAAAGTAGAAGTCTATTGTTAGACTCCATGGCCTACTGCTTTTTGAACACTTTTTTTTTTGTCATATGTTTTCTGGTCTTGGATTTCATAGCCTACTAGCCTCAAAACGGCTTTTCTCAAAATTGCCAATGAAATTACAAGATTCCTCAAGCATGTTGTACATCATTGGAAAACTCTTTTCACAGACTATCACACGAGCAAAAAATCCAATATGACTGCCATAATAAAAACAAACGTTGATACATGTAGCTCAACAACAAATGACAATCCAAAGTTGAGAATAACACAAAAAGATTACTCTGTAAAAAGTGTCCTGATAATGTGCAAGTCTTAGACATGTCTTATCAACGCTTAGATATTGAAGAAAAAAGAAATCGAAAAATTTTGGTTTTTTCAAAATAACTCGAAAACGAAAAGAGGCAGGGCAACATACGAGTCATATTTGGAACAAACATGAAATTCTACAAAACATTGCTAATGTAATCAACTCCCTATCTCTAATAATAAAGGAGATAGCAATACATTCCCATCCAGTTTGGGACACACTTTATATATATATATATATATATATATATATATATATATATATATATATATATATATATATATATATATATATATATGCTCTTATGATTCGTGTTTTTCAATTATCCATGTTGCCGATCCCCCCATTAGCTCAAAAAGTCGGGAGTATACTATATTTATATTAATTACAAGGCACTTTTTAAAGATATATTTAAAATATCTTTATTTTCCAGCTTATATATGTTAAAAAAACACACAATAACTTAAAATTGAAATTGCTTCTTGTATGTTTGATATAAACGATACATTAAAAACTCGGGACGCAGCAAGTGCGTTATGGTAGTGAATTTTTATTAAATGTTTCAAATTTAAATAACTCAATTTTATATAAACTTAGAGAGTTTAATTTTAATACGTAGTAAGTTCTTTCCTAAGGCAAGATCTCCACAAAATTTCATTAAAATAACTTTGTAATTTTCGGAGAAAAAAATTTTTTTTCGAAAGAAAATTTAAAATTTGAATAACTCAATTTTCTCTAAACTTAGACAGTTGAATTCTGGTACGCAGTACAATCTCTCCTGAAGCAACATATATACTAAATTTCAATAAAACAGCTTTGTTACTTTCGGAGAAAAAAATTTTTTTTGAAAGAAAACTCAAAATTTTCCCGGAAAACCCCGTCCGATTTTTCTGACTAACGAACTTATCCAAGCCATTAATAAAAGAAAGGCACTTGCCAAGTTTCATCGAAATCGATTAATTATTTTTTGAGTTAGCGGTTGGATATATATATATATATATATATATATATATATATATATATATATATATATATATATATATATATATATATATATAAACATATAAAAATTGAAACTGACCCCGGATATGGGTTCTAGGGGTCCTAGTTCGCACTCATTTGAAAGAATTTTTGCAAAGTCTCACCATCGATACCTCTCTATTAGTGAATTTTTTAAAATAAAAATTCACTAAAAACCAGGTTAAATAAAAAGAAAAATGTACCTAACTGCTTTCTTGGGTTTTAATTTCAGTATTATTTTACAGGTATAACTACATGATGGTGATATTTTCTATTAGTTTTTTGTTGATTTCTTATGTATTTACCACTATTTTTGGGCCAGTTGGGTTTATTTTAGCCAATTGTATAAATATGTTGGCCAGAATTACACATAGGTTAGTAGAACTTTTTCAGACGATTTATGAAAGCGTTATTAAAACTATAATCTTGTCATTCCAGTATCTTGTACATAAAAAAGCGATATGAAGACACGGCATTCACGCCTCTAGAAGGTCTCATTCCAGGAGTTAAGTTCTTATCAACTTTAATAGTCTCAGGAATTATAATTAAAATATCGGAGGTAGGTAGCTATTGCTTTATTAATTTTTTACATATACCTTGTCTTACGTAACCATACATAAGAATCAATGTGCTTTAATTTAAGAAGGAATACTACCAAAGTAATATGTTTTTTAATATGGCTTGACTTCTGATTATATCATAAGTTGCCCTCCTTCAGTTTCCTTCTTTTAAACAATAATAATAATAATAATAATAATGACTTTATTTTCCTTGAAGCACCAAATAAATATTTATCGCGAAACAGGTAGAAGTAAGATCTTGAATTCTGAAACTAATATATCAGCAAATACATTCAATGAATTTTTTACATCCCATGCAGAGAGGTTGGTAAATAATGCAGTGGGAAATAAATTAAATTCCCCAGAATCTTATTTCTCTGGGATTCAAAGTCCTGCGAACTATTTTTTTATGAAACCAGTTGTTGAGGAGGATGTCAGGAATGCTATCAATAAACTTAAAAATACAAAATTAAAGGATATATTTGGTAGGGACTCGTATGTCATTAAGAGGTCTGGGGATTTTATTACTCTGCCACTGACACATATCTTTAATATGTGCATCACGCAGAGTTGTTTCCCTGCGTTGATGAAATGTGCGAAGGTACTTGCATTTTTTAAGAAGGGGGACTGCAATCATCCTGGCAATTTTAGGCAGGTTTCAGTTTTGTCGAAACTTTAAAAAATCTTCGAATTTCTTATTTTCCAACAACTTTATAGTTACTTTAAAGATAACCATCTATGAACATCAGTATGGTTTCCGCAAGAGATGCAGCACCATGGATGCGATATCGTATCTTCTAGAGGTCATAAATTGTGCTTTTGAACAGAGAAAGCAGTGCTGTGCAGTCTTTGCAGACTTAACAAAGGCATTTGATTGTGTCTCACACGAAATATGTTTGACAAAGTTGAGTCATTATGGTATTAGAGGGGGGTTAAGGAGTCGCGGGCCAAAGGACTCCAGGGGGCAAGCTGAGGAAGTGGAAATAACAACATAAACTCCCGATGAAGCTTTCCCCAAGACCGTCATGCGCGGTAAAAATCCGCATCCTGCACGAGGTGACCCTGCTAATAACTAAACATGACGGATCTAGACAAGGAGGTCGAACTAAACTCCCCCAATCTACGGTGTCACGTGACCCGTGCCTATGGATGGATGGCACCAGGGCGATGGTGTCGTGAACGGAACCTCTGGAGTACCAGGCAACCCTCCAGAGTAACCCGCCTTGCACCACACAGGGGGTTCTGATGGTGTGGACAGTATTTCCCCCATTCTCGTGGGAACAACATGAAGATTATAAATACATATAAAACCAAAACCAATGAGGCTCGAGGAGTGGCTCCGGCTACAGACTTGAGCCTTGAGTCTATCCCGGAAACGGAGACGAGCCAGGGTGCGGCAGCGGACTCTGGAGGTCCCACGACCGGCGTAGATACGGGGGATCAGGGGGTAGCTTCGGCCAGAGACCTGTCCCCGACACCCAAGCTGGAGGCTGGGTCCCACCGGAGGGCGGCGAGCTCCGCGGACTCCGGGGGCCCCTCCACCAGTGAGGACTCTACTGTTAGAGTAGAGGGACTGCCCCGGCAGTCCAAGCGTCTTTCCGGGGCGCAAAGAAAGAAGCTCCGGAGGGCGCAAAAAATGGCGGCCGGGACCTGGACGGTCGAGAAACCTGTAAAGGCGCAAGAGGGGAGTGCGGGTCAGAAGAGGACGCGCTCGAACTCTAGCACGCCCACTACAGACAGACGTTCCAAAAGGGCCAGGGTGCCTGTAAAGGCGCAAGAGGAGAGTGCGAGTCGGAAGACGCCGCGCTCTGGCTCTAGCACGCCTACTACAGACAGACCTCCCAAAGGAACTAAGGCCGGAACACCGGCGCAGACTGGCTCTTACAGGGAGGCTGCGGAGGGCCTCGGGATGGCGGTGATTGACAGACGCCATCCTGAGGTCACGCTAGACCAGGGGAAGGCGGACCTGATCCAGGCTGCGGTGGTAGCTGCAGTGGACTCTCTTCAGGAAGGGGAGAGCCCGCCTCAGTTCCACCGGACGCGCCTGACGGGGGGCATCCTCTGGATAACCTGTGCCGGCCCGCAGTCGCGGGACTGGCTGCGGAAAACGATCGGGGGCCTCGGTCAGATTTGGGAGGGGGCGGACTTGACAGCCGTCGAGCCCAAGGAACTCCCAAAGAGACGCAAGGTCCTCGTACGGATCCCTGACACCGTCCCGCAGGAGACGGTGATCAGCAGACTTAAGATCCAGAACCCTGAACTGGGGACGCAACACTGGTCGGTTCTAAGCAGGAAGGCAGAGGAGAAAGGACAGACGCTCGCCTTCTCGATCGACCCGACATCTTACAGAGCCCTTGAAGGAACCTCCTTCAAGGCATTCTGGGGCATGGGAAGGGTTAGCTTCCGCCCACTGGGGAAGCAATTAAGGGTTAATGGGACTTAGGTTCCTTCAGGTCAACCTCCAACACAGTAGGGCAGCCACGGCCGGACTACTAATGGCTCTGAGGAACACGGATGTGGCCCTCATCCAGGAACCGTACTCCTACAAAGGAGAGATCAAGGGACTCGGCGGAGCTAATGGAAAGCTCATCTACAGCAGGTCCAGCGAGAATCCGAGGGCCTGCATTTTTGTCAGGGAAGGGATAGAGTTTCTCCCTCTAATGAATTTCTGTTCCAGGGACCTGGCAACGATCAAAATCCGATGTGGAGGAGCGGATGGGCTGAGGGACATTACTGTCGCGTCAGCCTATCTGCCAGGGGACAGCACGGACCCTCCTCCACCCAACGAATTGGAGCAGCTGATGGTGGGTAGCAGAGCAGGTGGATGGCAGACCATCATCGGCATGGATGCGAATGCGCACCATGAGTTGTGGGGTAGCTCGGACACAAACTCTAGGGGTGAGGCACTTTTACAATTCTTTATGAAATTTAATTTAGACATATTGAATAGAGGTAATAAACCGACATTCGTCACAACACGGCGTGAGGAAGTTTTAGACCTAACAGTTTCCACCCAGTTTCTGAGTGACTTTGTTAAAAGCTGGGCTGTGTCTGGGGAAGTGAGTAGCTCAGACCACAGATACATCCGGTTTGAAATCGCCAAAGTCGAAAGAGAAACGGTATGGTACCGGGACCCCCGCAAGGCGGACTGGGAAGCCTACAGGGCAGACCTAGCTGTGGAACTGCGGGGGGTTGAGAGGGCCATAAGGGATTCAATAGACCTCGAGATTGCAGCAGTCCAATTGCGAGACGCAATTACCTCGGCCTATAACGCCAACTGCCCCCTGAAAATGAGGGTGTCCACCAGGAACGTCCCATGGTGGAACGAGGACCTCAGGCAAAGGAGGACGCAGGTTCGTAAGCTGTTTAACGCGGCCAAAAGGTCGGGAGCATGGGATGAATATAGACAGGCCCTATCGACCTATAACAAAAGACTGAGGGACGCCAAGAAGGAGTCGTGGAGGAGGCACTGCGAAGAAGTGGAAAACACGTCCGAGAGTGCTCGACTACACAAGATCCTGTCTAAGGGCCCTCAGACTAACATAGGCTCCCTTAGAACACCCACGGGAGGCTTTACAAGCTCGGGGGAGGAAACTATGGAAATTTTACTCCAGACGCACTTCCCCGGCTGTAACATAATAAACCAATCACCTCCGGACTGGGAACACTCAGAAATAGAGGCGCCTTATAGGCGGGCATCTAGAGTAGACTGGACAGTCGCTAAAGAGGTGGTTACCTGGAGCAAAATCAGATGGGCCATTAACAGCTTTAAGCCATACAAATCGCCGGGATTTGATGGAATAATGCCCATCATGCTCCAACAGGGGATAGATATACTGGCGCCGGTGCTTACCCTCATTATGAGGGCCAGCCTGGCTCTGGGGTACATTCCGAGGGCATGGAGACTGGCCAGGGTTGTATTTATTCCTAAACCTGGGCGTCCAACAGACCAGGCAAAGTCCCTGAGGCCAATAAGTCTCATGTCCTTCTTGCTGAAAACAGTGGAAAAACTGCTCGACCGGCACATTAGGGGCGGTGTACTGGAAGCATATCCTCTACACTGCGGACAATATGCATACAGAGCAGGATTCTCAACAGAAACAGCACTGCACCAACTGGTGCTGAAACTGGAGAATACGCTGGAGAACAAGGAGGTGGCGCTGGGGGCCTTCCTAGACATAGAGGGGGCCTTTAGCAACACCTCGTTCGGATCGGTTCTGGCAGCTGCCCGGGAGCGTGGAATAGAGGAGACCTGCTGCAGGTGGATCGGTTCCATGCTCAGGGACAGGGCGGTGTTCACCTCACTCGCGGGAGGGACTCTGCTGGCGGGGGTCGCGGCGGGGTGTCCGCAGGGGAGCGTTCTGTCTCCCTTGCTCTGGTGTCTAGTCGTGGACGGCCTGCTGGGGAGGCTCTCGGGAGGGGGGTATGAGGTACAGGGCTATGCGGACGACATTGTCATCATAGTCCGAGGAAAGGTCACACAGGCAGTGTGGGAGCGTATGCAGACTGCACTGAAAGTGGTGGAAGGGTGGACGGTTGATCAAGGGCTCGGGGTGAGCCCCGAGAAAGCAACCGTCGTGCCGTTTACGAGGAGGAGGAAGTGTGAAAGCCACAGAACTCTCACTCTATACGGTAGGAGCGTTCCAATGGCCAGGGAGGTAAAATATCTTGGGGTCGTATTGGACTCTAAGCTAACCTGGAATGGTCACATTGGAAAAATACTGCGTAAGGCAGTCATGACCTTAGCCGTCACTAGGCGGCTATATGGAAAAACGTGGGGACTAAGACCTAGTATGGCCCACTGGCTGTACACAAGGGTGGTCAGACCATCGTTAACATATGCGGCACTGGTCTGGTGGCCTAAGGTGACACAATCCAGTGCCAAACAAAAACTAGGCAAGATCCAAAGGATGGCTTGCCTAGGCATCACAGGGGCCATGTCTTCAACCCCAACAGCCGCCATGGAGGTGTTGCTGGATCTACCCCCCCTACACTTCGTTATTATGGGAGAGGCCAGGCTAGGACTATACAGACTAGCCTGCAATGGTAGACTGAAGATCAACCCAGGCTTCAGGGGCCACTGCAAAATTCAGGAGATCGTGAAGGAACCCATGCTTGAAATGAGGTCAGACTTCGCGAGCCCGCGAATGTGCAGGGAAAACAACTTCACAGTGGAAATCCCTGATCGCGGGGCATGGCGGGAGGAGACACCGGGCATACCACGGGACGCGCTCGTCTGGTTCACGGACGGATCTGGCGGGGAGCGTGGGACGGGGGCAGGTGTTTACTCGGAAGGACCGAGGGTAAGTCACAGTATTTCCCTCGGAGCCCATGCAACGGTGTTTCAGGCCGAGATGTACGCCATCCTGCACTGTGTGCGGGAGAACAAGAGGAGGGGCTACACCAACAAGCGGATCCTCATAGCCACAGACAGCCAGGCAGCCCTTAAGGCACTAAGTAGCCCACGGGTAAATTCCTGGCTGGTGAGTGAGTGCCGAGACGAGACGAGCGACCTGGCTGGGCAGAATGAGGTGACCCTCATCTGGGTGCCGGGTCACTCGGGGGTCAAAGGCAATGAAGAAGCTGACAGTCTCGCAAAGAGGGGGTCAGCAGAACCATTTATGGGACCAGAACCGGCTCTGGGCGTGTCAAAGAGCACTGCCAGGGGAGCCATTAAGTCCTGGGTCAGAAACCAACACAAGGTGTACTGGGCGGACTGTCCAGGGCTCAGACATGGGAAGTCAATAATTGACGGACCCAGTTCAAAGAGAGCTGTGGAGCTGCTAAACCTTAGCAGAGGACAGCTCAGAAACACAACAGGTCTCTTGACGGGACACATGGCCGTCAAGAAACACCTACATAAAATGGGGCGGTTCGAAGGGGACCTCGCATGCAGACTCTGCGGCGAGGGGGAGGAATCAGCCCAGCACATCTTGTGCGAGTGTATAGCTCTGGACCGGAAAAGACAACTGATCTACGGTCACTCTAGACCGGAGACAGAGCAATATAAAACTTCACCCTACCAATCGCTGTGCAGACTAGTTCAAGGCACAGTGATTTTGGAATGGGTGGAGTAAGACTAGGGGTATGCACAATCAACCAAGGGTTGCGGTGCTATCGGGGCGGCAAGGCCGCGGACGAGCCCTGAGGGAACAAAAAAAAAAAAAATGGTATTAGAGGAGCCTGCCTGGAGTTGCTGTGGTCATACCTTGATAATAGAACACAGAGAGTTTTTCATGGTGGGAAATACAGTGAAGTGGGATACATTCATAGAGGGGTGCCTCAGGGTTCTATACTAGGGCCACTTCTCTTTCTCATATATATAAATGATCTTCCTCCTAACATTCCTAATGGCATCCAACAGAGCAGGATAGGAACAGCCCCCTTTGCAGATGACACAACTTTTATTATCACTGGTAGTGATGTCAATAAGACTGTGGACAATGTTCTTCGTGAGGCGAGAGCTTGGTTTAATGATAATGAACTGTTCCTCAATGAGGATAAGACAGCTTTAATCAGTTTTCATGCCAGGGTTACTTCTAATGAGTCTAACACTGCTAGGAATTTTCTCGGTCTCAACATCAACCCTGCTCTTGTATGGAGGAGCCAAATAGACTCGTTGGCTGGTAGGCTAGCCTCATCAGTGTATGCAGTGCGTAAGATTTCTGCAATGGCTGGACCTGAGGCAGCTTTGATCACCTATTATGGGTTGTTTTACTCACGTCTGAATTACTGTTTGCTTGCATGGGGAAATGCAGCGAGTGTGCACTTGGTTAGACTCTTTGTGTTGCAGAAAGCAGCTGTCAGAGGTGTTGACAGGGCGGGTTGCTGTGTCCATTGTAAACCCGTCTTTCAGGGACTTAACATAATGTCACTATACTCATTGGTGGTTTACAGAAAATTGTTGGTGGTGAGAGAGAACAGAAAAAGTTTTGACACACATGCTGAAATGCATAGTTATTATAACACCAGACATAAGGATAATTTAATCCAACCGAGGCATCGGATAAATAAAACTAAAACGGTTAGTGTCGACTTTTTCAATGCACTCCCAAGGTGGTTGAGAAATGAACCTATTAATAAATTCCGAACAATTATTAGAGATTTTTTAATACAGGCTTGTCTATACAGAACAGATGAATATTTTAATGTAGTGCTGCAGTTTAGATTCTCGATGGCCAGGTGATCCACTGTTTTAGTGATAGGCAGATATTGTGTGTTTTAGATGTGTATGTGTTTTTGTTAATTTTTAGTTTCACATTTACATGTGCTTTATGTATGATTTTTTATCTTGACTGGCCAATTTAATTTTTGTGTGATCTTGTGGCTAATACAGTTATTCTATTCTATACTATCCTATTCTATTCTATTCTATATAATAACTTAATGTCATGTACCGTTGAATGGGGTTAAGTGAATAAAAAAAAGTCTGTTTTTATTGCTATACCCGTGCCGTGACCAAAGCCCCTGACTTAATTGACTGTGACCCGACTAATTTCACTGATAACGAAGCATGTAGACGGATCGACATATATAATGCAGGACTTGCAACGAACTGTCAGATCTCTCTGAGGCCTGGGGTTGAACACACTGAGACTTTAGAGACGATCTCCAGCGAGATTTGGGGAGTAGGCAGATTGAGGCCCCGTAATCGAGCTACAACAACCCAACCCACCGCTCTAAGGAGTAGGCAGATTGAGGCCTTAGAGTGTCCTTGAATATTTCCTTTACCTCTTGAAAATGGCTCCAAAACAGGAACCGCAACGTCGAGTTTTAAAAAATTCTGGACGCGGTTCAACCTGAGAATCAAGTATATCTCACAATCACACCGATAACTCAAAAAATATTGGGCCGATTTTCATAAAATTTGGCATGTACCATATTTTGGTAAGTGGTTTGGATAAGTTCGTTAGTCAGGAAAATAAAACTAGGTTTAATTTTGGGTTTTCCTTCGGAATTTTTTTTATGTCAAAAAGTAGAAAAGCTATGGTAACCAAATTTGGTACGTAAGTTTACGATATTAAAAAAAATTATATACCAAAATCTATGTTTCTATGTTAAAAGAAAAAAAAGTTATAAAAAAATATTTGGTGTCAGATCATTTCTATGAAAGTTCACTACCATAACGCACTTGCTGCGTCCAGAATTTTTACATACATAATCAACATTGAGATCAAACTTTAGCTTGTTATCCACTATAACTGCCAAATATCAGACACTTAATTACTTCTATTTCTTTTTTGGACAAGCTTCATTCATTTCTACATTCAATTTGTTCTCAATAACCATACCTTTAGTCTTTGTTGAATTTAACCTAAATTTATTAGGACTCGGCCAGCGCTTTAAGTTGTAAGAATCTTCTCTAAGCTTAGTCTGCAATTCAATTTTGGATTTATGACTCACATATGTCTGTCAGTCATCAGCGAACAATTGAAACTTGCTGTGTCTCAGTACCGTGCAAATATCATTTATATATAATAAAAATAAAATGAGGCCCAATATGGTTCCTTGAGGGATCCCTACATCGATCGAAGTTCACTCGATATGGGGATAGTTGTAACAATTCACCTTTTACCTGGAATCATTACTGGTTTAAAAACACTTAGAAAGCCCCCAAGCATCTAAATAATACCAAAAACCCTGTCTATATTAAGTACTTCAAGTTTTTGATTTCAAAATTATATTGATGAAAAGTCGCTAAATCTTCAAGTACCGTAAACCCCTTTACTGCATTTCTAATTTGTAGGTTAAAATTCAATATATGTTTGCCATGGAAAACTTCCTCGCATTATTACTGAACAAATATTTCCAGGAACGAAATAAGCGTTGAAAATATACGTTAAGAATATTCGAGAACAAAACATTACGTTGCGAGTTGGTCTGTGTTTTTCCGTAATCGGTGATGTCACCCAAGAACGACCGTTTGAGCGTTGAACAGATATTCCCGGCAAAACTTTGAACTATAGGCGAGCGACGTATGTGGTGAGGAGTAGAGAATTTGAATCTCAACGAAAACAGACGTTAGCTAGAGGGCAGTCCAAGCTAGGACGTTGCCGTGTGAACACCCTTTAGTCGCGGTGGTTAAACTTTATCTTAAAAATGGGCGATAAAACCCTTTCTGTTATCTATACCATCTAATAATAACTGTCAGTGCTTGTTTAAAGTAATTTGAGCGGTTTTCGAGTTTAAATAATCGTTGTGGTTACCATGAAAACGCGCGTTAAGTTGTGGTTCTTTATTTCCGACCTGATACATTTCTTACGTTAATCAGAAAGAGTTCCTGCATGTTATCGAAGCTTGACTCAGTTAGCAGTGAATTTCACTTGAGCAAATTCACGTTTTAATTGTGATTTGCAAAGTTTCCATTAAGTGAATTCAGAACATTGACATAGTTGTCAAATGGTTTCCGAGTATTGGAGCAATAAATCCATCAGCCCAACAACCGCTAGTGGAAAGTACCACTCATTTTCCCCAGCTTCTCAGCTCTTATTGGAGTCTGTGAACCTGTGTCAGGTACTCATGGTTGATCCCACTTGGAAGGCATCTTCATAGGGTCATCAGGTAATTCAAGGCAGGAAGATTTGGTGAGTCTGTGTAACTCTTTTCTCTGAACCGGCAGAATTTTTCATGCAGCAATCTAATGTCTGAGGCCTTATAACTTGAACTTTCCAAAATAACGTAAACAAATTTGAACTTAAACAGTGTCAGCGAGATGCTATAAGGATAACTGTAAATTTCCTGTTTAATGTGTTGAATTTAAACACGTAGTTCTTGAAATTGTAATTAGCAAATTTTGTCTGTAAAATATCTAACCTGTACATTCTTTTTAACATCTCTCATTTTCAATAATCAATGTAGAAATATCACGAAGGAATATTTTTTTTTATGGAGCCTCACTCAAAGAACTGGCCAGTTAACTCATTGAAGAATCAACCGAATTGATTGACAAACGTCAAGTGACTTACCTAGTAATTTGTGTTTGCTTTTGAGCTGTAGAATACAGCATTTGAGGTATATATATATATATATATATATATATATATATATATATATATATATATATATATATATATATATATATATATATATATATTGCTATGGTATTTATTTTAGTATACCTGCAAATATTTATTTTAGAGCTGAGAACATATATCTTAATTATCAGGTTGGGTTCATTATAATTACAGCTAGCTTCTACTAATTAAAATTCATTAATATGTGCTATTTAAATTCATTTATTGATTTTTACTTGATCAAAAATTAATTTCGCTTTGCACAGATGGCTATACAACAATTTTACTGATTAATTATTAACGAAAAACAATACTTCTGGTTAATTACAATCTGTTATACATTCCATTTAATTCATTACACAAATTTTACGGTGTCTAGGTGACACACATTAAATACAAACAGAAACATTTAAAGCATTCATTACATAAACATAAATTGAAAAATCCTATTAAAACATTCAGGTAACATTATAAATAATTACACAATTACCGGTTAAACATTGATATAACATAAGTAATATACATCGACAATTCTACAGAGGTCACAGTCTCTTTCTGTTCATTTAAAGCAAATTTTTGCTTATTGAAATTTATTGGCACTCAATCTTTAATTGGTGCTGTTAAAATGGTGAAATTCAAACCGCACTGATCAATTTAGGAAAAGAAAACACTTACTGAAACATTTTCCATTGGATTATATATTGTTTTTCCATTATTACTGTCCATTATTAATTATTATTATTTTTCTAATTTGTCCATGCCATATTTTACTGCCCATTTATTGATTATTAATGGATTTAATTTATTAACATGTTGATATATTCCATATTCGTAGCACTCTGGAGGTTTTTTATAATCTCCCTTCGATGCACTCTGGAATCTCTTATGTCAACTTACATAATGATGACGATGATCACATGATCTGGTGAAATGATGCCGATGAATTCACTTGATAAAAAGACCCCGGACACTCCCGGACTGTTGCTTTTATTAACTTTCTTACAGGTGGAAAAACGCTATTGTTCATCAAACCACCTGTGTTTGAGCTTTCCGTCAAACCTTTAGTGTCCTTTTACGTTTTTTTCTTGCGCGCACATATACCTTAATACTACATAAAGTTTTGTTTTTACAAATGACCTCTGCTCTTTTAATACATCGAGCCTTTAGGTAGCTTGGTCATACCTATTTTTACACACAATAAATCAACAGAATTGCATTTATTAGCTACAATCTCATTCTCCCTACAAAAACTGAAGCATTGTTCTTGGTTTCTTTACGGATATTTCTAGAATATAATTTTTTTTTATTACTCGAATGAAACTTAACATCGAGGGTTGCTACATGGGTCACTGACATTCATGTCGGGCGTTGACATCTCATGCTACACTCTTTCGTTGCTACATTAGGGTGTATACATTTATTTTATATATACTAGGATGTATGAATTTCCCATTTTCCCATTAAAATTTCGTAATCTTTTCTATTATTTGCTATCTATAGCAATATATATATATATATATATATATATATATATATATATATATATATATATATATATATATATATATATATATATATATATACCTCAAGTAGCTCACATTAATATTTTAGTAATATACAGCCATCTCTATCTTTTTTTTTTTTTTTTGGTCAAATGTATGTGAAATGATAATTTCATTTTCTTGAAGTTCTTGCTGTTTACTTGATTTTTATTTGTGTGCAATGTTTATTTGAGATTTACCAACCATTTTTATTTCATTTTGTTTGCTATTCCAAATTTAATTTATATGAATAAATTTAATACTTTACATTAAGATATGTTTGATTGAAGAGAAATTCCTCCCTAATATCTCCTTTATTTTGCATCTGCACAAACAACTAATTCCAACTGACGACTACCTAGATATCTAAATTTCTATATAACCTGGCACTAGTCTGGGGCGCCCACAAATATAGGACTCCAGTCAGTGCGAAACAAACAATGAAATAACGTGAGTATCCAACTACATCCAGGTCTGTCAACCTCCTAAAAGTATTGCCAATCTTAATAAGTATGATAATCTGATAGATAGCTATTTTAGGGTAGAGTGTTATAGGCAATCGTGACCTCACTATTGAGCAGATCCATATCCACCTGATGTCAATCATAATATACCACGGTTCTTGTTTTTCTTTGAAGGAGGTTTTTTTTTTTTTGTTCCCTCAGGGCTCGTCCGCGGCCTTGCCGCCCCGATAGCACCGCAACCCTTGGTTGATTGTGCATACCCCTAGTCTTACTCCACCCATTCCAAATCACAGGTTTAGCAGCTCCACAGCTCTCTTTGAACTGGGTCCGTCAATTATTGACTTCCCATGTCTGAGCCCTGGACAGTCCGCCCAGTACACCTTGTGCTGGTTTCTGACCCAGGACTTAATGGCTCCCCTGGCAGTGCTCTTTGACACGCCCAGAGCCGGTTCTGGTCCCATAAATGGGTCTGCTGACCCTCTCTTCGCGAGACTGTCAGCT
This sequence comes from Tillus elongatus, assembly GCA_964006375.1. Lineage (NCBI taxonomy): Eukaryota > Metazoa > Arthropoda > Insecta > Coleoptera > Cleridae > Tillus > Tillus elongatus. The sequence continues at coordinate 13,109,207 of OZ023268.1, read as the reverse complement.
TCTTCATTGCCTTTGACCCCCGAGTGACCCGGCACCCAGATGAGGGTCACCTCATTCTGCCCAGCCAGGTCGCTCGTCTCGTCTCGGCACTCACTCACCAGCCAGGAATTTACCCGTGGGCTACTTAGTGCCTTAAGGGCTGCCTGGCTGTCTGTGGCTATGAGGATCCGCTTGTTGGTGTAGCCCCTCCTCTTGTTCTCCCGCACACAGTGCAGGATGGCGTACATCTCGGCCTGAAACACCGTTGCATGGGCTCCGAGGGAAATACTGTGACTTACCCTCGGTCCTTCCGAGTAAACACCTGCCCCCGTCCCACGCTCCCCGCCAGATCCGTCCGTGAACCAGACGAGCGCGTCCCGTGGTATGCCCGGCGTCTCCTCCCGCCATGCCCCGCGATCAGGGATTTCCACTGTGAAGTTGTTTTCCCTGCACATTCGCGGGCTCGCGAAGTCTGACCTCATTTCAAGCATGGGTTCCTTCACGATCTCCTGAATTTTGCAGTGGCCCCTGAAGCCTGGGTTGATCTTCAGTCTACCATTGCAGGCTAGTCTGTATAGTCCTAGCCTGGCCTCTCCCATAATAACGAAGTGTAGGGGGGGTAGATCCAGCAACACCTCCATGGCGGCTGTTGGGGTTGAAGACATGGCCCCTGTGATGCCTAGGCAAGCCATCCTTTGGATCTTGCCTAGTTTTTGTTTGGCACTGGATTGTGTCACCTTAGGCCACCAGACCAGTGCCGCATATGTTAACGATGGTCTGACCACCCTTGTGTACAGCCAGTGGGCCATACTAGGTCTTAGTCCCCACGTTTTTCCATATAGCCGCCTAGTGACGGCTAAGGTCATGACTGCCTTACGCAGTATTTTTCTTGAAGGAGGTTACATAGTTCCGAAACCGCTACGAAACAATCCCGCTGCAATTTAACCAACAATAATTCCTGATCTATGGTCTTAATAAATAAATAACTTTTCTTTTTCAGGTGTGCCTTGTAGGAAAATCAATATTATTACATATACTTATTGGTGGAGTGTTTTTTGTTATAACGATAGCCATATGGTCATATGAAAATACATCTATTTTAAAATATGGATATGACAAGTACAAAAGAAGACTGTCCATTGTATCTACTAAAACAGATTAATATTTTTAAAAGAGTTAAATAAAGTGTTTGTGATACGTAGCAAATTTATTTATGTTGTATAAATGTTATATATTGTTATATTTATTTAAATAAAAGAGAACGACTTTTTCAATAGGGTATTTTTATTTAGTAAAACTATGACTATGACCAATAACATATATACATAACAAGGGTGGCTCCTCAATAAGTGCGCCCGTGCGCGCGCATGCTGTGGAAAAAATTTTTTTTTGCTACGCTATATTTTATTAAATTTTTATTTGCTTTTTTACCTCCTGCATTCAACAAACAAAATTAGTATATTGAGGATCGCAGAGAGTCGGCAGCCATTAATACAGCATCAGAATAAGTATAGTGTTAATTGTTGCAGACGTTATCGTTATATACATCCATATCCAAGTATCCATATACATCAGTCGTCCGGCGGTGTGTATTTTTCGGCGCTCTGAGTAAATGCGATAATTCAATGCGAAATTATCGAGTATCATCGTCGAAAACGACCGAATAAGCAATCTGGTTGTGCGCTCTCAAATTCCACACTTGTTACAGTTTGCAGTGGAATTTTGGCAGAGTGTGTCTGTGTCTAGCATGTGTTTAGTAATTTTCGTGTAGTGCTGCGCGTCGGATTGATTTTAATTAGATCATTTCGTTTTTGTTTACATGTTCTAACAAGACAATTATTATTATGCCTACTACTTCCGGTTGCTTAATAAGTGGACAAAATAATTGTGATACTCTGATTAGATTAAAGACCTGGACAGAAAGAATGACAATCCAATATTGGCAAAATCTTTCAGGATTAGCTCACTTTAAGGCCTTCATAAATGGCCTGTCTGAGTCAAGGGCTAAAAAACTTCTAGAGATCCACAGACAACAACTGAGTACTCTAGTCGGCCTGTATACAGGACACTGCCGCTTGCGGCACCACATGCACCGTATTGGGGTCGGTCAGGAGACCGAGTGCCGGCTGTGTATGGAGAGTGACGAGACAGCAGAGCACGTGCTGTGTTCCTGTCCGGCAGCGGACAGGACTAGATACCTGCTCTTTGGCAAGGTAAAGCTTGTTCCAGAAGATCTGGATCAACTTTCGCCCACAAAGATCATCGACCTCTGTAGGAGGCTGGATTTGTTGGGCGAAATATAGACTTTAAGGTCGCGGTGGAGGGACCGGTATGGCCCACTCACATACAAACCTAACCTAACCCTATTCTGATTAATTTAGTGGATAATATTTTAAATTTAAAGGTTCACTTTTTAACTACTATAACCTATAACTTACTAGAGGAAAACTTGGTAAGTATAGTTAATAATTATTAAGTTTAGTTAGTGTAGTAAGTAGGTTTTTTATAATACATTTTCGGGAAAAAATAGGCGAGCCCTTCATTTTTAGTGAATTTTTATTTAAAAAAATTTACTAATAGAAGATATCGATGGAGACTTTGCAAAAATTTTTTCAATTGAGCGCGAACTAGAACCCCTAGATAAAACATTTTCGTTTAATATTAGTTTTCCCATGATTGCTTTAAATATTTTGCAGTTTTTTCCACCCTTGGCATTTGCTAGAGATATTTTTGAAATACTATATATATAACTTTTTTAGTTTAAATTTTACCCCTAACTCTTCGTGTATCAATGAGGTTTCAGAACCAGTATCAATTAAAATTGTGACTTTATTATCATTATAATTAACGTTTGCTCTTATAAATACTGAATTAACTTAATTCTGCTGTAAATTAGGTTCTGATAAATTTATAAATTCTCTGGGGTTACTATAGTTTATTGTTCAATGTGTGCTTGTATTTTTTTTAAAATTGTTCAGGATTATGTTTCTGTTCATTATTATCCTTTTTGTTTCAATTTAGAATTTTGATTATTTTATTCCGAAATGGTTTTTACTTCAGTTGAAAGACTTTCCCAGGTCTTTGATTATAACTTTTGTTTTAATTTAGAATTTTGATCGTTATTTTTGTTGTAAAACAATGAAATTGTTCCAGTTTGTATTAGTCATTTGTAATCTGGCTGAAGTCTTGACTTTAGTAGGCCTGATATCTCGTCAAGACAAGAAGAAGACCACTGAAAATGACAATTAGAATAATAGTAAATAGTGAGTAAGTGCAACGTGCAACTTTGTAGTATGTAATAAGTAGTAATTAATGTCGATTTAAATATAGCAAGATAAAGTGTCTCTAGTGGTTTTAATAATACCCCAATTTCCAGTAAACTTGTCGAACAACAATTTTATTCCAAAATAGCTTTTAGTTCAGTTTAAAGACTTGCCCAGGGCTTTGATTATAATTTTTGTTTTAATTTAGAATTTTGATTATTTTATTTCAAATTAGTTCAGTTTAAAGACTTGCCCAGGTCTTTGATTATAATTCTTGTTTTAATTTAGAATTTTGATTGTTATTGGATGCTCGCAAAAATCCAAAACTCTAAGAAGTTAAATGCCCAACATACAAGTTTTTCCAGCATTTTAATACAACTCTAGTTTATGATTATTTTCGACCTGACAAGAAACGAAGCGATCCAACAGTCACTGAAGTGAAGGCCTTAAAGTATGAAGGAGCAATTAGTTATAAACTAGACTTTGACCATGAGTTTCTTCACTCCCATACAGACAAAAACAAAACCCCAAAAAGATTGGCATCTTCCAGAAATTAAACACAAAATCAATGGAAATTTTTGTGCCTTTGATGATAATTTACCCTATAAGAAATAAGTGCGATCTCATTCTACTAATTTCAGATTTTTATTTTTGTAAAAAAAATTCAAATTATTCAATTTTAAGCTGTAATTATTTACCCTAAACAATACCTCGTATCCACTTTTTGACAAAATCCCTGAATACCTTGTAACTACCATAAACTTTCAAAATATTGAAATGATTGTTGTTGTAAATAATTAATATTGCATTATTTTATACATATTCAAGTACCAAACGTCATAGTTTGCCTATTTGATCTCAAAAAAAAAAAAAAAAAGTGTTTCCTGAAAATTGTTATTTTTGCACTTATGAGGTATTGCATTGACATCATCAATAGTCTGACAGTATTGGTAGCATATGGAACTGTTGCTTTGCTAAAGGACGAATGTAATGCAAGCCTGAAAACTTCACAATTGTATAAGTTAAAGCAACAGGTTTACCATGAAAATGTACTAAATTAACAGAAACATATATAACCTCTGCCGACCACATCGAAAAGAACTTATAAAAGTTTATAATTTATATGTAACGGCAGAATTTTTTACAAATATTAAAACCCCTTTTAACTTCCTAAATAAGAAAAAAAACCACATTTTGTCTTTGGATGGTAAGTTTTACTAATGCTAAAGATGATTATGAAAAGAAATTTCTTCCAAAAATTACATGGAAAACAAAACATTTTTTATTATGGCAATTTGGGGAGTATCAGATACATAGAACATTAGACATCATTAAATTAACTATATACTAGATTTTTAAATATTACACATCACTAGAAGTTAAGGTTCTTAAATACAGCACCGGTTATTGTACCACTTCTTTGTATAATACATGCTTGATCATCGTTTTCGAAGCAAATGATGGGGTTTCCTTTTTGAGGTTCCAACTTTGAGGCTCGTTCTGCTAAAGCAGCTATTAGGCCGGAGCTTTCTGTTGATGCCTTACCTTTAGCTATAAATATAGAAAAATGTTAAGAAACAGAATAAAGAAATTCTAAAAAATTATTCAATTTACTGACACAATTTAAATGTAGTTTCATGAAGCAAATACAATTTTGAGTTATCTAGCATGTTAAGGAGTAAATAATTATGGAGGAGAACCAATTATTGTAGTTTCCTTTCTTTACTGAACAATAAACATCCTAACATACATGATTATTTCTTAGTTTTATATTGAAATTTAAGGTTAAAATAAAAACAAACTATTAGACCATTTTATATTTACCTCCCAAGCACAAGCCTTGGTGGTCAGCAAAAACGCACCCGAAAGCTCCAGGTTTGCTTAAACTAAAAGAGTTAAATGTTAATCAGTATAAATAGTCTAAAATTAATATTCTTACACATCATCCATAGCTTGTTCTAGACTTTTTTCCATAATTTAATCTAAATTAATGCTACTTATTAAAAAACTGAAAACGGTGGTTTAAAATACTTATGTTTTACTTCCCTTTTCCTATTTTCTTTAATTACTGAACTTGAAATGAAAATACAAAATAAATATCAAAGTAAAAACAATATTTTATTTTTACTTGACAGTTGACCAGTTGGCTGATTTTTGATTTTGACGGATGTGATATAATGACTTAGAAGTTAGAAGATATATGAGATATAATATTGCGCATATGTCGTCACGTGGTGAGTAACGTTATAAAAGTCCAACTACACACTTAAAACAAAGTCATTCTCAATCAAAAAGTTTATCTACGTCAGTTTAATGCGATTGAAATTACATTCCACTTCGTCGCCTATATTGTCTTTTTCAGATTTATAGAATGCAGCACTAAATTTAATCTTTTTCATTTTTATATTATATATATATATATATATATATATATATATATATATATATATATATATATATATATATATATATATATATATATATATATATATATATATATATATATATATATATATACAAGACAAGTATAATAATTAAGGGGAGCCCTGAATTAGCATTGGGGATGCACAAACTTAAAAAGTAGAGATACGTTCCAGACATTTAGAGGGCGTTAACATTCATAAACTTGATTTGATCATCATGTCACATAATCACAGTATAGTATTCTGATCTTAAAAAAATACCTACAACTGTATCCACTTAAATATTAGTAAAATACGTAATTTGTTAAGAGCTTGTGATGAAACGTCAAACTCCACTATACGCCAGAATATTATTATTGCATTGGACTCACCACTTGATGCCATGCGCATGACAGTTCCCAAATTAGGTAGTCTCATTATCATATCTCTCGTTATTTGTATCATGGTTAGCATTAGCATTAGCATTTGATTTTAGTCTTAGATAAGGTAATTAATCTAAGATTTTAGGTTTCAATTTTTGTTTTTAAAAAAATAAGAAGATGAAAGTGACATTGAATCTTATTCTTAGACTATTCCCTTGTCTAAGCATTAAACTATTTTATTATGTCAGCCTGCCAACAATAAACATTAAAGACACTCAAGAGAAAGTTATGTGATTGTTTCACTAGAGGGCGCATCTATTTTTAAGTACGTTGTTCATTGATTGTTGTCCAAATCTCCTAGCGAAACCGTTGCATACCACGGATACACAATTAGAAAAGTAAGCCGATAACCGTCTAAAATGTGGTTATTTATGACGTTATAAACGAGATTATGGATTTTTATCTGTGAAGTCTACGTCAACTGGACAAGCTGACCATTGCTTGTCTCTGTGTCACCAACCTGTTTGCCTCATTCCATCGCTACTATTGTTCTCGTACACAGGCTACACTCATGATACAAATAACGAGAGATATGATATTCACACTACTTATTTTTAGACCTGTCACGCGCATGGTGTCAAGTGATGAGTCCAATGCAACAATAATATGCTGTCGTGCAGTGGGGTTTGACGTTTCATCACAACCTCGTAACAAATTACGTATTTTACTAATATTTAAGTGCATACAGTTGGAGGTAATAAAAATGAAAAAGATTAAATTTAGTGCTGCGATCTATATTATCTGAAAAAGACAATATAGGCGTAATTTCAACCGCATTAAACTGACGTATATAGAAACTTTTTTTATTAAGAATGACTTTGTTTTAAGTGTGTAGTTGGACTTTTACAACGTTACTCACCCCGTGACGTCATAGGAGAGGGCGGGGCATATGCGCAATATCATATCTCTTCTAAGTCATTATATCATGGGCTACACTCGCATGCATTATGCTATACATTGCAAACATTGACCATCGGTGAACCTTTTAAATTGTATATTCATGTTAAATGCAGACGTAGGGACTTTATTTGTGATGCCAGTGGAAAAGTTCTACATATGTATTTAGTAATTATGCAATTGTGTAGCCGTGAAAACTACCAAAAGCAATATATCAATTAATGCGACTGCTGATGTAATCGTTTTTCTTCATAGAGTGTACGGCGGCAGTACAATCGGGGTGTTGTTACTCGCATCAACATCCCTACTGGACGGTTGACTGTTATAGTGTCTTGAAAAACCTGCACTGATGTCCAAAAGCACCTTGATTCTGATGTACTGCGTTTAAATAATAATTTTTTGTTACCTAAATATTATTTGACAACTGCCGCCCCTGGGGGTCCGCAGACCAATAGTTGGGTAACACTACTGTACTACAACATAACAAGTTTTAAATTTGAATAGCTTGTCTGAAGAAAAATGAGAGAAAGGAAACAACACAACTTTTATAACAGATTTTATTTTCTTAATTAAATTTCATCAATTCACTTGCCTCAATTGTATAAGAACGATAAAATAGGTTGTTATTGTACTTATAATAGTACACAAGGTGCCTCTGTCAATGTTAAAGAAACCTGCTGCTGTAAAATGCACTTCATTAAACTTGAGATACAATGCAGTAGACATCAGTTTGTCTCTTTCTGGAGAATCAGGTGGGAGACATTCTTGCAACTTAAAACATAAATCAGGCAACTTCTGAGCTTCTCTTTTGGCCATATCGCAAGTGAATATAATTATGCAGCAACCGTACTGAAACAAAATTAAATGTGTTACCTTATTTTCCGAAAAGGAATAACACCATGCAAGTAACAAAATTTCGTAAATATTATTACAGTATGTCATATATTTAGCGTTCAAGATACGAGTAAATAGTTGCATATTTTACAAATATACAACCTATATAACGAGAAATTCCCGTTTCGTTTTAATAAAATATAATTTCGCTTCCGTAACACAAGCCTGACAATTCGTTTAATTGTATTGCCACATTTGTCTATGAGAATTAAGTTTATGGACTTTGTTTATTCTATGGTAAGATGGTGTTTATAAAGTGTGTTGGTAAGAGCGAACACTCTGGAATGATATTTCTAGAAGGGACCAGAAGTGACAGGTATAGAAAAGTGTAGGTCTAGAATCTCTATGGACAGTATAAATAGACAAGCGGTGCGCAGAGTGAGTTAGTTCAATATTAAGTCGGTGCGGTGTAAATAGTGATCATAGAGTATTAAGCGAGTTAGCAGTAAGTGTTGGTGCTTAAGAAGCGATCATAGAATAGTGGAAATTAGTTCTATGGACATTTAATAATAGAGAGAAATATTTTAGTCGATACTGGTGTTGGAAAATAGTTGTTAATAATAAAATTGTAGTTTGAAAAGCTGTGTTTTGTTAGTCAACGAATCTAGAACCTCGTAGAACGTAAGAGTATTTTTGATAAATTAATATTCTAAAGACACCTGTGTAAAATGAAAAAGCCGTATATAATAGGTATATTTTAGTGAATTTTCTTAAAAAAAATTCACTAATGAGGAGATCCCGACTTTTGAATTTTGAAAAAATTTCTTCAAATGAGCGCTAATTAGGCCCCCCAGAACACATATCCGGGGTCGGTTTAAATTTTTATATGTTTATATATATATATATATATATATATATATATATATATATATATATATATATATATATATATATATATATATATATATATATATATATATATATATATATATATATATATATATATATATATATATATATATATATATATATATATATGTATCACACCGATAACTCAAAAAATAATGGGCCGATTTTGATTAAATTTGGTGAATAAATTCCTTTTGCAAATGGCTTGGATAAGTTCGTTAGCCAGGAAAATTGGTCCAGGTTTTCCCGGAAAATTTTGTGTTTTCTTTCGAAAAAAATTTATATCTCCGGAATTAACAAAGTAAGGGCAACCAAATTTCATATGCGGATTTATTTCATTATAAGCAAGTCACTTACCAAAATTTAGCTCCGTAGGTTAAAGGATAAAAAAGTTACAGGCATTCAAAGAAAAATACATTTGGATTTTCCTCAAAACGTCAAAATTGCGATTTTAAACGTCAAAATTGGTGAGTACATTCCTTTCGCAAGTCGCTTGGATAATTTTGTTAGCCAGGAAAATCCGCCGAGGTTTTCCCGGAAAAATTTGTGTTTTCTTTCGCAAAATATTTATATCTCCAAAATTAACAAAGTAAGGGCAACCAAATTTGGTAAGCTGGTTTATATCGTTATAGGTGTGCCACCTACCAAAATTTAGCTCTGTAGGTCAAAAGACAAAAAAGTTATGGGCATTTAAATAAAAATAAATTGGGGGTTTCCTCAAAACGTCAAAGTGACAATTGAAAACGTCAAAATTCGCAACATTTAGGCAAATAACTTGAATCTAATACGGGCTATGGAAAGAAAATGTCTCAAGAAGAATGTTTTACATACACCGAACTCTTAGTTTCAACCGTTATTGTCCTTCATTTTACTAAAATATTTCCAGAAAATTCATTTCTAATAGACCCTTTCTCTGATGCTTGGCAGTAGCCTTAGCTATAGAGTTTATTGTTTAATGGTATATAATTTTTGTCGAATTTTCGTAAAAAAATCAATAAAGCTCAATATATTCGTTATTATACAAGATATGAAAAAATATTGTATACATTAATTATACGGTGTTTTGAGCTACATCTTAAAAAATTATTGCGACAATCACAGGGTGGCCCATAAGTCGTTGGTGATACAAATAATTTTTTTTTGTCGAAAACGCCTTATTTTTTTGCATTTTCCATCGAAATATAATGCATGTTTGTAAGTTAAGAAATTCTGGAGGCAGCAAGTGCGTTGTGGTTGCGAATTTTGATTAAATGCTTCATATTTGAAAAGCTCAATTTGCTATTAACCTATAAGGTTGACCAGGAAACGGATTTTTTCAGTAACACTTTTGGTTTACTTTTGGAAATTTCTGTACGTTTTCAAACAATCAAGTTATTTTGATGAAACATGGCACATTGTTTTTACTATATATGTTATACTGGTAATCAAATTTGATGCCTGCTTTTTCTATATAGGTTATACTGGTAACCAAAATTGATGTCTGCTTTCTTAAAAAGAAAACACACATATTTACAATAAAAACATTTTTATGAAAATTCACTACCATAACGCACTTGCTGCGTCCCGAGATTTTTTAATCATAAAGAAATCAATAAAACATACATCGGAATTTAATCACTTAAATCATGCCGGTGAAAATGTACAAATTGCCAAATTTTTATTCTAAAAAATTTTAACCAACGTTATTAGTTAAACAAGGAGATAAAAACTTCTAGATACTATACAAAGACATCTATTTAATACCATACATAAGCCGGTCCGCCGGTCCGGTAAAGGCTGTTAAAAATTGAGTCTTAAAAAATAAAATTTACTCGTTTTATAAACCCGTAGAAAACAATCAGTACCGTTGGCTGCTAAAGGCAGACCTAGAAAGATCCGCGATTGTTTTTGGTAAGGATTATTTGATTTTACTAACCAAACTAAATAAATAACAGGCATAAAGCATACTACCCGACAACAATCGTGAAATCTGGGCCACAAATATGGAAAATGACAAACGACATCAAATTAAAAATTTGCCAAGTGAATGTTATTCGACAGTGGGATTCAATCAATCTTTAAAATACACTATATTTGTAGCTTGATGAACGGCCCCAAATACCGTTTTAGCACAGCATAGATATGTGTAAATCTCCTTTGCATATTTAGCCACCCCGACTCCATGAGCTTACACGAAATGCGCTGATACTTTTGAACACCATAGGCAAATCTCAAATACGTATTCTGTAACCGCTGAATTCTTCCAGCATCATAACTATCTACACACGCATAGTAAAGCTCTGAGCAGTACGTAAACTGCGAGAGCATTTCCCAGCATCAGTTTAGTATCTACAGGAATATAGGATCGAAGTGGAAAGAGCAACCGCAGACTGTTATATGCCTTCTGTAAACACGAGCTAATGTGCTGCTTGTACCTAAATGTATTATCCATTATTATGCCTAAATTTTTTACTTCACTCACAAGCTTAAGGCACAGTCCACCAATCTCTACTCTCACGTCACTTTTAACCCCCTCGCAATGCACTTGGCTACCAAAGAGAATCACTGACGATTTACTGGGATTCAGCCGGAGTGAATGCCGCTCAGCCAGTCGTCGGAAATCGTTCAAATCACTATTAAGTTTTGCCACCGCGTCTACAACGTCACATACATCAAAAGACATGTAAACCTGAGTGTCATCCGCGTACATCTGTATACTTACTATCTCAAAGCATCGCTGAAGCGGTGGGTGTATATCGTAAACAGGAGCGGCCCAATAATAGATCCTTGTGGCACACCAGTCCGTACCAAGTAAGCCTCAGATTCCATGCCGCCTAGGTAGCGTTGACTGAAATAACTTTTTAATAACTCTAGAGCACTGGAGCGTAGTCCTATAAATTTTAATATTTCTATCAACACACTGTGATCCACAGTATCGAACGCTCTGGCAAAATCCAGAACGACCAACGGTGTCAACATGCGTTGATCAGTGGCTCTCCGAATGTCATCGCTCACCCTTAACAGTGCTGTAGTGCAGCTATGCCCCGCTCGATATCCCGACTGGTACTCTGACACAATGCTTTTACTCGCCAGAGAAGCCCGCAGCTGAAAATCAAGAACTCTCTAGAGTATTTTTGACAACATTGGTAATATGCTAATAAGTCTCAACTGATTCAACGTCACCGAATCGCATACTTCAGGGAAAGGAAGTCCAACAGCACACTTCCAACACTTGGGAAAATAGTTGTTTAAACTACAGGAGTTAATATTAGAAATACATTCCAAAATATACTCCCCACAAAGCCTTATCATGCCAATGTTAAGTCCATCAAAACCCACTGCATTGCTTTTAATTGCATTAAGTTGTTGAACTACAGTTTCCCTATCCACCAAGGTAAACTGAAATCCCTTAACATCAAAGCCATCACCACTCTCATTGCCACAGTCATTAGAAACACCAGCGTACCGATCAGTAGACTCCCCATCCAAGTCGCCATTAAAGTGGTCAGCAATTTCATCAGGGCTGTGAAATATTTCAGGTAAAGCTCTTTTCTTTTCAGATCGAGCATTTAGCAATTCCAGTTCTTTATAAATCGTTTTTGTACTTTTCGACTTCATTCTCTCTACTATAAAACAGAATGAAAACATTCAAACCCAAAGGTCATTGTGTGAAATCTTTCCGACGGAGGTATGGACTAAGGTCCGGTACTCCTTGGGAGGGAGTATAAGCTTTTTTTCCGTTCTTACAGTAAGATTAGCTGAATTGTGTAGCTCTTTATAGTACTTCCAGGAGGTTTCGTTAGGATGTTTTCCAAACTTAATCCTGGCCTGATCTCTAGGTCTCATCATCAGTCTTGTATTCTCCGAAATCCAAGAGCATAGGGTTTGGTTGTCCTATATGGATCTCCTTCTAACTACAAAACCTGAATGCTATAAGATATCAGTCACCGCCCCACTTGGTCGCTCAGACCACGGCATGGTCACTGCTTCCTGCGCAATTCAACCCGAGGTCACACAGTCATCACACCCACGTATCGTTTGGCACTACAACTCCGCAAACTAAGACGAAATGCAGGATTACTTTTCCTCATTTCCATGGGCGTCTGCCTGCTTCTCTCATCCTGACCCCTCTGATGTCTCACAAAACGTCACCGAAAGTATCCAAGCTGGCATGGAATTGTATATTACACGTACACAGAAAACCTCTTCAGCCACTCAAAAGCCCTGGTTCTCTAAATCATGTGACAAGGCCAGACTTGGAAAGGTCAAAGCTCACAAAACGCTTCTACACAACCCCAGTCAAAAAAATCGTCAAGCATTTAACGACGCAAGAAACCGCTATGTCCGCATTCTTTCTGAGGCAAAAAACTCGTTTAATAACCACATCAAAAACAAAGTCCTCTTAAGCTCCAACGGCGGCAAACCCTTCTGGACTCTTGCTAAATCTATTGGGAATAATTTCTGCAAAAGCACCTTCCCACCTCTTGTCGCAGGGGATGAAATGGTTTCTACCGCCCCGGGCAAGGCTGACGTTTTTGCTTCGTTGTTCGCCGGCAATTCTACTCTCAACCCACCTTCAAATGTTCAACCACCAACAGTCTCCAATGTCGCGCATAAAATGACGGATATCATTTTCAAAACTAAAAAGGTACGAAAGATGCTCTCTTCTCTTAATACCAGGAAAGCTTCTGGCCTTGACGAGATCCCAGCAATTGTTCTCAAAAAATGCGCACCAGAACTTGCTCCTGTCCTGACTCCTCTGTTTCAGATATCTTACAATAAAGGCATATTCCCTAGTAACTGGAAAACTGCTCGAGTACAACCCATTCCCAAGAAAGGATCCAAAGCGCTTCCTAGCAACTACAGGCCTATTTCTCTCCTTTAAGTCGTCACTAAAGTGATGGAAAAGTATATAAACACGGAATTACTAAAATTTCTTGAAAAACACAGTCTAATCCACGACAGGCAGTATGGATTCCGTCAGCGCAGATCGACTGCCGACCTCCTTTCCTTTGTCACCCATTCTTGGACCAAGTCTATAGAACTACACAGTGAATCCCAGATTGTCGCTCTAGACATATCCAAAGCATTCGACCAGGTCTGGCACGCAACGCTGCTTAATAAACTACCGGCCTATGGCCTACCACCAAAACTTTGTACTTGTACAGCAAATTTCCTCTCCAGAAGGAACATTTCTGTTGTTGTGGATGGTCATTCCTCTAAACTGTATCCAATTAACGCAGGAGCTCCTCAAGGTTCAGCTTTAGCCCCTACTTTGTTTGTTCTCCACATCAATGACCTCCTCTCTAGCACATCCAACCCAGTTCACAGTTAGGCGGACAACAGCACCCTCCACTCAAATATACAATATTCTAACCCTGTCTCTTTAGCCCAATTAGATGAGGATCGCAGACTAATGGAGGGTTCTGTCTCCGTGGAACTCCAAAAAATATTAGACTGGGGAAGTAGAAATCTTCTACAATTCAACCCCACCAAATCTCAGTCTTGCTTTCTTTCTCATAAGAGATACACCAGCTCTAGACCTATCACAATGAACAACCAAGTTATTCAAAGTAATTAGTCCTTTTCTCTTGCTGCTATTTCTGTGGATCGAAATCTTAATTTGCACCAACATGTCACATCAATTGCAGAAGCGGCTGCTAAGAAATTAGGTTTCCTTTTCCGGGCTCGCAAATACTTTTCACCAGCTAATCTCTATACCTTATATACGTCACAAAAGAGGCCAAACCTCGAATACTGCTCCCACATATGGGGTGCAGCTGCCGCTTCTACACTCGCGATCCTGGACTCCATTCAAAAGAGAGCTATACATCTCATCGGTGACCCTACCCTCACCCAAAGGCTGCCATCCCTTGCCCACCGACGTGCCGTTGGTGACCTCTCTCTCTCTCTCTTATAGATATCTGCACGGGCACTGCTCAGAGAAGCTTTCCTCCATAGTTCCCCCACCTGCTCCCCTAACAGATCTACCAGGGGAACAGAGCGAATGCACCCTTTTACTGTCCATGTCACCAGACATAGAACATCGTGTTATGTCCGCTCTTTTGTCCCGAGGACTTCCAAGTTGTGGAATTCCTTGCCGGCATATGTTTTTCCTTCTCCTCCGAACCTCCAAACCTTCTAGTCCAGAATTAACAAGTTGCCTCTTTCCTCCTTGTCAACACCCACGGTACGATAGTATTTAGGCTGTAAGCCCTCGTGGTGTGTTGTTGAAATTAAAAAAAATGTTTTGTTGCAGCTGTAACACTAGTTTTCATTAGCACAACAAAGTACACGAAAGTCTCTCCAAAACCGTAGCTTATCTCCGGCGTAAGATTAAAAACAAACAGGAACACAAAAATACACGTCTAGACTATTCCAAAATATTCACATATATATATATATATATATATATATATATATATATATATATATATATATATATATATATATATATATATATATATATTGTCGCAAAAACTAAATCAGTTTATTAGGATAATGCAAAAGGACTTATAAAAGGAAGACTTTTATATATGCAATAAAAAGAAAGTATGTATTTTTCTCGTTCAAATGCAATTTTTTATAAATTAAATCAGTCGTTACTTACGATCGCAGAGCTAGTTATTAAAGCTTTATACACAAAAGTTATTTGGTGAACTTCGTATGAACTAATCAAAGCGTTCAAGCAGCTAAGTAGATACACAGATATCTCGATTAGCAGAAATACAATCTGCCATCCAAAAATCTCATTGAATAAACCAACAATATTTTTCGTTACATTATGCCACCTTCTAATATCTTCAGCAACATTTTGGCAAGTATTTGGATTTGATCTTTTGCCAATACAAACAAGCGGCTTGTTGCAAAGTTTTCGTAAAAGAAATGGTTCAATTTTTTTAATATAATCATGGATCGAAACAGCTAGCATCCCTATTGTAGTGACAGCTGTGAAATTTAAAGTATAAAAAATCATAATTAAAACTTCTATTGCATAAGCTTTCATAATGACACTTAAAAAAATGTTCGCAGTAATCCTAATTCCCATGTAAGCTATATAAATTATTATCATGATTAGATGTTTCTTCTGAACTTCTTTTCTAGAGAATTCTCCATTACTTCCAAGATCCAGCTCTCTATTAGCTTGGTTCAGAAGCGATATAAGTTTACCCCATTTGCTAGCGTCTCCAAAGTTATTTCTAGAAAGCACTATACATAAGAGAATTATGGAAAAAATCACATCTACTTGGATGGAAATATTTCTGGAGATATTGTCTATGTTATTATGTTTAAAAGTATATAGGACATAGAACTCATAAGCTGATACCAAAAGAATTACAATCGCTTTGGTCAGGTCAAATATTTTGGTGTGAATTGAGCCTGTGTGCTTGTTTTTGGAATAATCATATCTTGGTGTGACCATGAGGTAACTAGAATACTTGTAGAAAGCACAATCCATTGGTTTATTCTAACCTTGACAAACGGGTATTTTACTAGATATTATAGGACTGTAGGAAAGCAACAAACAAGAAAGCAATTAGTAGGGTTAATAAGGTTTTCAAAACCAATGATTTGCGTAAGCATTTTAATCTTTTGAAGAGTGTCTCAAATAACATCAATATTTCAGCTTGCATTAGTGTAAACAAATTAACTTATTAGCATGGGAGTGGGAAATGGGGAGAGGGGCCTGCCCCCCCCCCCGCGCTGGCTTTTCTCATATATACAGAGTGTTCGGTTTGGTAATACTGACGGAGAAAGGCGCCGACAAAATGCGATGTTCAATGTTATTGTACAAAAAATTTCGATTTCCCATTCCTACAACAACGATTCTTGCTGTTTTTAGTAAAGTTGCTAAATTAATAGGGTTTCATTTTAATATCCGCAATAAATTAATATCATTGCCATAGCTTTGTTATTTTCGGCGATACAAAGTTTCCCGAAAGAACTATTCATTAAAGATACTATTCAATCAACACAAATATACATTTATGACGATTTACCGAATTTATTGTTGAATATAAAAATAATCTTGAATAAATCACGTAGCGTATCGAGTAAGTGCTAACGCAAAAAACTGTGTATGGATGTTAATTGCACTTGTTGATATTAAATCCATACGTAAACATTTAATATACTTTATTATTTCACTAACTGAATAAACTATACATTTAACTATAAAACAATCACAGACAGCACATAACAGATAACTGACCGAGCGTGGAGAGACGTATCTTCACTGTGTCGGTTAGTAGCGAGGAGAGAGCGAGAGAGATCCCTGGTGTCTCTTATATAGTAGTTCTTGACAGCTTGCTGTCGAATAACGTAACGCAACGTTTTAGCTGTCAAGAGAACCATAGGGTAGTGTTGACTAAAACACTGCGGTCGGAACCACCGCCACATACTCCCCTCTCAGTGGCAACGCTATTAGTTCAAGTATCTTCGTGGAAATCGAACTCTACGTCCATGGCGTGTAGTTTGAACGGGAACGGGAACGGGAACTTCACTGTCACTTTCAGTTTCACTGGGTGTTGGACTTTCACTGTCACTTTCAGTTTCACTAGGTGTTGGACTTTCACTGTCACTTTCAGTTTCACTAGGATGTCTCTGAGGGTGGAAAGTTGTCTGTTCGTTATCACAAAGAATGAATGCGGGTTTAAGACGGTCAACAGAAATTGTCTCTTCTCCGTGTGATTTCTTGATTTTGAAGACTTTGTCAGTTCGGGATAACACTTCAAAGGGGCCGTCATAAACTGGTTCGAGAGTTTTTCGCGGAATATCAATGCGAACAAAAACAAAAGGAGCTTCCATAAGCTTAGGATGGACAAATACCTTTTTTGCAGTGTGGTGTTTAAAAGGTACTGGTCGAAGTTTCCTTATGTCTTCTTTCAGCTGAGATATAAGTGGTGGAACATCATGAGCTTGTGTGCTGTTGAAAAAGTCGGTGGGAAGTTTGATTGATTCTCCATAGACTATTTCAGCGGGTGTTGAGCGATATTCTGGAATTATGTACGATCTGAGTCCTAGTAACACAATTGGCAATTTAGCGACCCAGTTTTCGTCCATATGAGCTTTCAAGGCCTGTTTCAGAACTCTATGCCATCTCTCGATTACACCATTTGCTGCTGGGTGGTAAGCTGTGGTCTTGATGTGGTCTGCACCTAGTGTTTTAGTGAGGTGTGTGAAAAGGTGGCAATCGAATTGTTTACCTCTGTCTGTGGTGATGTATTGCGGAACACCGAAACGAGAGATCCAGCATGATAAAATAGTGTTCGCTACTGTTTCTGCTGTAATATCTGACAATGGAATTGCTTCGGGCCATCGAGAAAATCTGTCTATTATTGTTAACAGATAGCGTTGACCTTGTGATAGTGGTAATGGTCCCACAATGTCAACATTTATATGCGAGAATCTTCTCATGGCTGGGGTGTATTGTCCAATGGCACTGGAAGTGTGTCTCCATATCTTGACTTTCTGGCAGGGAATGCAAGTTTTAGACCAAAGAGATACATCGCGTTTCAATTTGGGCCAACAAAATCTATCCTGGACCAGATCGACTGAAGCTGATATGCCTGGGTGAGATAAATTGTGGATAGAATCGAAAATCTTTCGGCGAAATTTGAGCGGAATGAATGGGCGAAGTTTCTTTGAAGAAGAATCGCAAATAAGATTCATTCCGTTGTCAAGAGGCATGTTTTGAAATTTGTATGAGGAAGATTTAGACTGCAGAAGGTGTTTGAGTTCCTCACAAGATGACTGAGCTTGCGCAATTTCTTGGAGTGACACAGTGGAAGAAAGTGAAATTGTTTCAATGCGAGAACAATAGTCTGCGGGAATGTTTGTAGGACCTGGTATGTAGCGAATGTCTGTGGTAAATTGACCTAGGAAGTCTAAATGTCGTAGTTGCCTTGGTGATGCTTTATCGACGCGTTGTTCAAAAGCGTATGTCAAAGGTTTGTGGTCCGTATAAATGGTGAAATGGCGACCTTCTAGGGTATATCTAAAGTATTTAACTGCCTGATAAGCAGCTAGAAGTTCGCGATCGTAGGTGCTGTAAGATTTTTGGGCTGAAGTAAGCTTTTTAGAGTAGAAACCTAGGGGTTCTAGTGTTTGATCACGTAATTGTTGGAGGGAAGCGCCTACGGCATAATCAGAAGCATCGACATGGAGAATCAGTGGTAGCGAAGAAGACGGATGAGCTATTAGTGTAGCGTTTTTTAGTGCCTCTTTCAAACGTTCGAATGCTTCTCGAGTCTGAGGAGTCCACTCGATTTTACGTTTGTCGCGTTTTTTGGGATTCTGGCAGAGGTCGAATAGTGGTTGCTGAATTTCCGCAGCACGTGGAAGAGAACGACGGTAGAAATTTATGAGACCTAGAAATCTTCTGAGTTTTTCAATGGTATCGGGAAGAGGTAGGTCGGTAATAGCTTTGATGCGTTCAGGAAGTGGAAATAATCCAGATTTATTTACACGAAAACCTAAAAATGAAATTTCGGCCACTCCGAATTCACATTTAGATGAATTGATACGGATGCCGTTGTCTTGAAGTGTCTGAAAAAGTTTTGCTAGATGCTCTTGATGTTCTTTTTCAGAGGCTGATGCAACGAGAATATCGTCAAGATAGGAGTAGGCAAAGTCAAGATGTCTTAAAATTGAATGTAAATATCTTTGAAATGTTTGTGCTGAATTACGAAGGCCAAATGGGGTTTTAACAAATTCGAATAACCCAAATGGAGTTATGACAGCTGTTTTGGGAATATCTTGAGGTGCTACTGGTATGTGATGGAAAGCGCGAATAATATCTAATTTTGAAAAAATACGTTTGCCTTCTAACTGGGCATTAAAATCCTGCAAATTTGGAATGGGATATTTGTCTGGGATTGTTTTAGCGTTTAGTGCTCGGTAATCCCCACATGGTCTCCATGAGCCATCCTTTTTTTGCACCATGTGGAGGGGGCTCGACCATGGACTTTTGGAGGGTCTACAAATTCCCAAGTCCATCATGTGCTGGAATTCTAGCTTTGCTTGAGCTAGCTTTTCCGGGGGCAATCTTCTAGCTTTTGCAGTGACAGGTGGTCCTTCCGTACTTATAGTATGGAAGAACTCAACCTCTGGAAGGTTGCTAGAAGAAGTTTCCTTAAACAGGTCAGGAAATTGTTGTAGCAATTTGAAGTACTGGTGTGTCGGGTCTACGAGATGAATTTTAGAATTAAATCCTGGTGGTGGGTTAGCACCGGTCTTAGAGAGGTTTGTCTTTGTATCGATTAAACGTCTATGTTTCATATCTACAAGTAAAGCAAACTCTGCTAGAAAATCAGCGCCTATAATTGGTTGCTTGATATCGGCAAGTGTGAAGGGCCAGCAGAACCTACGGCGTAAACCTAGATCCAAATCTAATAGTTGTTCGCCATAGGTATGAATAGGGGTCCCGTTTGCAGCATACAAGGTACGTTTCGATTGAAATTTCCGTTGGTCGTGAGTGGGTGGAATAACTGAAATATCCGCTCCAGAGTCGATTAGAAATTTCATATTGGAGCGTCTATCAAAAATAAAAAGGCGGCGTGTTAGGTGGCTCTCGTCTCCTGCCGCGTGGAGGGAGTGCCTTATTAGTTTTCCGACACATGTTTTGCTTTGAAATTGCAAGGTTGGATGCAACGTTTGGCCTTGTTGCCAAATCGTTCATGATACCAACACGTGGAGGTTGAGGAATTTGCGGTTATGGAGTTTCGAGAAAGCTTGGGTCTTTCTCGGGAGGTAGATCGGGAACGCGTTCGCAATTCGTTGACTGATGCTGTTAGCTTCTCTAATTGCGCTTCTAATTTGGCTAGCTTGTCGGGCTCGCGTGACTGAATTTCAGCCACGTTGTATTTATCTCTGGAAAATTCCACGATTTTGTCTGCTGTAACCGACAAATTTTCCAGAGAATCGTTGCTCAAAGCCAAAATTGAACGAACGTTGACTGGTAAACGTTGTAGAAATAAAATTTTAAGGAAATTTTCTCCAATCTGACTACCGGCTAAAAACTTCATTTCGCGTAAAAGTTGCGATGGTTTTCTGTCGCCTAATTCTAATTCTGTTAAAAGTTTATTTAGTTTGCGACTATCGGACTCTTCAAATTCTAATAAAAGACGTTTCATTAGATCTGAATAGGGGGTTGATGATAATGGTTGGGTTAAAAAATCTGAAATTGACTCTGCGACATCAGGATCGAGTATAGCGAGTACATGACTGAATTTTGTCTTTTCAGAACTGATCTGCGATATATCAAACTGGGCGTCAACCTGCATTTGCCAGATTTTCACGTTACGTCTCCATATAGGAGGTAATTTTATTGCAACCCTTGCCATGATATTGCTGCTTGAAGAATCTTCGGCCATTGTGAAAAAAATCAGATAATTTTTAAATTTAGAAAAGACTGACCTGTTTAGATATTAGTTTTCTGTAGGCATGAGCACGTGCGTGGAAGTTAGGCGACGTCGGCTGGAACATCAGGCTGGGCATCTTCGGCTTGCGGCACGGGGTCACCAATATGGATGTTAATTGCACTTGTTGATATTAAATCCATACGTAAACATTTAATATACTTTATTATTTCACTAACTGAATAAACTATACATTTAACTATAAAACAATCACAGACAGCACATAACAGATAACTGACCGAGCGTGGAGAGACGTATCTTCACTGTGTCGGTTAGTAGCGAGGAGAGAGCGAGAGAGATCCCTGGTGTCTCTTATATAGTAGTTCTTGACAGCTTGCTGTCGAATAACGTAACGCAACGTTTTAGCTGTCAAGAGAACCATAGGGTAGTGTTGACTAAAACACTGCGGTCGGAACCACCGCCACACTGTGTGCTCCAACTAGAGCTTGTCAGTGCGCTATACTAATCATAGCGAGAACACACCTATAAAGTATTACGGCTAATTTGAAATGAATTTTATGCAAATATTATAATAAAATGAAGGACAGTGACATTTGAGGCAGAAAATCAAGGTTTTGTAAATCAGACTGCTTACCAAATAATCTGCATTCGTTTCATAATCTTCGTATAAAAATCGCCAATTTAGACATTTTAAATCGCGACAAACGTCAGTGTTTAAAGTGAATTTTCTGGTGCTTCTTGACCTTTTTGCGTCAAGAAAATTTAATTTTGATCTGTCATATTCACTAGATTTTGTTAACCACGTTCTTTGATCACCAGTGGCACCTAATCTTTTTTAAATGCTTATAACTTTTTTCTTTTAATTTAAAAATCTAAATCTTAGTACGTAGTTTACTTTTCAGCCAATTTTTATTCAAAAAAATTCGCTAATATGGAGGTATCGATGGTGAGAACCCGATTATAATTGGCTTGGACATACTTCAGGGTCAGTGCGCTAAATTTGATCTTGGCACTAACATCCTGACTATCGGCGGTGAAGAAATAATAATGTCACCTGGCAGTGCGAAAAATCACCATAGAGGAAAATAGCAACATCTGGCGTGAAAGTGCCATTCCAGTGAAGAGAGCTGTGAGAGGAAGACGACCCAGTTACTCAGCCAGCAGCAAGTGGAGAAGAAATTATGAGAGAAGTACAAGATGAAGGGTGTAAAGACCATGTAAATGTGAAGCCAACCCAGAAAAAGCTCTGTGAACATATTTGTTGGAACAGAGCTAATGTCGATAGGGTGAATAGGGCCCGCCGAGATATTTTTGCAAGTAGAAATATCAGAACGAGAACAACTACACTGAGGAGCCAGTACCACGTAGGAACTTCTCTTGAAGAAAGCTCCGACATATTGACGAGAAGGAAAACCATCAACTTTGCTGTCGGAATGCATATACGAATAGAAAGCGACCATATGAAAACCCGTTATGACGTGCGAGCTAATTCAGCTGGTTTTAAAGAAGATCGGGTGTGGTTCTACAATCCAGTACGACGCAAGGGACGGTCACCGAAACTACATAAATTATGGGAAGGTCCTTGTAAGGTGGTCAAAAGAATCAATGACGTTGTCTATCGCATTCGGAGGAGCCCGAAGAGAAAGATGGAGGCGGTCCATATGCACAGACTTACGCTATACCAATAAATGTCTGAATTCGACCGGGACGATCGAATATAAAAGAGGGGCAGTGTAACATTTGTCTATGAGAATTAAGGTTATGGACTTTGTTACTTCTATGGTCAGTCGTAGTGTGTTGGTAACAGCGAACACCCTGGAATGATATTTCTAGATGGGACCCGAAGTGACAGGTGTAGAATATTGTGGAAGGTCTAGAATCTCCATGGACAGTATAAATAGGCGAACGGTACACAGAGTGAGTTAGTTCAATATTTAATTAGTGTGGTGCAGAGTAAGTGATCATAGAGTATTAGGCGAATCAGCAATAAGTGTTGGTGTATAAGAAGCGATCATAGAAGGCGGATAGTGGAATATAGTTCTACGGACATTTAGTAATAGAGAGAAATATTTTAGTTGGTGTGCTTATGGTGTTGGAAAATAGTTGGTTATAATAAATAGTAGTTTGAAAAGCTGTGCTTTGTTAGTCAACAAATCCAGAACCCCGTGGAACGTAACAATATGTATATATATATATATATATATATATATATATATATATATATATATATATATATATATATATATATATATATATATATATATATATATATATATATATATATATATAATTAACTACGACTACGAATATGGGTTCGCGTTTGTTTGAAAAGAAAATTTTCAACTTCAAAAGAAACTTTATTCCGACAACTGAGAAGGAAATGAAAATTTTTATAGCGGTAAATTTGCTCATGGGTATAAAAAAGTCTCCCTCCTTTCGCGATTACTGGTCTTCGCGTCCAGAACTACGTAATGATTTCATAGCATCAATAATAGGCGTAAACCGTTTGGCTCCCTGCTAACTAGCCTCCATTGCAATGACAATGCCACAATGGCAAAAAAAGGGGAGCCCGGTTTTGGTCAATTGTTTAAAATCAGACCATACATTGAACTCCTAAAGAAAAACTTCCAGAAATATTATTGCCCATCAAAAGAAGTGTCAGTTGATGAATGCATGGTGAAGTTCAAAGGCCGAATAGCTTTCAAGCAATATATGCCAATGAAACCTGTAAAAAGGGGGTGTAAAATCTGGGCGTGCGCCGATAAAGAAGGTTATCTAAGTGATTTTGAATTATATACAGGAAAGCAACAAGATAAATCTGAGAAAGGTTTAGGTGAACGGGTAGTGCCTGACATGACTAAGGGTCTCGAAGGAAAAGGACACCACGCTTACTTTGATAACTAATTCACAACAACTGACCTTTTACTTTCTTTACAAGAAAATACGCGGGTGAAACTGTACGCGCAAACAGAAAAAATCTTCCCACTGGATTGAAAGGCGATAAGGAAATGAATCGAGGTGATTTTGATTGGGCAGTTTATAGAGACAAAGTATCTTGTATCAAGTGGAAGGACAAAAGAACTATTCATCTACTATACATTCTCCTACAGATCAAACTAAAGTGAATAAAAGGAAGAAAGATGGAAGTATGACTGAAGCCAATTGCCCTAAAGCAGTTGTAGACTACCGAAGGTATATGGGTGGAGTTGACGAAGCTGATATGATGAAATCTTACTACGCCATCGATCGGAAATCCCGAAAATGGTACCACCGTCTATTTTGGCATTTTCTCGATACATCAGTAGTCAACTCATATATAATATTCAAACGGAGGACCAAAAGTGCTATGAGCCTCAAAATTTTCCGATGTGAAGTAATACTGAGTTTGATTGGGGCTTCCGTTTCAAGAGGCTCTTGTGGAAGGCCATATTCTACTAAAAAAGTTGTATCCAGATTCAAGCCTCATGTACCAATAGATCAGTGTAGTACGGCCGAAAAACCTCATCGAACCAGATGGAGCTGCATACAGTGTAAAGTCGGGTTGTGTTTACTGGCAGAAAGAAACTGTTTTCTAACTTATCATCAATAATATAAAATATATGTAATCTTTCGATTTTGTATGTGCATTGTGGTTTCATATCGAAACCACTCGCAAAAGTTAAAATAAATTTTTTTGCAACAAAGAAATGTACTATTTTCTACACATTAAGATGATATTTACCAAATGTCATTAGAATTGGAAATAACATTGAAATTCGTGCTTCAAAGGGTTAAATCATGTTGACAGCAGGTTATTAAATGAAACCAAAAAATCTACAAAAAAACTCCTGTTACATTGGGGTAAAATGAGCAGTTTTGAAAGACAACACTAAAAAAAATTGCGGTAGTATTCTATAAAAAAAATTGCGGTAGTATTCTATTCCGGTAGGCTTCACCATACGACCGGCTAATTATCTCTAAGAAAAATCACTTAAATGAGACGTAGAACTAATTTTTACAAATTAAAAAGAGCCTCAGTGGTCCAGGGGTAAGAACGTGTGCCTCTGAACCGAAGGGTACTAGGACGGATATCCAGGGTTCCCGTTTCACTTTTTCCGTACATACTGTAAAATTAACATCACTCGAGGTTGTGGCTCAACATTTGAACAAGTTCAATATCTGAACGTTCCGCCCCTCGGTGGGGGCGTAAAGTCGCCGGTTCCGTGTCCATGCGATGTTGGGCACGTGAAATATCCGTACTCTCCTTACAGAAGGGCATGGTCCGGCAAAATTTTCAGGATAGTGAGGTGAAACTGCTCCCTGGCGTCGGTGATTGGCTATAGTCGCGGAAATAGGCCGAAGTTAAAGAAACAAAACACACACACACACACACAGTTGTAAAAAAAGTTGTAAAAAAAGAACACTTTTAAATTAATTGTAACTTACGATCCCAGAGCTGGTTATTAAACCTCTATAGATAAAAGCCATTTCATATACTTCGTATGGACTGATTAAAGTATTTAAGCATTTTATTACATAGAACGATAATTCGATTAGTAAAAACACGATCTGCCATCCAAAAAGCTCATTAAATAAATCAATAATCTTTGTCGTTACTTTATGCAACCTTCTTATATCTTCAGTAACATTTTGACACGCAACTGTATTTAATCTGCTGTTAACACAAACAAGTGGTTTGTAAAGTTTTCTTGAAAGAGATAGTTGAATTTTTTTAGTACAATCATGGATAGAAATACATAACATCCCTATGGTCGTAACTGTTGTAAAATTTAAAATATATAGAATCATAATTAAAGCAGCTAAAGCATAGCGTTTCATCGACATCACGTAAAACATATTTGCAGTAATTCTAATTCCAATGTAAGTTATGTAAATTATTATCAGAATTGTGTGTTTCTTTTGAAGTTCTTTGCTGGATACCATTTTATTTCCTTCAAGCTGCAGCTCTTTATTAGTTTGGGTTAAAAGCGATACGAGTCTTCTCCATTTCTCAGGGTCTCCCAGGGTATTTTTAGAAACCGCTACAAATAATAGAATAACGGAGAAGAACATGTCCACCTGCATGGAAATGTTTCTAGAGAGATTGTTTATATTATCATTTTCAAGCGTATATAAAAAATAGAACCCATAAACTGATAACATAAGAATTACATTCGTTATAAGTACGTCGAAGATTTTGGAGTAAATAGAACCTGTAGGCTTGTTTTTAGAATAGTCATATCTTGGTGTGACCATGAGGTAACTAGAATACTTGTAGAAAGCTAAATCCATTGCTTTAGTCTTATCTTGCCAAAGAGATATTCTATTATGTATAGTATTGTACAATGACACAATACAAACAGAAAGCAATTATCGTATTAACAAGGTTTTGAAGATATATTATTGCCGTAAGCATTTTAGTCAATTGAAGAGTGCCTAAAATAGCAACACCAGTGTAACCAAATTAATTAATTAGTCCTTTAAATGCAATTCAGAGGGAAATAATGATGATAGAAACGTTTCCTTTGTCAGCTCGACAAAGTATTGTTGCGTTTTCTCCGGGTTCTGGATAAGTGGGACTTTTAATTTTAACAAAACAACTTTATTTACTCTCTAAATATGGATACAATAAAAGTTCTAGAATATCTCTCTCACAAAACACTTAGTTTATCTGGCCTTACAATCACTAATTTGTACAAAAGTCACTAATGCACTGAAACTACAGTCGCTACTCTATAACACTAGTTACTGCTTCTTCGAGTCCCTTCAACATTCTCTAACTGAACTGAACTGACCTGGCTTGCTTTTGTCTTTATATACACGTCGTACCTTCTACCTTGTTTCGCGAGCCTTCCATTCCAGAATATTCCAGGACCTTCTTTTGCTAGAAGGTTCTGTGAATACAGATCGGCCCCGTGTGTATACAGGGGGATGTATATACAGGATGATCCAAATGTGGTCATCACTCCTATGTTACACAAGAGGTGTTTCTCGTACTATAAGATCTCTCTGCGTATACAGGGTGTAAGTGGTCTCTGCGTATCAGGCTGTTCGGAATGTGCAGACCTCAGTTATCCGTTCCGACGGGGTACGAGTTGGTAACTTCGTTATTTCTGGTCCTAGAGGGTTGAGACTTCGCCTGAGGGGGCTCACCCCAGGCACCCCCAAGGGGGCGGGGAGGCAGTGTTGCCAGATCGTGCAAAAATTCCCAGATGTTGGGAAGTTCTGGAGATGTGGCAACACCGCACCTACGTCTATTGGAGTGCTTTGTAACAGTATTAATAAGAAAGTTCGGACGCAGTAACTGCGCTTTGATTATGGTGATAATAATAATAATATATAAAATAGTGGAAGGGTTTTCCAGAGATAATGACATGCAGTTTGGGCTCGACAAATGTCGCACCTTATGTGTAGCCAGAGGGAAGATACAACCTGGATATACCGTACTGATGATAGCTAATAAAATTGAAACACGTGTATGCGGTTGTCTCCTTGCGGCCTTGCCCTTAACCTTTTCTCCTTGTATAGTATACAGAAATGCCGTGTTAAAAATCCTGTTATAAATAGTATGACTTCTGGGCCCCGGATGCTCACGCAGTTGATTTCTCTGCCTTCGTGGCGATTTTGTTTGTTGCCCTCGAATTGAGAGTCTTCCGAATGTTGCTGCAAATGTGCACTGGTTGCCTGTTGTGACTCCGTGTCTTTTTTTGATTCTTCGTCCAGAGTGTTCCCATCATCACCTGGCTATACCGTACTGATGATAGCTAATAAGCTTGAAACACGTGTATGCGGTTGTCTCCTTGCAGCCTTGCCCTTAACCTTTCTCCTTGTATATATATATATATATATATATATATATATATATATATATATATATATATATATATATATATATATATATATATATATATATATATATATATATACAAGGTGTCAGGAAATTGTGAGCAACAAATTCAGGGGGTTATTCTGCGCAAAGAATTAATGCCCCTAGTTCCTATAATAGTTTTTCGAAAACTCAAAAATATCGGAATTATAGGGTGTCAAATTTTTTTTAAATAATTTTTGTCGATAACTTTTTTTGTTGTGAATTGATTCTTTTCAAATTTGGTGCACACGTATATAATATCACTCTGTATTTATGTTGCAAATTTGACATGGATCTATCTAAATTTAAAGGCCGAAGCTGCCGTTGACCAAGAGATAAGAACTCATAACTTTTTTGCTTGAATCTTAATCTCAAATCTAACAATACACGATTAAAGGGAATTATAAAATCTCAAATAACGGTAATCTTGGTATAACGATAAAACTAACCATTTTCGAAGAAAACGTTCTTAAAAATTTACTGGTATGATTGAATACGAAATCACCTAATGTCATTTTCAATATTAAGGGAGCGTGCTTTGAAAACATTCTCTGTCAACAAGATCATGTGGCGTTAGTTTTGACAGATAATAGTTTGTTGTCATTTTACTTGCGGAATAGTTGAGATTCATTATAAAATACGATGAATAATAATAATTATTCTTACGTTGAACTACGTGACATGCATTATTATTATTATGGTATAGCTAGCGGCAATGCCCTTGCTGCAAGACGTTTGTATGCTGAAGAATTTCCAAATAGATGGGTACCACAATCCCGAATGTTCAGTAATATCCATCGAAAACTGGGCGAATTCGGATCATTTAGAAGTACATTTCAAGATGTTGGCAGTCAGTAAAGTACTCGAACTCCTGGAGCAGAATCCGTGTATTAAATGCAATCGAGAATAATCCCAACTCAAGTGTACGGTTAGTCTCTACTCAGGAGAGTATCGCGAAAAGTTCTGTGCATGAAATTCTCAAGGAGCAGCTTTTTCATCCTTACCATTACCAGAAAGTTCAAGCTTTATCTCCTGAAGATCCGGAAGCTCGCGTGAATTTGTGCAATATAATTCGAAATCTACATAACAACGATCACAATTTTATATCATCGCTTCTCTTCACAGATGAAGCTGGATTTGGACATGACGGTTTGATCAACCTTCATAATGAGCATTATTGGTCTGACGAGAATCCTCACTTGGCGATAGAACGCGGTTTCCAGAATAAGTTTTCTGTTAATGTGTGGGCGGGAATTTTAGGAGCCCGCTTAATTGGGCCACATTTATTCCCCCAAAGACTCAACGGTGAAATATACTTAAATTTGTTAAGAAACCAGTTATCAACTCGATTGGATGATGTACCCCTCCAATCAAGAAATACACTGTGACAGCTGCAGGACGGCGCGCCGCTACATTTTAGTACAGCAGTGAGCGAATTTCTTAATGAAACATTTCCTGAGAGATGGATAGGACGCGGTGGGTTCGTGCAGTGGGCTCCTAGATCGGCTGATTTGAACCCAGTGGATTTTTTCTTTTGGGGTTACCTAAAATCTATTGTATACAGGAGTCCAATTCAAAACGTTGAAGATCTCAGGCAAATAATTATTGATAACTGTGAGGTAATCGGGCAAAAAGACGGAATATTCGCTAGAGTTCGTCGGAATTTCCTGAGAAGAATTGATTTATGTGTTGAGACGGAAGGCCATTACTTTGAAACTTTGTTATAATATTTAATTGTTATGATTTTTAATAAATTATTGTTGTGTGTGTTTTATTTCTTTAACGTCGGCCTATTTCCGCAACTATGGCCAATCATCGACGCCAGGGAACAGTTTCACCTTACTATCCTGGAAATTTTGCCGAACCCATGTCTTTCTGTAAGAAGGGTAGGGATCTTTAACGTGCCCAACATCGCATATACACGGGACCGACGGCTTTACGCCCCCTCCGAAGGGCGGAACGTGCAGACATTCAACTTGCTCAAATACAATGCCAGAATCTCGGTTGATGTTAATATTACAGTTCGTACTGAAAAAGTGAAAGGAGTAACCTGGGATCGAACCCAGTACCCTTCGGTTCAGAGGCACACGTTCTTATCCCTGAACCACTGAGATTCTTAAATTATTGTTATAATGTTTAAATGTTGCAAGTTCTAGTAAGTAATAAAAAAATGAGGCCCTGTAAAATCGTTATTGCTGATAATTTTATAGTAGTAATAATAATAAAAATATAACACTTTATTTGTCAAAACATGTGACATTTTTTTTCCGAGGCAATTACCGCGACTGTTTTCAAAGCACACGCTATTAACATTGTCATTTGGATGAAGTGATTTCGTATTCAATCAATACCAGCAAAAATTTTGAAGAACATTTTTCTCGAAAACGGTTAGTTTTATCCTGATGCAACAGGATGACCTTTTTTTAAGATTTTATAATTCCATTCAATCGTGTATTGTTAGATTTGAGATAAAGATTCAAGCAAAAAAAGTGATGAGTCCTTATCTGTTGGTCAAGGGCAGCTTCGGCCTTTAAATTTAGATAGATCCATGTCAAATTTGCAACATAAATACAGAGTGATATTATATACGTGTTATAGGAACTAGGGACATTAATCCTTTGGGTAGAATAACCCCCTGAATTTTTTGCTCACAATTTCCGGACACCCTATATATATATATATATATATATATATATATATATATATATATATATATATATATATATATATATATATATATATATATGTATATATATATGTATATATATATATTTATATATATATATATATATGTATATATACATATATATATATATATATATATATATATATATATATATATATATATATATATATATATATATATATATATATATATATATATATATATATATATATATATATATATTGAAACTGTCCTTCCGGATGTGTGTTCTAGGTGGCCTAGTTCGCGCTCATTTAAAGAAATTTTTCCAAAATACAAAAGTCGCAATATCCTCATTAGTGAATTTTTTCTACGGAAATTCACTGAAAACACAAATAGTAAAGTACCTGGCGAATGAACTAACAGTATTATTTTGACCTTCCCTTTACTCTGGCGAAGTATTGCCTTTTACCTACCGGAAACCTGTGTAGTTATTGTTTGATTTTTGCCAATAAATAATTATAATAAAAATGATAAAAAATACTTACAGTGGCAGAAATAATAACGAAAATTCCATCAGCAACGGTGAATTCATTTCCATCTGGAGAGGTGATCAAAAGATTGGAACATCTCATTATAAAAAAACATAACTCTAAAAACAGAAACAACACCAGCCACCCAAAAAGTCCATTGAACAAGTCGATTACATTTTTCATTTCACCATAAAACTTCTCGATATTTTCTGCGAAAACCCTACATCTACTGATTCTCAATCCTTCATTAATCAATAATAGTTTCTCAATGCAAAATATTTTAAGACAATGACTTCCAATTGATTTATAACAGTTTCCAATGGAAACAGCTAGAAAGGCTACTGTTGTAACTGACATAAAATTTAAAGTGTGGAAAATTAAAATTATTACCCCTATATATATTCCAGTACCCGTAAATACGTAGTAGAAATTCACTAAAAGCCTGGTAACGAGGAAAAATATGAAGCAAACTAGGATCAGCAAATGTTTTTGGTCAGCTTTTCTTCCAGAAGCATTTTCATTGTTTTCCAACAGTCTCTTGGTTTGGGCTAAGATGCATATAAGTTTTGCCCAGTTGTGCGAGCCTCCAAATGTATTTCTCGAAAAGGTTATGCACAGGAGAATTATACAACAAATCATATCCCCTATAACAGATATGTTTTTAGACACAATATCTCTACTATTAGTGTTCGTTTTGTATAAGACGTAAAACCCATATATAGATGACAACAAAATGACGGTTATTATAAGCATATTAATGATTTTTGTGTAAACTGAGTCCACATGTTTGTTCTTAATATAATCATATCTTGGAGTAATCAAAAAGTAACTTGAAAATCTATAGAAAGCCATATCCATTGTTATACTCTTCTCGTAACAAAAATACGATCTCAACAGAATATATTTAGCAATCAAACATATCAGGTAATTGCAAATTGCACCTTATTGACAAACAGTTTTTATAAGCCTTTTAGATGATTAAAAAAAGTAGGGGGGAGGTGGTGTTCTGCTTGCTGTGCACGCTCGCTTTGCTACTCGTCTCCTTGATATTCAGAGGGACTGTGGCGGATTTGATGCTCTTTCTAATATTGACATTGTGGGGGTCAGAGTCTCGGATCATCCGGCCTCGCTTAATGTTTTTGTTGTTTATATACCTCCCAATACTCCAATTAATGACTACTACCTCTTGTTTGAAGCTCTCGAGTCCCTGTGCATAAAATATGGTCCCGAGACATTCTTAGTTGGTGACTTTAACATGCCTGAATATGCTTCTTGTCGTCAGAACGACCACTCCGCTCGTGTGTCTGCTTTTCAAAATTTCTGTAATCGACTACTCCTTGGACAGTTTAATCATATTGAGAATATTAACAACATAATTCTTGACGTGGTTTTGTTTACAGACACTTGCTTGGTGGGGGGGGGGGGGCTCTTGATTCGCCCGTGATTCCTCATGGTCATCATCCCCCCTTAATCATAGAGTTTCCGATCAGGGGTTCAGTGGTCTCTTCCCCTGTTGGTAACACTAGGCAGAGATCATATAATTTTCGGAAATGTGATTTTGTCAGATTGTATGCGGAGCTTGGCGGCTTGCGCTGGGATGGCATGGACGGGCTTCAGGATGTTGATTCTATACTTGACTTTTCTATTCCAGAATTTACGACTTGTTTGATCTGTATGTTCCCATGACTGCTCCAAGAGCATGTAATAGGCATCCCCCGTGGTTTTCTAAAGAAATTAAGGTTAGTGTCAAATATAAATATTCATTATGGTGTAAGTTTAAGAAGTCTGGAAATGTGGAGTTTCTGGATAGATTTAGGGAGCTGAGACAAAAACTTAAGAGATACATTTATCTTTCTCGAGTATACTACTTTCAGAGGGTTGAAAGAGAGATTAGGTCTAATCCTAAAAAATTCTGGAACTGCTAAGTACACTTGGAGAACACCCAAATCACCACAACACATATTTCAGAGACCTTACGATCGTTTCGTTGACCAAGTCAACATCTTCAGAGGAAGAAAAATTCTAAATTTTTCTTCCTCTGAAGATGTTGACTTGGTCAACGAAACGATCGTAAGGTCTCTGAAATATGTGTTGTGGTGATTTGGGTGTTCTCCAAGTGTACTTATTAGTGCTCATCACAGGTTCCAGTTTTCACATAGTTCTGGAACTGCTCTTCTCGGCGCCATCATAACTTTTCTATTTGGACTTCATCTAACTAGCAACAGGCAGTTGACAGTTTTGCTTCTTATTTTGCGGGATGTTCTGGTTCCACCCCCACCTCATCACCTACCACCGCCAGCCTGGCTTCGGGTGATATCACAATGTTTTTTGTTGATGATGAAATTATTACAGCTGCTAAGAGAATTAAGGCTAACATGTATTGTGGACCTGATCTAGTTCCTGGCTTCTTGGTGCGCGACTGCTTATATGCTTTCTTGACTCCACTTTAAAAAAAAATTTAAACTGATTCTTAGATCTGGAACATTTCCCGCGATTTGGAAGCTGTCACGGGTTTTCCCTGTCTGGCGGGGGATAGTCGTTATCCATCAAACTATCGACCAATAGTCATACTATGTGTCTTCTGTAAGATTTTCGAGGCCTGCCTTTTTCAGAGAATACTGTTTCACATCAAAAACAGACTCTCTCTTTCTCAGCATGGTTTCATTCCAGGGAGATCGACTGTAACGAATTTAGTTGACGTTACACAGTTCATTGCGTCCGCTCTTGACCGCTCTTTACAGGTTGATGTTGTGTATACTGATCTATCTAAGGCCTTCGACTGTCTAAATCACTCTGTTCTGATTGACAGGATGAGGACTATCGGATTCTCCAAGGGCTTGCTTGGCTTATTCAGATCTTACCTGGATGGAAGGAGGCAATTTGTTGAGGTTGGGGGCTTCAAATCTACCTATCACGTAACTTCGGGAGTGCCGCAGTGTTCCATACTCGGTCCATTACTGTTTAATATATTTATTGACCCAGTTAAACATGTTTTACATGTTCCTTTTTTAATGTATGCAGATGATATTGAGATTTTCGCAAATATTTCGAGTGTTGATGAGTGTTTGCAGCTCCAGAACTGTCTTCAGATCCTTGATGAATGGTGTTGTCGGAGTGGTCTTTCTATGAATGTTTCCAAGTGTTGTGTGATGTCCTTTACTCGAAATAAGCACGCAATTACTTTTGGGTACAATATAAGAGGGCTTCCACTTGATCGCCCCGGGACAGTTAAGGACCTTGGAATTGTTTTTGATGGTACTCTATCTTTTAAACCACACTATGAGCAGACTGTCAGTTCTGCTTACAAAACTCTTGGGTTTATGATAAGAAACAGCAAAAATTTCTCACAGACTGACACCCTCCTCCTGCTCTTTAGTTGTTTGGTTAGGTCCCGGCTTGAATATGGCTCAGTTGTGTGGGCTCCTACTTATGAGATACATGTGGCAAGTCTAGAATCAGTGCAAACGAAATTTTTAAAATTTCTTAGCTTTCGTGAGGATGGGCGATATCCGTCTATTGGTTTTCCTCAGGAAAGTTTACTTCTTCGCTTTAGTCTGCAGAGTCTGTCGATGCGCAGGCAGTGCAGTTTCACTATATTTTTATACAAACTGGTTAATTCTGTGTTCGACTGCCCTAGTCTGCTTCAGCAACTTGATTTCAATGTGTCTCGTGTTGCAGCACGTTTTCCAGGCACATTCTATCTCCCGACTGCTCGTATACGATTGCTGCGATCGTCTCCAATTTACCAGATGTGCAATGATTACTCTGTACTGCAAGACCGCCTAGATATCTTCTCATGTAATATATCAGAGATAAAAATGTTTTTCAAAGCGATGTAATTTGTGACTCTCTTTTGTGTAGTTTGTTTGATTATTGTTTTTTATTATGTTTTGTCTATCGGCCCATCCTTAGTTTGGCTTTAAGCTGTTGGATCGTGTATGAATAAATAAATAACAATAAAAAATAAATAAATTGTTTGCTGGCATCACGAGTCTACATTGATGGTTTTCAAACATGATCGAGCTCCTGCACATAATAGCCATGCCTTTCGGGAATTTCTTGATGAAAGGTCTCCGGATTATTGTTTGTTATTATGTTTTGTGTATTGGCCCATCCTTAATTTGGCTTTTAAGCTGTTGGATGGTGTATGAATAAATAAATAAATAAATAAATAAATAAATAAATAAATAAATAAATAAATAAATAAATAAATAAATAAATAAATAAATAAATAAATAAATAAATAAATAAACAAATAAATGAATAAATAAATAAATAAATAAATAAATAAATAAATAAATAAATAAATAAATAAATAAAAACCAATTTTCGCATCGCCTTGGTGCCTTTGTTGGAACTATGTGTTTATGTAATTCCTGTTTCATTTTGGTTAGATGATTAATTGCCCAGTCCCATGGAAGGTCATTTCATCATCACCAATATCATCATCAAAGTCTAAAAGCGATCTTGCGTCAACTATGACTGTATGTCTCTAATAGTTAATTTTATATCACTTGTACCGCTCGCATTTCATAATAATCAACCAACAATAAAAAAGTCTGGACGCAGCAAGTGCGTTATGGAAGTAAATTTTCATAAAAATGATTTTATTAGCAAATATGTCTCTCTAATGCAAGCAGGCATCAATTTCCTCACCGGTCTAACCTATATAGTAGAAACAATGTATCATATTTTATGAAAATAACTTGTTTGAGAATGTACAACAATTTTCCGAAAATAAACTTAAAATCTTTCCGAGAAAACTCGTTCCTTAGCTGACGAACCTTAGGTTAATAGCAAATTGAGTGATTGAATTTTGAAGCATTTAATGAAAATTCGCGACCAAAACGCACTTACTGCGTCTCGCTTTTTTTTTAAAACATGCATTATATTTCGATGAAAAATGTAAAAATGCAATAAGGAATGTTCAAAAAAAAATTGCACGTATGACCACCCTGTGATTGTCAAAATAATTTTATAAGATACAGCTCAAGACACCCTATAAGTAACATATAAAATTTTTCTCGTATCTTGCACAATAACAATTATATTGAGCTTCACCGTAGAAATGCGTCACCCTGTATATATGTCAACAGAAAGTGAACCCGGATATGGATTCTAGCGGACCTATTTTGCGTTCATTTGCAGAAATCTTTTTCTCGGTCTCCTCATTAACGATTTTTTTACGAAAATTAGCTAAAAATTATAGACCGTTAAACCATAAACTTACTAGCAGGTATATCCCGTAATACATTATAATCGTCTAACGTCTACTATTTACACAAAACAATTTTGATTTACAATGGATTCTTTGCTCATATTTTAACAAAATAAAGAAAAATAACAACTTAGACACATAACTACGAGCTCGTTAGTCATATATTTTCGTATTTTTCACTCACATTTGGACTCGTACCATAATAATGATCAATTTTGACGTATTAACTTTCATGAATAAGATTTAATTAATTAAAAATTAATTTACCTCTAACTTTTTGGTCTTTTAACATAGAGATCTGTATTTTGGTACATAGGATACCTTCTGCGACCGAAACCAGAGTACCGAATTTGGTTGCCCCTATGTTGTTATTTCCGGAGATATGATTTGTTTTCGAAAGAAAACACAAAATTTTCCGGGAGAACCTGGGCCGATTTTCCTAAATAACGAACCTATCCAAACCATTTGCAAAAGGAAGATATGTACCAAATTTAATCAAAATCGGCCTATTATTTTTTGAGTTATCGGTGTGAGGGCAAAGCCGCAAGGAGACAACCGCATACACGTCTTTCAAGCTTATTAGCCATCATCAGTACGGTAGTTATCGGTGTGAGAAATATATATATATATATATATATATATATATATATATATATATATATATACTTAAAAAATGCGGGAAAGCCGTCAGTTGCAAAATAAAACTGTTTATTAAATACCGAGCTTTCGGAAAAGTTTATTCCATTCTCAAGGCTACAACATGGAAAGAAAAAAGTTTACAATTTACATAGGAAAAATATAAAAGTTTAAAATACTTACATATAAGGTGAGTTTTACTATAACTAATTATGAAAAAACAGACATGAAAAAAAAACTTTTTGTAAATTTGACTGAAGTAGTGCCAAACTGACATATAAAGCTAACTATTATGTATTTGAATTTGTTTTTGTTTTTCTAGAGGAAATATAAATAGGGGTAATCATTTCTAAAATTATTATCTTTTTGTAAGTTTATTAAATTGTCGTTAAAAGTAATTTCAAATTCTTCTAAACATATTCTTTTAGTGAATTTTCATTATTAGTGAATTTTCATTAAGAAAATTCACTAATAGAGAGGTATCGATGGTGAGACTTTTGAAAAATTTCTTCAAATGAGCGCGAATTTGGTCCTCTAGAACCCATATCCAAGGTCGGTTTTGATTTTTATATGCTTATATATATATATATATATATATATATATATATATATATATATATATATATATATATATATATATATATATATATATATATATATATATATATATATATATATATATATATATATATATATATATATATATATATATATATATATATGTATCCAACTGATAACTCAAAAAATACTTGACCGATCTTCACTAAATTTGGAGATTACCTTGATTTTGTTAATGGCTTGGATAAGTTCGAAGATGAGCACCGTAGGTTAAATTTTTTGTATAAAAAATGTAAAGGAAATTTTTAAAACGCAATATTTTTTTTGTTTTAAGTACTGCAGTGATTCAAATGAAAATTTGCACATATAAGGGAGATGTCAAAATAAAGTTGGTAACCAAATTTCAACTTAAATGGTCCACGAGGAAAGAAGTTGTTCGAAAATAAAAAATGTGTAAGAAATAATTAATGAGTAAGAAATAAATAATCTACGACATCAGTTTGAATTGCATAGCCATTTCGCACATTCAACGTTGACAAGGATAGTTAGAGTATTAATGTGTGTTTTATTACTTTAGACCCGAAAAATGTAAAATCGTCGAAGCGACACAAGAGTTCGTAAATATAAATAAGCAGGGTTGTCAGATATAATAAAAATTAACAAATATTAAAATGTAATTTGATTCTTAGGATGAAAACATATGGACCTAACATATTTTTAAATTACTAATGACATAATTCAAACAATAATTGCGGTACAATAATCAAACATTTTGAATTACCAAATCCGTATGATATTTTAAATTAAAACTTATTTATACTTGAAAACTTTTTGCACTATATGTCAATGCAGCAGTGTAGTAGTCTACTGTCAATTTAAACGCCGTTAGGGTGGAAAGCGCTACAACACGTACACGGTATATCCACATCATGTTTTAATGTTTTTTTTCAAAATATCAAATAGTACGGTGAAATCTTTCCTTCACTACCATGATTCAGGTAATCGTGATATTATATTTATTTTAGCAGTAACACCTTACAAAAATTATCAGAAGAAGACACACAAGTGAAAGCAAAATTCAAGTTAGGATCTACGTGAATTGTTTTTAAGAAAGTAACCTTAAATTTGCGAATCTCTTTTAGCAAAACAACAAAACAGAGATGAATTTATATAATTAAAGTTGAAAGATGTTTACTATATATAAAAGGTATGTATTCCTATTTTTTATGTTATCATTTTAGAGGTAATCTTATATACTTTGAAGTATTTACCCAAGGTGAAATAATTTAGCACATGTCCAAAGCCTAAGATTTTTTCTGTTGTGTTTTGTGAGCTTGAATTAGTTTTTGTTATAATTTATTGTCATTAATGGAGACATAAGTAGAACTTACTTTAAAAATTATTTCCTTTTTTAGCAATGGTAGTTTCCACAAAATCAGCAGTAGTGAGTTTTCTTAAAGATGAGAAAGAGTAAGAGGGTCACGCAAGAGGTATAACCTATGACCTTTGATGCTACAGTGGCTTCTTTCTAATTAAAATATGTAGTATGGAGTATTGAAAACAGGAAGTGTACTGTCCAGGTAATATTTTTTTAAATAGTGTCAAACTTGTAATTTCCCTTAAGCTAATGCCCACTGAGCAAGGTAATATTGCATTAACATTGCAGAATCTTTTCCAAAGCAAGTGTAAGTTTGATAGATAACTTGCAGAAAGCCTCCTGCAAGTTTGTTGCAAATGGCAAATCTTCCCCCCAGTGACTTTACATATGTAAGTGTTTTTTTTGTAACTTTACTGCAAGTTTACTGTAGTGAGCTGTTACAAACTTTCTTTATACTTACACATGTTACTTTACAGCAAGCTTCAATTTTAAAAGGGCCTGGCAAAGTTGTAAAATTTAAACTTACATTTGCAACTTATCTGCAATTGTATATATTATATATACAGTGCAAGTTTGTAACCTGGGATAATTCCAATTAATCTACTTCAACTTTTTTTTTCAAAAATGCTCGGAGTCTGATAATATTCTCAGTTACAATCTTTTCAAAAATGTATTATACAATTTGTATCAAATGCCATTGATAATTTTTGTAAATGACAACCTTGGCTTTTTGTTGACTATTTTTAAAGTACACATCAAGCGATACAAAACCACCAACTTTCAAATTTTTATTATAAATCTTGAGTTGAAAGCACGAAAAAAATTGTGTAGTTATCAATGAATAAAAATTTTAAATCTGCTGGTTTTCTACAACTTCACATGTAAGAACTTTAAAAATAGTCAACAAAAACGTAAGGTTGATTTAAAGAAATTATCGATGAAGTCATTTTTCAAATATGGTATATACTGTATAGCTTTTTTAAAAGACTGCAACTCGAAATACTAACCAATGTGTCCAAGCATTTTTGAAAAAAGAAACTGTATTTGATTAACTGAATTTATTTCAAGTTACAAACTAATACTGAATATAGGTATATAGGTGTATTTATACATAATATAAAATTTCTTGTAAAACTGTAAAAAATGACAAGACAATGTTAATTAGAATAAAATCTTTATTACATAAAAAAATTAAAGACTTACAATTTCATTTCTGCTGATAGATAGATAGATATAGACTTTATTGACCATCAAATGTACATGGTAAGTCACTGTCTTTATAAGTACCGACTATAGTTACTAGATAGAAATAGTTAGACATATAGCGAGTGTCCATGTTTAGCCTAAAATGCAGTTCTAGTCAAAACTCAGCGACAAAATAGATAACTTGAACTCGTGATATCGTTATTAATTGACGGATTTCAAAAATTCCTTTTTCTAAATAAATACCAATTAATTGTTTTTGATATTGTTTTACTAAATAACTCTTTAGTCGTCTAGAAAAACGTGTGAAACACCAATAACAAAAACGAAGCCTTCTGCAGCATTACTTGTTTTGAGAGGCAAGATTTTTTTTAGCTTCTAAAATATGTGGTGACATATGTTACATAAAATAAATTCAACATATCAAATACTATTGTGAAAAAGAAATATCTAAAATGGTGCGTTCATTTCGATTTTAGAGAAAGTTTAATTAAGCAAACGTAAGAATATGCAATGGATAAATCAAGCATAGGTAAATGAATACAACTTCACTGCGAAAATAGCTTAAACATGACGACAGTCTCTGAAAGTGTTCACACATGTCTTAACTATCCCTATCGAGTAAGTATAGTACCGTCAATGTCTAAAATGTCAGAAACATTGAGTTAAAATAAAGCAAAATTATGACTACAATGAATTACGTATCTATAAAAAAAGTCTGTGGCTAGTCGAACTTGCCTTCCAAAGCTTTTGCCTAACACACAGACACACACACTACAAAGAATGAATACAAGTAGTATGTAACACTATACACATTGGTTTAGAGCACTAATAAATTCCTTCACCTTGGTTTTTGTTTTATAACATCCACTAGTGCCTACTGTAATCTTGTTAGTGGAAGCATCTTAATAACATTAGGTAGAAAATTGAGGAATTTGATTCCCAAGTAATCAAACATCTGCGTTGTTTTCTCCTTTTTGTGGAACTGTATTTTCAATTCATGCCTGTACCTGGTATTGAGGTATTGATGTTGCAAACTTCATCATTCACTGGATATTTTGAATACATATACTGAAGAAGGATATAGCTGGAAGTGTACCTAAGTATCCCATTGGCCTCGAACACATCAGGGCAGCTTTTTCTTGGACCTACGCACACAATGTCCTTATTGCTCTTTTTTGCATGATAAACACATGTTCCGCTGCTGACGAGTTAACCCATATGAATGTTCCATAGCATAGAATACTGCGACAAGTGTAAAATAAGCAATCCTGGCAGCTTGATGGGTACTGCTCCACTGTTATTATGATGCCAATTGCTATGTATAAGCCACATGCTTCCATAGGTCAATCATATTTAACGTTTTAAAATGAATTGGTCTGACCAGGTATGACATCTCCAGGCTGCTTCTAAGGACATAACAAAATTCATGTAAATAATATAATATTTCATAAAAAGAAACAAAAATATAAATGCAGCCATTTTATAATAATTCACCAATAGCGACATACCAAAATAATTATGCTACAGAAAAGAGAATAATGAATTCACACATGTATTTAATATATAGCTGTTTTAGGGATTCTTACCTGAAATGTTTGTCGATATACTCCATGTTTCATTATCTACTCTCCAGACAACGAATTACAAAATTCAAACAATTCAGGCTACAATAAGATTGTTCAATCTTTAAAACTTCCAGGAAAATAAATAGACATAGATCAAATAACAACTTATGATGATGAAATTATAAAAAAAGTAAACAACAAACCGCCATTAATTAATGCCGGGCGCTATGTCATTTGTCAGTCAGTTCGCTGTTGGCGTCGGTGTTGCTATGTTGCTATTGGACGACGATGACATAGGATCGAACATACCCGAAAACGGAGGGAATTCAAATGTTTACAATTTGAAACAAACTTTCAGAAACATTACAATTGTAACTTAACGTGAGCTTACAAATGGAGAAAAACCACAACACGGCAAACTAGATATTATTTTTGAAAGTTACGTTAAAGTTTCATTTGTAAGTTTGCATTGGTTTTTTGCCTGCAAACATTTAGAAATGTTGCAAACTTAACTTGCTTAATGGTAAATTATCTAACGTTGCGGTAAGCATTTGTAAGTTACCATGCTTAGTGGGTGTCATTGATTAATTTTGTTACATTATCAGAAAGCTTTTCCATACTGATTACAAAGTATAAGCAGACAAGCTTTCTATCCTGTCTGATTCAATGAGACAGGATTCTATATGATTAGCTAGACTGGTTATTATAATAGGTGCTCCTTTAAATTGTTAAATTTTATAATTATAATTATGGAAAGCAATGTTAATGCTGGTCACGCTACACTCAGATTGTATTATATACTTAGATTTTAACACTATGCCGAAGTTCTTCCGTTGTGATGCTATATGTACTACTGGTGCATAAACCTCTTGGATAATTTGTGGACCAATTGTATTATTGGTGATATCTTGTAATATTATATTTAGTAGAATGTAAAAATTGCTGGTAGGTATATAAAAGTGGACAAATAAAATATGGCAGTGGTATCTAAATGAATCAAGTAACATGACAAGTGGGCATCGCTGGTGACTCAGTTTCGTCAAGTTGTGCATGCTGAAATAAGAGAGTAGTCGAAGTGGATAAGGAATAGTGTTTATTTTTCATATATGTGGAAAAAAAAAGTTAAAACAAGAAAAAATTGCCATTGTCATGAAGAAATGTTCTATTATACAAACATAGTGCATGAGCATATGTACACTCCTTACAAAAAGTGGAAGCCAGTTTAGCCTTTTGTGATGCTATCTCTGATTTTTTGTGACTTATACTGCTTGTTTTATTCTCCATTCAGCCCCATAAAAATATGGCTGTCGTCAGAACATTCTAAGTTGGCTATGAAAACTTAATGATCTAGTATGCCCAGAAAATTATTGAAACTGGTAGTAAATAACTTGTGACGACTTATGTAAAGCGGACAGATATCATATCATTCGCTTAACTAATATGTCTGGTTGAACTTTCTCTAGAATTTGTTGAACCTCGACATTCTGGCTTGGAGCCATTTGTCATTTTCAAGAGGTTGGGTAAAATATGAATGGAATAGAACTCTTTAGGCCTTAATCTGCCTAATCTTTAGAGTGGTGGTTAGGTGTAGGTTGGGTTGTAGTTCAATTATGGAGTCGTAATCTTCCTACTCTCGAAATCTCACCGGATATCATCTCTAAAGCCTTGGTGTATTCAACCATAGACTTGAAAGAGATCAAACTGTCCTTTGGTGGTTCTGTATTGTCTATAGTGGGGTTTTCATCTGAATCCTTATTGGGGCTATTGGTTGGGTAGGTGAGGTTTATTATATACCTCACATATAGAATGTTAGATGTAGAATCTAGAATTTTTTATGCATCTAATTTTTTTATAATTGTGTTGCAGATTATCAACCATACCAGAAACGCCTCATGGACATGAATGAAGATTTAAAGGGAAGGTTTGTCCATCATAGACATAAAATATCAAATTTAGGATCGTCTGTCTGGTGATGTGAAAACTTTGTACATATTTACAGATGAGTTAAATAGTATAATTGTTGTACTCTTAGTCCTAAAATGACAATCCTAAAAACAGGATTTCATAGAAATCGCAGCTAATTTAATTTGCATTTGTAATTTAAAACCACCAAATAATACCACTTTATATACTTGTATCAAAATTATATGTAAAGCGTGGGCCAAACTCGATGGAGTATTAGAAGTATATAGTGATTCAAAATTGATAGAAATGTGAATTTAGGTTATGTTCTTAAGTGGTTATGGTCTTCATTTTGAAAATATTTATGACATGGCGGCGTCGTCCCATAACATTATTTTTTCAAATGAAAAAAATGTCTGTATTGTGACACTCTTATGTTTGCAGTAATGTTTTTAAAGTATATATATATATATATATATATATATATATATATATATATATATATATATATATATATATATATATATATATATATATTTGTGTGTGTGTGTGTGTGTTTATATATCTGTTAACCTATCTCAAGACGTTAAGAAAATAAAAGTTATTAGTTAGGAAAGTTCGCAACCTCCATTCATTAACAACAACAAAAGAGTCTTTCCATAACCAGCATAGATAGAGGTTTCAGTTTTTTGTTGCTGTTTGCTAATAGGTTGATATAGTCATGAAAATCCAATTATTGCATATAGGCTGTCTACAATAAAAATGGTCTTTA
Organism: Tillus elongatus; assembly: GCA_964006375.1. Classification (NCBI taxonomy): domain Eukaryota; kingdom Metazoa; phylum Arthropoda; class Insecta; order Coleoptera; family Cleridae; genus Tillus; species Tillus elongatus. Next base: position 13,064,862 of record OZ023268.1, on the reverse strand, counting down.
GGTAGAACATATAATGGCAGGTAATGTGAGATTTTCAAATCGAACATCCTGTATTATATAGGAATAGCAAGATCAATTGATTTTCTTTCTTAAAAAAAACAAAATATTGCAAGTAAAATTTCGAAACTCCGTGGAGTAATACCAATCATTGCTCAACAACCTGTCATATTATCAAATAAAGCTGAAAAAAAAAATCTGGTTTATTAGTTAATATTAAAACATATATATATATATATATATATATATATATATATATATATATATATATATATATATATATATATATATATATATATATATACCGGAGGTTTCATTTGAAAAAACAAACTTGGTATCGGGTAAGGATCGATGTGTCAAAAATATCAAAATGAAGATCATGACCAGCAAGCTGCATGAAATTTGGAAGGTGATAGATATTCGGACTGGTACATATTTTACTGCTAAAAGAGTGTGGTTACCTTTAAAGGGGCGGTACATTGGTGCCATTACTAATAATTTTCTAAGAAAAAAAAAATCTGTCACTGACGTTTCTTTCTTAGCAGTTATGTAGGTCATTTAGTGCTGATAATTTTTTTAATATTTTGTCGATTTTCATCTCGCTTATGAGATAAATGCAATTATGTTGTCTTATGTTGTGTATCGAATGTGTTTTGGAAATAATGAAAAAATTAGGCTGTTATTGTCATTTATTTATCAAGGTAATAATAGGCTTGTTCAATTGAAACCCATTTTTGGTTCAGAACAAATTTATTGGCAAATATATTTACAAATAATTACTATTATTATTAGGGCACATATCCCATTGTTTCACCTACTGATGTATACCCTGCTTAAAGAATTCTTGTGGCTAATGCCCGAAAAATTCTTTTAAGGCATTTAGTACTTCTTCATCCGACTGAAAACGATTACCTTTTAACACCTTTTGCTGTAAGCCAGTTTGTATACGATACTACGGATAGATTCTATAATCACACCAACATCTTCTGTAATTGCTTTGAATGACAATAGACGATTTCCTCTTATCAGGTCTTCTACACATGCCACATTCCTGTCTGTTGATGCAGTACTCAATGCACCTAGTTGCGGCTTATCATTTATCTTCTCTCTTTCACTCTTAAATTTTTGAAACCATTCCTTGACAGTTGGATATGCAAAACATGTGTTTCCATACACTGCTTGCAATCGTGTTTGAATTTGCAATGGTTGCAAACCTTTATCACACAAAAATTGAATGACCGCACACTGATTATATTTAGATGGATTGTTAACAACAAACGCCATTTTAAAGTCACAATACTTAAAATCGCTGTTAAATACAAATGACAGGAACTCATAAGTGTGATGTTTACAAACAAAACTTACATTGCAAAACGTCATTTGAGTGATTACAACTGTTTTCAAGGCTAACCTGACCAAAGATGGGTTTTAATTGAACAAGCCTTGTAATAGATGCTGTATATGCTTTTAAAATGCACTTTTCAATTATACCTTGGGTGAATTAGCTAATTTGTTATTACATTGTGGTGAAGCGAAACAAAATGGAAAAGAAGCAGTGAGAATTTATTATGACAGGTTTTCCCGGATGAATAGCACGCAGCAGAAATATTTTTGGACATATCTGCAGATGTTTTAGGGAAATAGATGCCTTGAAATCTGTAAAATCTAATTCTATATGCAAAAGATACCAATGACCTCCTCAAATTGAAGAGTCAGTTCTCAATGCAGTGGAAGGTAACCCCACTACAATTGTCAGAATCGTTTCTAACGAGAAAGTATTGCAAATTAAATCACTACATCCAAATAGCTGTGATAATCTACTCTTGTTAGAAATACTATCTCATGAAATGATTTCAGGATCCATGACTTGAACAAAAAGAAAATATTCGTATTCCTCTACCGATAAACTTCTGAAAGGTTATATTACTCGACTTTTAACAAAAAAAATTAAATTTTCATAAAATCACCCCCCATTGATCCCCTACCCCCTGAAGTGACCCAACCCAAAGACAATATGAAGTGTTCCTTTGCCAAAGACAAAACAAATCCCATTCCAGAATCAAGTTGTGTACGTTTTCAGATGTTTTGTCTTTTTTTGTTCTTAAAAAAAATTGGCATCAATATTCCACCCTTACACATTTAACCCCAAATTTGATTTCAGCATAGAATACCAGATGTTTGATGAAATTCAAAGTTTTGTAATAAACAAACAAACATAATATTACTGAAGGTTTAAAAAAACATTCAATTTTCTCAAAATCATTTATCACCTATCCCCTGGAGCAATTTTAAAATAATCTGAACCGTTCGTTACAGACCAAAAAAAATTGTTTCCAAATCATGCTTTTTATATTTGTGTATGGGACAGTATTAGTTATTTGGACAATCAAAATAAATGGAAACTTTGAAACTACAAAAGTTTTTGACGTACCTGCATAAACTCCAAGCAACACAATGCACAAATTGTAACAAAAATGGACTGTGCACTTATGGAACCTCAGGCAGAAGATTCCAATTTTTATTGACAATTGAGATTGCTTTGAATGTGTTTTAAGTAAGGTAGCGAAAGATCATCAAACAACAATGAGTGGGCCTCGTATATATGTACATACTACGCAAATCCGTTTATTAGTGTATAGACTTTTATAAGCAACGTTCAGTCGCGAGGACTCAATAATTTACTCGAGTGTCACAATGAGTTCAAGAAGAGATATGTACGGTGTCACATTGGACTGCTAGGAAATCAACATGTGTAACAATTCCTTGAAACGCCAACCAGAGAAACCTTAAGCTTCAACATATAAAAACATTGTATCGTCTGTATTTTTAAACAAACCAAAATTTTTTGTAGAAAACAATTAATTATAAATTAAAATAGTTCATTTGTCCATCTCAAACCACTATCAGAATTGATTTAATTAAAAACGTTTAAATTAAAACCAACTAGGCGTATTGTTTTGCCTCTTTTTTTTGTTGGAGAATTATATTTCATGTACTTTTACATTTACTAAACTGTTGGAATTGTGATACATAGTCTTCTTTAATTAGTCGATAGTAGATAACACTAGAACTAAATTCACTTTCAAATGTATATTAAAACTATTAATATGACCTATATATTATATTGATTTTACATGACAGCTCTTTCCCAACGATGTGTCTTTTTTAGATAATTTATCCATATCGGAGGGAAACAGCTGCCACGTAATTATAATAATAAAATGTAAATCTTACACCTGTTAGTAAATATATTATTTTACACGATTTTCATTAACAGCCTTTGATTGTATTGTCACAATAAGCGAATTTTGTCCCTTACTTAAATATACCTTGTATTGTTTTTTGTTAATTACACTTTTAAAATTGTATTAAACTTCCTTTCTTTTAACTTATTGTTTATTTTCTGTGAGAACTATTAGGGAATTTCCCACATCCAATTAGATAAATCAACTGCTGATAAATATAATTTGACATCACTAATGCACGTCGACACTACTCTTTCCCTTTGCATTCCTTATCTTTACTGAGTTATTTACATGTGAACTTCTTCATGATCTGTTACTATAAGTTAAAAAACATTTAAAGGAGGTACGACTGCAAAATCTGAAAAAGGCAGCTGTTAGAGATCCGACTAAGCTATTTTTTTCGCTTTTCCACTCATATTTACAGTTCGTTTTCCTCGCCCTACACCCTTATTAACTCCTGGTCCTGTAACTTTTTTAGAGGTTGTTTATAAGAAATGTTTGTTGTGGGTTATGCACCTAGGAGAATCCTAAGCATGTTTCGGAAAACAATTCTCAAAACCCTCCATGAGGTAAACTGCTAATTTACCAAATTAATTTTATATATATATTTCATTTTGTGCTGTTTAGACAAATTAAATTCCTGATTGTCATTTATTTTATTTATTTTATTAAATTAACCCACTATAAAGGTTGATCTAGAGATATTGTATTTTATTTGTCCCTTTGGTAGTACCTTTCTTTTCATAAATCAAACATCTTAATCTTATGAAAATTCACTACCATAACGCACTTGCTGCGTCCCGAGTTTTTTATTACTTAAGGTTTCACAGTGTTATATAGAAACATTACTAAAATTGATATGGCCAGTGTCGAGATTATGTTCAGACAGATACATATTACACACACACACACACACATATATATATATATATATATATATATATATATATATATATATATATATATATATATATATATATATATATATATAAACATATAAAAATTGAAACTGACCCTGTAGATGGGTTCTTGGATGCCTAGTTCGCGCTTATTTGAAGAATTTTATGCAAAATTCAAAAGTCGGGATCTCCTCATTAGTGAATTTGTGTGTGTGTGTTTTGTTTCTTTAACGTCGGCCTATTTCCGCGACTATGACCAATCACCGACGCCAGGAAGCAGTTTCACCTCACTAGCCTGGAAATTTTGCCGAACCCCTGCCTTTCTGTAAGGAGGGTAGGGATCTTTAACGTGCCCAACATCTCATGGACACGGGACCGACGGCTTTACGCGCCCTCCGAAGGGCGGAACGTGCAGACATTCAACTTGCTCAAATACAATGTCAGAACCTCGGTTGATGTTAATTTTACAGATTGTACTGAAAAAGTGCAAGCAGTATTCTGGGATTGAACCCAGTACCCTTCGGTTCAGAGGCACACGTTCTTATCCCTGAACCACCCAGGTTATTAGTGAATTAAAAAAAAAATTCACTAAAAGTCAAATGCATCAAATTTGGTATAACGTATACAGTAGAAACAATGTACCATATAAGCACATTTGGAGAACCCTAATCACCACAACGCATTTAAGAAAACCTGACGATCGTTTCACTAACCAAGTTAGCGTCATTAGATGATGAGTAATTCTAAATATCTTATATCCACAACTATATATATATATATATATATATATATATATATATATATATATATATATATATATATATATATATATATATATATATATATATATATATATTTGAATGCGTTTAGCTGTCCTGATTGTCTAACATTTTTCATTAAATTTAGATTCACCTAATTAACCTGGTGATTATTATCCCAAATATGTCGGGAGATGGTAGATCTATCTATAGTACCATATCTTAATTGTGCTAAATGTTCTTTGAATCTAATTCCAATCGATCTTTTTGTTTGTCCGACGTACTTAGACCATAATCTTTACAACTTTTTCATCAATTCCCGACATTTTGGTCGTACTATCCTTGTCTTTTCGGTTACCTAGCAAGAGCTTTAAAGTATTTTTTTGTTAAAAACCTTAATTTCAAATTCACTTTTTTTTTCAAATGGTATCTAGACCGCTCATGATTTGAGGTTCAAATGGTAAGCAAACAAAGCTATTTCCGCTTTTACTCTTCTAAACGTCGTTGATTCCGCCAACATTTTCTTTGTTTTCTGATTGTTAATTAATTTCTCCACTAGGCAAGCAGTGTATCCGTTATATTCGCCACGTCCTTAATATACTTTAATTCTTTGGTATATCTTCGTTTTAACCGACTTCAAAAAAAGGAGGAGGTTCTCAATTTGACTGTATTTTTCTTTGTGTGTTACCTCAGAACGTATTTGTAGGTGAACCGATTTTGATGATTCTTTTTTAATTTGAAAGCTGGTTCTTCTCGTGTGGTCACATATAAATTTGATCAAGACCTGACCAGTAGTTTTTCAGTTATCCTTCACGATAACACGGTTAGCAAATGGTGGCAGCGGTCATATGCATTTTTTAGTTATCCCTAATGAAGTAGGTTTTCTATTTTTTAGTGAATTTTCTTTAAAAAATTCACTAATAAGGAGATCCCGACTTCTAAATTTTGAAAAATTTCTTTAAATGAGCGCTAATTAGGCCCTATAGAACACATATCGTGGGTCAGTTTCAATTTTTATATGTTTATATACATATATATATATATATATATATATATATATATATATATATATATATATATATATATATATATATATATATATATATATACTTAATTTGTTGGCTGTACTTTCAGTGATTTGTTATTTGGTTGCGTGGACTGCAGTTTAGAACCGTCTGGGTTCATCATCAGCACGCTACTGACTGTGATCGCTCCCGTGTGGCCTACGGCTGAGATTGTACGCAGCGCTTGTGCGTTGAGCCTCTATTGGTCGGTTTTCTGTTCTCTGATTGGTTGTGCTTTCGGATTGTTTCGTGTGTATTATCAAACCACAGTGTCGAAGACAGGAGACCGATACATTCCAAAAGATATATATATATATATATATATATATATATATATATATATATATATATATATATATATATATATATATATGTAATCGCTTTTAAATATACAATAATAAATATTCAATGCAATATATATATATATATATATATATATATATATATATATATATATATATATATATATATATATATATATATATATATATATATATATATTGCAAAAGTCAATGTGACTTGGCTCTTCACAAAATTTGTTATTTTGGCAAAAATATGGAACAAAAAAGAAAGTTGCTTGTTCTGAAGTATTGTTATATACAAAGGTAGCTTTTAAATCTTACAACACGACGCCTGATTTGCTATTTAACGCGAAAGAAAAATCTTGTTTCTTGACAAAAGCTGGAGTTTATAAATTAACTTGTACACATTGTAACGCAATCTACATATGTCCAACTTCTAGAAATGTTAACACCCGATACAAAGAATATATTTCTGCACTTAGAAATAACCACGCTGACAAATCTACATTTGCAAAACATATTATTGATACCGAACATAGACCTACAGTAAATAACCGCATACAATCATTACATTTTTGTAATGACAAACGTAAACTAGCCTTTTTTGAAGCTTTAGAAGCCAAAAAGCACAAATACGACAATATATGCCTTGTTTTAAATGAGCAAACTGATTTAATGAATTCATTCCCATTTCTTGGATATTCTTCTTCCTAATGAAATAAGTCAAAGAAAATAAATTTAACTATTCTTTCAAAAAAGTTGTAATAAGATAATGAGTTGATGTATGTGAATACTTTCGTTGTATAGAAACTGCTATATTACTGTTATTGTTTAGTTTTTTATTGTTGTAAATGTTATTATAGTTATTATAGGCTAGTTCGATTTTTATGTTAAATATTGACATACATCACATAGACATTTTGAAAGCGTCATCCGTCATCTGTGTTTCATTTTATTTTCAATTTCATGAATTTTTTGAGCAAAACACCATAACAAAGCAACAGATTATGTATATATAAGATCCGGTATATAAGGTGATGTTAGTTTTTAAAGTATTTAGAATTGTTCATTCTCTGATGACGCTAACTTGGTTAGTGAAATGATCGCCGTCTTTTTTTTAATGTGTTGTGGTGATTTGGGTTCTTCAAGTGTACTTATCAGTGCTCATCACATGTTCTAATCTTCAAGTAGTGAATCACAGAGTAAATATAGATATTTTGAACGGTATTTGCGGTCATGCATGCCCGCAGTGTTTTGCACGTTGCTCTAAATGTAACTTCCGGCGGCATTGATGTAAGAAGCGCTTAGCTTGGCTTAACTTTAAGCTTTTAAAGTTATGTCACTGGGATATGAATTTTGTCTTGCTGTGTCACAAAACGTATTCACATATTGCGTATGTTAAATGTTTTAACTCGTTTCAGTTTCTTTTAGTCCACAAACAAGTTATTGCTTAATTGTAGTTAATTTATTTACAATTTTTCTACTTATTTGTATTGGTGTTTATACATTATGTACCTTTTTGATCGTAAATAAAAAATATTATTATTATTATATACTCACAATTGCCGAGCTGGTTACAAGACCCCTATAAAAATATATAGTACTATTTGCATTAATAGGAGTAATCAGGTGATTCAAACACTTCAAAATATCGAAGCATAGTAATAGTAGTAAAAATAACAATTGCCATCCAAAAATACAATTAAACAAGTCAACTATTTCCTTCGTCTGACCATAAAATCTTCTGATGTTCCCTTCAAAATCGGTCTTGCCACTAAATTTCAAACTTTCGTTGATGCATGGGTTTTTATTGTTGAAAAACATATCACAGCAATAGTGTCTAATTTGTTCGCAACGGTCTTGAATTGAGACAACTAGAAACACTACCGTTGTCACCGTTGTAGAACTTAAAGTGGTTAAAGCAACGACTAAAATACCTTTATAATATCCAGTGCCCTTGAAGATGAAATAAATGTGTATCAGGACCCTACTTACACCATAAAATACATATAAACTTAGCAGAAACAAAAACTTTCTTTCGATCTTTTTTCCGGAGTGATTCTTGTTGCCTCCCAGCTGGTTTTCAATTTGGGACAATAGTGACAAAAGTTTTCCCCATTTAAGAGGATCTCCGAGGGTATTTTTGTAAAAACTTATACACAATAAAATGACAGAAAGGATTAAATACACTTCAAGCGAAACATTTTGGGATATAACTTCTACACTATTGCTTGGAGGTTTACAAAATAGATAAAATGTATATCCCGAAGACAACAGGATAATAATTAAAATGGTGATATCAAGCATTTTGGTGTGTATAGAACCTGTAGGCTTGTTTTTGATATAATCATATTTTGGAGTGACCATGAAGTAACTTGAGTACTTATATAGAGCTAAATCCATATTGATCTGTTTTTCTAGCGCAGAAAATTAATCTTTAATAAAGAGAAAACACTAGATACTTTTTGGGTGAAGGAACATATACATAAATTGTAGATAAATGCGCTGTTAACAAAGAACTTAATTAAGTTGATCGATTAAGTGGCAAACATAAAGCACATTGTTTTGCATCATTTCAAAATCTAATTAATTAATTAAATTGATTGTAATTGCCCAAACATGGTGAAGCCGTTCCACGCTGAATACCTCACAAGTCTGTACGCAGCAAGTGCGTTATGGAAGTGAATTTTCATAAAAATGTTTTTAATAGCAAATGCGAGCGGGCATCAATCTGATTACCGGTATAGCCTATGTAGTAGAAACAATGTACTATATTTTATCGAAGTTACTTATGGTTTAAAAATGTACAAAAATTTTCAGAAAATTAACTTAAATGTTGGTTTCCTAGCAAACAAACCTTACGTTAATAGCAAATTGAGTTATTGAAATTTAAAGGATTTAATGAAAATTCGCTATCAAAACGCACTTACTGCGTCCAGATTTTTTCTTAGAAACATGCATCATATTTCGATAAAAAATGCAAAAATGCATTAATGAATTTGTTCTACGAAAGTTAGCTAAAAATAATAGACCGTTAAACCATAAACTTAACTAAACCTACAGCGAAAGCATCAACTTAACTAAACTGACAGCCAAAACATCAGAGAAAGAGTCTATTTGAAATGAATTTTCTATAAATATTTTAGTAAAATGAAGGGCAATGACGGTTAAAGCAGAAACTTAAGGGTTCGCAGAACACTCTTCTTGCAACATTTGCTTTTCACGATCCGTGTTTGTTTCACGTTCTTAGCCTAAACATTGCCAATTTTGACGTTTCAAATCGCGATTTTGACGTTTTAAGGAAAACTTCAAAAGTTGCTTTTTAACTGCCAATCACTTTTTTGCCTTTAAACTTAGAGACCTAAATTTTGGTACATGATTCACTTCTTATAATACAAACACACGTACCAAATTTGGTTGCCCTTACTTTGTTATTTCCGGAGATATAATTTTTTTAGAAAGAAAACACAAAATTTTCGGGGAAGACCTAGGCCGATTTTCCTGGATAACAAACCTATCCAAGCCACTTGCAAAAGGAAGGTACTAATTAAATTTGATCAAGATTGGCCCTTTCTTTTTTTAGTTATCAGCGTAATTTTTTTCTCGTCCGCGGCTTCGCCGCCCTGATAGCACTGCAACCTTTGGCTTATTATTGATGCCCTTAGTATTTTCACTTGATCTATTGCAGAATCAATGTGCCTTGAACTAGTCTGCACAGCGATTGGTCGGGTGAAATTCTATAATGCTCTGTCTCCGGTCTAGACTGACCGTAGATCAGTTGTCTTTTGCGGTCCAGTGCTTTACACTCGCATAAAATGTGCTGGGCTGATTTCTCCCCCTCGCCGCAGAGTCTGCATACGATATATATATATATATATATATATATATATATATATATATATATATATATATATATATATATATATATATATATATATATATATATATATATATATATATAATTCAAACTGACCCCGGATATGTGTTCTAGGGGGCCTAATTAGCGCTCATTTGATGAATTTTTTTTTATTCCAAAAGTGGGAATCTCATCAGTGATTTAAAAAAAATAAAAATTCACTAAAATAGGGTCAACGGAAACAGTTCGCATGTTTGCAGGCTTTGTAGAAGAAAATTCTATATACGTTATTAACAACGAAAAATATGGAAAATGTGTGTCACAAATATAGTAAGGTCCGGGGTTTACGAGTAGCAGCTTTAACAAACTTATCACTTAACGAGCAAATTTTGGGGATTTGAATGGACTTGTGTAAAAGACAATGCTAACATGTTTGATTTAACGAGACCGCTTTTCAGGTGATTTCCGTTTTAGCGAGGTAGTTATTGCGCTGACCCGTTCACATTTTTATTGGGATACACAGATGTGCGAAAGTAAACAAGAGGGCTTCGTCTTTCTGTGAATTTCGTTGCCTCTCTAACTAAAAATATGACCATTCAGACACACTAGGACTAGATGCAAGTTTATTGATTGAGACATGGCACTAATAGGTAATACATTTTACTGTACAAAACACAAGAGAAAATATTCATGGGTTCTTCCACTCAGACAATGATACAGTCGCTCTTACCATTTGAAATCAACGTTCGTTAGTTCGTTACAACTGTACATTTGTGTAGCTTTTTTCTGTTTAAATCTTGAAACTTGCGCCTAATTTCGACCAGTTTTCGACCACCGCGCGTTTGAGGCAGGTGAATAGAGTCTTCTTTACACAATGTCTGCGCCCGGTATTAAAAGAAAACTCCTTACCATTGAAGAGAAAATGTCTATATTAAAAGAAGTGCAAACGGGAACGAAATAATTGATGTTTGTAGGCAGTACGGTATTGCATTGTATACACTATCAGCAATTTTAACGTGCGAGAATGCTATTGTCCTGGTTAGTGGTTCTAACACTATTGATAACAAGAGAAAAAGTATAAAAACAACCGACATGGGGAACTTGAACACAGTTTGATTGGTGTCAGAGGCACGCAAACATTGCTATGAGTGGTCTATTTCTCTAGGAGAAAGCTGTTTCTTTTGGTAGAGAAATGGAGTATGGAGAGAATTTCCAGTGTTCTACCAGTTGGAGTTCGCATTTCAAACAAAGACATTAAATTAATTCAGGAAAAGTTTCTGGGGAAGCGAAATTTGTAAATAAGGAAGTCACATCAGATCGGCTTGAAAATAACTTCCGAGAAATATCCGAGGAATATCAGACATGTGATGTCTTTAATGCAGACTAGACAGGACCTTATTACAAAACAGAATAAACTGTGTACAAGCTTTAAGTATGTCTATGCCTAAGACACGTAGCGCAACAGCCAATATGGACGCCCAGCTATTGGAATTTATTAAAGAAATAAAAGAAGAGGCCAGAAAAAGAGATGAAGAAGCCAGAAAAAGAGATGAAGAAGCCAGAAAAAGAGATGAAGAGGCTAAAGAAGAGCTGAGAAAAAGAGACGAAGAAGTGAAAGAAGAAATGAGTAAAAGAGATGAAGAGGCCAAAGAAGAAATGAGAAAAAGAGATGAACAGGTCAGAAAAAAAGACGAAGAAGTCAAAGAAGAAATGCGAAAAAGAAATGAAGATGTCAGAAAAGGAGACGAAGAAACCAAAGAAGAAATGAAGAAACAAAAGATGAAATGAGAAAAAGAGATGAAGAAACCAGAAGAAGAGATGAAGAAACAAAGACAATTCTGCAAGAACAAGCCAGCAGAATTGAGAATATTACTTTATGTGTAGACGAACGTATGAAGCAGGTGAAAGACGACATCCTCCAACAAGTAGTAAGTCGAGTAAGGGGTATCAGCGACGATGTACATGACAAGCTGACGACTGTGCAGGAGGGACAAGCGGAGGTACAGGATAAAATGCAATCACTAGAAAAGAAGTATGATCGCCTAGTCGAGGAAAACACCAGATTCGAAGATAGCCACGTAAGAATTAAGATTTTCACAATTGATGGCTCAGTCCCATGGGGTATTTATCTACGCCAGTTCGAAACCGCTGCTACAGCAAATGGTTGGAGCGATATATATATATATATATATATATATATATATATATATATATATATATATATATATATATATATATATATATATATATATATATATATATATATATATATAGAGAGAGAGAGAGAGAGAGAGAAAGCGACCTCGTTAATAGTAGCTCTCAGAGAAGATGCCCTCGATGTGCTTCGAGGAATTCCCAGCGAAGAACATGACAGTTTGGACAGCATTCGGCATTACCTAGAAATGATATTTTGAGACCAGCACGTACAACAGCTGTAACAAACTCAGTTGAAAAGTCGCTGTCAGAAATCGGGCGAAACTCTGCAACAATTTGAAGCCGACGTTGCCACACTAACTCGATCAGCTTACCCCATAGCTCCGGTGAAATTTTTGAACCAGTTGTCGCTGCAAACATTCATTGACGGCATCAGGGATACCGACACTCAACAGGCGCTGAGGATGGCGAGACACAACAACTTGAATGATGCTTTGGTACATTCCTTGGAGGTTGAAGTGGTAAAGTAAGCGCCGGAAAGTCATGTGAAAGTTCGCAGTCTTCAAGTCCAAGAAGAAAATAAAACAGATTCATTTAAAATCATGTAGGTACTAGAGAAAATAGCAGAACAAATAAGGCCGACGTGTGATGGACCCCAACAAGAGCTCACCGTGCAAATGCCCTGCGCTGCTGGAAGTGCGGCAAGGTGGGACATATAAGGGACGAATGTTGGGCTCTAAGATCACGCGCAATGGAGAAAGTGAAGCTAAGGCCGGTAACCATTTCTCAGGTTAGCGATTCTGGCAGCGCTCTCGTCGTAGACGGATACGTAAGCGGTAATAAGACCCAGATGGTGGTCGACACAGGCGCACCTAGGACGATTATTCACCGCGACATGGTTCCAAGATGGCGAGTAAGAGAGCCATACAGAGTGTATAGAGTAAATGCAGGCGGTGGTGATTGGATACCGGTATTTGGCGAAACTGAGGTCGAGCTGCAAATTTGGACATGGAAGGCAAAGCAGAGAGCTATAGTCGCCGCCATATCAGACCCGATTATAATTGGCTTGGACACACTTCAGGGCCTGTGCGCCTAATTTGATCTTGGCACTAATATCCTGACTATCGGCGGTGACGAAATAATAATGTCACCTGGCAGTAACCTGGTAGTGCGAAAAATCACCATATGGGAAAATAGCAACGTCTGCCGTGAAAGTGCTATTCCAGTGAAGAGAGCTGTGAGAGTAAAGACTACCCAGTTCCGCAGTCAGCAGCAAGTGAAGAAGAAATTATGAGAACAGTACAAGATGAAGGGTGTAAAGACCATGTGAATGAAAAATTTCTGTGATCACATTTGTGGGAACAGAGCCGATGTCGACAGGGTGAATAGGGCCCGCCGAGATATTTTTGCAAGTAGAAATACCAGAACGAGAACAACTACACGGAAGAGCCAGTATCAAGTAAGAACTTCTCTTGAAGAAAGCTCCGACATATTGACGAGAAGGAAAACCATCAACTTGGCTGTCGGAATGCATATACGAATAGAAAGCGACCGCATGAAGATGTTTGTAGGCAGTACGGTATTGCATTGTATACACTATCAGCAATTTTAACGTGCGAGAATGCTATTGTCCTGGTTAGTGGTTCTAACACTATTGATAACAAGAGAAAAAGTATAAAAACAACCGACATGGGGAACTTGAACACAGTTTGATTGGTGTCAGAGGCACGCAAACATTGCTATGAGTGGTCTATTTCTCTAGGAGAAAGCTGTTTCTTTTGGTAGAGAAATGGAGTATGGAGAGAATTTCCAGTGTTCTACCAGTTGGAGTTCGCATTTCAAACAAAGACATTAAATTAATTCAGGAAAAGTTTCTGGGGAAGCGAAATTTGTAAATAAGGAAGTCACATCAGATCGGCTTGAAAATAACTTCCGAGAAATATCCGAGGAATATCAGACATGTGATGTCTTTAATGCAGACTAGACAGGACCTTATTACAAAACAGAATAAACTGTGTACAAGCTTTAAGTATGTCTATGCCTAAGACACGTAGCGCAACAGCCAATATGGACGCCCAGCTATTGGAATTTATTAAAGAAATAAAAGAAGAGGCCAGAAAAAGAGATGAAGAAGCCAGAAAAAGAGATGAAGAAGCCAGAAAAAGAGATGAAGAGGCTAAAGAAGAGCTGAGAAAAAGAGACGAAGAAGTGAAAGAAGAAATGAGTAAAAGAGATGAAGAGGCCAAAGAAGAAATGAGAAAAAGAGATGAACAGGTCAGAAAAAAAGACGAAGAAGTCAAAGAAGAAATGCGAAAAAGAAGTGAAGATGTCAGAAAAGGAGACGAAGAAACCAAAGAAGAAATGAAGAAACAAAAGATGAAATGAGAAAAAGAGATGAAGAAACCAGAAGAAGAGATGAAGAAACAAAGACAATTCTGCAAGAACAAGCCAGCAGAATTGAGAATATTACTTTATGTGTAGACGAACGTATGAAGCAGGTGAAAGACGACATCCTCCAACAAGTAGTAAGTCGAGTAAGGGGTATCAGCGACGATGTACATGACAAGCTGACGACTGTGCAGGAGGGACAAGCGGAGGTACAGGATAAAATGCAATCACTAGAAAAGAAGTATGATCGCCTAGTCGAGGAAAACACCAGATTCGAAGATAGCCACGTAAGAATTAAGATTTTCACAATTGATGGCTCAGTCCCATGGGGTATTTATCTACGCCAGTTCGAAACCGCTGCTACAGCAAATGGTTGGAGCGATATATATATATATATATATATATATATATATATATATATATATATATATATATATATATATATATATATATATATATATAGAGAGAGAGAGAGAGAGAGAGAGAGAAAGCGACCTCGTTAATAGTAGCTCTCAGAGAAGATGCCCTCGATGTGCTTCGAGGAATTCCCAGCGAAGAACATGACAGTTTGGACAGCATTCGGCATTACCTAGAAATGATATTTTGAGACCAGCACGTACAACAGCTGTAACAAACTCAGTTGAAAAGTCGCTGTCAGAAATCGGGCGAAACTCTGCAACAATTTGAAGCCGACGTTGCCACACTAACTCGATCAGCTTACCCCATAGCTCCGGTGAAATTTTTGAACCAGTTGTCGCTGCAAACATTCATTGACGGCATCAGGGATACCGACACTCAACAGGCGCTGAGGATGGCGAGACACAACAACTTGAATGATGCTTTGGTACATTCCTTGGAGGTTGAAGTGGTAAAGTAAGCGCCGGAAAGTCATGTGAAAGTTCGCAGTCTTCAAGTCCAAGAAGAAAATAAAACAGATTCATTTAAAATCATGTAGGTACTAGAGAAAATAGCAGAACAAATAAGGCCGACGTGTGATGGACCCCAACAAGAGCTCACCGTGCAAATGCCCTGCGCTGCTGGAAGTGCGGCAAGGTGGGACATATAAGGGACGAATGTTGGGCTCTAAGATCACGCGCAATGGAGAAAGTGAAGCTAAGGCCGGTAACCATTTCTCAGGTTAGCGATTCTGGCAGCGCTCTCGTCGTAGACGGATACGTAAGCGGTAATAAGACCCAGATGGTGGTCGACACAGGCGCACCTAGGACGATTATTCACCGCGACATGGTTCCAAGATGGCGAGTAAGAGAGCCATACAGAGTGTATAGAGTAAATGCAGGCGGTGGTGATTGGATCCCGGTATTTGGCGAAACTGAGGTCGAGCTGCAAATTTGGACATGGAAGGCAAAGCAGAGAGCTATAGTCGCCGCCATATCAGACCCGATTATAATTGGCTTGGACACACTTCAGGGCCTGTGCGCCTAATTTGATCTTGGCACTAACATCCTGACTATCGGCGGTGACGAAATAATAATGTCACCTGGCAGTAACCTGGTAGTGCGAAAAATCACCATATGGGAAAATAGCAACGTCTGCCGTGAAAGTGCTATTCCAGTGAAGAGAGCTGTGAGAGTAAAGACTACCCAGTTCCGCAGTCAGCAGCAAGTGAAGAAGAAATTATGATAACAGTACAAGATGAAGGGTGTAAAGACCATGTGAATGAAAAATTTCTGTGATCACATTTGTGGGAACAGAGCCGATGTCGACAGGGTGAATAGGGCCCGCCGAGATATTTTTGCAAGTAGAAATACCAGAACGAGAACAACTACACGGAAGAGCCAGTATCAAGTAAGAACTTCTCTTGAAGAAAGCTCCGACATATTGACGAGAAGGAAAACCATCAACTTGGCTGTCGGAATGCATATACGAATAGAAAGCGACCGCATGAAGACCCGTTATGACGTGCGAGCTAATTCAGCTGGTTTTAAAGAAGAAGATCGGGTGTGGTTCTACAATCCAGTACAACGCAAGGGACGGTCAGCGAAACTACATAAATTATGGGAAGGTCCCTATAAGGTGGTCAAAAGAATCAATGACGTTGTCTATCGCATTCAGAGGAGCCCGAAGAGCAAGATGAAGGTGGTCCATAGCACAGATTTACGCCATACCAAGAAATGTTAGAATTCGACCGGGACTATCGAATATAAGAGGGGGGACAGTGTCACATTTATCTATGAGAATTAAGTTTATGGACTTTGTTACTTCTATCGTCTAGAATCTCTATGGACAGTATAAATAGGTGAGAGGTACACAGAGTAAGTTAGTTCCGTATTGAGTTAGTGTGGTGTAGAATACGTTATCATAGAGTAGTAAGCGAGTCAGCAGTAAGTGTTGGTGTATAAGAAGCGATCATAGAAGGCGAATAGTGGAATATAGTTCTGTGGACATTTAATAATAGAGAGAAATATTTTAGTTGATACTGGTGTTGGAAAATAGTTGGTTATAATAAATTAGTAGTTTAAAAAGCTGTGTGTGTGTTTCCGGAAAATTTTGTGTTTTCTTTCGAAAAAAATTTATATCTCCGGAATTAACAAAGTAAGGGCAACCAAATTTTGTACGCAGGTTTAAATCCTTATAGATACGCTACATATAAAAATTTAGCTCTGTAGGTCAAAAGACAAAAAAGTTATAGGCATTTAAAGAAAAATAAATTGGGGTTTTTCACAAAACGTCAAGTTGCGATTTAATCGTCAAAATTGGCAACATTGAGGAAAAGAACTTGAATCTAATACGGGCTATGGAAATAAAATGTCTCAAGAAGAATGTTTTACAAACCCTGAAGTCTAAGTTTCAACCGTCATTGTCCTTCATTTTAATAAAATGTTTCCAGAAAATTCATTTCAAATAGACCCTTTCTCTGACGCTTGGCAGTAGTCTTAGCTATAGAGTTTATCGTTTAATGGTATATAACTTTTGTCGAATTTTCGTAAAAAATCAATAAAGCTCAATATATCCGTTATTATATAAGATATGAAAAAAAATGTATATATTAATTATAGGGTGTCTTGAGCTACATCTTAAAAAAATATTTCTACAATCACAGGCTGGCCTATAAGTCGTTGGTGATACAAATTTTCTTTTTTTTTTAATCAAACACGCCTTATGTTATTGCATTTTTGCATTTTCCATCGAAATATAATGCATGTTTGGAGGGAAAAAATTCTGGACGCAGTAAGTGCGTTATAGTAGCGAATTTTGATCAAATGCTTAATATTTGAATAGCTCAATTTGCTATTAACCTATAAGTTGACCAAGAAACGAGTTTTTTCGGGAACACTTTAAGTTTACTTTCGGAAATTTTTGTACATTTTCAAACAATAAAGTTATTTTGATGAAACATGGCACATTGTTTTTACTATATAGATTATACTGGTAACCAAATTTGATGCCTGCTTTCTTAAAAAAACACACATTATTGCTATTAAAAAATAGTTTTATGAAAATTCACTACCATAACGCACTTGCTGCGTCTAGACTTTTTTTATTTAATTAAAAGGTAACAAGAGTTATAATTTCGATACGCTTAATTCTAAGATAAAATTTGAGAAACTGAGAAGTTACTGACCATCGGCAGAGCCTGAGTTCACTAGGCGCAACAGTTGAATAGGTGTGTAAACGTATGCGTTCATCAGTCCCTCTGAGCTTTTGCTGGAACTTAACTGTTGTCAATTTGTCAAAACGGGACGACATACAAACGTTACACAATAGTGCTTGGAGTCAGCAGCTGAGCGCTTAAACTCAGATGTTGGCGCCTGGTAAATTTTCTATTTAGAAAATTTATATAGGTTCAAATCTGCAAGATTAAAGAAAGTAGAAAAATTCATTATACAAATAAGCGCGAATACTTTGTTACGGTGATCTCACACATTTAGATAACACATGAAGAGTTTTGAAATTAACATAGGTACCTAGATGAAATAAAACGTCACTAAACAAAAACTTAACAAAAATATAGATTCTATTCATCATGAACACCATTTTAGATCAAATATGTTCTAACAAGCCTTTCTATTTATGTAATTTTGATCACAAAATTCCATTCTTTGCAATATAGATAAAGATTAGAGCACGCCACTAAATTTGTTTTGATTTGAATACAACTTAAGGGAATAATAAATAAACTTAACTCTCTACAAAATAACTAAATAATTCTGTAGACAGGTGGACAGTGTTAAATAAACTTTATGATAACTAACCTGTTGCATATCAGCCCTTTTTGTAAAACTTCGATTCATTTTAGCTGTTGACAAAACATCACAAACATTGTTTAGTCCACCCAGTAACCCTAATAAAGTCGTAAGGAATAATTTGCGCTTATATATTAAAATTCCCAAACAACAAGAATAATATGCAAAATGAAATTTAAAACAGATAAACGACCTAATAATGCATGTTAACTAATAAAACTGTTACAGCGTGTAATTGACCTGCGCAATATCAAATGCATACTAGATCTCATATATAAACCAGTTTTTATTATTGTTACAAAAAAGCTGTATGATATTAAAAATAAATGTTTCAAATTTGAATAGCTCAATTTTCCGTAAACCTAGAAAGCTGAATTTTGGTACGTAGTTAGGTCTTTACCAAGGTAACATGTTCATCAAATGTTATCAAAAGAGCTTTGTAATTTTCGGAGATAATTTGTTTTTATAAAAAAAAAACTCAAAATTTTTGCGGAAAACCTTGCCCGATTTTCCTGGCGAGCGAACTCGTCCAAGATATTAATAAAAGAAAGGTACGTGCTGAGTTTCTTGAAAATCGAATAATAACTTTTTGAGTTATCGTGCAGATACACACACACACACACACACACACACACACATATATATATATATATATATATATATATATATATATATATATATATATATATATATATATATATATATATATATATATATATATATATATATATACACGCATACACGTGTTTCAAGCTTATTAGCCATCATCAGTACGGTATAGCCAGGTGAAGATGGGAACACTCTGGAAGAAGATGCAAAATACACGGAGTCACAACAGGCAACCAGTGCACATTTGCAGCAACATTTGTATATATATATATATATATATATATATATATATATATATATATATACATATATATATATATATATATATATATATATATATATATATATATATATATATATATATATATATATATATATATATATATATATAAACATATACAAATTGAAACTGACCCCGGATATGGGTTCTCGGGGTCCTAGTTCGCACTCACTTAAAAAAATGTTTGCAAAGTCTCACCATCGATACCTCTTTATTAGTGATTTAAAAAAAAATCACTAAAAAGTAAATAGTTTAATGTTCAGAAGTGACGCAGTATTTTATAGTGATAAGTAAATAATTTATAGTAAAAAAATCACTTCTAATAGAACACGAAGACGAAATTATCAAGTTTTTTTCGGGTTGCTTAAAAACGATGTAAGTTGATTTGTCAGTAAATTTTGAATGAGTAGAAAATTTGCTAAAATGTGCATTACTTAACGGAAAAGCCGATTCTTCTAATTTGCAAAATGATAATACGGATATACCATTTGGAACACACTGTATAGTTGTTTTAAAAACCAACCAACTGCTTATGCAGA
This sequence comes from Tillus elongatus, assembly GCA_964006375.1. NCBI lineage: Eukaryota > Metazoa > Arthropoda > Insecta > Coleoptera > Cleridae > Tillus > Tillus elongatus. The sequence continues at coordinate 13,044,566 of OZ023268.1, read as the reverse complement.
ATAATATACTCACAATTGCAGAGCTGGTGACAAGACCTCTATAAAAATAAATGGTACTATCTTGGTTAGAAGGAGTAATTAAGTGATTCAAACATTTCAAAATATTGGAGCATAGTCCCAGTAACAAAAATAGTAACTGCCACCCAAAAATACTATTAAACAAGTCAACTGTTTCCTTCATCTGACTATAAAATCTCTGGATATTTTGTGAAAAGTCTCTTGTACTACCAAATTTCAAGCTTACGTTAATCCATAGGTTTGTATTATTAAAAAACATTTCACAGCAATATTGTCCAATTTTTTCGTAACGGTCCTGAATTGAGACAACTAAGAACGCTACTGTTGTCAATGTTGTAAAACTTAGAGTGTGTAAAGCAATAACTACAACACCCCTATAATAATATCCATTGCCCTGGAACATGTAGTAAATGTCCATCAGAATTCTACTTGCAACATAAAATGCATGGAAACTTAGTAGAAACAAATACTTTCTTTGAATCTTCTTTCTGGGTTGATCTTTGTTGCATCCCAGCTCTTTTTCGACCTGTGATAATAGTGATAGTAGTTTTCTCCATTTAACAGTCTCTCCGAAAATATTTTTTACAAAACTTATAGACAATAAAATAATTGAAAGGATCATGTACACTCCAAGCGACACATTTGTGGGTACTACTTCTATATTATTGCTTGAAGGTTTGTAAAGTACATAAAATGTATATCCTGAAGATAACAGGATAAAAATAAAAATCGTGGTATCAAGGATTTTAGAGTGGATAGAACTTGCAGGCCTGTTTTTGATATAATCATATTTTGGTGTAACCATGACGTAACTTGAGTACTTATATAAAGCTAAATCCATATTGATGTCTTCCTTAGCGAATTTTTCTTTAATAAAGATAGTATGCTAGATAATTTTTGAGTGAAGTCACAAACATAGAAACTGTAGATAAATAGGCTGTTATTAAACAACGTAATATGCAAGTAATTAGGTTAATTGTTTTGGTGGTAAATATAAAACAAATTGTCCTACATCAAGTCTAAACTTCATTAAGTTTATTAATTGTAATTTTCCTACATACCCAAAAACGTACAATCTGATTTATAAAATCTTCTTACCTTATCGGCAAGTGGATTTACCTTTACTTAGGAAAAAATAAATAAAATTTCATACGTTAAGGCTCAAATATTTAAATAAATTAATAAGCAAATGATAGACAGAAAATAATACAAATTATCACTAAATTTTAAGTATTAAAATATTAGAAACAAAAAAAATTCTGGACTGAGCAAGGGCTTTATAGTAGTGAATTTTAATAAGAATTGTACACTATTAGTATACGGCAAGAGCCTCGGTGGTTCAGAGGTAAGAACGTGTGCCTCTGAAGCGAAGGGTACTGGGTTCGATCCCAGGGTTTTCCTTTCACTTTTTCAGTACAAACTGTAACATTAACATCAACCGAGATTCTGGCATTGTATTTGAGCAAGTTAAATGTCTGCATGTTCCGCCCTTCGGAGGGGGCGTAAAGCCGTCGGTCCTGTGTCCATGTGATGTTGGGCACCTACCCTCCTTACAGAAAGGGTTCGGCAAAATTTCCGGGATAGTGAGGTGAAACTGCTTCCTGGCGTCGGTGATTGGCCATAGTAGCGGAAATAGGCCGACGTTAAAGAAACAAAACACACACACAGTATACGGCATATTACTAGAATTAATACTTTAAACCTACACAGACGTTGAAGATCGATTTTAGAGGTCCTAGTGCGCGCACATTTGTAGAATTCATTCGAAAGTGTTACCATCGATATCTGTCTATTATCGCAAAAAATCTTGTGTTTTAGCTCCTTTTGAGAAAAATACCCAAAACCCAAATTTATATGAAGCTAGAAAATTAAATATTGCTATATCTATAGATAGTGTAAGTCTCTTTAAAAGAAACTTATGTAAGGCTAGATGCATTCTCACAACAATTAGAACCGTAGACCGGTTTCGCTCTAATTAGAGCTCTTCAGTACGGCATACTAATTGCTACGAAAATACACCTATAAAGTAATACGGCTATGGTAGCCAGCCTTCCAACACTAAGTGAGTGGTGAACGTGTCGCCACCTAGTTGCGGAACCAAGTAGTATGTTGTCACGTCAGCTCAAAATAACACAAAGTGTTAAAAAAATAGAGACTGTATACAACCAACTAACAATTTTAGTAAATTGTTAGCCCTGGCCCATTTCTACCCTAATATAGGGACAAAGTATGTAAGGCTAGATGCATTCACTCTCACAACAATTAGAACCGTAGACCGGTTTCAGTCTGATTAGAGTTCGTCAGTACGACATACTAATTGCTGCGAAAATACACCTATAAAGTAATACGGTTCTAATTGTTGTGAGAATGCATCTAGCCTTACAGCCTATATTAGGGTAGAAATGGGCCAGGGCTAACAATTTACTACAATGGTTAGTTGGCTGTATACAGTAAGTGAAGATTGGAACCTGTGATGAGCACTGATAAGTAGACTTGGAGAACCCAAATCACCACAACACATTTCTATAGACAGAAAAGAAACCACTACCTTAAGCTATATCCCGAACGACTCACATCATACGTACGCACAAAAAATGGCCAGTCTGAATTTTTTAGTAAATCGGTTAATTAATTTTCCTTTAAACAAAAGTGGATATACCAAAGAATTAAATTATATTAAGAACGTGGCCGAATATAACGGATACACTGCTTGCCTAGTGGAAATAAAATCAACAAACAGAAAACTCTGTGCTCTTGCAGAAATTATTCCCAATAGATTTAGCAAGAGTCCAGAAGGGCTTGCTGCCGTTGCAGCTTTGGAGGACTTTGTTTTTGATGTGGTTATTAAACAAGTTTTTTGCCTCAGAAAGAATGCGTACATAGCGGTTTCTTGCGTCGTTAAATGCTTGACGGGTTTCTTGACTGGGATTGTGTAGAAGTGTTTTGTGAGCTTTGGCCTTTTCAAATCTGGCCTTGTCACAGGATTTAGATAACCAGGGCCTCTGAGTGGACGAAGAGGTTTTCTGTGTACGTGGAATAACTAATTCCATGCCAGCTTGGATAGTTTCGGTGACGTTTTGCAAGATATCAGAGGGGTCAGGATGAGAGAAGCTTAAAGACGCCCATGGAAATAAGGAAAAGTAATCCCGCATTTCGTCCCAGTTCGCGGAGTTGTAGTGCCGAACGATACGTGGGTGTGATGACTGTATGACCTCGGGTTCATTGCGAAGGAAGCGTGTGACCATGCCGTGGTCTGAGCGACCCAGGGGTGGTGACTGATGTCTCCAAGAGATTTGAGCTGTGTGTTGGAATGCGAGGAAAGTAAGTAGGTTGCTGAACCATATTGGCTAAAGAATTGCTGACTGCAAAGGCCTCCGCTGCTCTCCCTTGTGGATCGGTTTTTGAAGATCCTAGCCATTCCTTATTTTGGACATTGAAGTCACCAAGAATTGTGACCTCGGAGGAAGGATATTCAGAAATCAGATAGTCTGTTTTTTCAGAAAGGTAGTCAAAGAGCTGGACAGAGTTGTTGTCAGAAGGTGACCGGTAAATACAACAGATGAATTTAGTTGCAGCCTTGAGAGAGAGTTTTATCCATAGTATGTCTTTTCTTCCAGCTTCTAAATTGGGGAGTCTGGTGCAGGGTAGATTGCTACGGACGTATGCGCACACGCTTCCATGCACTCTAAAGGGAGTAACGAGCTCGTACCCCGGGAAATTAAGGTGATCAGTGGCTGTTTTGGCACTGATTCGGGTTTCGGTGAAGAAGAGGAGGAAATGGTGGACGGAGTTCAGGTTGGAATTTAGGCACATATATTCGAGAAGGATATGTTAAATATTGATGCCGGCGCCCCCTGTACACCCCTCTCCCGGAGATCTAATGGAGGGGTATTTTATATCCGGAATCTTTTGTACAAGAAGGAGCCATAATCATTTTTGTTTATAAGGGAAACTGACTCATACACTAGAACCGGAAACGTCCGTTGAGACTTCACCGGCCCCTTGGTGCATGGGGTGGTACTTCCTCGGGCGTGAAAAAATCCTTTATCACGTAAAGTAAAATTCCACTACCACATCAAACACATATCTACATTTATGACGATTCATCGATTTAATCGTTGAATATAGAAATAATCTTGAATAAATATCGTACCGTATCGAATGAGTGCAAATAAACTATTCGTATAAATTATATACTCACAATTGCAGAGCTAGTTATAAGAGCCCTATACAAATAAATAGCACTATCTGCGTTAGAAGGAGTAATTAAGTGATTCAAACATTTCAAGATATTGAAGCATAGTTCTAGTAGTACAAATAGCAACTGCCATCCAAAAATACCATTAAACAAATCAACTGTTTCCTTCATGTGACTATGAAATCTTCTCATATTGTTTGAAAAATCTGTTTTACAACTAAATTTTAACTTTTCGTTCATCCATAATTTTCTCTTGATGAAAAACATTTCACAGCAATAGCGTCTAATTTCTTCATAACGGTCTTGAATTGAGACGATCAAACACGCTACTGTTGTCACTGTTGTAAAATTTATAGTGGTTAAAAGAACAACCAGAGAGGCTGTATAATATCCTTCGCCTTTGTACATATAATAACAAATGTCTATGAGAGCCCTACTCACAGTATAAAATGCATAAAAACTTAGTAGAAACAGATGTTTCCTTTTCATATTTTTTTTGACGTGATTTTTGTTGCCTCCCGTCTGTATCTCAATCTGTGATAATAGTGACAGAAGCTTTCCCCATTTAAGGACGCCACCGAAACTATTTTTGTAAAAACTTATGCAAATTACGATAATGGAAAGGATGAAACACACTTGAAGCGAGACATTTCTGGACACTACTTCTATATTATTGCTTGCAGGTTTGGATAATAGGTACAACGCATATGCTGAAGACAATAGGAGAATAGTTAAAATGATGAAATCAAGGATTTTAGTGTGGACAGAACCTGCAGGCTTATTTTTGGTATAATTATATTTTGGTGTAACCATGAAGTAACTTGAGTATTTGTAAAAAGCTAAATCCATAATTGATCTGGAATTTTTTTTGTGGGAATTTTTCTTTAATAAAGATAGAATACTAGATACTTCTTAAGTAAAGAAACATACACATAAATTGAATATAAATACGCTCTAACAAACAACGTAACAGACCGACAATTAAGTTAATTGATTAGGTGGTAAACATAAGCACTTTGTTTTGCATAATTTTAAAACCCAATTAATGAATTTAATTTGTTAAATACAAACGTGGTCTGGCTTCACAATGGGTTCGTATTTTATGTGTAATTGATTTCGCCTTAATGGCATTGCCAGGCAGAAAAAAATAAACATATTTATAAACAGCTATGACAACTATAACAAATTTCTAGATGTGTGTGTGTGTGTGTGTGTGTGTGTGTTAGTCTAGGGATGGCCTCGGAAGCAAAGTCCATTAGCCACAAACTGTTGTACGAGACAGACAGAAATCAAAGAATAGGGTCCACAATAAAGAGTAACAAATCGGAGTTATGCGTATAATATATGACATCACTGTTGTTCTTTTACCCCAAATGACAAAATTGTGCTATACTAAATACTAACTATACTAAATTAAGACTATTTTATACTATAATATTTTGTTGGTAAGATTTCTAGATAAGAACCTCGGTGGTTCAGGGGTAAGAACGTGTGCCTCTGAACCGAAGGGTACTGGGTTCGATCCCAGGGTACTCTTTTCACTGTTTAAGTACAAGATCAATCGAGACTCTGGCATTGTATTTGAGCAAGTTGAATGTCTGCACGTTCCGCCCTTCGGAGGGGGCGTAAAGCTGTCGGTCCCGTGTCCATGCGATGTTGGACACGTTAAACATCCCTACCCTCCTTACAGAAAGACTGGGGTTCCGCAAAATTTCCAGGATAGTGAGGTAAAACTGCTCCCTCGCGTCGGTGATTGGCCATAGTCGCGGAAATAGGCCGACGTTAAAGAAACAAAACACACAACAAAACACAAATTTTCAGACGCAACAAGTGCGTTATCGTAGTGAATTTTCATAAGAATTGTACATTATTGGTACGGCATATTACTAAAATTAATACTTAAAATTTTAAAAAACCGTGAAGGACACGCTCGTTTAAAGACTTTTTTCGTATAACTATCGATATCTCTCTACTATCGAAAAAATATGTTAATCTTGTTTTCTAGCTCTTTTTGAGACCAGTGCCCTAAACTTAATTTTCTGTTGTAAGGAATGTATTTTCTCACCCTGGTCACAACGCTATTTTATTATGAAAATTCTCTGTAGGTTTTAAATAGACTCGTATTATGTGAACAGGTTTCACGTTAACTTTTACATATATAGCACCATTAAATTAAAAGTGTAGGCATCTGGCCCATCGTCGCTTGTTTAAAATCTTAGCTGGACGTAAGGGGAGGTTTAAGTGCGAGATATCTCATCTCAAGTCAACGTTAGGGGAGATTGCTTATCAGGCATATGGTTCATCTAAAGAAGGCATTAGCCATTGTATCGTTTAACGTGTTGGTTGCAGTAGAAAATTTTGTTTGGTGTTTATTGTTTTCTGTAAATTTACAGTGCACGTTATATATACATTTATTCAGGTGAGTTATTGCTCATTGAACATGGCTGGTTCGTTTATTGTACCTGTTCTTATTTGTTTAAGTTATACATTGAGAAATAACTTCAATAAGTATTTGAATGAGGATGGTTTTAGGAAAAATCCTTTGATAACTAATTCATATGAAAATAAATTGTGGCTAGAGTTAAAGTCAGTTTATTATTTATACGAAGATAAGTTATAAATTAAGAAGTAATTATCTTATTCAAATAAAGGGGCTTTATGAAATAATTTGTAAAAAATAGCTAAGTTAAAATCAGTTTATTATTTATACGAGGTTAAGTTTTAAATTGAGAAGTAATTATCATATTCAAATAAAGGAGCTTTAGGAAATAATTTGAGAAATAGCTAAGCTAGATTACATTTATTATTTATACGAGGGTAAGTTATAAATTGAAAAGTAATTATCGTATTCGAATAAAGGGGCTTTATGAAATAATTTAGGTATTAGCCAAATTTACATGAGGGTCGTTACTTATACGAGGTTAAGTCAATATTCATAAATTAAGTAAGAGTTGAATTATGTCAGTTTATTTATAGTAAATAAAGTAGAGTCTGTTTGAAAGTAAATTGATGATAGTTTGGAAGGTGTGAGGGACACCTTCGCTGTTTGCTCACCCAGTAGGGCGTCATACTGGTAGAGGCGCTTGGGTTTAGACCCAGGTTACGTAACCACAACACAGTGGCTTTTAGTGGCATCGTCAGACTAAGGTAGGGTTACGAGGTAACCATTGCACCTATCCCTGTTCGATGCGTGGATACCAGAGAGGGCACATTGTTGGGTTCGCCCTTTGTGTCCATTGCACTGCTCAGTATTCATGTTGCCGGGAGCGTTGTTGTATTTGTCGATCTGGTAGCTTGTCCGAGACACTGTGGTCAGTTCACCCGTTGGTCTCATTGCACGGTCAGTCCCAGTGGGGGAGTTGGGGTACCTGGAGAAGGGCACAGTGTTGAGCTAGTCCATTGTGTCCATTGCACTTCTCGGTAGTCAACTCTGTCAATAGGAGCACTCTAGGTGAGGTATTGAACTGTGCCTCATTGCACAGCTGGAAGCCGGCACGGACCTAGTGTTCGGGTACAGCGCCCAACAAAACACACAGGCTAAACTATTGTTTTAGAAACTATTATTTGAGTAACTAATGTTTGAATAATTGTTGTTTGAGTAATTATTATTTGAGTAACTATCGTGTGGGTAACTATTTGAGTAATTATTGTCTGAGTAATTATTGTTTGAGAACCTAATGGTTGAGCATTTAGAGACATTGTTGAGAAGCAGTTCTGAGGCACTGATGTGCGCTTTTGAGAGAGTAATATGTGGCTCAGTGGAGCCTTGAGTAGGAACTGCTATTAATGTTGGAGTTGCTCAGTGGAGCGTTATATCGAAACTGCTCTTAATGTTAGGTTGCTCAGTGGAGCTTTAAGTATAAATAGTTATTGATGTCGAGTCACTCAGTGGTGCGTGTAATTGGTAACTGTTTGATGAGCTAATAATTGAATGCCCCTCGTATATATGTTAGGTTGTACTTTAGATGAACAATGGTGTGTTCAGGTATATTTTTAATTACAGGTTAGTGATGTTGTTGTTACTGGACACATTTGGCACCCGCTCGCCCGACTCATTACGCCCGTACATTAAGGCTTCGCCATCATTCTGACAAGTAATAAACCTTTTGCCTTTTGCATGATTACTCTTAAGTAGATAACACAACTGCTAAGTAATATATCGACTGGTGATTGATTGTTGAGCTATGTAATTATATTATGTGACCGTTAGTCGATTGTTGTTATTATAATAGGTTACTTCTATTGTTTACTAAGAGGGTTGTAACCTTGTGTCATCGAAGGGTTGCGTTCACTATTATTCGCTATTATTTAATATATATGAAAAAAAAAGTCCACCCTTACACTGTGAAGCTAGAAAATTAAAATGTTGTATATCTAGGTGCTCTAAGTCTCTTTAAAAGAAATTTGTATTACAAATTTCATTAAAGTTACAAAAGCTTTCCAAAAGAAAACTTAATTCATGTTTAGAAAAAGAAAGTATCAGCTAAGTTATAAATGTCCCTTGTAGGTCCGGGGACTAACTAAAAGGATAGGCCCATGGTAACTACTGCATGTCGTACAAGGCGACTAATCGGAGTCAAGCAGGTGGTAGTGGACTTTTTCCTTTACGTAATAGTAAAGAATTTTTTCACGCCCGAGGAGGTACCACCCCTTACATCAAGGGGCCGGTGAAGTCCCAACGGACATTTCCGGTTCTGTTGTATGAGTCGATTTCCCTTATATGCAAACATAATGATGGCTCTTCCAGGTACAAAAGATTCCGGAAGTAAATACCCCTCCATTCGGATCTCCGGGAGAGGTGTGTACATGGGGCGCCAGCATCAAGATTTAACATATCCCTCTCGAATATATATGGCCTAAATTCTAACCTGAACTCCGTCCACCATTTCCCCCAGGCTAATAGGCCGCAACTCCTCTTTCTCACCGAAACCCAAATCAGTGCCAAAACAGCCACTAATCACCTTAATTTCTCGGGGTGTGGGCTCCTTATTTCCTTTAGATTGCATGGAGGCGTGTGCGCATACGTCCGTAGCAATCTACCCCGCACCAGAATTCCCAATTTAGAAGCTGGAAGAAAAGAGATACTATGGATTAAACTCCACAGGCTTTAGGGGACACTGCAAAATTCAGGAGATCGTGAAGGAGCCCATGCTTGAAATGAGGTCAGACTTTGCGATCCCGCGAATCTGCAGGGAAAACAACTTTACAGTGGAAATCACCGACTGCGAGGCATGGCGGGAGGAGACGCCGGGCATACTACGGGACGCACTCGTCTGGTTCACGGACGGATCCGGCGGGGAGCGTGGGACGGGGGCAGGTGTTTATTCGGAAGGACCGAGGGTAAGTCATAGTATTTCCTTCGGTGCCCATGCAACGGTCTTTCAGGCCAAAATGTACGCCATCCTGCACTGTGTGCAGGAGAACAAGAGGAGGGGCTATAACAACAAGCGGATCCTCATAGTCACAGACAGCCCTTAAGGCCCTAAGTAGCCCACGGGTAAATTACTGGCTGGTGAGTGAGTGCCGAGACAAGACGAGCGATCTGGCAGGGCAGAATGAGGTCACCCTCATCTGGGTGCCGGGTCACTCGGGGGTCAAAGGCAATGAAGAAACTGACAGTCTCGCGAAGAGAGGGTCAGCAGAACCATTTATGGGACCAGAACCGGCTCTGGGCGTGACAAAAAGCACTGCCAGGGGAGCCATTAAGTCCTGGGTCAGAAACCAACACAAGAGGTACTGGGCAGATTGTCCAGGGCTCAGACATGGGAAGTCAATAATTGACGAACCCAGTTCAAAGAGAGCTGTGGAGCTGCTAAATCTTAGCAGAGGACAGCTCAGAAACATAACAGGTCTCTTGACGGGACACATGGCCGTCAAGAAACACCTGCATAAAATGGTGCGGTTCGAGGGGGACCTCGCATGCAGACTCTGCGGCGAGGGGGAGGAATCAACCCAGCACATCTTGTGCGAGTGTAAAGCTCTGGCCCGCAAAAGAAAATTGATCTACGGTCAGTCTAGACCGGAGACAGAGCAGTATAAAACTTCACCCTACCAATCGCTGTGTAGACTAGTTCAAGGCACAGTGATTTTGGAATGGGTGGAGTAAGACTAAGGGCATGCACAATCAACCAAAGGTTGCAGTGTTGTCGAGGCGGCAAGGCCGCGGACAAGCACTGAGGGAGGAAAAAAAATTGAATAAACTCTCTCAGGGCTGCAACTAAATTCATCGGTTGCATTTACTGGTCACCTTCTGACAACTTTGTCCAGCTCTTCGACTACCTTTCTGAAAAAACCGACCATCTGATTTCTGAATATCTTTCCTCCGAGGTCACTATTCTTGGTGACTTCAATGTTCATAATAAGGAATGGCTAGGATCTTCAAAAACCGATCTACAAGGGAGAGCAGCGGAGGCCTTTGCAGTCAGCATTTTTTTAGCCAATATGGTTCAGCAACTTACTTACTTTCACCGCATCCCAACACACAACTCAAGTCCCTGGGATTTCCTTCATACTACAAAACCTGAATGCCATTGGTCGCTGAGACCAAAGCATGGTCACTGCTTCCTGCGCAATGCAACCCGAGGTCACACAGTCATTATACCCACGTATCGTTTGGCACTACAACTCCGCGAACTGGGATGAAATGCGGGATTACTTTTACTCATTTCCATGGGCGTCTGTCCGCTTCTCTCATCCTGACTCCTCTGATATCACACAAAACGTCAACGAAATTATCCAAGCAGGCATGGAATTATTTATTCCACGTACACAGAAAACCTCTTCAGCCACTCAAAAGCCCTACTTCCCTAAATCCTGTGACAAGGCCAAACTTGAAAATGTTAAAGCTCACAAAACGCTTCTACACAATCCCAGTCAAGAAAACCGTCAAGCATTTAACTTCGCAAGAAACCGCTATGTCCACATTCTTTCTGAGGCAAAAACTCGTTTAATAACGACATCAGAAACAAAGTCCTCTCAAGCTCCGACGACAGCAAACCTTCTGGACTCTTGCTAAATCTATTGGAAATAATTTCTGCAAGAGCACGTTCCCACCTCTTGTTTCAGGGGATGAAATTGTTTCTACCGCCCTGGGTGAGGCTGAACTTTTTGCCTCGTTATTCGCCGGCAATTCTACTCCCAACCCACCTCAAAATGTTCAACCACCAACAGTCGCGCATAAAATGACGGATATTATTTTCAAAACTAAAAAGGTACGAAAGATGCTCTCTTCTCTTAATACCAGAAAAGCCTCTGCCCTTGACGAGATCCCAGCAATTGTTCTCAAAAAAATGCGCACCAGAACTTGCTCCTGTCCTGACTCGTCTGTTTCAGACATTTTACAATAGAGGCATATTCGCTAGTAACTGGAAAACTGCTCGAGTACAACCCGTCCCCAAGAAAGGATCCAAAGCGCTTCCTAGCAACTACAGGCCTATTTATCTCCTTTCACTCGTCTTTAAAGTGATGGAAAAGTATATAAACACCGAATTACTAAACTTTCTTGAAAAACACAGTCGAATCCACGACAGGTAGTATGGATTCCGTCAGCGCAGATCAACTACCGACCTCATTTCCTTTGTCACCCATTCTTGGAACAAGTCTATGGAACTACACGGTGAATCCCAGATTGTCGCTCTAGACATATCCAAAGAATTCGACCGGGTCTGTAGCCCCTACTTTGTTTCTTCTCCACATCTCTTTAGCACATCCAACTTATTTCACAGTTACCCGGACGACAGCACCCTCCACTCAAATATACAATATTCTATGCCTGTCTCTTTAGCCCAATTAGATGAGGATCGCAGACTCATGGAGGGTTCTGTCTCCGTGGATCTCCAAAAAATATTAGACTGGGGAAGTAGAAATCTTGTACAATTCAACCCCACCAAATCTCAGTCTTGCTTTCTTTCTCATAAAAGATACACCAGCCCTAGAACCATCACAATGAACAACCAAGTTATTCAAAGTAATGAGTCCTTTTCACTTGTTGGCATTTCTGTGGATCGAAATCTCAATTGGCACCAACATGCCACATCAATTGCAGAAGCGGCTGCTAAGAAATTAGGTTTCCTCTTCCGGGCTCGCAAATACTTTTCACCAGCTAATCTCTATTCCTTATATACTTCACAAATAAGGCCAAACCTCGAATACTGCTCCCACATCTAGGGTGCTGCCGCCGCTTCTACACTGGCTATCCTGGACTCCATTCAGAAGATAGCTATACGTCTCATTGGTGACCCTACCCCCACCCAAATGCTGCTATCCCTTGCCCACCGACGTGGTGACCTCTCTCTCGTTTATAGATATCTGCACGGGCAGTGCTCAGCGGAGCTTTCATCCATAGTTCCTCCACCTGCTGTCCCCAACAGATCTACCAGGGGAACAAAGCGAATGCACCCTTTTACTGCCCAGGTCACCAGACATAGAACATCTTGTTATGCCCGCTCTTTTGTCCAGAGGACTTCCAAGTTGTGGAATTCCTTGCCGGCGCATGTTTTTCCTTTTCCTCCGAACCTCCAAACCTTCAAGTTCAGAATTAACTAGTTGCCTCTTTCCTCCTTGTCGACACCCACGGTACGTTAATAGTTAGGCTGTAAGCCGTCGTGGTGTGTTGTTGAAATTAAAATATATATATATATATATATATATATATATATATATATATATATATATATATATATATATGGTGAAAGGCAATACTTACCACTGCAGAAAGCGATACCATTATTCTATACTCAATATTCATATATTCATCCAATTTGCTTAGAATTACGTACAAACATCTCAGTATATAAAACGAGAACTCCAATAAAAGAAATAAGCATTGCCAACCAAACATTTCGTTAAACAATTCCACGGCAATCTTCATCATCTGATGAAATGTTTTGATCACCTCTTTTGGATATCCTTTTTTGAATATAATACTCAAATCATTATCAATTTTCATCAAACTGTGCATCAAAAAATGTTGCCTTAACACATAATTAATCTGTCTGTAATGATCTGTTATCATTATTGTCGCTAAGTTGATCACTGTCAACGTTGTAAAGCTCAAAACATGGTAAATAACAATAAGGAATGATTCGGCTGGGCTATTACTTTTAAGGTAATAATACGTCAGGGTAAACGATCGTCCTATCACCACAAAAATATACAGAACGATAATTATAATTCGTTCTGTTCTAGCTCTAGTTGCAAGATCTTTCTTATAAAGTTTCAGTAGTTCATCAACTCTGTCTATAGTTGCCAAAAACACTCCCCATCTCTCTAGATCTTTGAAAATATTTCGCCAGCAAGTTATACCAAATAATATGGTCCCCATGGCTGTATATGTCACGTTAGAAATGCCATAAACGAAGTAGTCTTTTTCTTCGTTATCCATAATATAGTCAATTAGAAAACCGGTAATCAAATAAAGTGATAATCCTAAAACTATCGCAGATATTATCGTAAATATGATTTTAGAACACGTGGAATTTATCGACTTTTTGTTTTTGTAATCGTATCTTGGAGACTGGATTATATAAGATGCGTATTTGAAAAATACTTTATCCATCATTGTTTATTTTAAAAAAGGAGCCCATATAATTTGATAAAACTAAATGTTAAATTGACTTGATTCTGCCAATAGAGTCTCTTTTATTGCGCTGTAGAAATAAAAATATTCTTATTTGGTATGAGATGGTTCAAAACATACCAACTGTAATCAATTATAAAATAGTTGGCTTTTCTGGCTTCCAACACGATGAACGACAACAAATGACACATAATTAAAGGCAAGTCCTGAATATACACAATAGGTAAGACACAACAAGCTAAAACTTATCTAATTTGCGTAATGTACTTACCCACAGAGAATGTATTATTAATTATCTAAAACTATTCAGGTAACCCAAAAAAGTACACAGAGAACACATAATTGATTAACGTTTACAAATATTTTTAAGAAGTCTGGACGCAGCAAGTGGGTTATGGTAGTGAATTTTCATACAAATATTTTTAATAGCAAATATGTCTAATTTGGTTACCAGTATAACCTATATAGTAGAAACAATGTGCCATAACTTTCTTGTTTGAAAATGTACAAAAATTTTCGAAAGTAAACTTAAAGTGTTCCCGAAAAAATCGGTTTCTTGGTCAACCTTATAGGTTAATAGCAAATTAAGCTATTCAAATTTGAAGCATTTAATGAAAATTCGCTACCATAACGCACTTGCTGCGTCCCGTTATTTCTTTTCTTACAAACATGCATTATATTTCGATGGAAAATGCAAAAATGCAATAACATAAGGCGTGTTCGATTAAAAAATATTTTTAATAGCAAATACGAGCAGGCATCAAACTGATTACCAGTATAGCCTATGTAGTAGAAACAATGTACTATATTTTATCAAAATTACTTATTGTTTGAAAAGATACAAAAAATTTCCGAAAATAAACTTAAATTTGGTTTTTTAGTTTGTTGGTTTCCTAGTTTACGTTAATAGCAAATTGAGTTATTGAGATTTGAAGGATTTAACGAAAACTCGCTACCAATACGCACTTACTGCGTCTAGATTTTTTTTCTTATAAACATGCATCATATTTCAATAAAAAATGCAAAAATGCTTTGACGAATTTGTTCTACGAAAATTAGCTAGAAATTATAGACGATTAAATCATAAACATAACTAAACCTACAGCGAAAGCATCAACTTAACTAAACCTACAGCCAAAGCACCAGAGAAAGGGTCTATTTGAAATTAGTTTTCTGTAAATATTTTAGTAAAATGAAAGGCAATGACGGTTGAAGCTGAAACTTAAGGGTTCGCGGAACACTCTTCTTGCAACATTTTCTTTTCACAATCCGTATTTGTTTCACGTTCTTTGCCTAAACACTGCCAATTTTGACGTTTGAAATCGAGACTTTGACGTTTTGAGGAAAAACCCATTTTTTTTTTAAATGCCTATAACTTTTATATATTTTAACCTACAGAGCTAGATTTTGGTAGGTAATTTATCTATCATGATATTAACCGGCGCTTTATATTTAGTTGCCCTTACTTTGTTATTTCCGGAGATATGAATTTTTTTCGAAAGAAAACACAAAATTTTCCGGGAAATCCTGGGCCGATTATCCTGGCTAACGAACTTATCCAAGCCACTTGCAAAAGGAAGGTATTCAACAAATTTAATCAAAATCGGCCCATTATTTTTTGAGTTATCGGTGTGATATATATATATATATATATATATATATATATATATATATATATATATATATATATATATATATATATATATATATATATATATATATATATATATATATATTATATATAAGGAAAAAGGGTAAGGGCAAAGCCGCAAGGAGACAACCGCATACACGTCTTTCAAGCTTATTAGCCATCATCAGTACGGTATAGCCAGGTGAAGATGGGAACACTCTGGATGAAGATGCAATGACTTGTGTGTATTTTTGCATCTTTTTTAAAGATAATTCGGGAAAATCGCTTTAAGCGTAACACTTTTAACACTCTGTATCTCAGTATCACGACCTTAAAATGAAAAATGTTATACGAACTACCCCCATTATTTTCTCAAGGGCAACTCACATCCCAATTTTTTAAAGTATAATCAAGACACCCTGTATAGAAAAAGTCCTAACGCAGCACGTGTTTTATAGTAGTGAATGTCCATAGAAATGATCTGGCACGAAACATTTTTGTATTACATGCTTATAACTTTTTTTGTTGTAACATCTAGAGCTTGGTATGTAGTTAACTTTTCATAACATAAACCTACATATCAAATTTAGTTCCTATAGCTTTGTTATTTTCAGCGAAAAATTTTTCTTTTGAAAGGAAACTCAAAATTTTTCTGGAAAGTCCGATATATAAAAAATTTCTTCAAATGAGCTCGAACTGGGACCCCTAGAAGAACTTTTATATGTTTGTCTCTAAATTAAGTTATGAGATTGATTTCTTTTTAATATTACTATTTAAATATAATTACAATTGAACTTTGTCTCCCTCAAAATAATTCCCTTGAGAAGCCACAAGGCCCTGGAGACGGTTCTTCCACTCCAGATATCAGTGCTGGAACGAGGATACTTGGTCTCACACGCATGATCCTTTTTTGGAGTCCTTCGAGAACCTCTCGGTGAAAATGTTGATTCACTGTCTGTCCTTGTGGCACAAACTCTTTGCGGACGATTCCCTAACTACCAAAGAAATAAATCAGCATGCTCTTGATCTTTGATTTGCTCATTTTTGCTTTTTGGGCTTTGAAGAGCCTAAAGTGTACCATCCCATACTCTAACGTTTGGTTTACGGGTCATATGAAAACACCCAACTTTAATCACCAGTAATGATACGTTCCAAAAAAAATTCACAATTTTCAATCGATTCCAAGAAGTCAATGCACCCCTATTTTGTTGCTGCGAAAGGTTTTTTAGAACCATTTCAACCACTTTATTGGTCAAAACTTGATGAAGGGTGGTGTGATACAAATTCAACTGTTGCCCGATCATTCTGATCGCTAACCTAATTAGATCGCGGATTCTGTCGACATTTTCAGCGGCTCTTGTAGTCGATGTTCTTCCGCTGCGTGGCTCATCTCGGATCCACTCTCTTTCTTCTGAAAATGCCTTGAGTCACCGAAGAACCTGGGCTCTTGACAAAGCACTGTTGCCGTAGGCCTGCTGAAGTTATGCAAAAGTTTCTGTTACACTTTGCCTAAGTGTGAAGCTAAACCTGATAGCACACCGTTGCTCTAAATTAATGTCACTCATTTTTAGAACGTACTACGAAAACAGGTTTTACGAGAACAATGACAACGGACAACCTATTGACTCGACCGAGTTCAAACTCGTACTGACTGAACGCGTGGCACATGTCAACCTGCCGCCCTTAGATGCGACGTGCTTCCAGTGTTGCCATATCAAACGCTGCGTTGCCAGTCTCATTACTTAATTTACAGACCTCGTATGTATGTATCCAAGCGATAACTCAAAAAATACTCAACTGATCTGAAAGAAACTGGGCACATCCATTTTGTTAATATCGCGGACGAGTTCGTAAAGCAGCTAAAACGGATATTTTTTTGTCCTTCAAAAATATACAGAAATATTTTTGAATACGCTATATTTTTGAAAGTATTAGAGAAACTTGAAAGAGACTTTACGTGTAGCTAGAAATGATGTAAATAAACTCTGTTGTAAATTTTAAGTAATTTGGCTAACAAAGTTTTTTTCCAAATTAAAAACAAAATCTGAAAGACATGTAAACGACTTAACTGGTTAAAATCCAATGCCTGACAAAGACAGTTAGCTACCATGCGTAGATTAATACATACTACAGGCATAAATCGTACTTCATTGATAACCAAACAATACAAATAACAGGTGTAAAAACTTCAGCGATAACCAAACAATACAAATAACAGGCGTAAAGAAATATATTTTGAATATCTAGGCTATATTTGTGAAAGTATTAGAGTAACTGGAATGATATTTTACATGTAGCTAGAAATGGTGTAAATAAACCTCTGTTGTGAATTTTAAGTCATCTAGTTTACAAAATTTGGAGTTTTTTTCAAATTATAAATAAATCCTGAAAGACATGACTTTAAACGACTCATGTGTTAAAGTCCAATGCCTGAGAAAACTAGTTAGCTGTCATGCGTAGATTGATACATTCTACAGGCATAAATAAGATATCAACGATAATCAAACAATGGAAATAACGCGTATAGAACAGACTACCCGAACTATCGATCGAGAAATCTCGGTGACAAAAATTTCAATACCGTTTAAATCGTTTGTTAGAATGCCAGACACAGACTACACGAAACTAAAAATTTTCCAAGTGATTGCCATGCGTAAATTGATACATAATACAGTCATAAATCATAATTCAGCGATAATCAAACAATACAAGTAACACCCGTAAAACATACTAACCAAACTACCGATCGAGAAATCTCGGCCACTAAAATCCCGAAAAGCGATAAAATCTTTTGTCAACAATTACGACGTTAAAACGACAGATGACATGAAATAAAAAACATATAAAACGATGGTTTTTTCAATAAAATGGTTAAATACACTGAGGGAGAAAGAGCTTGTTTTCTTTCCCCAACGTTTTGCAAGTGGATTGATCCCACCCTCGCTAACTAGTCGGCTTTGCTAATTAGCGTTGGAAGAAGAATATGTTGAAGATGTGGACTGTATGTGGACTGTTATTATAACTCTAGGTGCACTGGATTCCAGAAGATTTCAATAATACACTTTTTTATATTTACATATGTTGTATTGTTACTATATACATTTTGAACTTAACATTTATTTACAATTTGCGGTTTTACACTTGATTTAATGGGTTATTCAGGAGATTTCACAATCTTATTAGCTACTTGCTATTGCATTTAACTGCGCGTATACTTTCTAATTTCGAAGAAAACACTGACTTTTCATTGCAATACTGTACGAACGGAATTTCTGTAAGAAGACTGGAGCTTGAACTAAAGTCGCGTAATCACACTAGCGATGTTTAGGTAGAAGATCGGGATCTTAGAAGTCCCAAAAAGCGATGAAGATGAGATTCGTTGTAGAACGGCACTGTAGAATTGAACTGGCTTAAACACACGAGCGATGTTTAAGTGGAAGATTTGGAACTCAGGGTGCCAAGGAGCGAAGAAGGAGCGAAGATGAGATCTGGCGTAGAACTGACTTGTACCTTGCGAAAGGCTTGCTTATATCGAGCTCTCGCGTAACGCTAGGTGACGTAGTTGACATAACATAATGTCAGTAATACAGAATGGCCAACTAGGTAGAAGCATTATTCCTAGTGAAGAAAATCCACTAACTGTATCTAAAGAATACATCAAAGACAGCTAAAGCTATTTACAATAAAGAACCTAACGGTATATAAGTATTCTTTGTATGGCATTGTTCATGTGTAAACCTAATGCGATACAGACGTCTAGAGGATAAAGATTACCAGCAAATTGGAAAAGATTGTGAAATCCAGAGATAAATAATTCCAGATAGAAACTTAAAGGATAGTGTAACCGAATGTAATTAAAGAGACAGGGGCGTACCAATATGTTTTTTCAACATTCTCCCCCCTGTTGAAGCGACTCGCTTCAAAATTATCCTTGTTCGGAAGCTGGAAGAGGACATACCTTCGTGATGGGTCGGATGTAGGTACCGCTAGGGGTACGGATTTGTACAACTCGGACTCTGCCGTCTCTCCCTGGTATCACGTCTACTATCCTGGCTGTAGACCACTTGAAAGGAGGAAGCAACTCATTGACTTCTAGATTTTTCGAAGGGTATAACCACTTTGGACGATGTTGAAGACGGTTTAGGTAGTCGACTGACCAGGGTTTCCAGAATTGCTGTTGTATTTGGGAAGATCGCTGCCAGAAAGAAAGTCTCGTTTCAGGAATGTCTGTTAAATCCTTCTCTGTGAAGGTGGTCAAACTGGAACCTATGAGGAGGTGACCTGGTGTTAAACATTCCAAGCCAGAGGGGTCATTAGAAATGGCTGTAATGGGTCTTGAAGTTAGATTTCCGTCAATTTGTAACGAAACAGTGGAGAATCGCTGAAAGGTCTAAGCTGCGCTACCAATATTTTCTTGCTTCAACTGGTCTCTACTAGAAAATTGTTTTTCGAAAGAAGGAAATGGTTGTCTGGCCATGAAAAAGGAGTCGCCTGGTTTCAAATTTTCCGATTGTGTTTTCAAGGGAACATGTACTTGGAATCGACTGTTTTCCAGGATTGTTGTGGTTAAGGAAAAAAACTTGTTCAGCCAGCTCATCGGCTGTAGAAGGAATTTTGTTAGGAGGAGGTTCCTCCATTTCCCAGAAGTTGTTTACCTGAGTTACATCTAACGAAGTTAGTACGACCTTTTTCTCTTCAGGTAGCTCGCCTGTAAAAATAATTTTGTGGGGAAGGATTTCCTTCATTTCCGAGACCTGCGACGTAATGTCCAACTCAGAATTCGAAATCGTTACATGATTGCAGAGCAAGACACCATCAACTGCATTATGTGCGGAAACAAATTGTTTGGGAATATGACCTGCAATTACCCAACCTAAATGGGTGTTTTGTATAACAGGAAGATTTGACCCTAGTTTTATTAGTCCATCGTCAAGAAGGTCGTAACATGAGTCTGAACCTAACAAAATATCAACTTCCGCAGGATTATGGAACCCAGGGTCTGCAAGCTTGAGGTCTAGAGGAATCTTAAGGTTTTCCACCTTGACCCTCACTTGCGGAAGTTTGCAGGTTATACGGGGCAACACTGCGCAAGCAACTTGAAGATTGAAATTGGTTTTTGTGAACGAATGGATAGCGATGTTGACCATTTTGTTGGAGCAGGAACTAGACTGCGAAATACCTGATATTTTTAGAATACTTTCCTGAGTTTGTGTAATTGTAATCGGTCAACGAACCTTTGTGAAATGAAGGAAGCTTGGCTGCCGCTGTATAGCAGTGCCCTTGCAGTGAAAGCAAAACCATGTGTATAAATTACGAAGACTTGTGCTGTGGCTAAAATAATATGCGAATTTCGTTCGGACAATGTGGAGTAGACATGGGAGACATCTTGATGAGGTTCTATAAGTTCTAGACGTTGTTCGACATTTTGAGAAATACTCGTCAAAGCAGGATGATTCGTAGAAGAGGATTGATTAAACTGGTCGTCTGACCTTTCACCTGTTCGAGGATGACCTTGATTTGAATTATAATTTCCTGGCAGAGGTTTTAAAATCCATATGAAGAAGAGTGTGATGTTTCTTTTGACAAACTATGCACGTTCTGAGGGATCCACATTTTGCTGCTGGATGTGAGCCACCCAGGCAATTTGTGCAAAGTTGTTTGGATTTTACGTATATATTTTTCTCCTCAACAGAAAGATTTTTGAAAGAATCGCATAAGTATATGCGGTGTGAAGGGTTTTTACAATAGTAACATGAAGGTGTATTTTTTAAAGGCCCTCGTCTGTTATTAAATAAGAATAGGTTTCTTGGTGTTTTCGAGTGTTTTTTGTTTAAAATTTATTGATTGAGAAATCGCTCTCCTCCAGGATTGTACACCTCCCTTGTAAGAAATCGAAGAACTCCTCCAGTGTTGGGAGTCTGTCAGATTTTTTACTTTGCGCAAATAATTTTCGTGTAGTTGTATCTAGTTTTTTACTGATTATATAAATGAAAATGTACTCGATCAATTTTTGAGTTTCAACTTTCAAGTTAAGAATCGATTTTGTTGTGTGAAAAGTATTGACTGCAATTTCACGTAATGTGCGCGAACAAGGTTTGTTCATCTCCTGAATATTACAAATTTCTGAAAGGAATACATTTAAAATATGCTTTTTATTTTCATATCGTTTCTTAAGTGTTTCTAAATCTATGTCTAAATTATCATCGTCTACAGTTAGGTCATCAATCAATTTTAGGGGCTCACCTGACAGAGCTGATCTTAAATAAAAAACTTCTTATAATTTGGTAGCTCTTTTTCTGACAGAATTAATTGGTAAAATATTTAAAAAAATGAGGGCCAATCAGCATATTGGCCAGAAAAAGTGGGAATTTTGATATCTGGCAATTGAATTTTAGAATTATTATTTGATATTACAGGTTTTTCCTGTTGTGAACATGAATTTTCAGCCAATTTAGTAACAAGTTCAGTGAGCTTTTTAATTGTTTCATCTTTGGAATCATTTGAATTAGATTTCTCAGAAGTTGGGTCTAAATTTTTATAATGTGAAATATTTGATATTGCCCTCGAAAGTTTAGAAAATGCTACAGCGTACTTGTCTTCAACTATATCTCTTTCTACTGATTCTATTTCTAACTGTTCATCATCATCTTCTAGTAAGATGTTAATGCTGTCTTGAATTTTGTTAAATTTAGTGAAGGCCTCTTTAAGTAATATTAATTTATTTTGACTCTGAAAATCTATTAACTCTGTTTGTTGCTCAACCCAATTGCAAATTCTAGTTATATTAGATTTGGCAACTTTCCTTTGTGATTTTAACTGTTGTAGACTCATAATTCTAAATTGAATTTTAAATATATACAATTTTAATTTGAATACAGAAAAGCAAATTTTCTTTTAATAGAATCACTGATTGTATATACAGAAATATGCAATTTTGCCTTACAATGGCTGCATAAAAATAAAGAAATTGTGGACAAATTGGTTTCATTTTACCTTGTATGTAAATGATGCCCTGGGGATGCTGCACTGGAACTCGACTGTTGTTGAACTCACTGGAATTTTTCTTATTATCCGGCTTGTCTAGAACCATCAAATGGGGGAGAAAGAGCTTTATTTCTTTCCCCAATGTTTTGCAGGTGGATTGATCCCACCCTCGCTAACTAGTCGGCTTTGCCAGTTAGCGTTGGAAGAAGAATATGTTGAAGAAGTGGACTGTATTTATAACTCTAGGTGCACTGGATTCCAGAAGATTTCAATAATACACTTTTTTATATTTATATATGTTGTATTGTTACTATATACACTTTGAACTTAACATTTATTTACAATTTGCGGTTTTACACTTGATTTAATGGGTTATTCAGGAGATTTCACAATCTTATTAGCTACCTGCTATTGCATTTAACTGCGCGTATACTTTCCAATTTCGAAGAAAACACTGACTTTTCACTGTAATACTGTACGAACGGAATTTCTGTAGGAAGATTGGAGCTTGAACTAAAGTCGCGTAATCACACTAGCGATGTTTAGGTAGAAGATCGGGATTTTAGAAGTCCCAAAAACCGATGTAGATGAGATTCGTTGTAGAACGGCACTGTAGAATTGAACTGTCTTAAACACACGAGCGATGTTTAAGTGGAAGATTTGGAACTCAGGGTGCCAAGGAGCGAAGAAGGAGCGAAGATGAGATCTGGCGTAGAACTGACTTGTACCTTGCGAAAGGCTTGCTTATATCGAGCTTTCGCGTAACGCTAGGTGACGTAGTTGACATCACATAATGTCAGTAATACAGAATGGCCAACTAGGTAGAAGCATTATTCCTAGTGAAGAAAATCCACTGAGTGCATCTAAAGAACACGTCAAAGACAGCTAAAGCTATTTACAATAAAGAACCTAACGGTATATAAGTAGTCTTTGTATGACATTGTTCATGTGTAAACCTAATGCGATACAGACGTCTAGAGGATAAAGATTACCAGCAAATTGGAAAAGATTGTGAAATCCAGAGATAAATAATTCCAGGTAGAAACTTAAAGGATAGTGCAACCGAATGTAATTAAAGAGACAGGGGCGTACCAATATGTTTTTCCAACATACACTACTTTATGTTCTTACTGTGTTGACAAAAGTATTAAAATAATTATGAATTATATAAGTATCGTGTAATCATACTTACGGTTGCTGTCACTGAACCCCATACAAAATAATACATCTGGTTTACAATTATATGCAAACATTTTAAAACATAAAATGAAAAGTGGAATACAAGGAAAAAGGCTTGCCATCCAAATAATCCGTTAAATAACTTCACAATATCATCCATTAAATAAATCAATCTCTTAATATCTTCTACAAACAATTTATTTCCGTTACTAATGTTGGGAGTGTTGTGTAGTATTAAATTATTTTCTTTTAAGTATCTGGAAAATAGCATGTTGGTGTGCCTGTAGTTATTTAAGATAATTAGTACCACCAAAATAATTAACGTTATAATCGTCTCACTTAAGAAATGGTATGTTGTTATTAAGATTGCTATGTAACAAATGCGTCGTTTGCAAGCATTAACAACAATGTAAGCTCGGACTACCACAAAAACAAAATAAATCGTCAATATTGCTACTTTTCCTTTTTTAAATCTCCTTGCAGGCTGGCATTTATGTAGCTGAAATATTTCATCAACTTTTTTCAAATAAATCATAAAGAGATGCCATTCTTTCACATCTCCAAAAATAGCTTTCCAGCTTGTTATGGAGAATAATATAATTGACATCAGTGTATACATCAATGTAAACATTTCCCTGAAAATTTGATCGGATTTCCAGTTTTGATCGTAGATTGGTAAAAAGAGGGTACTGATAACGTATAAAGAAAATATTAGAAACGCTATAGAGAAAAATATAGATATAGTCTTTGTTGATATAGAATCAGCCGGCTTCTTGTTTATGTAATCATATTGTGGTAGCTGCAATAGGTAGCTGGAATATTTGAAAAAAATAACATCCATGTTAGATCACACTGGTCTTCAAGACAATGACGTTAAATTGGTGACAACTGTAATTCATTTTCAATGGTTTCAAATGGGGAATAAGCGTTTTCTAATACCCTAATGCAGTCAGATAGAAAACAATAATAACGTTTAAAATGTTTATGTATGGGACTCTAATTAATTAGAAGATTGCCTTGTTAATTAAGTACACGGTAACGTTCCACACAAATTACAAGTGCGGCTCCCTATGCTCCTATTTGAAAAAATAACATGCATGTCAATTCACACTGGTCTTCAAGATAATGACGTTAAATAGGTGACAAGTATAAAATGTTTTCAATAGTTTTAAATGGGAAACAAGCGTTTTGTAATAATCTAATGCATGAAAAAGAAAACAAAAAGTTCTGGACGCAGCAAGTGTGTTACAGTAGTGAATTTCGGCAGCTTGGGGGGTGTGGTCCCTTAGCCTGGTTGTGCACTGGTCGTTCTCTTGATTGATCGACGCGTGATTTAGCTACTGGACTCCTAGAGGCTGGCTCCTCGTGCCACCCTTGGCGTGACTGTCGGCATTGGGAATAACGCCCAGGGCTGATGGTCTACTAAAGTCTCGCTCCCTCTCTTCGCAGGTGGTAGTGGAATTTTTCTTTACGTGATAGTAAAGGTTTTCCACGCCCGAGGAGGTACCACCCCATGCATCAAGGGGCCGGTGAAGTCCCAACGGACGGTTCCGGTGTATGAGTCGGTTTCCCCTTTCCCTTATAAGCAAAAATGATGATGGCTCCTCTTTGTGCAAAACATTCCGGAGGTAAAATACCCCTCCATTCGGATCTCCGGGAGAGGGGTGTACAGGGGGCGTCAACATTAAAATTCAACATATTCTTCTCGAATATATGTGGCCTAAATTCTAACCTAAACTCCGTCCGCCATTTCCTCTAGGCTAACAGGCCCCAACTCCTCTTCCTCACCGAAACCCAAATCAGTGCCAAAACAGCCACTAATCGCCTTAATTTCCCGGGGTATGAGCTCCTTACTTCCTTTATATTGCATGGAGGCGTGTGCGCATACATCCCTGCACCAGACTTCCCAATTTAGAAGCTGGAAGAAAATACATACTACATGAGAGAAGCAGACAGACGCCCAAGGAAATCCATGGGAGTCTGTCTGCTTCTCTCATCCTGACCCATCTGATATCTCACAAAACGTCACCAAAATTATCCAAGCTGGTATGGAATTATTTATTCCACGTACACAGAAAACCTCTTCAGCCACTCAAAAGCCCTGGTTTTCTAAATCCTGTGACAAGGCCAGACTTGAAAAGGTCAAAGCACACAAAACTATTCTACACAATCCCAGGCTAGAAAACCGTCAAGCATTTAACGACGCAAGAAACCGCTATGTCCGCATTCTTTCTGAGGCAAAAAACTCGTTTAATAACCACATCAAAAACAAAGGCCTCTTAAGCTCCAAGGGCAGCAAACCCTTCTGGACTCTTGCTAAATCTATTGGGAATAATTTCTGCAAAAGCACGTTTCCACCTCTTGTCTCAGGGAATGAAATTGTTTCTACCGCCCTGGGTAATGCTGACTTTTTGCCTCGTTGTTCGCCGGCAATTCTACTCTCAGCCCACCTCCAAATGTTCAACCACCAACAGTCGCCAATGTCGCGCATAAAATGACGGATATCATTTTCAAAACTAAAAAGGTACGAAAGATGATATCTTCTCTTAATACCAGTTGAGCCTCTGACCTTGACGAGATCCCAGCAATTGTTCTCAAAAAATGCGCACCAGAACTTGCTTCTGTCCTGCCTCGTCTGTTTCAGATATCTTACAATAGAGGCATATTCCTTAGTAACTGGAAAACTTCTCGAGTACAACCCGTCCCCAAGAAAGGATCCCAAGCGCTTCCTAGCAACTACAGGCCTATTTCTCTCCTTTCAGTCGTCTCTAAAGTTATCGAAAAGTATATAAACACCGAATTACTTAAATTTCTTGATAAACCCAGTCTAATCCACGACAGGCAGTATGGATTCCGTCAGCGCAGATCAACTGACGACCTCCTTTCCTTTGTCACCCATTCTTGGAACAAGTATGTGGAACTACACGGTAAATTCCAGATTGTCGCTCTAGACATATCCAAAGCATTTGACCAGGTCTGGCACGCAGCGCTGCTTAATAAACTTCCGGCCTATGGCCTACCACCAAAACTCTGTACCCTGACTGCAAATTTCCTCTCCAGTTCACAGTTACGAGGACGACAGCACCCTCCACTCAAATATACAATATTCTAAGTCTGTCTTTTAGCCCAATTAGATGTGGATCGCAGATTCATGAAGTGTTCTGTCTCTGTGGATCTCCAAAAAATATTAGACTGGGGAAGTAAAAATCTTGTGCAATTCAACTCCACTAAATCTCAGTCTTACTTTCTATCTCATAAGAGATACACCAGCCCTAGACCCATCAAGATGAACAACCAAGTTATTCAAAGTAATGAGTCCTTTTCACTTGTTGGCATTTCTGTGGATCGAAATCTCAATTGGCATCAACATGTCACATCAATTGCAGAAGCGGCTGCTAAGAAATTAGGTTTCCTCTTCCGGGCTCGCAAATACTTTTCACCAGCTAATCGCTATACCTTATATACTTCACAAATCAGACCAAACTTTGAATACTGCTCTCACATCTGGGGTGCTGCTGCCGCTTCTACACTCGCTATCCTGGACTCCATTCATAAGAGAGCTATACGTCTCATCGCTGACCCTACCGTCACCCAAAGGCTGTCATCCCTTGCCCACCGACGTGCTGTTGGTGACCTTTCTCTCTTTTATAGATATCTGCACGGGCAGTGCTCAGAGGAGCTTTCTTCCATAGTTCCTCTACCTGCTGCCACCAACAGATCTACCAGGGGAACAGAGCGAATGCACCCTTTTACTGTCCAGGTCACCAGACATAGAACATCTTGTTATGCCCGCTCTTTTGTCCCGAGGACTTCCAAGTTGTGGAATTCCTTGTCGGCACATGTTTTTTCTTCCCCTCCCAACCTCTAAACCTTCAAGTCCAGAATTAACAAATTGCTTCTTTCCTCCTTGTCGACATCCACGGTACGATAGTATTTAGGCTGTAAGCGCTCGTGGTGTGTTGTTGAAATATAAAAAAATTAATAAAAATTGTACACTATTAGTAAGATATATTATTAAAACTAATTCTTTAAATTTAAATGGACCTTGGAGATCGGTTGTGAAGTCCCAGTTAGCGATTATTGGAAAAAAATTATATATTATATGAAGCTAAAAAATGAAAATGTGGTCTTAGATATAATATATAAGTACGGCAAGTGTCTTTACAACAATTGTATTACAAATTTCATTAAAGTTACAAAAGTTTTTCAGCAAAAAATTAATTATTTTCAAAGGCAATGTACCTGTCAAATTATAATTATGACAGGTATTTATCCTCATTAATTGCTTGGATGGCTTTGTTTTAGTCAACCCATCCAGTTTTTGCAAACAATAAACAACAAAAAAAGGTTTTTTAAAACAAATTTGTAGTTATCCGCGAAGCTCATTATGTTATTTTTCTTTAATTTAGTACCCACGGTGCGTTTACATAGATGTTACTGTGATTCAAGATTGAAAATTTTAGCTTAATGGGAAATTTATTGAGCTATCGAATTTAAAATATTTTTAAGAAAATATTCTACCCTAACATACTTGCTGCACCCAGACACTTTCCAAAAGTTATTTACGGTTGCTGTATCCATACTTTTTGTAAATGATAAAATATTGCCGCTTACTATGTAAGACTGACAAACAAGGCAACCTCAAAATCATTTTTGGAACAAAAAAATTAAATCAGATAACAATTTAAACATAAATTGAAAATCTTGCTTCGCTGCTTCGTCGCGGGGGTGCTTCTTCTCATTCTGCATGCCTACAATCACCCTCAATGCATAAACAAAAACAATGTAAACAATAAAATTTCCTTTGGAGCAACCCCTAAGAAAGTTACGGGACCTGCGGTGAATATAGAGGTTCTGCGCGCGGTAAACAGGATTCTAAGAAGGTATAGCCACAGCATAATATTGATTATGCTGTGGTATAGCTGCAAAATGAGATAAAGGCAGCTTAAAGAGGTCCAACTAAGCTGTTTCTTTCGCACTTTCCGCTCACACTTCCTGTTTATATTCTTTTCCGCCCAGCACCCCTATTTACTCTTGGTCTCATACCTTTCTTGTGGGCTGTTTGGAAGAAATTCTTCTTGTGGCTTGGGCATCCAGAAGAGGTTCTAAACATACTTCTGAAAATATTTTTCTAAACGAAAACCAACCACCCCCCCCCCCCATGTGCTAATCTGCTAATTTACCGAATATTTAATTTTTGTTTACACACGGAATGCATCTATCAAATTATAGGTGGCAGGTGTGTAGTTTTTTATATTAATCGCTTGAATGATCGCTTTTAATCAACTAAATCGAACTAGTTTCTGCAAACAAAATAACAAAAGAGATTTTTTAAAACAAATTGGTAATTATCTGTGAAGCTCATTGCGTTATTTTTTAAATTTAATATCAACGCTGCTATTCTATAGGTTTTAATATGTATCAAAACTGAAGATTCTAGTTGAATGGGAAATTGGGTTATCACTATTTGAAATTTGAAATATTTTTATGAAAATTCGCTTCCATAACACACTTTTCAACACTTATTTACTATTGCTGTATCCAAACTTTCTGAAAATTCAATGAATATAAACAATACAAAATTTTGAAATTAAAATTTTAATAATTTAACCTCAACATTCTTTATATAATTTTAACTAGGGATGTATGTACTTTGTAGTACCTACCTAGATATTATAAGTACTTACTGTATTACTTTGAGGTAGGTACATTTCTTCTTAAAATAATTTTTGTTTCACTTTCGTAATACCTACCAGTCAATTCTGTATAGAGTCAACTAGCTAATACATACAATATCTTAAATACCGTGAACGTGAATAATGGGAATCTTAATATTTATACATAATGAAACGCCGTGCTAAATTGCTTTTAAAGAAATTGAATCACTTTCATTAATTTTTTTATTTATTAGTATACATTCGGCTGTTAAAATTTAGCGCTTTTGGATGCAAACTTTGTCCCGGTATTACGAAAAAACTGGTCCTATGCTGACAATTTACAATTTGGTTGTAACTTGTACACTGCCCTATCTATAAAATTTTGTTTAAACTAGAGAGGTGTCGTCACAACATACTGCCTGGTCCTGCATTGAGATGGCGTCCCTGTCGTATCCCTCACAATGTTTTCCAGCCTAACATCTTGCAACAACTTCCATTGTTTAGATTTTTATCTACGATTTATTTAAATAGCATAGCAGTACAGATAACGTCATCTGTCTTTGTCCAACATTGTAGATATTGCATTACAGAATCTGAAGTCATGTCGAGGATTATTTTATTATTAATTTCGAATAACTTTGAATGTTTGAATGTTTTTAAGTGTCCCAAAATGATGTCTCTTGAGATAAATTTTCAATCTTAAGATTAGGAAAAAGTCAGAAGGACACAGGTCAGGTGAGTAAGGAGGTTGAGGGGCCAAAGTAATATTTTTACTGGCCAAAAACTAGTTTATGGAAGTTGCAGTATGACAAGGCGCATTGTCAAGATGCAGGATCCAATTGTTCTTGATGTTTGGTATCACACGCATGACCCTTTTTTGGAGTCCTTCGAGAACCTCTCGGTGAAAATGTTGAATCACTGTCTGTCCTTGAGGCACAAACTCTTTGCGGACGATTCCCTGACTACCAAAGAAATAAATCAGCATGCTCTTGATTTTTGATTTGCTCATTTTTGCTTTTTTTGGCTTCGGAGAGCCTAAAGTGTGCCATCCGATGCTCTAACGTTTGGTTTACGGGTCATATGCAAACACCCAACTTTTATCAGCAGTAATGACACGGTCCAAAAAAATTTCATTATTTTCAATCGATTCCAAGAAGTCAATGCACCTTCCCCCCAATTGTTGCTGCGAAAGGTTTTTGGAACCATTTCAACCGATTCATTGGTCAAAACTTGATGAAGGATGGTGTGATACAAATTCAACTGTTGCCCGATCATTCTGATCGCTAACCTAATTAGATCGCGGATTCTGTCGACATTTTCAGCGGCTCTTGTAGTCGATGTTCTTCCGCTGCGTGGCTCATCTCGGATCCACTCTCTTTCATCTGAAAATGCCTTGAGCCACCGAAAAACCTGGGCTCTTGACAAAGCACTGTTTCCGTAGGCCTGCTGAAGTTTTACAAAAGTTTCTGTTGCACTTTGCCTAAGTCTGAAGCTAAACCCGATAACACACCGCTACTCGAAATTAATGTCACTCATTTTTAGAGCGTACTACGAAAACCGGCCTCACGGGAACAAAGACAACAGACAACCTAATAACTCGACTGAGTTCAAACTCGTACTGACTGAACGCGTGGCACATGTCAATCTGCCGCCTTTAGATACGACGTGCTTCCAGTGTTGCCATATCAAACGCTGCGTTGTCAGTCTCATTACTTAATTTACAGACCTCGTATGTATGTATCCAAGCGATCACTCAAAAAATACTCAACTGAGAATACTGTCAAGCAGCGAAGCTAGTCACATAAACGTTGAAGAACATCCGAGAACATATAGAATTCATAAGGGCCTCTTGCTACAGTTAGCTTACGTGCTGGCTACGCCCTTCACCTACGGAAACGAAACCCAACAGTGAAGCCAGAGAAGTAGTCTCCAAGTATGTATGTATTATTTTAAACAGTTTGTTTTCCTGGGACATTCAACATATAACTAAATTAATTAATAACCATACCGTTAAAAGTCATCAAGTGAAATTTAAAGAAGAATTATTAAAAATGATAGTAAATTCATTGATTGTTGTTGCCCTTACTTGGTGAAACTGGTCCATACTACATACAGACTTGGAGACTACTTCTCTGGCTTCACTGTTGGGTTTCGTTTCTGTAGGTGAAGGACGTAGCCAGCGTGTACGTAATATATATATATATATATATATATATATATATATATATATATATATATATATATATATATACATATATATATATATATATATATATAACACATCAAACACCTGCGGACTCTATATTATTCTTTAGTGGAGAGTCATTTACGATATGCTATAATAGCATGGGGTGGTGCTGCAAGGTGTCATATATCTCAATTACAGATTGCTCAAAATTGTCTCATCAAGGTGATTTATGGTAAAGAACGCACATATGCTACGGATGTTTTATACGCTGAGACAAAACTGCTGGGTATTAGGCAGCTTTTCTACTTTAATGCTGCTGTATACCAGCATATTCATCGATGTGAATTGAAGGAGTTGAGTCACAACTATAATACGAGACACTGCGCACACGCATCTAAAACAGAAAGAGCTAGGAAGACAATTGCACAGCGTTCCTATGCTTACCTTTGCGTAAGAATATATAATTCTATACCAGCCCAAATTCGCCAGCAGCATGGACTTCGAGGTTTTAAAGTCGGTTTAAAAAAGTGGATAGTTGGACTAGATCGTGAAGTAATCCACAGGGTCGTGGAGGTTAATATGCTGGTGTAGTGGTCTTTCCTTTGTATTTTGTTGTTTCTTGTGCCTGGCGTCTGACCTGTGGGGCCCGCGTGTGTGTGTGTGTGTGTGTAGGTTACCCATAGTGTGGCTTAAGACATTTGGTAACAGAGATTTTATCTATAGTCAAAAAGCATAGTTATGTTTTTTTATATTTTCCGCGAATCGCTGGAGTTCGTCTGCAGTTTTGGTTTTTGTTTGTATTTCTTTACAGTGTCAGAGTGTGCACTAGCTTATCTTTAGAGAGAATGATGTTACAAGTATCACCAACAAGTCTTCGACTTAGGTGACTTTTAACGTTATTGAACAACCAGGCTCTTGATTAGCCTTGTAAGTTATTTTGTGAGAAATGTATATTTGTTCAATTTTGTTCAATCAGGCTCTTGATTAATCTTGTAAGTTGTTTTGTAAAAAGAGGTATATTGTTCAATAAATTATTATTATATATATATATATATATATATATATATATATATATATATATATATATATATATATATAGTTATTTAACAGCTTCGTAATATAAATCATTATTAATATTTATACTTTTTATTCTAATAAAACAAAAGATCTATTTCTGTTGTCTCCTAACATTGGGGGTTTTTCCACTCAAAAATAATTATATAGAAAGATAAAACAATATAATTGGCGCCCAACGTGGGGCTAAAATAAAAATTAAAACCTCAAACAATTATATATATATATATATATATATATATATATATATATATATATATATATATATATATATACATATATATATAATCGATAGTAATACTTTCGAAGAAATTTTTCAAATGATCGCGTATTACGACCTTTAAAACTGACCTTCAAGGTCTCTTTAAATTTAAAGCATTAATTTTAGTAATATGGCGTATAATAATAGTGTACTATTCTTATGAAAATTTATCACGACAACGCACTTGCTGCGTCCCGAAATTGTATCAAATAAAGTCTATGCGTTGAAGGATTTTCCCGGAAAAAAAATGTTCGCATTTACTTAATTTATTCCGTACTTTAGGTGCTCACTGTGTTGACAAAAGTATTACAATAATTATTAATTATGTAAGTACTCTGTAATCATACTCACGGTTGCTGTCACTGAACCCCATACAAAATAATACATCTGAGTTACAATTATATGCAAACATTTTAAAACATAAAATGAAAAGTGGAATACAAGGAAAAAGGCTTGCCATCCAAATAATTCGTTAAATAACTTCACAATATCATCCATTAAATAAACCAATCTCTTAATATGTTCTACAAACAATTTATTTCCGTTACTAATGTTGGGAGTGTTGTGTAGTATTAAATTATTTTCTTTTAAGTATCTGGAAAATAGCATGTTGGTGTGCCTGTAGTTGTTTAAGATAATTAGTACCACCAAAATAATTAACGTTATAATCGTCTCACTCAAGAAATGGTATGTTGCTATTAAGATTGCTATGAAACAAATGCGTCGTCTGCACACATTAACAACAACGTAAGCTCGGACTACCACAAAAACAAAATAAATCGTCAATATTGCTACTTTGCCTTTTTTAAATCTTCTTGCAGGTTCGCATTTATGTAGCTGAAATATTTCATCAACTTTTTTCAAATAAATCATAAAGAGGTTCCATTTTGCCGCATCTCCAAAAATAGCTTTCCAGCTTGTTATGGAGCATAATATAACTGACATCAGTGTATACATCAATGTAAACATTTCACCGAAAATTTGATCGGATTTCCAGTTTTGATCGTAGATTGATAAAAAGTGGATAGTCATAACGTATAAAGAAAATATTAGAAACGCTATAGAGAAAAATATAGATATAGTCTTTGTTGATATAGAATCAGCCGGCTTCTTGTTTATGTAATCATATTGTGGTAGCTGCAATAGGTAGCTGGAATATTTGAAAAAAATAACATCCATGTTAGATTACACTGGTCTTCAAGACAATGACGTTAAATAGGTAACAAGTATTATTTATTTTCAATAGTTTTAAATGGGAAAGAGGCGTTTTCTAATACTCTAATGCAGTCAGATAGAAAACAATAATAACGTTTAAAATGTTTATGTATGGGACTCAAATTAATTAGGAGATTGTCCTGTTAATTAAGTGCACGGTAGCGTTCCACACAAATTACAAGTGCGGCTCTCTAAGCTCCTATTTGAAAAAAATAACATGCATGTCAATTCACACTGGTCTTCAAGATAATGACGTTAAATAGGTGGCAAGTATAAAATGTTTTCAATAGTTTTAAATGGGAAAAAGCGTTTTGTAATATTCTAATGCAGGAAGAAAGAAAACAAAAATTCGGGACGCAGCAAGTGTGTTACAGTAGTGAATTTCAGCAGAAGGTAGTGGACTTTTCCTTTACGTGATAGTAAAGGATTTTTCACGCCCGAGGAGGTACAACCCCTCACATCAAGGGACGGGTGAAGTCCCAACGGACGTTTCCGATTCTGGTGTATGAGTCGGTTTTCCTTATAAACAAAAATGTTGATGGCTCCTCCTTGTACAAAAGATTCTGGAGATAAAATACTCCTCCATTCGGATCTCCGAGAGAGGGGTGTGCAGGGGGCGCCGGCAGCAAGATTTAACATATCCTTCTCGAATATATGTGGCCTAAATTCTAACCTGATCTCCGTCCACCACTTCCTCTAGGCTAATAGGCCCCAACTACGCTCCCTCACCGAAACCCAAATCAGTGCCAAAACAGCCACGAATCACCTTAATTTCCCAGGGTATGAGCTCCTAACTTCCTTTAGATTGCATGGAGGCGTGTACGCATACGTCCGTAGCAATCTACCCTACACTAGACTCCCCAATTTAGAAGGTGGAAGAAAAGAGATACTTTGGATGAAACTATCTCTCGGGGCTGCAATTAAATTCATCTGTTGCATTTACCGGTCACCTTCTGACAATAACTTTGTTCAGCTCTTTACTACCTTTCTGAAAAAATCGACCATCTGATTTCTGAATATTCTTCCTCCGAGGTCACTATTATTAGTGACTTCAATGTCCATAATAAGGAATGGCTAGGATCTTCAAAAACCGATCCACAAGGGAGAGCAACGGAGGCCTTTGCAGTAGGCAATTCTTTAGCCAATATGGTTCAGCAACCTACTTACTTTCCTTGCATCACAACATACAGCTCAAATCCCTTGGATCTCTTTCTTACTACAAAACCTGAATGCTATAAGACATCAGTCACCGCCCCCTTGGTCGCTCAGTCCATGGTCACTGCTTCCTGCGCAATGCAACCCGAGGTCACACAGTCATCACACCCACTTATCGTTTGGTACTACAACTCCGCGAACTGAGACGAAATAAGGGATTGCTTTTCCTCATTTCCATGGGAGTCTGTCTGCTTCTCTCATCCTGACCCCTTTGATATCTCACAAAACGTCACCGAAATTATCCAAGCTGGCATGAAGTTATTTATTTCACGTACAAAAAAAACCTCCTCAGCCAATCAAAAGTACTGGTTCTCTAAATCCTATGACAAGGCCAGACTTGGAAAGGTCAAAGCTGACAAAAGGCTTCTATACAATCCCAGTCAAGAAAACCGTCAAGCATTTAACGACGCAAGAAACCGATATGTCCGCATTCTTTCTGAAGCAAAAAACTCGTTTAATAACCACATCAAAAACAAAGTCATCTCAAGCTCCAACGGCAGAAAACCCTTCTGGACTCTTGCTAAATCTATTGGGAATAATTTCTACAAGAGCACGTTTCCACCTCTTGTTTCAGCGGATGAAATTGTTTCTACCGCCCTGGGCAAGGCTGAACTCTTTGCCTCGTTGTTCGCCAGCAGTTTTACTCTCAACCCACCTCCAAATGTTCAACCACCAACAGTCCCCAATGTGGCGCATAAAATGACGGATATCATTTTCAAAACTAAAAAGGTACGAAAGATGCTCTCTTCTCTTAATACCAGGAAAGTCTCTGGCCTTGACGAGATCCCAGCAATTGTTATCAAAAAAGGGGCACCAGAACTTGCTCCTGTCCTGAATCACAGATCTTACAATAGGTATAGTATTATATAGTATATTCCCTAGTAACTGGAAAACTGCTCGAGTACAACCCGTCCCCAAGAAAGGATCCAAAGTGCTTCCTAGCAACTACAGGCCTATCTCTCTCCTTTCAAGTGATGGAAATGTATATACACACCGAATTACTAAAATTCCTTGAAAAACACAGTCTAATCCACGACAGGCAGTATGGATTCCGTCAGCGCAGATCAACTGCCGACCTCATTTCCTTTGTCACCCATTCTTGGAGCAAGTATGTGGAACTACACGGTGAATCCCAGATTGTCGCTCTACACATATCCAAAGCATTCGACCAGTTCTCGCACAGAGCGCTGCTTAATAAACATCCGGTCTATGGCCTACCACCAAAACTCTGTATCTAAACATTAAATTTCCTTTCCAGTTCACAGTTACGCGGACGACAGCACCCTCCACCTAAATATACAATATTCTAAGCCTGTCTCTTTAGCCCAATTGGATGTGGATCGCAGACTCATAGATGGTTCTGTCTCTATGGATCTCCAAAAAATATTAGACTAGGGAAGTAGAAATCTTATACAATTCAACTCCACCAAATCTCAGTCTTGCTTTCTATCTCATAAGAGATACACCAGCCATAGACCCATCAAAATGATCAACCAAGTTATTCAAAGTAATGAGTCCTTTTTACTTGTTGGCATTTCTGTGGATCGAAATCTCAATTGGCACCAACATGTCACATCCATTGCGGAAACGGCTGCTAAGAAATTGAGTTTCCTCTTCCGGGCTCGCAAATACTTTTCACCAGCTACTCTATATACCTTATATACTTAACAAATAAGGCCAAATCTCGAATACTGCTTCCACATCTTGGGTGCCGCTGCCGCTTCTACACTCGATCTCCTGTACTCCATTCAGAAGAAAGCTATACGTCTCATCGGTGACCCTACCCTCACCCAAAGACTGCCATCCCTTGCCCACCGACGTCCTGTTGGTGACCGCTCTCTCTTTTATAAATATCTGCACGGGCACTGCTCAGAGGAGCTTTCTTCCATAGTTCCTCCACCTGCTGTCCCCAACAGATCTACCAGGGGAACAGAGCGAATGCACCCTTTTATTGCATAAGAATTGTACACTATTAGTAAGATATGTTATTAAAACTAATTCTTTAAATTTAAAATGACATTGAAGATCTGTTTTAGAGTCCCAATTAGCGATTATTTGAAGAAATGTATATTTTATGTGGAGCTAAAAAATTAAAATTATAAATATGACAGGTATTTTTCCTCATTAATTGCTTGGATGGCTTTGTTTTAGTCAACCCATTCAGTTTTTGTAAACAATAAACAACAAAAAAAGTTTTTTTTAAACAATTTTGTAGTTATCCGCGAAGCTCATTATGTTATTTTTCTTTAATTTAGTACCTAGGGTGCGTTTACATAGGTGTTACTCTGGTTCAAGATTGAAGATTCTAGCTTAATGGAAAATTTATTGAGCTATCGAATTTAAAATACCTTTAAGAAAATATTCTACCCTAACATACTTGCTTCACCCAGACCCTTTCCAACAGTTATTTACGGTTGCTGTATCCATACTTTTTGTAAATGATAAAGAATTGCAGCCTAATATGTAAGACTGACAAACAAGGCAACCTCAAAATCTTTTTTGGAACAAAAAATAAATAAATCAGATAACAATTTAAACATAAATTGAAAATCTTGGTTCGCTGCTTCGTCGCGGGGGTGCTCCTTCCCATTCTGCATGCCTACAATCACCCTCAATGCATAAATAAGAACAATGTAAACAATAAAAATTCCTTTGGAGCAACCCCTAAGAAAGTTACGGGATCTGCGGTGAATATAGAGGTTCTGCGCGTGGTAAATAGGATTCTAAGGAGGTATGGCCACAGCATAATATTGATTATGCTGTGGTATAGCTGCAAAATGGGATAAAGGCAGCTTAAAGAGGTCCAACAAAGCTGTTGCTTTTGCACTTTCCGCTCAAACTTCCTTTTTATATTGTTCACCGCTCAGCACCCCTATTTACTCTTGGTCCCGTAACTTTGTTGTGGGCTGTTTGGAAGAATTTCTTTTTGTGGTTTGAGCATCCAGAATAGGTTCTAAACATATTTCTGAAAATATGATTTTAAACGACCACCCCTTCACAGACAAAACTTAAAAAGTTAGTAATTATACTCACGAATGCTGTTATTGAACCCCATACAAATTGAGATTGGCTTATAATTATATGCAGAGATTTTAAAATAAAAAATGAAAAGTGAAACAAAAGGAAAAAGGCTTGCCATCCGAATATTCCGTTAAATAACTTCACAATATCATCCATTAAATAAATCAATCTCTTAATATCTTCCATAAACAATTTATTTCCATAAGCAATGTTGGGAGTGTAGTTTAGTATAATATTATTATTTTTTGAGTATCTGGAAAACAGTATGTTGATTTGTCTGTACTTATTTAGGATAATCAGTACTACTAAAATAAATAACGTTAAAATCGTCTGACTCAAAAAATGATATGCCGGTATTAGAACCGCTATGTAAAAGATGTTTCGTGTCCAAACAACAGCAACAACGTAAGCTCGGACTACCATAAAAACCAGGAACATCGTCAATAATGCTACTTTTTCTTTTTTAAATCTCCTTGCAGGCTCGCATTTATGTAGCTGAAATATTTCGTCAACTTTTTTCAAGTAAATCACAAAGAGATGCCATTTTTTCACATCACCAAAAACAGCTTTCCAGCTTGTTATTGAGAATAATACAGTTGACATCAGTGTATACAACAATGTAAACATTTCATCGAAAACTTCATCCGATTTCCAGTTTTTTTCCAAGATTATTAAAATGTGGGTACTAATAAAGTATAAAGAAAATACTAGAACCACTATAGAGAAAAATATAGATATGGCCTTTGTTGATACAGAATCAGCAGGCTTCTTGTTTATGTAATCATATTGTGGTAGCTGCAATAGGTAGCTGGAACATTTGAAAAAAATAACATCCATGTTAGATCACACTGGTCTTCAAGATAATGACCTTAAATTGTTGACAACTATAATTCCTTTTCAATACTTTTAAATGGGAAACAAGCGTCTTGTAATACTCTAATGCAGGCAGATAGAAAACAATAATAACGTTTAAAATGTTTATGTATGGGACTCAAATTAATTAGAAGATTGTCCTGTTAATTAAGTTCACGGTAACGTTCCACACAAAATATACAAGTGCTGTTCTTTCTGCTCCTTTGAGCTATACAGGTATTGCATTTAAACAAACACATTGAATACCTTATATTTCAACAACACACCACGAGGGCTTACAGCCTAAATACTACCGTACCGGTAGTGTCGACAAGGAGGAAAGAGGCAACTTCTTAATTCTGGACTTAAAGGTTTGGAGGTTCGGAGGAGAAACATGTGCGGGCAAGGAATTCCACAACTCGGGCATAACAAGATGTTCCATGTCTGGTGACCTGGACAGTAAAAGGGTGCATTCGCTTTGTTCCCCTGGTAGATTTGTTGGTGGCAGCAGGTGGAGGAACTATGGAAGGAAGCTCCTCCGAGCAGTGCCCGTGCAGATATCTATAAAAGAGAGGGAGGTCACCAACGACACGTCGGTGAGCAAGGGACGGCAGCCTTTGAGTGAGGGTAGGGTCACCGATGAGACGTATAGCTCTCTTATGAATGGAGTCCAGGATAGCGAGTGTAGAAGCGGCAGCAGCACCCCAGATGTGGGAGCAGTATTCAAAGTTTGGTCTTATTTGTGAAGTATATAAGATATAGCGATTAGCTAATGAAAAGTATTTGCGAGCCCGGAAGAGGAAACCTAATTTCTTAGCAGCCGCTTCTGCAATGGGTGTGACATGTTGGTACCAATTGAGATTTCGATCCACAGAAATGCCAACAAGTAAAAATTTTACTTTGAATAACTTGGTTGTTCATTATGATGGGTCTAGGGCTGCTGTATGTTCTATGAGATAGAAAGAAAGACTGAGATTTGGTGACGTTGAATTGTACAAGATTTCCACTTCCCCAGTCCAATATTTTTTGGAGGTCTACAGAGACAGAACCTTCGATGAGTCTGCGATCCTCAGATAATTGGGCTAAAGAGACAGGCTTAGAATATTCTATATTTGAGTGGAGGGTGCTGTCATCTGCGCAGCTGTGAACTGGGTTGGATATGATAGAGAGGAGGTCATTGATGTGGAGAAGAAACAAAGTAGGGGCTAAAGCTGAACATTGAGGGATTCCTGCATTAATTGGATACAGTTTAGAGGAATGGCCATCCACGACAACAAAAATGATCCGGTTGGAGAGGAAATTTGCTGCCCAGGTACAGAGTTTTGGTGGTAGGCCATAGACCGGACGTTTATTAAGCAGCGCTCTGTGCGAGAACTGGTCGAATGCTTTGGATATGTCTAGAGCGCCAATCTGGGATTCACCGTGTAGTTCCATAGACTTGTTCCAAGAATGGGTGACAAAGGAAAGGAGGTCGGTAGTTGATCTGCGCTGACGGAATCCATACTGACTGTCGTGGATTAGACTGTGTTTTTCAAGAAATTTTAGTAATTCGGTGTTTATATACTTTTCCATCATTTTAGAGACGACTGAAGGAGGGAAATAGGCCTGTAGTTGCTAGGAAGCGCTTTGGATCCTTTTTTGGCGACGGGTTGTACTCGAGCAGTTTTCTAGTTACTAGGTAATATGCCTCTATTGTAAAATGTCGGAAACAGACGAGTCAGGACAGGAGCAAGTTCTGATATTCGTCAAGGCCAGAGGCTTTCCTGGTATTAAGATAAGAGAGCAGCTTTCGTACCTTTTTAGTTTTGACAATGATATCCGACATTTTATGCGCGACATTGGGGACTGTTGGTGGTTGAATATTTGGAGGTGGGTTGAGAGTAAAATTGCCGGCCAACAACGAGGCAAAAAGTTCAGCCTTGCCCAGGACGGTAGAAACAATTTCATCCCCTGAAGCAAGAGGTGGGAACGTGCTCTTGCAGAAATTATTCCCCATAGATTTAGCAAGAGTCCAGAAGGGTTTTCTGCCGTTGGAGCTTGAGATGACTTTGTTTTTGATGTGGTTATTAAACGAGTTTTTTGCCCCAGAAAGAATGCGGTCATAGCGGTTTCTTGCGTCGTTAAATGCTTGACGGTTTTCTTGACTGAGATTGTGTAGAAGCGTTTTGTGAGCTTTGACCTTTTCAAGTGTGGCCTTGTCACAGGATTTAGAGAACCAAAGCTTTTGGGTGGCTGAAGAGGTTTTCTGTGTACGTGGAATAAATAATTCCATGCCAGCTTGGATAATTTCGGTGACGTTTTTTGAGATATCCGAGGGGTCAGGATGAGAGAAGCAGACAGACGCCCATGTAAATGAGGAAA
Source organism: Tillus elongatus (assembly GCA_964006375.1). Lineage (NCBI taxonomy): Eukaryota > Metazoa > Arthropoda > Insecta > Coleoptera > Cleridae > Tillus > Tillus elongatus. The sequence goes on along the minus strand of OZ023268.1, from coordinate 13,003,135 downwards.
AGTAATCCTGCATTTCATCGCAGTTCGCGGAGTTGTAGCGCCAAACGATACGTGGGTGTGAAGATTGTGTGACCTCGGGTTGTATTGCGCAAGAAGCAGTGACCACGCCACGGTCTGAGCGACCAAGGGGGGCGGTGACTGATGTCTTATAGCATTCAGGTTTTGTAGTAAGAAGGAGATCCAAGGGATTTGAGCTGTGTGTTGGGATGCGAGGAAAGTGAGTAGGTTGCTGAACCGTATTGACTATATAATTGCTGAGTGCAAAAGCATCCTCTGCTCTCCCTTGTAGATCGGTTTTTTAAGATCCTAGCCATTCCTTATTATGGACATTGAAGTCACCAAGAATAGTGACCTCGTAGAAAGGATATTCAGAAATCGGATGGTCGGTTTTTCAGAAAGGTAGTCGAAGAGCTGGACAAAGTTGTTGTCAGAAGGTGACCGGTAAATGCAACAGATGAATTTAGTTGCAGCCCTGATAGAGAGTTTCATCCAAAGTATGTCTTTTCTTCCTGCTTCTAAACTGGGGAGTCTGGTGCAGTGTAGATTGTTACGGACGTATACGCAGACGCCTCCATGCAATCTAAAGGAAGTAAGGAGCTCATACCCCGGGAAATTAAGATAATTAGTGGCTGTTTTGGCACTGATTTATGTTTCGGCGAGGAAGAGGAGTTGGGGCCTATTAGCCTGGAGGAAATTGAGGATGGAGTTCAGGTTAAAATTTAGGGCACATATATTCGAGAAGGATATGTTATACCTTGATGCCGGCGCCCCCTGCACACCCCTCTCCCGGAGATCCGAATAGAGGGGTATTTTACCTCCGGAATCTTTTGTACAAGAAGGAGCCATCATAATTTTTGTTTATAAGGTAAACCGACTCATACACCAAAACCGGAAACGTCCGTTGGGACTTCACGGCCTCTTGATGTAAGGGGTGGTACCTCCTCGGGCGTGAAAAAATCCTTTCCTATCACGTAAAGAAATAGTCCACTACCACCTGCCAGATAATAACAACACAGTAGACAAACTCCGCACTCAGAAGTCTTATACCCAGTTTCACAAAACTCGATGAAAAATTTAACGGCCTGTTAGGCTATCGAGGCTTAACACAACCAATCACAGCTTAAAAATATTTGGTCATCGTGGCAAAAACCCGAATCATAGTGTGTGATTGGTCGTCTGAAACCTCGATTAACCAGCTGGCTGTTGGTTATTTAATTGAGCTTTGTGAAACTGGGCATATTGTAACGTATTACACGTTTTACAACTTATATATCCCCATTATAAGGTTCATTGCTACATGATCACATTATTTTCTTAGTAAATAAAAATTTCGGGACGCAGCAACGTTATGGTAGCGAATTTTCATTAAATGCTTTAAATTTGTATAACTCAATTTTATATAAACCTAGAAAGTTGAGTTTTCGTGAAGGTATTTACGAGGGCAACATACCAAGCAGATTTGATCAAAATAGCTTTGTTATTTTTTTTTGAGATACAATTTTTTTTTTCGTAAAAAATATTTTTTTTTAGAATAACTGGTCTGATAGGGCTGGTGTACCCTGCATGCTTCTATGGGGATGAATTATAACATTTAGGCCAAGATATTCATGTAAACAAGGCAGGGTCGTGTTACACATTATTGCTAGAAAAATATAAACATTTTCCGAAAACAAATATAATTGTCCCGAAACAACTGACCTGATTTTCTAGACAACAAACCAATTCAAGCGATTTACACAATAACTACACTAGCCAATATATAAATATTCACATAATGCTTTTTGACAAAAATTTACACAAAAATTGCCAACAACCCCTTACACGAAAATAAACCATTTTCTTACGACAATCGGCTTAGAGGTTCACAAAATTTATATAAAATTATTTTTACGAAAATTAGCTTTAGGCAAAAATATATTATACAATTTGCTAAACCAATTACTTTTAAAGAAAATTCGAAAGCAGATTTTCCATGTGAATTTGCAAACACCTATTTTTACAATAATCTATTAAACAGTACTTGATAATCACTAACATTTCACAATAATTCTACAAAAAATGATTTCTGCGAAAACTGACATATATTTTACACAAAAATTTGCTGATAACATACATAAAAATTAAATTAATCTGTAATTAAATTTGAAATAACATACGGGCTGCCCGATTTGAAAAACAAACTCATCCAAGCTTGTCAAGTTCATAAAGAGAAGGCTTTGCCCTTAACCCTTCTCTTGTATAGTACAGAAATGCCGTGTTATAAATCCTTTATAGTTAGTATAACTTCCTGGGCTTCGGATGCTCAAGCTGGTGATTTCTTTGCCTCCGTGGCTTTTTTGGTCGTTTCCCTCGGATTGAGAGTCTTCCAAATGTTGCTGCAAATGTGCACTGGTTGCCTGTTGTGACTCCGTATATTTTTCATCTTCATCCAGAATGTTCCCATCTTCACCTGGCTATACCGTACTGATGATGGCTAATAAGCTTGAAACACGTGTATGCGGTTGTCTCCTTGCGGCTGTGCCCTTAACCTTTTTCTTGTATAGTACAGAAATGCCGTGTTATAAATCCTTTATAGTTAGTATAACTTCCTGGGCTCCGGATGCTCACGCAGGTGATTTCTTTGCCTCCGTGACTTTTTGGTCGTTTCCCTCGGATTGAGAGTCTTTCAAATGTTGCTGCAATTGTGCACTGGTTGCCTGTTGTGACTCCGTGTATCTTTGCATTTTCATCCAGAGTGTTCCCATCTTCACCTGGCTATACCGTACTGATGATGGCTAATAAGCTTGAAACAGGTGTATGCGGTTGTCTCCTTGCGGCTTTGCCCTTAACCATTTTCTTGTATAGTACAGAAATGCCGTGTTATAAATCCTTTATAGTTTATATATATATATATATATATATATATATATATATATATATATATATATATATATATATATATATATATATATATATATATCCATTTATTTTTGACATAAATTGTACAAGATACCATACAAATAAGCTTAGGCTTGTGGCTGTATTAAATGTACAATTTTAAAGCATGGTATCTAAAATTTTTGCAGTCTCACCATCGATACCTCTCTATTATCGAATTTTTAAAAATAAAATACGCTTAATTTATTCAATAAAAATTTGCTAATAAGAACAAAATAGAAATGCCACTGCCTAAAAATAAGAGGTAACAGTACTAAGTGCAGATTGGAACCTGTGATGAGCACTGATAAGTACACTTGAAGAACCCAAATCACCACAACAAATTGTAAAAAACCTGTCGATCGTTCAACTAGCCAAGTTAACGTCATCAGAGGATAAATAAGTCAACAACAAATTCTGACTGTTTCAACCTCGGATGACGCTAACTTGGTTATTGAAGCGATCGTTAAGTTTTTTTAATGTGTTTTGGTGTTTTGAGTTCTTCAAGTGTACTTATGAATAGATAACTGTATCTGGCAATCCTATGTCTAACAGGAGCACATACAGACGAGAATGTTAATTATAGTGAAATAAAACCAAATGGCTACAAGATGAAAATGTTTGGGACAAGCTGACAAGTAACAAAATGACAGGTTATGTGTTGGTCTTGATTCGTGAGGGTCTGAAATACAGTGATGTGCATAATATAAAATGTAAACCCTATAAGCACACCATAATACTTTATGCTGTGCTATAAGTGGCTAGTGTCAGACATATTTGCAAATCCCACTGAGTAGTGCCTATAGGTACCTGGATTGTGGGGGTTTATTTTCGTCGGGATGCGAATAAATACGATGGGTATAGGATATTGATTTGTTGGTGCTAACGTTGGAGTAGACAAATGAATGTAAGTGGTTGATTGTAATTATGTAAAATAAGATATATTTCTTGGAATAAGTGATAAGTCCACAGCCCACATAATAAGGTAGTTGTTAGGGACCCCTGCAAAATTCAGAAGATCGTGAAGGAGCCCATGCTTGAAATAAGGTCAGACTTCGCGAGCCCGCGAATCTGAAGGGAAAACAATTTTATAGTGGAAATCCCCGACCGCGAAGCATGGCGTGGGGGAGGCGCCAGGCCTTCCACGGGACGCGCTCGTCAGGTTCACGGGCGGATCCGGCGGGGAACGTGGGACGGGGGCAGGCGTTTATTCGGAAGGACCAAGGGCAAGTCACAGTATTTCCCTTGGAGCTCACGCAACGGTCTTTCAGGCCGAAATGTGCGCCATTCTGCACTGCGTGCGAAAGAACAAGAGGAGGGGCTACACTAACAAGCAAATCCTCATAGCCACAGACAGCCAGGCAGTCCTTAAGGCCCTAAGTAGCCCAGGGGTAAAGTCCAGGCCGGTAAGTGAATGCCAAGACGAGAGAGCGACCTGGCTGGGCAGCATGAGGTGACCCTCATCTGGGTGCCGGATCACTCGGGGGTCAAAAGCAATGAAGAAGCTGACAGTGTCGCGAAGAGAGGGTCAGCAGAACAAGTTATGGGATCAGAATTGGCCCTGGGTGTGACGAAGGACACTGCCAGGGATCCATTAAGTCCTGGGTCAGAAACGAACATAAGGTGTATTGGGCAAACTGTCCAGGGCTCAGACATGGTAAGTCAATGATTGAGGAAGCCAGTTCAAAGAGAGCTGTGGAGCTGCTAAATCTTAGCAGAGGACAGCTCAGGAACATAGCAGGACTCTTGACGAGACACATGGCCGTCAAGAAACACCTGCACAAAATAGGGCGGTTCGAGGGGGACCTAGCATGCAGACTCTACGCGAGGGGGGCCCAGCACATCTTGTGTGAGTGTAAAGCTCTGGACCGCAAAAGACAACTGATCTACGGACAGTCTAGACCGGAGACAGAGCAATAAAACTTCACCCTACCAATTGCTGTGCAGACTAGTTCAAGGCACAGTGATTTTGGAATGGGTGGAGTAGAAAATATAAAGGGCATGCACAATAAGCCAAAAGCTGCGGTCTATCGGGGCGGCAAAGACGCGGACGAGCCCTAAGGAAAAAAAGGTAGTTGTTTGCAACCTGATTTCTTTGTATTAATTGCTATATTGCTACACTATTCACCAATTGAAGATTGGAACCTATTATGAGCACTGATAAGTACACGTGGAGAACCCAAATCACCACAACACATATTTTTAAAGACCTGACGATCGTTTCGCTAACACAATTAACGTCATCAGATGATGAAAAATTCGAACTATTTACTACTAACATCACCTTTTATAATGGTAAAGAACGATACCGAGAGGAAGACTAAAATCGCAGGCAAATTTTTCAGTATATTGTATTTTAATTGGCGGACGAGGTTTTTGAAGTTCCTTTATCACTTTACCTGACAGGTTTCGGAATGTGTATCTGCATCAAAGACACAGCGCAAACAGAGGACTACAAACTAATGGCGGAGATCGGATTAAGGATTTGTTTAATTAATTCAGGAGTTCCTCAAGGTTAAGCTTTAGCCCATACTTTGTTTCTTCTCCACATCAATGTCCTCCTCTCTGGCACATCCAACCCAGTTCACAGTTACGCGGACGACAGCACCCTCCACTCAAATATACAATATTCTTAGCCTGTCTCTTTAGCCCAATTAGATGAGGATCGCAGACTCATGGAGGGTTCTGTCACTGTGGATCTCCAAAAGATATTAGACCGGGGAAGTAGAAATCTTGTACAATTCAACTCCACCAGATCTCAGTCTTGCTTTCTATCTCATAAGAGATACACCAGCTCTAGACCCATCACAATGAACAACCAAGTTATTCAAAGTAATGAGTCCTTTTTACTTGTTGGCATTTCTGTGGATCGAATTCTCAATTGGCACCAACATGTCACATCAATTGCAGAAGCGGCTGCTAAGAAATTAGGTTTCCTCTTCCGGCCTCGCAAATACTTTTCACCAGCTAACTTCTATACCTTATATACTTCACAAATAAGGCCAAACCTCGAATACTGCTTCCACATCTGGGGTGCCGGTACCGCTTCTACACTCGCTATCCTCCATTCAGAAGTCTCATCGGTGACCCTACCCTCATCCAAAGGCTTCCATTCCTTACCCACCGACTTGCCGTTGGTGGCCTCTTTCTCTCTTTTATAGATATCTGCACGGGCACTGCTCAGAGGAGCTTTCTTCCATAGTTCCTCCACCTGCTGTCCCCAACAGATCTACCAGGGGAACAGAGCGCATGCACCCTTTTACTGTCCAGGTCACCAGACATAGAACATCTTGTTTTGTCTTTTGTCCCGAGGATTTCCAAGTTGTGGAATTCCTTGCTGGCACATGTTTTTCCTTCTCCTCCAAACCTCCAAATCTTCAAGTCCAGAATTAACAAGTTGCCTCTTTTTGCCTTGTCGACACCTACGGAACGATAGTATTTAGGCTGTGAGCCCCCGTGGTGTGTTGTTGAAATAAAAAATAAAAAAATAAAAAAAGCGGCGGCATTCAATTTTCGCGCTGAACTGGGAACCAATCAAATCTAGTTATAAACTTGCCTACTCAGTGGAATGTACAAATATTCTACTGTCAGTGATCATAAATAAAGACAACACTAAATATATGCTGGCGGTGTGTTATCATCCTCCACAGATAGAGGATGGACTATTTCTCGAAAAACTACAGGAGTATTTTAAATAGATAGTAAAAATTCAAATGCTTTAGAGTGAATTGTTTATAAAAATCAGCTTACTAAATTTAACATGTGTGTGTCGAGAAAAATATACAGCATTGGAAGGTTATCCGTTAGCCATGGACTAAATTTGCTGCGTCCAGACTTTTTGTGGTTTTCTGCCCCCTGTTGCTCTGCATTGTAGTTTTTTAATGTCACCCTACAGCCTCGGTGGTTCAGTGGTCAGAACGTGTGCCTCTGAACTGAAGGGTACTGGGTTCGATCCAAGGGTTTTCCTTTCACTTCTTCAGTACATATTTACTAAAACATTAATTGTATTGTATTGTATTTGAACATGCTGTGTGGAGCACGTTAAAGATCTCTTCCCTTCTTACACAAAGCCAGGAGTTCAGCAAAATTTTCAGTATAGTGAGGTGAAACTGTCCCCCCCCCCCCCCCCCCCGGTGTCGGTGATTGGCCTTAGTAGTAGTAGTAGTAGCAGTGGTGGGGAGGCCAACGCCAAGCAAGTAGGCCACAATGGGCCCTTTTTTCCAACCCCAGCAACCCAGCAACCAGGCCTGTCAGCACCCCAAGGATGTGGCGAAGCGTAGGTCGACTCCGTCCGAGTAGTCAGACAGCTTTATCTCTATCCGGCCCCTCCACGAAGTCCCTCGCCTGCCTGCAGCCACCAACCGACCCCCAGTGCCTCTCCATTGCTTCCTCGGTCCACCTGTCTAAGGCGACAGAGACTGTATTTCTACTTATGCCTATCGTAGGCTCCGGGCCACAGAACGGCCGCTCGGAAACGAGTCTTGCGAGATTATTGGCCACCTCATTTCCCGCTACGCCACAGTGTCCCGGAACCCACACCAGTTGCACCCCCTTCGTCCTGGCTAGTCTTCTCAGGGCGTCAGCGCACTCCTGAACCAGTGTTGACCTGATTCTGGCCGCGCATACTGCCCGGAGGACCGCCTGGCTATCCGAGCAGATGTACACACATTTCTCGGGACTCCTCTTCGCATCCTGTCTATTGCCCACAGACAGGATAGCATACATCTCTGTTTCGAATGCCGTGCAATATGCGCCAAGAGCATAGCTTTCGCGCACCCCCAGGCCCTCGATATATATTCCTGCCCCGGAGGATTGTTGGAATGCAACCTCATTTTCCCTCCACTGATCCCTACTGGGGATCCTGAGGGTGTATGGCCTAGTCAACCTGATATCGTCCTCGGCATCCCGGACCTTTATGGCGGAAATCGGGATTTCCTTTTCCACCTCCTTGGCGACTCTTGCATGCCCTATTACTACTCCCTCTCCGCACCAGTTTCCTGAGTCTCGCATTCTAAGATGCGACGCCATAGCCTCGCTACTAAAACAGATGGGAAGCGGTGTCAGCATCAACAGGACCTCTAGTGCGGCTGATGGTGTCGTACTCATAGCGCCTGCGATACCCAGGATTGCCAGCCTTTGGAGTTTGGCCAGCTTCCTGCTGGTAGTTTGGTTCACACCACACCACCAGACCAACGCCACATAGAGGATCCTCGGACTGACGATCGCAGTGTAGATACAATGAAGGACCAGAGGATTAAGTCCCCAGGTCCTCCCTATCACACGACGCAGCTGCCAGAGGGTCGCTACTTCCTTCCTCACTACTCGTTCTATTTGTGACCCCCATGTTAGTTTGGGGTCCAGGATCACCCCCAGATATTTGACCTCCCGCACTAAAGCTAAAGGTTTTCCAAACATCACGGGCGCCCTGAACCCCTCTACCTTCCTCTTCTTGGTAAATAGGATCATCTCCGTCTTCGCCGGGTTTACGGAGAGACCCTGCTCACCTGGCCTTAGTCGCGGAAATAGCCCGACGTTAAAGAAACTTGCGATGTTCAGTGTCACACTGTTACATGCAAAATACATTATTGTTGTGTAGTTGTGTTGTCTGGGCGCGCACACACACACACACACGCACGCACGCACGTACACACTGTCACCCCATACATAAATATATTTAATTGGGTAGTAGATACTTACGATTACTAAAAATGCACCCAGCACTTTAATTCCAACATGTACATTCCCATTCGTTTGGCATACAATTAAACTTAACATCCTTAAGACATAAGAAGAATACACCAGTAAACATAACAAGATTTTCCATCCAAAAATGTTGTTAAATAAGTCGACTACTTCGATCAGCATCATGCCATATATTTTTGTATCTCTTATCACACCCCTAAAGTTAACTTGTGTATCTTTGCTGAAGACAAATCTTGTGTAATCAGTTAAATAACTAGTAAAAAATTTGTTTATATTCTTGAATCTGTCGTAGATAGAGAAAATAGTAAAAGATATTGCTGTAACACTGATGTAATTTAAAACGTGAAAAATCCAAGTTATTTGTGGTATGTTGAGAAAGGGTTTGGGATATATAAAGATGATTGTATAACACCTCACACAAACAAATACTACACAAATCACAATTACCATAACTTTTTCTGGTGTAACTTGTTTGATTGCAACATTCTTAGTTTTAAGATCTTGGTCCATTTTCTGCAAGATCGATAGTAATTTTGACCACATTTCATTGTCAATGTAAGTGGATTTGATGCAGTTAAAGCAAAAGAAGATTGCAGACAATTCAGTATATAATATGTGGAATGTAATCACAATCAAAACATCTCTATCGTCATTTATTTTATTTAAGTTAGAATACCAATAGCCGTGCGTTAAATATATATAAACCATTAAAACACCCAATGATATCACTGTCTTTAATCCCTTCAACCAAACAGACTTTATTGGTTTGTTATTTTTAGAATCGGATGATGGTAAAACTAATATGTAACTAAAAACTTTAAAGCAGAATCTTTCCATGTTTCACCATAAAAAAGCTCAGGTTTAAAACGCCTCTTCCGTCAATATAGTAAAAGATACAAACAAAACAACCATTAATAATGCACAATAGCCTGGATTGTTGTTGATAGTATTAAACGCATTATTATTTTAATTAGCTAAGTATTTTTTAATATATGCATTTACTGTGTTTTGTGTTCATTATTTTAACTAATTTGGTGATTCTGGCAAAATGAGCCGAAACGACGCGTTTTAAAAAATTCTGGACGTAGGTCAACCCGATAACCAACAGGTCAAGGTGGTTAATAATTATGAAAATAACAGTAAAATTTGCCATTGCCATTAATTTTACGATTCACTACTTGACGAACAAGATTCAATCTTGTGCCTAAACATTAACCTTAATTGCTCAAATAAAGCATTTTATGATTCCGACGTGCAATAAGCTTACAAATTTACTACAGAGAAAATTATATTTATAAAAAGTCTGGACGCAGCAAGTGCATTATGGAAGTGAATTTTCATAAAAATACATAATAGCAAATACGTCTCTCTAATGCAAGCAGGTTACCGGTATAGTTTATACAGTAGTGGCGTGCGGTCCATGGAAGCATTGCTTCCCTTAAAATAACGACTACATGCCTACTAAAAAATAATTTATATTTAGCCGCAATATTTAAAATCTCTTTTGTATTTTAAATATTAAATTTCAAATTCTGAAACTAATTTAATTATTGAAATTTTTAATTCGCAAGCTCACACACATAATTATTTATTATGCATCATACTGTACTTGTTTGTATATGCGCTCTTAGCAAGGACGTCGTCGCAGTAAATGTTACCGCCAACGACCAGCATGAACCTGATACTACGGGAGGATGCAATGACTTCAGTTAAATACCTGTAGTCAGCAGACCACTTGAGGAGAAGCGCTCGCTCGCTCGACGCGTGTACGTGTATTTTTAGAAAGTATTTTACCGGGAAGACCCGCGCTACACATACAAAGAGAATGTGTCGCATTATTTCGTAAATGTAACCAGTCGACTAAGTTAAATACATTGGCATTTTATGAGAATTTATATGGCTACAAGTACATCAGCTTTTAACAGCAGCGTCGGTGGAGGTGGGGATTTACAAACTTGACAAACAAGTGGTAATAATAACTGTGATTGTGTTGTGTGTTTTTTGGTGACCAAAGGATTTTCAGCTTTACAGTTTGCTGAAAAACTTGCTATTATTAATAAAGGTAGGCCGAAACCTACTCTAAAAAACTTAAATACAAGAATTAAAACATGTATTCGACATTTCAACGCCGAAAAAACTTATAAACAATATCAATGGTTAACGGGTTGTGAAATCAGGAATAAACTGTTTTGTCAGCCTTGTCTATTTGTGACTGAAAAGGGAGTGTGGAATAAAAGTGGGTTGTGGAATAAAAGTAGGTTTTCCGACTTGAATAATCTACATAAAGTAGTAAAAAGACATGTTATGTCTAAAGCGCATTTACAGAGCATTTTAAAATTAAGTGTCTTTGGAAAAACGCGAATTGAACACGCCGTTGACAAACAGATAGAAATTAGTCATCGCCAACACAATGAATTGGTTGATAAAAACAGAAACATATTAAAAAGACTTATTGATGTTGTGTATTTTCTTGGTCAGCATGAATTGGGCTTCAGAGGTCATGACGAAACAACTACATCTGCAAATAGAGGAAACTTTCAAGACCTAGTTTCTTTAATAGCCAAGTACGACATTTGTTTAAAAGATCACTTGGAACAGTCTAACGTTTTTCGCGGGGCATCAAATCGCATTCAGAATGACTTAATTTCGGCCGCTGCCACTATTATTTTGAACAGAATTAAATCGGAAATTAAACAGATTCGTTTCATTGCTATTGTTCTAGATGAAACAACCGATGTAACTAATTTAAGTCAACTATCTGTAGTAATACGCTACGTAAAAATGGATGGGAGTGTACAAGAAAGATTTTTAGGCTTTAAAAATGTGACAGAAGATCGTACCGCAAACGCTCTATATAAAATTGTGCTTAATATTATGAAAGATATTGAGGAGGCTGATAATAAATTAATTTCCCAAAGCTATGATGGGGCTGCTGTTATGGCCGGACATTTAGGAGGTCTTCGAGCTAAAGTGCGGGAAACGTTCTCCAGTGCTTTATTTGTACACTGTTGTGTTCATAAATTAAATTTAATTTTATCCCAATCTATAAATCATATTAAAGAATGTAAAGTGTTTTTTGCTACCCTAAGTGGAATGGCTGCTTTTTTTTTCCAAATCTACAAAGCGCCCACAAGCCTTAGACTCAATTGTTAAAAAAACGTTTACTCAAAGTAGCTGCAACGCGATGGAACTACAACGGCAGGCTTGTGTTAACTGTATTTGAACACCGTGAATCGTTAATTGAACTTTTTGAAAATATTATGGAAAATAGCAAAAATTGGGACGCAGAAACAATAAATAGTTCTAGAGGATTTTTGGATGGTTTGAAAAGAGACTTTAATTTTACTTTTTTAATTAATATATTTTCGGAAATATTTCCGTTTTCAGATAATGTATTTAACATATTGAAATGTAAAACAAATGACATTGGTTCTTGCCTGAAAAAAATTAGTGAAGTTAAATCCATTATAATTCAAAAAAGAAATGAATTTGATAAGTTCTGGGAAAAAACAATTGAATTAGGAGAAGTGGAGCCACGAAGAAGGAGTCTGGGAACTGATAATGTGAGATACCTTCAAACTTCTTATCGCCGCCTTTTCTACGAAATCATAGATCAAATTCAGCAGCAAATTAACTGCAGATTTGATCATCTCAGTGACCTGAAATTTCTTGAATTGTGTAATTTTGGAGGATTTAAAGGGATACCTTTCCCAGAAAATTCATTCAAATCATTATTCCACCACTATGGACATTATTTTGACAAAGCCTTATTACGATCAGAACTTACAGTCATTTATGAAACCGATGTTATTGACACAAAAACCAACCCCATGGAACTTTTAACTTTCTTGAACAATCAAAATTGAAAAATACATATTCTGAAGTGTTCAAATTATGTGAATTAGTATTAACAATTTCTGCTACTAGTGCGTCTGTAGAACGAAATCTTTCTACATTGAAACGTATCAAGAGTTTTGTTAGGAATTTAACAGGACAGGAAAGACTTTCTCAAATTTCAATTTTGTCAGTTGAAAATAACCTCGTCCAGGAAATGTCCCAGAATCCACAGTTTTATGACGACATTATTGACGAATTTGCCAAAAACGACAGAAGAATTGAGTTACACTACAAATAGGTAAGTTGCTGAGAATTTCTTCCCTTATTTAAAATGTCACCGCACCCCCTGTTATAGAGTAGAAACAATGTACCATATTTTATCAAAATAACTTATTGATTGAAAATTTACCAAATTTTCCTACAGAAATGCATCATATTTCGATAAAAAATGCAAAACGCAATAATGTAAGTTCGTATAAAAATATATATGTTCGAAGACAAAAATTTTAGGTATCACCAACGACTTATGGGCCACCCTGTGATCATCAAACTAATTTTATAAGATGCAGCTCAAGACAACCTATAATTAACGTATACATTTTTTTCTCGTATCTTGTATAATAACGAATATACTGAGCTTCACCGTAGAAATGCGCCACCTGTATATATGTGAATAGATAAAAGCTGAAACTAAACCCGGATATGAATTCTACGGTGCCTAGTTTGCGCTAATTTGAAGAAATCTTCTTAAAATTCAAAAGTCGCGGTCTCCTCATTTAATAACTTTTTCTACGAAAATTAGCTAAAAATTATAGACCGTTAAACCATAAGTTTAACCAAAACTACCGCCAAAGCATCAGAGAGTCTATGTGAAATGAAATTTCTGGAAACATTTCAGTAAAATGAAGGACAATGACGGTTGAAGCTGAAACTTAAGAGTTTGCAGAACACTCTTCTTGCGGAACTTTCTTTTCATAATTCGTATTTGTTTCAAGTTCTTTACCTAAGTGTTGCGAATTTTGACGTTTCAAATCGCAACTTTGACTTTTTGAGGAAAACTCCACATTTTTTTGCTTTAACTGCCCATAACTTTTTGTCTTCAAACTTACAGACCTAAATTTTGGTACATGGTTCACCCTATATAATACAAACACGGGTACCAATTTTGGTTATCCTTACTTTGTTGTTTCCGTAGAGATAATTTTTTCCGAAAGAAAACACAACATTTTCCGTGAAAACCTGCGCTGATTTTCCTGGATAACGAACTTATTCAAGCTACTTGCAAAAGGAACGTTCTCACCTAATTTGTTCAAAGTCGGCCTATTATTATTTGAGTTATCGGTGTGAGATATATATATATATATATATATATATATATATATATATATATATATATATATATATATATATATATATATATATATATATATATATATATATATATTAATGGTTTTACTTGGCTATTTAATTTTATATTTTTATTTTTGAATTCCCACGATTGGGTGTCAATTGTAATGAATTTCTAATGGTGTTTATAAATTGTTTAAATTCGTTTTATATTGTGTAAAGTTCATTTTAGATCAGCCTGTATATATATATATATATATATATTATTAGATTAAGAACAGTTGAATATGTTTAATGTTAATTTGATTTCAAGTTTAATTTATAAATGTATAGTATTTTAGTTTGATTTGGACAATAATACTTACAAGTTATACTTAATGCCCATGCACAATTAATGTAAGTTTTTATGTTAAATTTTGTATTAAAGTGTTAATAAATGAAAAAATGATTTGTGTGTTCCTGTTTGTTTGAGATCTAATGTGTCTGTGTATTGTTGGTGGTCTACTCTTTGCCTCTGTCAAATAGCAATAAGCACAGATATATATATATATATATATATATATATATATATATATATATATATATATATATATATATATATATATATATATAATATACTTGCCCTTTAATTAAAATTTCCTCGGCTGCTCAGCTTCTGACTCCAGTCTCAATTAGTCGGTTCTAAGTTAGAGATGGTACTATATGCCATCAATTTTTATATATTTTATAAATATGCCCCCAAAAAAAATTCGTCAATAAACTTTAAAATGTAACAAATATTTTTATTTAAATTAGATTGGAAAATTCTGGAATTTTTCTTAATGGATCCTCTACTGTTTAAAATTACTAACAACGTTTTTTTTATTATTGAGTAACAGGATTTTTTTAATTGTTTTGATTGTTAACCAAAATAGCTAAGATTTATTCTTTCTGTTTCCAGTTTGATACACTATCCGCCCTCTATGATCTTGCTTGTGAAACACTATGAGAATTTGGTTTAAATTTCAGTTATATTTATGAAACCTGCTGTTATCATATAAATATTTATTTCCCAATAACAAATGATTTAATTGTGACTTATAATAGTTATGTGGATTTTGGTGTAGCTTAGCGTCTGATGATTGATAATACAGGTAATTACTTGCTGTATATTACCCGTATGTTCATTTCTCGTCGTGATTTTCTGGTCGGATCATCTACTGGATTGCTTGCTTACTTGTTGGACATATTGGGCACAAAAATTCACTTAAAAATTCATAATTTATCTGGACGGTGAAAATGTTATGTGTCCATTTCCATGACTAGAATCTTACTGGGGAAAGTTATTTAGAAACATTGAGGACCGTTATTCAACCACAATTAGCTGGGATGTCAGACGAGAAAAGAAATGGGACATGGTACTAGCAAGATGGCGCATCACCGCACAGTACCAGAGCTGTTAGTGATGCACTGGAACGAATGTTTTCTGGCAGGTGGATAGCAAATAGAGGTCCTTACGTCTGGCCCACACGTTCTCCGGATTTGTCACGCTACTTCACTACTTCATTTGGGGTTTCATAAAGAATGTAGTGTAGGGACATCCGGTTACGACTAAGGAAGGTTTTCCAAACATCATGGGCACCCTGAACCCATCTACTTTCCTCTTCTTGGTAAATAGGATCATCTCCGTCTTCGCCGGGTTTACGGAGAGACCCTGCTCACCTGGCCTTAGTCGCGGAAATAGCCCGACGTTAAAGAAACTTGCGATGTTCAGTGTCACACTGTTACATGCAAAATACATTATTGTTATGTAGTTGTGTTGTCTGAGCGCGCACACACACACACACGCACGCACGCACGCACGCACGCTCGCACGCACGCACGTACACACTGTCACCCTATACATAAATATATTTAATTGGGTAGTAGATACTTACGATTACTAAAAATGCACCCAGCACTTTAATTCCAACATGTACATTCCCATTCGTTTGGCATACAATTAAACTTAACATCCTTAAGACATAAGAAGAATACACCAGTAAACATAACAAGATTTTCCATCCAAAAATGTTGTTAAATAAGTCGACTACTTCGATCAGCATCATGCCATATATTTTTGTATCTCTTATCACACCCCTAAAGTTAACTTGTGTATCTTTGCTGAAGACAAATCTTGTGTAATCAGTTAAATAACTAGTAAAAAATTTGTTTATATTCTTGAATCTGTCGTAGATAGAGAAAATAGTAAAAGATATTGCTGTAACACTGATGTAATTTAAAACGTGAAAAATCCAAGTTATTTGTGGTATGTTGAGAAAGGGTTTGGGATATATAAAGATGATTGTATAACACCTCACACAAACAAATACTACACAAATCACAATTACCATAACTTTTTCTGGTGTAACTTGTTTGATTGCAACATTCTTAGTTTTAAGATCTTGGTCCATTTTCTGCAAGATCGATAGTAATTTTGACCACATTTCATTGTCAATGTAAGTGGATTTGATGCAGTTAAAGCAAAAGAAGATTGCAGACAATTCAGTATATAATATGTGGAATGTAATCACAATCAAAACATCTCTATCGTCATTTATTTTATTTAATTTAGAATACCAATAGCCGTGCGTTAAATATATATAAACCATTAAAACACCCGATGATATCACTGTCTTTAATCCCTTCAACCAAACAGACTTTATTGGTTTGTTATTTTTAGAATCGGATGATGGTAAAACTAATATGTAACTAAAAACTTTAAAGCAGAATCTTTCCATGTTTCACCATCAAAAAGCTCAGGTTTAAAACGCCTTTTCCGTCAATATAGTAAAAGATACAAACAAAACAACCATTAAAATGCACAATAGCCTGGATTGTTGTTGATCGGATTAAACGCATTATTATTTTAATTAGCTAAGTATTTTTTAATGTATGCATTTACTGTGTTTTGTGTTCATTATTTTAACTAATTTGGTGATTCTGGCAAAATGAGCCGAAACGACGCGTTTTAAAAAATTCTGGACGTAGGTCAACCCGATAACCAACAGGTCAAGGTGGTTAATAATTATGAAAATAACGGTAAAATTTGCCATTGTCATTAACTTTACGATTCACTACTTGACGAACAAGATTGAATCTTGTGCCTTAACATTAACCTTAATTGCTCAAATAAAGCATTTTATGATTCCGACGTGCAATAAGCTTACAAATTTTCTACAGAGAAAATTATATTTATAAAAAGTCTGGACGCAGCAAGTGCGTTATGGAAGTGAATTTTCATTAAAATGTTTTAATAGCTAATATGTCTCTCTAATGCAAGCAAGTTACCGGTATAGTTTATATAGTAGAAAGAATGTACCATATTTTATCAAAATTACTTATTGTTTGAAAATGTACCAAATTTTCTTACAGAAATGCATCATATTTCGATAAAAAATGCAAAACGCAATAATGTAAGTTTGTATGAAAGTATATATGTTTGAAGACAAAAATTTTAGGTATCACCAACGACTTATGGGCCACCCTGTGATTGTCAAACTAATTTTATAAGATGCAGCTCAAGACGCCCTATAATTAACGTATACAACTTTTTCTCGTACCTTGTATAATAACAGTTATATTGAGCTTTACCTCAGAAATGTGTCACCCTGTATATATGCAAAGAGAGAAAAACTGAAACTAAACCCGGATATGGATTCTACGGTGTCTAGTTTGCGCTAATTTGAACAAATCTTCTTAAAATTCAAAAGTCGCGGTCTCCTCATTTAAGAACTTTTTCTACGAAAATTAGCTCAAAATTATAGACCGTTAAACCATAAACTTAACTATTAATTCCGCCAAAGCATCAGAGAAAAGGTCTATGTGAAAAGAAATTTCTGGAAACATTTCAGTAAAATGAAGGACAATGACGATTGAAGCTGAAACTTAAGGGTTTGCAGAACACTCTTCTTGCGGAATTTTCTTTTCCTAATCCGTATATGTTTCAGTGTTGCGAATTTTGACGTTTCAAATCGCGACTTTGACTTTTTGAGGAAAACTCCAATTTTTTCTGCTTTAACTGCCCATAACTTTTTGTCTTCAAACTTACAGACCTAAATTTTGGTACATGGTTCACCCAATATAATACAAACACGGGTACCAAATTTGGTTATCCTTACTTTGTTGTTTCCGTAGAGATAATTTTTTTTCCGAAAGAAAACACAACATTTTCCGGGAAAACCTGCGCTGATTTTCCTGGATAACGAACTTATCCAAGCTACTTGCAAAAGGAACGTACTCACCAATTTGTTCAAAATCGGCCCACTATTTTTGAGTTATCGGTGTGATACATACACACACACACACATATATATATATATATATATATATATATATATATATATATATATATATATATATATATATATATATATATATATACAGGGTGATCTAAAACTAACTATATATAATATAAAACGAATTTAAACAATTTATAAACACCATTACAAATTCATTACAATTGACACCCCCAATCGTGGGAATTCAAAAATAAAAATATAAATTTAAAATTAAATAGCCAAGTAAAACCTTTACATATATATATATATATATATATATATATATATATATATATATATATATATATATATATATATATATATTATTAGATTAAGAACAGTTGAAGATGGTTAATTTTAATTTGATTTCAAGTTTAATTTATATATGTATAGTATTTTAGTTTGATTTGCACAATAATACCTACAAGTTATATTTAATGCCCATGCACAATTTATGTAAATTTTTATGTTAAATTTTGTATTAAAGTGTTAATAAATGAATAAATGATTTGTGTGTTCCTGTTTGTTTGAGATCTGATGTGTCTGTGTATTGTTGGTGGTCTACTCTTTGCCTCTGTTAAATAGCAAAAAACACAGATATATATATATATATATATATATATATATATATATATATATATATATATATATATATATATATATACTTGCCCTTTAATTAAAATTTCCTCGGCTGCTCAGCCTCTGACTCCAGTCTCAGTTAGTCGGTTCTAAGTTAGAGATGGTGCTATATGCCATCAATTTTTATATATTTTATAAATATGCCCCAAAGAAAATACGTCAACAAACCTTAAAATGTAACAAATATTTTTATTTGAATTAGATTTGAAAATTCTAGAATTTTTCTTAATGGATCCTCTACTGTTTAAAATTACTAACAAAGTTTTTTTATTGAGTGACAGGATTTTTTAAATTGTTTTGATTGTTAACCAAAATGGCTAAAATATATTCTTTCTGTTTCGAGTTTGATACACTATCCGCCCTCTATGATCTTGTTTATGAAACACTATGAGAATTTGGTTTAAATTTCAGTTATATTTATGAAACCTGCTATTATCATAAATATTTATTTCTCAATAACAGATGGTTTAATTATGACTTATAATAGTTATGTGGATTTTGGTGTAGCTTAGCGTCTGATGATTGATAATACAGGTAATTGTTTGCTGTATATTACCCGTATGTTCATTTCTCGTCGTTATTTTCTGGTCGGCACATCTACTGGATTGCTTGTTGGACATATTGGGCACTGTTTACGCACAAAAATTCACCTAAAAATTCATAATTTATCTGGACGGTGAAAATGTTATGTGTCCATTTCTATGACGAGAATCTTACTGGGGAAAGTTATTTAGAAACATTGGGGACCGTTATTCAACCACAATTAGCTGGAATGTCAGACGAGGAAACGAATCAGACATGGTACCAGCAAGATGGCGCATCACCGCACAGTACCAGAGCTGTTAGTGATGCACTGGAACGAATGTTTTCTGGCAGGTGGATAGCAAATAGAGGTCCTTACGTCTGGCCCACACGTTCTCCGGATTTGTCACCCTACTTCACTACTTCATTTGGGGTTTCATAAAGAATGTAGTGTAGGGACTTCCGGTTACGACTAAGGAACATATGATCAGACGAGTTTGAGATGCTTTTACGTTGCTGACATCAAACCAGATTGAGCAGGCCATCGCTGATTTTTTTTATTCAATAAAAAACCTGCATCAGCCTCGAGGGCCATTAGCAGGCTGACATGTACATTATAATTCTATAAACTATCCACTTAATGAATATTATGACCACATCTAATATTAAATATTATACAAAACTTTTTGCAATAAGTATTTGTAATTCAGCTATGTGGGCGACTAGCCCATTTATAAATATAACAATAATTTTACATTATATGATCCTAATAATTTGATTGTCTTTTAAGCAGTCTACACATATATTTAAAACTTTCTGCTTAGGTGAACTCTAAATAAATATTTTGATAATTGTCTGTTAGTCATAGGTATCTGTAGAGTTAGAGGTTAAGTTTAAGTGGGTACCTACATTCTGGCGTGGTAAATGCATTGATCGTACATTGAGTGGAAAAAATAAGTTGATTGTAAGTTGTAGACAGAAGAATACGCAATTATTTTTTACTTTTTAGTGCATTTTTTGTTTTAGAATATTTTTTTGTGATGTCGGTTTTCCGTTTTGTTAAAATTTTTGTTTATTATATAATCAATCAGAATCTCAGTCAGAAATATCAGAGTTAGATATTTCAGATCACGAAAGTGAAACTCGTGAATTCGAAGATTCAGAGGAAGAATTGGATTTTGAATGTGATTGAAAAAATATATTTTTTAAAATATACATATATTCTTTGTATAGAATAATCCACAACTATACGTTTGTTTTAATAGTTAATTTTTTACTATTTTTTTTGTGATGTTATCCCGTTACACTTTATTAAATAAATAAATTGTCTGTAAATATAATATATATATATATATATATATATATATATATATATATATATATATATATATATATATATATATATATATATATATATATATACCATATATATATATATATACTTATAATTACAACTTATAATTTCACATAGTTTTTTGATATTTTAAATAATAATAATGGGGGAAGAGCGAGCATGCCGCCTGTAACGCCGCCGGCGTGCATTAAATTTTTATATTTTTTTTGCTGACCTACGGGCGTTGTTCTATTTTTTTAATGTTTAACAGATCAATATATACCCACAAAAAAAATTCCAAGCTTTGTAAATAAATTGCACATTATTTATTTTTCATAGACGCATTCGAACTGACTGACCAGCTCTGTTCCCGTATGCAGCTGACTGACTGACATAACTTTTATTGTTATACAATATAGAATCTGTATAACAATTATCAGCTTTTGTAAATTCATTTTATTACCCCGGTAAAAACGACATCTTAGTTGGCGCACCTGTGGCACCTGTTCTGAGATTCGCTTGACTGACCAGAATATGTGTACGTGCACAGCGTACCTAATTTACTATCAAAAAATCAGCTTGTGTAAATTTTGAGAATTTTTTCACTTCTGGCTCTCCGTCTACTTTTACAACCACTACTGCGTACTCTTGTAAAAATGTTTTATACGCATTTGCACCAATTTAGACAATTTGGTTTGTAACATTTGTATTAATAATAAATTACCTTTAGTAATAATAAAATGTCCCAGTGCTTACCCAGATTTTATTATTTTCATTCCTAAACGTCACTGAGTATTTGATTTTATTGTTTTCAATATAATAAATGAAAAATACTTGAAAGTTTAGTGCGTAATCTTGTACGTTATTACCTTAATTATTATAGCACCGTCTAATGAGAGCCAAATTGGTATGTATTTCTAATTATGCTCAGATATGTATTTAGCTTTACAAAGGATCGTTTGTTTAAAATTATTTGCCTAATGAACGCATTCGAATAGGTAAAAAAATCAATATACTCACTGTTACTATAATTGTGATTACAGTTTTGATACCAACAGTCAAACCCACGTCTATTGGGCTTACAAGTACACTTAATACCCTTAACACATAAGTTGAGTACACCAATAAACATAAACAGATTTTCCATCCAAACAGTGTGTTAAATAAATCAAATAATTCCTTTACAAATGTTTCATATCTTCTTATATCTTTTATAAAACTCTTCAAATAATACTTAGTGTATTTGTTGTAAACACGAGCCCTGTGTGTGGTGAGATAATTAGCGCACAATAAATTTATATTCCTCAGTCTGTCATAGAGGGACAAAATACTTAAAGATATTGTTGTTACGTGGGTGTAACTTAAGATGTGAAAAATATAAACCATTGGTTGGGTATTGAAAAAAGTCTTACGATATATAAAAACATTTGTGTAGGATCTTACACAAATAAATGACAGATACATCAAAATTGCTACAACTTTTTCAGCTGTAACGTGCTTTTGTGTTACATTCTTAGTTTGAAGATCTTGATCAATTTTTTCCAGGATTGACAGGAATCGTGACCACGTTTCACAGTCCATGTAAATACACTTGATGCAGTTGAAGCAAAACAGAATCAGAGATAACAAAATGTATATGATACTGATTATAGACACGATAAATTCGTTTCTGTCACTATCGCTTGTATCAAAATCTCCGTAAATGTGTATTAAATAAACACAAAACGCTAACATACCCAATGATAATATGGTCATAAATACCTTCATCCAAACTGAATTTATAGGTCTGTTAGTTTTATAATTGTATGGTGGTAAAAATAACGAATAACTGAAAATTTTAAAGCACAATTTCTCCATTTTGTCACTATAAATAAGTCGCTAAACATAAGTCCAGACTTACAACATTTTTCCACAATTACATTCAACAAAATATAATAAAAGATGCAAAAAAACAATATTCGATAATCACAATAACCTGTATTCCTATCTATTAAATGAATTTCACATTTAATTATCTAACTACATTATGAGCACTGGAAATTAGATGAGTATGTTTTCACTTATAAACGTCAAACAGTCTGAGATGGACATAATTAAATACTCAACGAAAAGGCTCCACTTTTTCATTGAGTATTTAAATACAGACTGTCCCAAGTAGACCTTCCACTAGCCGTTTCTGGAGTACGGCTCACAATTGAATTCTGAAAATTCAAGCACGTGGGTTTCTCAAAATTTCCAGTTCACTGAAAATATTGACGTTAGTATTTAATTACGTTTTGTACTTATGTACCACATCTTATTTGTTTTTGTTTCTTGATTAACTCGAAGGACCTGATTATGTTTTGTTAAATTAAACGCTGATTTTAGTAACACTTAACGTTTAATAACAACTGTAAACTTATACAAAATTACTTATATTATGGTATGCTTTAGAGTCCCTAAGAACTCTACGAGATGAGTAGTGGTTATGCTAGCACAAGCGTGTTACTTGTTTCGAGTCTATAGAAGAACTGCTAACTTCAATGAATAAATATCGAATTTTCCTACTCTATATAATTCTACCTGAGATAGGTTAGCAGACTTATGGTCAATTGGTCCCCTGTGGGTCCGGGGACTAACTAAAAGAATAGGCCCAAGGTAACTCCTGCCTGTCGTAAAAGGCGACTAATCGGAATCAAACATTGGCGGGGGTCTTGTCCATGTGGGTCGGGAGGGAGGCGGATATCCCTGGGGAGTGATGTACACCCGGATTTTGAGGCCTCCACTCTGGGCTTAGAAATGGATGGTTGCCCGCGCTTGGTTGTTACTCGGGAGCGGGGTTCCGGATGGGTGCCACCTTGGGTTGAGTGCTGGCGGGTGTCGTGTGTCGTGTGTCTAGACAACCTGGAGGGGGTTGACAACTCTGATGAGTGGTAAACACCCGGAGTTTGGGGCCCCCACTGTGTGCTTCGGAACGTACGGACGACCTCGCTTGTGCGATGCTCGGGTTTGTCGCTCGATGGGATGTCGCCTTGAGTCTAGCACTGGTGGGTGTCGGGTCTAGACGAACCCGGAGGAGAGCTGATATATTTAGGGGTGGAATAAAACTAAGGGTTGAGGCCTCTTCTGTGAGCTTCGAAACGGACAAACGACATCACTTGGATGCTGCTCGGATGCAGGACTTCATGATACTGCACCGAGTCAAACACTGACGGATGTCTGGTCCAGACGAACTCGTAGAGAGGTTATCTCTCTTTGGGCTTTGAGACGGCAAGCGACTTCGCTCAGATGGCAGTACATCTGTCAAACAAAGTTTCACCTCGCAGGTGTCGTCTCCTGTCGGAAGCTCGATTTGTTGGGTGAAATTTAAGCTAACGCTGGCAGTTGTTGGACCTGGACGAACTCGGAGGTGGCTGGGGTCTCTAGGGGTGGATTACACCTGGAGACTTGGGCCTACTCTGTGAGCATCGATACTGGCTAACGACCCTGCCTGGATGCTGCTCGAGGGCGGGACTTCATGATACCGCCTCGAGTCAATGAAACACTGGCGGGGGTCTGGTGCAGGTGAGGCTGGGGGAAGGCAGACATCTCTGGGGAGTGATATGCACCCGGAGTTTGTCGCCTCCACTGTGGCCTCAGAGACTGACAATTGGCCTCGCTTGGTTGTTACTCGGGAGTGGGGTTCCAGATGATACCGCCCTGGATTGAGCCCTGGCGTGTGTCGTGTGTCCAGACGTCCCGGGGGGCTCTGATCTCTGATGAGTGGTAAACACCCGCAGTTTGGAGCCCATACTGTGTGCCACGAAACGGACGGGCGGCCTCGCTGGGGTGGTGCTCGGGAGCGGGACTCGATGGGATGTTGCCTTGAGTCTTAACACTGTTAGATGTCAGGTTTGGAAGAGCCTGAGGGGAGCTGAGATCTATAGGGGTGGGTTACAACTGGAGATTAGATGCTGCTCGAGAGCGGGACTTCATGATACCGCCTAGAGGCAAACACTGACGGATGTCGGGTCCAGACGAACTCGGAGAGAGGTTATCTCTCTTTGAGCTTCGAAACGGTCAACCGACTTTATTCAGATGGCAGTACACCCGCCAAACAAACTCTCACCCTCAAGAAAAGATCGACTCCCTCAGGGAGCTGGAATTGATGGGTGAAATCTAAATAATTAGATGTGAGCCACAATAGACCTAAGGTCGCAGTGGAGGGACTGAAATAGCCCACTCACAATAAAATCTAATCTAATCTATGGTCAATTGTAAACAAGAAATGACCCTTGTTGGGTTATTCCTAATCGCCTTTGAAATTGCATTGTACAGATGGTAAATATTATAACAAAGAAGGCTACTAAGAGGTATGTAAATTTGAGAGGTCTAATCCTCCAGACGAGACGCCTTAACATTCCGCCCGCCTTGAAAGGCTATCTTTCAACGAATGCCATATAATAAAAATAATGGATTATAACTAATAAACTGATTTTATCTTAATCTACGTAAAAATGTTAACTTATTTTAAATATACTAAAAAATGTTCGCTCAAATGATGTAGTCCAGAGATTAAATTGTCCTCGTCAGTCTATAGGGAGAACGCTCACTTTGGACACTGGCCGTTTTAAAACATTACCATTCGACACCTTCACTGATATCACCCTGGTGATATTGTCAGCTCCTGGATGTGACTGAATGATGCGGCCAGGCTGCCACTTTAATAAGGGCATATTATCTTCTTTGACAATAACCAGAACTCCTGGTTGCAACTGAATATTGGATGTTTGTTTTCATTTTGTGGGGATTTGTAATTGTGAGATGTATTCCTTACACCATCTTTTCCAAAAATCTTGTTTTATTTTTTGAATATGCTGAAATTTGCTTAACCTTTTGTCAGCAGTATCCAAAACTTTGTGTTTCGGGTTTGATGTTAAAGTTCGTCCAATCAAAAAATGTGCAGGTGTTAAAGGATCTAAATCATTAGGATCGGAAGAAAGGGGGCTCAAAGGACGTGAATTGAGGACTGCTTCGATTTGTGTTAATAATGTGTAAAATTCCTCAAAGGTTAAGTGAGTATTTTTTGTTACACGTTTTAAATGACTCTTTACTGATTTTACGCCCGCCTCCCATAGACTTCCAAAACGTGGAGAACGTGGTGGTATAAAATGCCATGATGTAGTTGTGTTATTTAATGCTCGATTTATTTTTGTATGATTTTCTTGGTTTGACAGAAAATTATGCAACTCCAACAATTCCGAATTTGCACCTACAAAATTTTTGCCATTATCCGAGTAAATAGACATTGGTTGACCACGTCGGGCTGAAAACCTATTTAATGCCGCCAAAAATGCCTCTGTGTCCAGACTAGTAGCCAAATTTAAATGTACAGCTTTAGTTACCGAACACACAAATATGCATATATAAACCTTATAAGTACACTTGGAGAACACCAAAATCACCACAACACATATTTCAGAGACCTTACGATCGTTTCGTTGACCAAGTCAACATCTTCAGAGGAAGAAAAATTCTAACATAAAAAACTAGATCCCGTATATTTATATCGCGTCAAAGAAAACGAACTAGTCCGAAGGAAAGTTGTCGTCCAAGAACGATCGTTTGTTTATTGCGCAGTGAAACAGGTCGGAGACCTGCTTTAATCTTTTGGTCGACAAATTTATGACCCTTATCTAATATAGGTTTAAAAAGGACCGGCGTTCTTTAAAGAAACAGCACGTTTCCTTTCGATCTAGAAATTTACTATGTGGATATTGGTTTATGCCGATAAAGACATCTGCTGAGATAAACAACATAAACTCAAATCATCTCTTTTAAAAATAGAAAACTAAAACCCAGATGTCTGTCTCACCGTGTTACCTTTAACAAAGGAAAATAGTTCAACTAAAATACTACACAAAAACTATATATTGATTTTAATTCTACGTGAAAATATTTATATTGACTACATAGATACAAAAACCGAACAGGTATTTAAATCAAGACAAACATAGTGATTAGTATATGTATAAACCGGCCGAGTTATTGACAATAATTTATTATTCTACCAGACTAATTATGAGTATTTAAGCGGTCAAATGCAAAGAGCAAACAATGGGCTAGAAATTACAGTTACTAGTTCGTTTTCTTTGACGCGATATAAATATACGGGATCTAGTTTTTATGTTAGAATTTTTCTTCCTCTGAAGATGTTGACTTGGTCAACGAAACGATCGTAAGGTCTCTGAAATATGTGTTGTGGTGATTTGGGTGTTCTCCAAGTGTACTTATAAGTGCTCATCACAGGTTCCAGTTTTCACACAGTGAATTATGGCTCCCAGGTCAACGGAACTGAATCTATATAGAAAGCTAAGTACTAAGATTAGATTTTTAGGTGCTGATATTGCTTTTTTAAAATCATGTAAACAGAAGTCGGTTTTTCCTAATTTCATTAATTTCAATGTTAAAATTTCTAACAACACAAAAGTTGGTCAAAAAGTTTTAAAGTGTGCTAAGCAAAAATGGTTAGATTTAGAAAGGCAATATCTTTACTCGAAACGTAGTGAATTAGAAATACAAGCTTATAGTTTGTTTAAAAAGTTAACATTTAATTTAGGTAACGTAGAGTATGATGAATGGTGCAATTTTCAGAGGAACATGTTTGTAGTTATAAACGCTAAGTTAATTAAGAAAATCAATATCCAGAATAAAAAACTAAAAAAACTTGTAAACGATCAGATTAAAATTGAAAAATCAGTTCCTCGGAAAATTGACCTTGTAGAAAATCTTTCTTCGCAGTCGTTTAACAAAAATGAGATGGACCTCTTAAACAAAGGGTTAAAATTCGGATTACAGTCACAAAAAGAAGCACTTTTAGATGTCGTTGCCAGTATAGAAACGGGAATTAAAAAATTACCGGATTCTTCAAAAAACTTTATTCGTGAAGCATGTAAAAAGAAAATCTCTAAAAATCTAAAAGAAAACAATCCTACAAAAAACAAAAATTATAATCAAATGAAAATAGTTAATCAATTGCGAGAAAAGGATTGTTTTTATATTAAGGCGGATAAAGGCAATAAAGTTGTGATAATGGACAAAAGTGATTATAAAGAGCGAGTGAGTAATGCAATAGAGTCAGGGCCGTATAGAAAATTAGATAAAAATCCGTTACCAAGAATGATTAACGAAGTTAAAAACAGTTTAAAAAAATGTCCAAATCTCATAACAAAGGATTTAAGAACACGTTTACAAGTTTCTAATCCGAAAGTCCCCAAAAAATATTGTCTCCCGAAAATCCATAAACCGGGAAAATTAATGAGGCCAATCATTTCGGCTATAGATTCTCCAACATATAACTTGGCAAAGTGGTTGTCAAACGAGTTTAAAAGACTACCTATTAAACAGAAAAGTTGTTCGGTGCTAAATTCTCTTGATTTTATTGATATAATTAAAGATGTTAAATTATTGGAAGGAGAGATTTTGATGTCATTCGACGTGACGTCATTATTTCCTAGTGTACCCACAAAACAAACGTTGGAATATTTGGAAGAATTATTAAAATTGAACAATATAAGTCAAGACGTCTGCAAAGAATATTTAACTCTAACTAGCATTTGTATAAAACAAAATATTTTCCAATTTAACAATGAGTTCTTTGAACAAACTGAAGGCACAGCTATGGGCAATCCATTATCGCCTTTTATTGCAGATTTGTTTATGAGCAGATTTGAGACGGATTTAAAAAATAAAAGTGGGTATTTCCCTAGAGTTTGGTTTCGTTATGTCGATGATATTTTTGCAGTGTTTGACACAAATACATGTAAGGTAGAAGAATTTACTG
This sequence comes from Tillus elongatus, assembly GCA_964006375.1. Lineage (NCBI taxonomy): Eukaryota > Metazoa > Arthropoda > Insecta > Coleoptera > Cleridae > Tillus > Tillus elongatus. The sequence goes on along the minus strand of OZ023268.1, from coordinate 12,974,739 downwards.
AAAAATTAAATAGTCAATTTGATTCAATAAAATTTACCCACGAAATAGAAATTAACAATAAACTTCCGTTCCTAGATGTACTAGTTATTAAAAATAAAAATAAAGGCTCGCTTGAATTTGATGTCTATAGGAAGGACACGGCTACTATTAATTATATTCCTAATGACTCACATCATACGTTTGCACAAAAAACGGCTAGTTTCAATTTCTTAGTAAATAGATTGATAAATTTTCCGTTGAGTAAAAATAGATTTAATACAGAATTAAAATACATAAAACATGTGGCGAGATATAACGGTTACTCGGATGGTTTAATAGACAAATTAGTTAACAAACACAGAACAAAGAAGTTGATATCTGAATGTACGACATTTAAGAATGATAAAATTGAGAAAAAATTTGTATGTTTACCTTATGAACCACGAATCACAAAGGGTTTGGAAAGTATTTTTAAGAAAGCCGATTTACATTTGACGTTTTCGACGAAAAGTAATTTAAAAAATTTGTTGGGTAATACGAAAGACAAAGACAAAGTCACTGAAATGTCCGGAATTTATGAGATTAGTTGCAAAGATTGTGATCTTAAATACGTGGGCCAAACTAGGAGAAACATAGCCACCAGATTTCGTGAACATCTCGCACAGTTACGATATGGTACGGTAGACAAATCTTGTGTGGCACAACATATATGGGATAATAACCACCACATTGACAAAGAAAATTTGAAACTTGTCAAAAATGTCAAACATCAAACTATGCTTGATTCATTAGAAAGTATTTTTATATTAAGGTCTATTAAGAACAAAACTTCATTAAATCGAGCGGCACCTGTAATTTCTAGCCCATTGTTTGCTCTTTGCATTTGACCGCTTAAATACTCATAATTAGTCTGGTAGAATAATAAATTATTGTCAATAACTCGGCCGGTTTATACATATACTAATCACTATGTTTGTCTTGATTTAAATACCTGTTCGGTTTTTGTATCTATGTAGTCAATATAAATATTTTCACGTAGAATTAAAATCAATATATAGTTTTTGTGTAGTATTTTAGTTGAACTATTTTCCTTTGTTAAAGGTAACACGGTGAGACAGACATCTGGGTTTTTAGTTTTCTATTTTTAAAAGAGATGATTTGAGTTTATGTTGTTTATCTCAGCAGATGTCTTTATCGGCATAAACCAATATCCACATAGTAAATTTCTAGATCGAAAGGAAACGTGCTGTTTCTTTAAAGAACGCCGGTCCTTTTTAAACCTATATTAGATAAGGGTCATAAATTTGTCGACCAAAAGATTAAAGCAGGTCTCCGACCTGTTTCACTGCGCAATAAACAAACGATCGTTCTTGGACGACAACTTTCCTTCGGACTAGTTCGTTTTCTTTGACGCGATATAAATATACGGGATCTAGTTTTTTATGTTAGAATTTTTCTTCCTCTGAAGATGTTGACTTGGTCAACGAAACGATCGTAAGGTCTCTGAAATATGTGTTGTGGTGATTTGGGTGTTCTCCAAGTGTACTTATAAGTGCTCATCACAGGTTCCAGTTTTCACACAGTGAATATATAAACCTTATTTAATTTACAGCCGCGACCCTTTCTGTCCTTAATTAATATTGGATCAGCATAATCAACACCGGAATTGTAAAATGATGGTGCCGGTGTCAAACGTGGCTCTGGTAAGCAACCCATAATTTGAATTGACGATTTTGGATTTGCTCGAAAGCAACTGATACATTCGGGAATGACACGTTTTATTGTATTTTTACCTGAAATTGGCCAAAATTTGTCCCTTAACGAATATAATAATTGATTTGTTCCACAATGAAGAAGTCGAATATGCTCATATCTGATTATTAATATTGTTAATTTATGCGATGGTGTCAAAATTATTGGGTGTTTTTTATTATAACTGAAATCTGAATGTTGAATGCGACCTCCTACTCGTAAAATTCATTGATCATCCAAAAAAGGATTTAATGACAATATTGAACTCTTATGATTGATTTGTTTGTGATTAGTTAAGTCATTTATTTCTTTAGAGTATCCATTGTTTTGTGATATCTTAATCAACTTAATTAATGCATTTTCCAACTCTGCACTTGTTATGGGACTAATTACCTTGTTTTTAGAATTTTTAATGTATGGTAGGTCATCTAATTTTAATGATAAGTTTTCCACAACGCGTGACTCAAAACCTGCTGAACTTATCACTATTGAAACCTCTTTTATTATGCGAATAGATTCTGTTTTTGAATTTGCTCCCGTCAATAAATCATCTACATAGAAATTCCTTTCAATTATTTCTGATGATAAAGGATAATGTGCGCGATTTCCAATTGCTAGTTGTTTAAGACATCTAACTGCAAGAAATGGTGCTGAAGCTGTACCATATGTAACAGTATTTAGCTGATAATAGTTAATGGGGTCGGTTTCATTAGCTCTCCAAATAATTAATTGTAAGTTACGTTGCCCATCGTCAACTAACACCTGTCGGTACATTTTAGCTATGTCTGCCTTAACAGTTCGTATGGGACTTCCGGTTATACCGGAAGTAGACGTCAACTCTCTTATTTCAAAAGGAAGATGGTGCTTTTTATTACGGATCTAGATTGCTCGTCAAATTTTATGGTAGGTTTTACTAACATGTTATGTCATTTTTCTCAACCATTTTCGAGATATTTGACTTTTTCACAAATTTCTTAAAAAACATAGTCACATTAACACACCTGTACTTATCTATCTTATTTTTCAACCCAAAGAGTTGAAATTTTAAAATGCAAATTCTAAAATGCCACGACATATTTGGAATTTACTAAAGCTAGTACAAGTTAGACAGACTGTCCGAAATAGACCGGTCAATCGTGACAACTTTAAAACCTAATAAGTCTCTTATTTTAAATAGAACAGCCTATATTTTATAACCTTAGTTCATGTACTTTTTATTGTTCTTTCGATTGGTATCAGCATCCCTTTGCCTAAGTCCCATCCATGATATAATGACTTAGAAGAGATATGATATTGCGCATATACCCCGCCCCCTCCTATGACGTCACGTGGTGAGTAACGTTATAGAAGTCCAACTACACACTTAAAACAAAGTCATTCACAATCATAAAGTTTCTATACTTCAGTTTAATGCGGTTGAAGTTACGCCTATATTGTCTTTTTCAGATAATATAGATCGCAGCACTAAATTTAATCTTTTTCATTTTTATTACTTTCAAATGTATGCACTTAAATATTAGTAAAATACGTAATTTGTTAAGAGGTTGTGATGAAACGTCAAACCCCACTGCACGACAGCATATTATTGTTGCATTGGACTCACCACTTGACACCATACGCGTGACAGGTCTAAAAATAGGTAGTCTGAATATCATATCTCTCGTTATTTGTATCATGATACAAACGAAACGTTACTCACAACGTGACGTCATTGGAGGGGGCGGGGCATATGCGCAATATCATATCTCTTCTAAGTCATTATATCATGAGTAAAATATGCGACGACTTTTGAATATAACTTCAATTTACGAGGAGTATAATCGAATTACTAACAGAAGATATCGTGTCGTTGCAGAGATTTCCACATAAACACAGATCAACTCGTTACATGATCAGAATACTACTAAATAATTTCTAAGAATGGAGTGTTTCGTCCAAAATTTCATAAGAGTAAAGCATTATCAAGGAACAAAGAGATTTGTGTGTATCACTTGACATTAAATGTTCGAAATTTGCACCGTTCACTTCGAGGCATTTGATGGCTCTTTTAATGATGATACCCGTGGCTCGAGAAACCTAATCTTGCTCCACTGCGTTGAAGACCTCTAATACACTAGCTATCATATCTTCTTTTGTAGTAGGTGGTTCCTGGTAAACTTTGTTCTTAATGCACGTCCAGATACTAACATCTAGTGGAGTCAAGTCTGGTGAGCGGGCCGGCCAACGATGAGGACCACCGTTAGCTATCCATCTGTCTTCAAATGTTTCCTGAAGTAGTGGGGTAGGGGATAAATAGGGGGTGATTTGGTGAAAATTAACTTTTTTTTTCAATAAAACTCGAGTAATTATAACGTTTTAAAAGTTTATGGGTACATCCCACTAAGCATGGTAACTTACAAATGCTTACCGCAACGTTAGATAATTTACCATTAAGCAAGTTGAGTGTGCAACATTTCTAAATGTTTGCAGCCAAAAAACCAATGCAAACTTACAAATGAAACTTTAACATAACTTTCAAATGTAATATCCCCTTTGTCGGCTTGTTGTTTTTCTCCATTTGTAAGCTCACGTAAGGTTACAATTGTAATGTTTCTGAAAGTTTGTTTTAATTTGTAAACATTTATTTAAATTCCCTCCGTTTATGTGTTCGTGTATGTTCGATCGTATGTCATCGTCGTCCAATAGCAACATAGCAACGCCAACAGCAAACTGACAATGGCGAATTGTTATTTATATTTATGATATCATAAGCTGTTATTTGAACTATGTCTATTTATTTTTCTTGAAGTTTTAAAGATTAAACAATCTTATTGCAGCCTGAATTGATTGAATTTTGGGTAATTAAGTAATTCGTTGTCTGGAGTGTAGATAATGAAACATGGAGTATCGACAAACATATCAGGTACGAATTCCTAAAACAGCTATATACTAAATGCATGTGTGAATTCGATAAAATTAGTCACTTTTCTGTAGCATAATTAAATTTTGGTAATCGCTATTGGTGAATTATTTTTAAATGGCTGCATTTATATTTTTGTTTCTTTTTATGAAATATACTCCACAAAAAAGATAACCTAATTGCTAAATCCGAATTTTGTTATGTCCTTAGAAGCTGCCTGGAGATGTCTTACCTGGTCAAACCAATTCATTTTAAAACGTTAAATATGATTGACCTATGGAAGAATAAGGCTTATCCAGAACAATCGACATCATAAGGAACAGTACAGTACCCATCAAGTTTCCAGGATTGCTTATTTTGCACGTTGTCGCAGTATCCTATCGTATGGAATATTCATATGGGTTAACTCGTCAGCAGCGGAACATGTGTTTATGATGCAAAAAAGAGCAATAAGGACATTGTGTCCGTAGGTCCAAGAAAAAACTGCCCTGATGTGTTCGAGGCCAATGGGATACTTGGGTACCTTTCCAGCCACATTCTTCTTCAGTATATGTATTCAAAATATCCAGTGAATGATGAAGCTCCCAACATCAATACCAGGTGCAGGCATGTATTAAAAATACAGTTCCACAAAAAGGAGAAAACAAAGCAGATGTTTGATTACTTGGGAATCAAATTCCTCAGTTTTCTACCTAATGTTATTAAGATGCTCCCACTAACAAGATTACAGTAGGCACCACTGGATGTTATAAAACAAAAATCAAGGTGAAGGAATTTATTGGTGCTCTAAACTAATGTGCATAGTGTTACTTGTATTAATTCTTTGTAGTGTGTGTGTGAGTGCGTTAGGCAAAAGCTTTGGAAGGCAAGTTCCACTAGCCACAGACTTTTCTTATATATACGTAATTCATTGTAGTCATAATTTTGCTTTACTTTAACTCAATGTTTCTGAATGTACACAGACATTGACGCTACTATACTTAGTCGATAGGAATAGATAAGACATGCGTGAACACTTTCAGATACATATCTAAGCTATTTTCGCATTGAAGTTGTATTCATTTCCCTGTGCTTGATTTATCCACTGCTTATTCTTACGTTTGCTGAATTGAATTTTCTTTAAAATCGAATTGAACGCATAATTTTAGGTATTTCTTTTTTCACAATACTATTTAATATGTTGACTTTATTTTGTCACATATGTTACCACATATTCTAGAAGCTAAAAAAATTCTCGCCTCTCAAAATAAGTAATGCTACTTCGTTTTTGTTATTGGTGTTTCACACGTTTTCGTAGACGACTAAGAGTTATTTAGTAAAACAATATCAAAAACAATTCGTATTCATTTAGAAAAAAGAATTTTTGAAATCGGTCAATAAATAATGATATCACGAGTTCAAGTTATCTATTTTGTTGCTGAGTTTTGACTAGAACTGCATTTTAGGCTAAACATGGACACTCGCTATATATCTTAACTATTTCTATCTAGTAACTATATGCGATACTTATAAAGACAGTGACTTACCATGTACATTTGATGGTCAATAAAGTGTATATATCTATCTATCAGCAGAAATGAAATGTGTTGTAAGTCTTTAATTTAAAGATTTTATTCTAATTAACATTGTCTTAAGTCTTTTTTACAGTTTTACAAGAAATATATAATATGTGTAAATACACCTATACCTATATTCAGTATTAGTTTGTAACTTGAAATAAATTCAGTTAATCAAATATAGTTTCTTTTTTTCAAAAATGCTTGGACACATTGGTTAGTATTTCAAGTTGCAGTCTTTTAAAAAATCTATACAGTATGTACCATATGTGATAAATGACTTAATCGATAATTTCTTTAAATCAACCCTACGTTCTTGTTGACTATTTTTAAAGTTCTTACATGTGAAGTTGTAGAAAACCAGCAGATTTAAAATTTTTATTCATTGATAACTACACTTTTTTTTTCTTGCTTCCAACTCAAGATTTATAATAAAAATTAGAAATTTGGTGGTTTTGTATCGCTTGTTGTGTACTTTAAAAATAGTTAACAAAAAGCTAAGTTTGTCATTTACAAAAATTATCAATGACATTTGACACAAATTGTATAATACATTTTTGAAAAGATTGTAACTGAGAATATTATCAGACTCCGAGCATTTTTGAAAAAAGCAGAAGTAGATTAATTGGAATTCTCCCAAGTTACAAACTTGCACTGTATATATAATACATACAATTGCAGATAAGTTGCAAATGTAAGTTTTAATTTTACAACTTTGCTAGGCCCTTTTAAAATTGAAGCTTGCTGTAAGGTAACATTTGTAAGTATAAGGAAAGTTTGTAACAGCTCACTATAGTAAACTTGCAATAAGGTTACAAAAGAAATACTTGCATTTGTAAAATCACTGGGGGGAAGATTTGCCATTTGCAACAAACTTGCAGGAGGCTTTCTGCAAGTAATCTATCAAAATTACACTTGCTTTGCAAAAGATTCTGCAATGTTAATGCAATATTACCTTGCTCAGTGGGATGATTATAAATATTTTCTTTGTGGTCAAGTCATGGGCCCTAAATTCATTTCATGAGAATGTCTTTCTTCAGAGAATACATTATTACAGCTATGTGGAAGTTATGATTCAATTTTGAGCACTCTTTGGCTGATTTTCGTGAAAAAATTCGTTAATGAATTTTAAAGAGATTTCTTCAAATGAGGAAAAACTAGGCCTCCTAGAATCCATATCTGAGTTTAGTTCCAGTTTTCATCTGTTTACATATATACAGGGTAAAGCATTTCTAAGGTAAAGCTCAATGTAATTATTGTTATTATACAAGATACCAGAAAAAGTTGTATACGTTAATTATAGGGTGTCATAATATAGAGCTTCATCTTATAAAATTATTTTGATAACCACAGGATGGCTCATAAGTCGTTGGTGATACCTAAAATATTCTTTTCGAACTCCCTTATATTATTGCATTTTTTCATTTTTTATCAAAATATGATGCATGTTTGTAAAACAAAATCGATACGCAGTATGTGCGTTTTGGTAGCAAATTTTCATTAAATGCTTCAAATTTCAATAACTCAATTTGCTATTAACCCAAGGTTTGTTGGCCTGGGAACCAGTTCTTTCGGAAACATTTTAAGTTTTTTTTAAAATTTTCAAGCAATAAGTTATTTTCATCAAATATGGTACATTGTTTCTACTATATAGATTATACCGTTAACCAGATTGACGGCTGCTTGCATTAAAAAGACATATATGCTATTAAAAACATTTTAATGAAAATTTGCTTCCATAACGCACTTGATGCGTCCAGACTTTTGTTAGTTGGGCCAACTTCACTGAGACAGGGCTCGTATTACATAAATAACTATTATTTACTTACTATTACTAGAAGTGTAACTATGGTTTTTATTTCAACAGTTAAGTCCTCTTCTACTGAAGTGATAAATACACTTAACATCCTCAGCACATAAGTTGAATACACCAGTAAACATAACAAGATTTTCCATTCAAAAATTTTGTTAAATGTATCTGATAATTCTGCCAAAATTCTTCCATATTTCGTTATATCTTTTATAAAACTCTTCAAATAGTCTTTAGTATATTTATTGTGAACAAAAGCCTTGTATTTTGAAGAATAATTAGCAAAGACTATATTTATATTCTTAAGTCTGTCATAGAGCGACCAAATGGTTAAGGATATCACTGTAACTTGGGTGTAATTTAAAATATGAAAAATATAAGCCATTCGGTGAGTATTAAAATAGGTTTCACGATATACATAAACATTTGTGTAGTATCTCACACAAACAAATGACAGATAAATCAAAATGGCTACAACTTTTTCAGCTGTAACGTGCTTTTGTGTTACGTTCTTAATTTCAAGATCTTGGTCGATTTTCTCCAGAATTGATAAGAATCCTGACCAAGTTTCACTATCTATATAAATACATTTGACGCAGTTGTAGCAAAACAGAACTAAAGACAAAGAAATATACATAATATTGATTATTCTCACGATATATAGGTCGTTGCCACTATCGCTTGTATCAAAATCTCCGTAAAATTTTATTAAATAAATAGAAAACGTTAATATACCCAATGATAATATAGTCATAAGACCCTTCATCCAAAGTGAACTTATAGCTCTCTTGTTTTTATAATTATATAATGGTAAGAATAGCGAATAGCTGAAAATTTTAAAGCACAGTTTTTCCATTTTATCACCCCAGCGCAAGTTTAGGTTTGAGGCATTTTTCTACAATTACTTTCGACGCAATGTAATGAAATTCAAAGCAAGCAATATTAGATATTGCATAACAACCTATTATATCTATTAGATTAATCATTTCTTTAATTATCTAAGTACTTCATAACGTGTACGTGAACTTGAAACAAACATCCCACTAAGCATGGTAACTTACAAATGGTTACCGCAACGTTAGATAATTTACCTTAAGCAAGTTAAGTTTGCAACATTTCTAAATGTTTGCAGCCAAAAAACCAATGCAAACTTACAAATGAAACTTTAACATAACTTTCAAATGTAATATCTTCTTTGCCGGCTTGTTGTTTTTCTCCATTTGTAAGCTCACGTAAAGTTACAATTGTAATGTTTCTGAAAGTTTGTTTTAATTTGTAAACATTTATTTGAGTTCCCTCCGATTTCGTGATCGTGTATATTCGATCGTATGTCATCGTCGTCCAATAGCAACATAGCAACACCAACTCCAACAGCGAACTGACTCGTGACAAAGCGCCCAGCAATAATGATTAATGGCAGATTGTTGTTTACATTTATGATATGCAGTTATTTGATCTATGTCTATTTATTTTTCTGGAAGTTTTAAAGATTTGACAATCTTATTGTAGCCTGAATTGTTAGATTTTTGGTGTAATTAAGTAATTCGTTGTCTGGAGTGTGGATAATGAAACATGGAGTATATCGACAAACATGTCAGGTAAGAATCCCTAAAACATCTATATACTAAATACATACTAGAATTAGTCACTTTTCTGTAGCATAATTAAATTTTAGCATGTCGCTATTGGTCAATTATTCTAAAATGGCTGTTCCTATTTATATTTTTGTTTCTTTTTATGAAATCTACTCACCGAGAAGAAAACCTAATTAATAAATAGGAATTTTGTTATGTCCTTAGAAGCAGCCTGGAGATGTCTTACCTGGTCAAACCAATTCATTTTAAAACGTTAAACATGATTGACCTATGGAAGCACGAGGCTTATCTAGAGCAATTGACATCATAAGAACAGTGGAATAGTACAATACCTATCAAGCTGCCAGGATTAGTTATTTTGCACATTGTCGCAGTATCCTATCGTATGGAACATTTATATGGGTTAACTCGTCAGCAACGGAACATGTGTTTATCATGCAAAAAATAGCAATAAGGACATTGTGTGCGTAGGTCCAAGAAAAAGCTGCTCTGATGTGTTCGAGGCCAATGGGATATTTAGGTACCCTCCCAGCCATATACTTCTTCAGTATATGTATTCAAAATATCCAGTGAATGATGGAGCTTGCAACATCAATACCAGGTGCAGGCTTGAATTAAAAATACAGTTGCACAAAAAGGAGAAAACAAAGCAGATCTTTGATTACTTGGGAATCGAATTTCTCAGTTTTCTACCTAATATTATTAAGATGCTCCCACTAACAAGATTTAAGTAGCCACTAGTGGATGTTATAAAACAAAAAACCAAGGTGAAAGAATTTATTGGTGCTCTAAACTAATGTGTACAGTGTTACACACTATTTGTATTCATTCTTTGTAGTGTGTGTGGCTGTGTGTGTGCGTTAGGGAAAAGCTTTGGAATGCAAGTTCCACTAGCCACAGACTTTTTTTTTATATATACGTAATTCATTGTAGTCAAAAAAAAATTTTTAACTCAATGTTTCTGAAGGTACACAGACATTGACGGTACTATACTCATGATATAATGACTTAGAAGAGATATGATATTGCGCATATGCCCCGCCCCCTGCTATGACGTCACGCGGTGAGTAACGTTACAGAAGTCCAACTACACACTTAAAACAAAGTCATTCTCAATGAAAAAGTTTCCATACGTCAGTTTAATGCGGTTGAAGTTACGCCTATATTGTCTTTTTCAGATAATATAGATCGCAGCATTAAATTTAATCTTTTTCGTTTTTATTACTTCCAACTATATGCACTTAAATATTAGTAAAATACGTAATTTGTTAAGAGGTTGTGATGAAACGTCAAACCCCACTATGTACGACAGCATATAATTGTTGCATTGGACTCACCACTTGACACCATGCGCGTGACAGGTCTAAAAATATGTAGTCCGAATATCATATCTCTCGTTATTTGTATCATGACTATACTTACTCGATAGGGATAGTTAAGACATATGTCCAGCAATAGCCTTGGCTATATTACTAGACGTGCCCATGTCATTTAGCTGACATTGGCCTATAAATACAACATGCACAAATGCTGGTTACCCGGCAACACCGAGATATAAGGACTCGGGTCTCTGACGTAATGGTCGCGTGACGTAAGCAGAGCGAGGTACGTTTGGTATGCCCGCTTGTACGCTGCTATTAGACAACAACGTGTCAAGGTGTTGTTTTGTTTATATTTCGTGTGTTATAACTATCTTTTTGCTGGAGATAGTGAGAATTTGTGTGATATTCTTGTGTTGTGGTGTGTTTTAGCAGTGTTACCGGTATATTAACAATGCTGTATTCCTGTTGTGTACCGCGATGTTGCGGAAATTACAAAAATGGACCGAAGGTACACTTGTTTCCTTCCAACGTACGTCGCCATGTCTGCTAAATGGGTTGCAGCTATTCACAGGGAGAATTTGTCGCCAACGAAGTCCAGCAGAGTCTGTGAGTTGCATTTTGTTAAAGAAAATATAATAAATTGTTCTACTGCAACGGATTCACAAACCGGCGTAACCATAACCTCACATTTAAATATTGCTAGATTAAAACGGAACTAAAATTAATAAATCCAAAGAAACTGCAGACTTCATTAATATAATAGTTACATGGTGGAAAATCGTTAACCCCTCTTAAAAGGAAACGCTTAAATGACGATTTCCAAGAGACTTTAGACGCAGAAACTTTTCTTTGCGATAAAAAAATTCTCTTTTTGAATCAAATGTTAAACTGGCTAGAAAACTGGAAAACTAAGCCTTTTTCTAATTAATTGAGTACTCAGACTCATACAGCATTAACGCACACAGTGTATGGAATGACAGAAGTTATACAGTATTGTTTCAGTGAACTTAAAATGAACTATGTCATTAGGCAAATTTCAAACAGACGATTTAGAAAATAGATTTGGTCGCTATAGGCAACTTGCGTGCGGGCAATATCATATTTCTTTGCGACAGTTGTATGAATCAGAAAAAAGGCTCAGAATTCAATCATTATTAACTCTAAAACCGCGTACTTTCGGCAATATTCAAATTAAGCAGTTTTGCGAACATATTGAGGTCCCTGACGAAATTGAAGAAAAGCATTCATTTAATCCTGAAATTGTGGTGACTGAAACCGATGTAGATGATATCAGTTATCACTTATTTAGCAGGTTACTGTTGTTATATTGCGCGAAAAAGAATTCAGTGTGAAATATGTCCGGAAAATATCATTTATAATGATGAAATCAGTGTTGAAGATAACTAAAAGTGTCAGAATTTGAGTTACAAATTAATTTAAATAATATTGAACCCTATAATAAATAAATTTAAAGGCGCCCAACAATATAAGCATATATAATTTGAGATTCATAAGTATAGATTTAATGTCCGTTACAATACTAGGTATACAAATATTACAAACACATTACACAAAATATAACTAAACTATACATAAATACACAATATAAAAATTATACGATATATATATATATATATATATATATATATATATATATATATATATATATATATATATATATATATATATATATATATATATTATATATATATATATATATATATATATATATATATATATATATATATATATACTTCAGCAGGGAATCGCAGCTGGCGAGTCGATATTTTGTGGATAGTACATCGAGGACGGTTAAAATCTAAGTTTTCGACCTCATCTCGACAGGAGTTTTTTCGCCATATTGGATTTAGGACTTTACGAGGCATTTTAGGAAAAACGATTAAGAGATTCCATGGATCAAAAACAGCCATCTCCAAAAAATTAAAAAATTAGGTAATAATAATTAATATAATACAATTATATATATATATATATATATATATATATATATATATATATATATATATATATATATATATATATATATATATATATATATATATATCGGCCCAAAATATGTTCTGCAGGTTATCTAATGTATATGAATCACTGAACTACAGCCTGTATGTGCATGGTAAATCAAGCGCGTGTTTGTGTGTTCTGTTATACTTACGATTGTAGCAATTATGATGAACGCCTTGTACCTACTGAACATCTGATATGGACTCACTGGTGTTATAAACACGATTAGACATCTCAACACGTAAAGGGCAGCGCCCAACAGCAGAAGCATCATTTGCCATCCAAACATCGCATTTATAGACTCCACAGCTTCTTTTAGTTTCAAGTCACATATTGAAATAACTTCTAAAAACTTTATGGCCAGAATATGTTTCTGACTGTTTCTACCAAATAACACTATTTTCTCAGAGTCGTTGAATTGCTCAAGAAAAAGTATGTTAATTCTTTTGTAGAGGTCTGTGATAGAGACGATCATTAAAGTAATCGCTGTTAGTGTTGTAAAATAAAAACTATGAAAAATCGAAGACAACAAAACAAGATGGAGGTCACGTCCTTTGTAGTAGAGATAAACATTCAATGAAATTCTAGCCGCAGTAAGGAATATGAACGCCCCAAGAAGTAATTGCTTCAGCCTTTGCGGTCTTCTCTGGTAATTTCCGTTGCAATGATTCGTATTAAGCAGCTGATTAACATCTGCTAACGCTGATATAAATTTAGACCAATGTTTTCTATTTGCGAAAATTGAATTGTAACTAGTTAAACCGAAAAGTATAACTCGTAGAGGTATGTCCATTCTAGCCAGTATTGTTCTAAAAAATAAGTCTGTGAAGATTTCGTTCAAGCTATGCGGTCTAAACATGCGATTCATGAAATATACTGAGAAAGAAAGTAATGCCAACGAGAGGATAATATGGAGAGTCTTGAGCACGGCTGAATCCGCCAGTTTACCTTTTCTGTAATCGTATTGAGGCACCTGCATCGTATACATAAAATACTTAAACAAAGATGCGTCCATTTTTTTTAATTAGAACTTTTTACGCTAAATTATTATATTAAGAACGTGCGCGTTTTGAGGACAAAGTAGGTCTAATGTTTTGCGTCATACTTACAACAATAATTAGATTAGTAGAGAGATAATATTGATGATGATATTAAAAGTGGGTTAACGTATTATTGTTTATTTTTATAGAATACAATAGAATGTTAGAAAAAAATATTGAAAATGTAATGAGAAAACAACGTAATAATGAAACAACGTGAAATACTAATCTATTATTGACCAGTCAATACACATGATGACTATCTCCTAGTTAATAAGATAGTTATTTCTGACGCAGCGAATGCATTATGGAAGCGAATTTTCATTAAAAATTGGTTTTTGTAACCTTAACACTTTCGCTGCGGAAAGCGCACATATGCGTCCCACCGGTACTTCAGTATGTGCGTAAGGCCAACAACACCGAGATATAAGGACCCGGCTCTCTGACGTAATGATCGCGTGACGTAAGCACAGCGAGGTATTCCCGCTTGTACGCCGTGTCAAGGTGTTGTTTTGTGTATATTTCGTGTGTTTTCTCCCTTTTTCCTGGAGATAGTGAGAATTTGTGTGATATTCTTGTGTTGTGGTGCGTTTTGGCAGTATTACCTGTATATTAACAATGCCATATTCGTGTTGTGTGCCGCGATGTCGCGGAAATTTTAAAAATGGGACTAAGGTACACTTGTTTCGTTTTCCAACGGACGTCGCTATGTTTGCTAAATGGGTTAGAGCTATTCACCGGCAGAATTTTTCGCCAACGAAGTCCAGCAGAGTCTGCGAGTTGCATTTTGTTAAAGAAAATATAATAAATTGATCTATTGCAACGGATTCACAAACCGGTCTGACCATAACCTTACATTTAAAAATTCATAGACTAAAACGTAATGCTGTACCCTCTCAACTCCCCAATTGCCCTTCTTATTTATCCAAAACTGTTCAATTGCGCCGAAGTCGCGATGAAAAAGTCCAAGAACTGGAAAATGAGAATTTTGCCAAGGCAATTAGAAATAGTAAAGTAGAATTTGAATCTTTGCAAAAATAATTTATGTACACTAATTTTAAAGAGTTTCTTGCAGTTTTAAACTTGTTTCATCTACCCGAAGGTTGGTTTAAAATTTGTGACGATCAAAGAGTTACATTGTTTAAATTAAAATATTCTCCTGGGCCTGTAATAACATATTCTGTAATAATAAATACTGACTTACAAGTTGAAACATTTTTGCGTGGCTGCGAAATACAAATTGCCCGAAATGACATTAAACCTGGCTTAACGGCTTTACTTCTAATAATATAAATGAAGTCAAAGATTTGTTATATAATATTGACAAAACTCTGAAGAAAATTATGCTGAAAAACGCGATGAAGTTTTCAATCATTTCAGCAATTCTTTAGCCATTATGGTTCAGCAACCTACTTACTTTCCTCGCATCCCAACACACAGCTCAAATTCCTTGGATCTCCTTCTTACTACAAATCCTGACGGCTATAAGATATCAGTCACCGCCCCCCTGGGTCGCTCAACCACGGCATGGTCACTGCTTCCTGCGCAATGCAACCCGAGGTCACACAGTCATCACACCCACGTATCGTTTGGCACTACAACTCCGCGAACTGGGACGAAATGCGAAATTACTTTTCCTCATTTCTATGGGCGTCTGTCTGCTTCTCTCATCCTGACCCCTCTGATATCTCACAAAACGTCACCGAAATTATCCAAGCTGGTATGGAATTATTTATTCCACGTACACAGAAAACCTCTGCAGCCACTCAAAAGCCCTGGTTCTCTAAATCCTGTGACAAGGCCAGACTTGAAAAGGTCAAAGCTCACAAAAAGCTTCTACACAATCCCAATCAAGAAAACTGCCCAGCATTTAACGACGCAAGAAACCGCTATGTCCGCATTCTCTCTGAGGCAAAAAACTGCTGCTGCCGCTTCTACACTCGCTATCCTGGACTCCATTCAGAAGAGAGCTATACGTCTCATCGGTGACCGTACCCTCACCCAAAGGCTGCCATATCTTGCCTACCGACGTGCCGTTGGTGACCTATCGCTATTTTATAGATATCTGCACGGGCACTGCTCAGAGGAGCTTTCTTCCATAGTTCCTCCACCTGCTGCCCCCAACAGATCTACCAGGGGAACAGAGCGAATGCACCCTTTTACTGTCCAAGTCACCAGACATAGAACATCTTGTTACGCCCGCTCTTTTGTCCCGAGGACCTCCAAGTTGTGGAATTCCTTGCCGGCACATGTTTTTCCTTCTCCCCCGAACCTCCAAACCTTCAAGTCCAGAATTAACAAGTTTCCTCTTTCCTCCTTGTCGACACCCACGGTACGATAGTATCTAGGCTGTAAGCCCTCGTGGTGTCTTGTTGAAATTAAAAATTAACATAAGATTTTGCAAAGAAATTATTTTCATAAGGATGATTGATTTTTTCCCTCTTTTTTCTGTGTTATATGTTAATTAGCTTTATTACAAGCAAAATGGCATGTAAAAAAAACTAAACTGAGAATATCTCAAAACTGTGTTTTTGCACATACAGTGTGTAAAAGCCAAATGGAATAAATTCATTATTTCGGTTACTGTACATTCTTATAAAAAATCCCGAAACACGTTAAATTTAAATTATAAATTGATATTTATCAACTTGAAAATGCGATCCCTACCTTCAACCCCCTTCGAATGACAGGTACAACCCCAAATTTTTTAAAGGGGAAGTATAGGCTTGTGATGTGTCGTTTGAAAGGTCTGTTCATTCTCTATTCAAAAATGTTATCGTTTTCAAGTTTGTTGCAACAATTAAGATAGAATAAAATAAAATCATGTGGTTACCAAAATTCGCTACAGTACAAAAAAATAAATAAAATGTAATAAAATGTAAAACACTAAAAAGAACTATAAATGTCAATGAAGTAGATGTTCAAAATGTTCACCGCGAACTTCTTGGCAACACCCTAATCGTAAATAAAACTGTCTTCTAACATTATTTAACATATCAGTCGTGATCGACCTAATCGCAAGCGCTATTCGTTCTTTTAACTCATTTAAATCAAAAGGTTTTGTTTTGTACATATTGCTCTTCACATATCCCCATAAAAAGAAATCTAATAAGGTAAGATCAGGTGATCACGCTGGCCATTCTGTCGATCTTCGCCTCCCTATCCACCGATTAGGAAATATTGCATCGAGGTACTGCCGGACATTGAGTTGTTTATGCGGTGGTGCTCCATCCTGCTGAAACCATATCGTATTCACTGGAACTTGAGGGTCTCCTGGATCAGGATCTAAATTTGCCAAAGTTGGAATGACATCATTTTGAAGTAGTGCTAAATAATTATCGCCATTCAAATTACCCTTAATGAAAAAGGGTCCAATGATATGGTTTACAACAATGCCAGCCCAAACATTAACCTTCTGAGGGTATTGCGTGTGTTTTTCTCTCATTCAGTGAGGATTTGTCGTTGTCCAGTAGCGACAATTTTGCCAATTAGCATGACCGTTAAGTGAAAAATGCACTCATCAGAAAACATAACGAATAACGTCTTCTAATTGGATAATATTGTCATCGATGTCCATCATTCACTCACAAAAATAAGTTCTCCTATCATAATCATCTTCCATGAGCTCTTGAGTAGGTATCATTTTATAGGGATGCATTTTATTTTATTTTAATATGTTATCTATCGATGCATGGCTAACATTAAATGTAGTGGATGCCTGTCTAGCCGGTGTATGTGGGTTTTCCACAAATTTAAGCATAACATATAATTTGATTTCATCACTGGCTGCTTTTTTTATCTGCCTTACATGACCAAACTCGCGAAAGTGCTTCTCTATTTTACAAATTGTTCCTTGGGATATAGGCGGTAAATCAGGAAATTCCTCATGAAATAGGCGAGTTACTTCATGTTGTGTTCGGGTTTTATCTCCGTAACCAATCAATTGTATAACTGTTATTTTATGCATTTCCGTTTATCTAACAATTTTTCAGAATTGAAGTTAACGAAATTCAAACTAAAATTATAATACTAACAATTTAAATGAAAACTTATAATTACAAAACAATTTGTTTAAGCGTTTTAAACAAACTAACCTTGCCTCGGAAACTCTTTAATGTATTTTTAATGGATACAATGTGAAAAGCACATTACTATGGTTTTTGCTTACTTTCTTATCTTCAAAACCTAAACGGGAAATAAGTTTTGAGTATACTAATTACAATATTGTAATAAGTTTTGTGTATTTTATAGCGAATTTCGGGCACCACATGATTGTATTTTATTCTATCTTAATTGTTGCAATAAACTTGGAAACGATAACATTTTTGAATATAGAATGAACAGACCTTTCAAACGACACATCACAAGCCTATACTTCCCCTTTAAAAAATTTGGGGTTGTACCTGTCATTCGAAGGGGGTTGAAGGTAGGAATCGCATTTACACATTGAAAAATGTCAATTTATAATTTAAATTTGATGTTTTTCAGGATTTTTTATAATAATGTACAGGGCGATTCTTTATAATGTCGCCCCCCTTTAACTTTGTTATTTTAAGTGTCCCAAAAAAATTGAAAGTATGGTTATGTAGGTGCTAAAAAATACTTTGTTCTACGTATAAAAAAAATTTGAAAAATGATCAGTATACAGGGAAAACCTAAAAGTTCATTTTTTTTCAATGGATCACCCTATATATGAATTTATTTTTCGATTTCTCGTAAAATTCTTAGCATAATTTATATAACATACCGTATAATAAAAATAGTTTTTGAAATATTCGCATTTGAAACGTTATCATCGCAAATTTTGTTAAACCAAAACAACTGTTACAAATCAATAAATCCAACAATAAATAATATAACAAAAACAGTTTCTAATTAAATATAAAGATGCTCTACCGGGCCTCCATTTTCTTCAACACATTGTATAAGGGTTCTTTGCATTTTCTCTAATGAATCTGTTATGAATGCTGGGTTATTTTCATTTAAATTAATAATTTCATTCCGTATCAAATCTTTAAGATGATCGAGGTTTTCAATTTGGTGGTCGTATACACGGTTTTTTATATAACCCCAAAGAAACGCATCCATAGGTGTCAAATCGGGGCTGTTTGCAGGCCATTTAATTGGCGCATTTCTTCCGATCCATTCAGGAAACCTTTCATTTAGATAATTAAGCACAGCACGAATGTTGTGAGGGGGTGCTCCATCCTGTTGAAAAATTATATTTTGTAATATATTTAAAGGCAAATCGTCTAAATATTCTTCGAACACGTTTTCCAAGAAATCTAAATGGCGGCCTCCATTTAAAACAGCACCAAAAAAATAGGGACTGATAACTCGATCGTCCAGGATACCACACCATACATTCACTGATTGTCGCCCTTAGAACTTAAATTCCCTATAAGAATGTGGATTCTCTCTTGCCCATTGTCTGGTATTTTTTCGCTTAAACAGGCCACTAGTAGAAAAGGTAGACTCGTCAGTCCATAGAACTGTTTTCAAAAAATTGTTGTCTGTCTAGAATCAGTTGACAAAATGCGACCCGATCATCTTTTTGCATTTGCGTAAGCTTTGTAGTGGGTTTAATCTTATATGGCTTTAGATTCCATTTTCTTAACGTTCTTTGGACTTTACTATATGAAGTTCGCTGCATATTTTCTTGTGTTGCTTGTATTGTTTTTGAAATGTTTCTTATGGAATTGTTTGGATTCTCTTTTATAGCAAGTATATAAATATTCAATTCTGCATTTTCATCTACGTTCACAGCAGTTCTTTTTCTCCTTTGTAAATTTGACGTTTCTTGAAACTTCCTATATATAGATGTGAACGTTTTTCAAGTTGGGACATGCATACCGGGATTATCTTCTATCATATTTCTAATGGCAGTGTGACAATTTAAATTATTTTTAATATAATAATTTAAAATAACTTTTCTTTCTCTGTCTGAGTACGGCATTTTTACTTACTAAACAATACAACTATAACAATATTGACAGAATGTCACTGTCAGTTATTTGTTTTCAATTAAAAGCGTGATATCCTAGGACTTCTTGATTTGTAACAGTTGTTTAATAAAATATTTGATGATAACGTTTCAAATGTGAATATTTCAAAAACTATTCATTTTAAGTATATAGTATGTTATATAAATTATGCTTAGAATTTTACAAAGAATCGAAAAATAAATTCATATATAGGGTGTTGCATTGAAAAAAAATGAACTTTTTGGTTTTCCCTGTATACTGATCATTTTTCAAATTTTTTTATACGTAGAAAAAAAGTATTTTGTAGCACCTACATAACCATATTTTCAATTTTTTTTTGGGACACTTAAAATAACAAAGTTAAAGGGGGGCGACATTATAAAGAATCACCCGGTACAGTAACCGGAATAATGAATTCATTCCATTTGGCTTTTACACACTGTATACTGTTTTTCCTTGGCAGGCAAGAGTACACTTTAGACCTAATTTCTTAACACCAAGATTGGGCGATGCAGACCCTGCAAAATGGAGCAAATGAAGTGTTTGTGGTAATCCTGTGTTTAAAGTGCCTCTTTAGTAAACATACAATTCGAGCAAAATCGGAACGTAAACTGGACGCGGGACGATGTGCACTGTTGCCAGATGAGTATAAGCAAGGGTCATTTTAAATATAGAAGGCAATCAAGGGGTGAACAAATGTTTTCATAATGTAAATAAATGATAGTATTGCGTCATGTACTTAGATCGATATTTGACATATTTTGCGGAAAGCAGTAGGAAAACGGAAATGTAAACAGTTAATTTTCAGCAATTGTGGTCTACGGGGAAAAACGTGATATAGAAGGAAATCAAGGGGTGAACAAATGTTTTTATAATTTTAATAAATTAAAATATGGCGTCATCTACATAAATCGATATTTGACATATTTTGCGGAAAGCAGTAGGAAAACGGAAATGTAAACAGTTAATTTTCAGCACTTGTGGCCTAGGGGGAAAAACGTGATATAGAAGGAAATCAAGTGGTGAACAAATGTTTTTATAATTTTAATAAATTAAAATATGGCGTCATCTACATAAATCGATATTTGACATATTTGGCGGAAATCAGTAGGAAAACGGAAATGTAAACAGTTAATTTTCAGCCTCAGGGGGAAAAACGTGTGCCTCTCCTCCCTTTTTTGGTACATCAGTAACATCAACAGAGGTTGTGCCATTGTGATTGAGCAAGGTAATCTGCACGTTCCACTATTCCCAGGGGGCGTAAAGCGGTCGGTCCCGTGCCCATGCGATGTTGGGCACGTTAAAGACCCAAATTCCCCAGACAGTGAGGTGAATGAATGACACTTTAGTAAAGTCAATGAAGCAATTTCCGTTGCGAATTGCCGATGATAAATACAACTGTATATGCTAATATCAAACGATAATCAGTATATTATTTCGAAAAATCGCAATGTAATCGCATGGTAATGAAGCAATTTCTACCAACAAGTGTCGATGATAGACAAAATGGACACAATTGCTCAAAATGGGCTTACCTTCGGAGTGTCTGTTTATATTTTACTTTCCAACCTTAAATGAGTAAGAAAAGTCAATGAAGCAATTTCCGTTGCGAATTGCCGATGATAAATACAACTGTATATGCTAATATCAAACGGTAACCAGTATATTATTTTGAAAAATCGCAATGTAATCGCATGGTAATGAAGCAATTTCTACCGACAAGTGTCGATGATAAACAAAACGGAGAAAATTGCTCAAAATGGGCTTACCTTCGAAGTGTCTGTTTATATTTTACTTTCTAACCTTAAATGAGTAAGAAAAGTCAATGAAGCAATTTCCGTTGCGAATTGCCGATGATAAATACAACTGTATATGCTAATATCAAACGGTAACCAGTAATTTTGGTGTGTAGTGTACCTTTTCAATCACAAACCTATGTACCACATTTGGTTGTCATAGCTTTTTTAATTTTTGACATAAAAATGTTTTCCTAATGAAAAGTTACAATTCTTTCGGAAAACCTCGTCCGATTATCCTGACTAACGACCTTATCCAAGCCATATAGAAAAGGATGGTACATGCCAAACTTTTTCAAAATCGGCACAATAATTTTTTTGTTCTCGGTGTGATTCATTAATACATACATACATACATACATATATATATATATATATATATATATATATATATATATATATATATATATATATATATAAAATGGAAACTGACCCCGGATATGGGTTCTTGGGGCCATAGTTCGCGCTTTTTTGCAAAAACTTTTTCATAAATCAAAAGTCGGGGTTTCCCCATTAGTAAATTTAAGGTTAGAAAGTAAAATATAAACAGACACTTCGAAGGTAAGCCCATTTCGTGCAATTTTCTCGGTTTTGTTTATCATCGACAGTTGTCGGTAGAAATTGCTTCATTACCATGCGATTACATTGCGATTTTTCAAAATAATATACTGGTTACCGTTTGCTATTAGCATATACAGTTGTATTTATCATCGGCAATTCGCAACGGAAATTGCATGGGCACGGGACCGACGGCTTTACGCCCCCTGGGAATAGTGGAACGTGCAGATTACCTTGCTCAATCACAATGGCACAACCTCTGTTGATGTTACTGATGTACCAAAAAAGGGAGGAGAGGCACACGTTTTTCCCCCTGAGGCTGAAAATTAACTGTTTACATTTCCGTTTTCCTACTGCTTTCCGCAAAATATGTCAAATATCGATTCATGTAGATGACGCCATATTTTAATTTATTAAAATTATAAAAACATTTGTTCACCCCTTGATTTCCTTCTATATCACGTTTTTCGCCCTAGGCCACAATTGCTGAAAATTAACTGTTTACATTTCCGTTTTCTACTGCTTTCCGCAAAATATGTCAAATATCGATTTATGTAGATGACGCCATATTTTAATTTATTAAAATTATAAAAACATTTGTTCACCCCTTGATTTCCTTCTATATCACGTTTTTCCCCCTAGACCACAATTGCTGAAAATTAACTGTTTACATTTCCGTTTTCCTACTGCTTTCCGCAAAATATGTCAAATATCGATTTATGTAGATGACGCCATATTTTAATTTATTAAAATTATAAAAACATTTGTTCACCCCTTGATTTCCTTCTATATCACGTTTTTCCCCCTAGACCACAATTGCTGAAAATTAACTGTTTACATTTCCGTTTTCCTACTGCTTTCCGCAAAATATGTCAAATATCGATTTATGTAGATGACGCCATATTTTAATTTATTAAAATTATAAAAACATTTGTTCACCCCTTGATTGCCTTCTATATTTAAAATGACCCTTGCTTATACTCATCTGGCAACAGTGCACAACATCCTGCGTCCAGTTCACGTTCCGATTTTGCCCGAATTGTATGTTTACTAAAGAGGCACTTTAAACACAGGATTACCGTGTTTGTTAAAGCCTAAATTCTCCTTTTATATTGAATAATTATAACAATCAATTCAAAAATAGAATGTACTTGTGATAATTATAGTACATATCAATATTAATCACATAACTAGCATTGTTTAAAAACCCAAACATCCATGTGTTTTATAATATGCAAATTTCTAATTGTAACTAATTAAATGTGCAATTCAATCCAACGTTCTCATAAGTATAGTTCCAGAAGCCTTTCGCAATATACGTTGATATAAAATAACACAAGCTTCTTCTCCTTGGAGCACCACGTCACACAAAGCACATCACATTTTGTGTTTATTGGTTTTGACAATTTGTTTTTACCCTACACTCACGAAATCACATAAGTGACATTATTATGATCACTTGTCACTATGTTTTGACTTAATATGCATCAATAACTGAAAATTCCTAACACTTTATACTTTATGTTATAAGTAATGTGGTTTTGTAAAAGTTGTTTCTCAAAACCTCCATAATCACAAAATAAATACTAACAAGGTCTCTCTCCAGGATGTTTTGATCGAATGTGCTTTTGTAGTAATTCTTCCACCAAAGTTCTATAATCACAAAATGAACACCGAAAAAGTCCTGCAAGCGTATGTTTGTTTCTAATATGCCTTTGTAAGTATCTTTTAACTACAGCGATATAATCACAGGAGTGGCATTGATAAAGGATTTTTTTGGTGTGCTGTGATGTAATGTGAATTTGCAGGTCTTTCTCTCTTACACTTCTATAATCACAATGTGAACACACAAAACGTCTTCCTAAAGAGTGCTTTAATTTAATGTGCGTTCGTAAGTTTTCGCTCTCTAAACTTTCATACTCACATAAAGGACATGGATAAAGTGTTTCTTTAGTGTGCTCTGAATTGATGTGTCTTTCAAAAAGTAGTTTTGATGTGCTTCTATAATCACACACTGAGCACAGATAAAACCTTTCGTCACAGTGCTTTATCCTAATATGTCTTTGTAAGTTTACTTCCTCTATAGTAGTATAATCGCATGATAAACATTTATAAGGTTCAGCCTGCTTCGATTGGTAAATGTGATTTCGTATGTGTCCTTTCTGTACGTTTTTGTAATTACACAAAGGACATTGATAAGGCCTCTCTTTATAATGACCCGTTAAAAGATGTATCAACAAACGTTTTTCAGATGTAACACTTAAACCACATTTACGACATTCATAGGAGGTGGTCTTTATTGTATAAGATTGCTCTTCTTTCAAATCCGGTGGTAAATGAGGCTGATCCAAATCATGTTCTTCGATTTCCAGTTTAACAGAGTTGTTTAACTTATCTTCTAGTTTTTCCTCCCGATCAACTTTAACTGGAAAATTGCACTCTTGATGAGCAGAATCTGTTTTAACTATTATATCTTCATTGTAACTTGCACCATAACCTTGACTCTGTTCTATATATGTCGATGAAGTATTTTTATAAACGTTTTTCTGGCTTTCATTCTCTTCCATAATGAGTATAATTTATTTGGTAATCCTGTATTTAAGACACCTCTTTTTTCAAAACCAGTATCAAGTATCAACTTAATTATTACTAGTGATGGGTTGTTATTTAATAATATGTTATTTTTTAACTGTTGTCGAGCCGCAACAGTAACAACCTGTTATGGATATATACAAATAACAAATAACTGGTACAGGGGAGAGGATGCTGTTGCGCTTTACACTAGAACTCGGAGTCGTATATGTTTCTGTTGTCGTATCTGTTTCTGTTGCACTGCAACTAGCTACGATGAATCAACTTCTGTTTTCATCCGCAACTGTTATAACAGGATGAATGGACATGAGACTGGGAATGGGGTAGAGAGTATAGAGCGGACTTTACTTCATAACATACTACTTTATACTAGTGTGCTCACAGCTTTGGGAACGTAGGGTCGTCGGTACAATGAAACTGTTAAATTTTGACAGGTTGTTGATTCACACAAAACATACACATATATTTACAATTTATAAACAAACACAAAATATGAAAAATCTAAATAAAATCAACGATGTTTCTTTTTTTCTTTGAGAAAAATTGTCTTACACTAAAAAATACTTTTCTAACAAAACACTTTTAAAGTTCTGAGTTTTTGTTGATGAACATTATTTGACTGACTTTGGTCGACGAAAGTCTGTTACGGCGGTCACTTAAAATTTGTCCTCTTTTAGAAAAAAGTCTTTCGCACGGAACAGACGTAGCGACAGTCCCAAACTTCTCCTTCACCATTTTACTTAAATGTGGATATTCATAAGAATGAATTTTCCACCATTTAAGTGGATCTCCATTTCTAGGCAAAAGCGGTTCGTTGTTTGCACAGTTTTTAAAAACGTACTGATTAAGATGACCGGTGAGTCACCGGCGGTGAACCGAGAATCGAAAATGTAACTAGAGATCCTTCTAACAAAAAATAAAAGCGTAATGTAAGAAAGAACCATATGTGCAGAATAAAGGCAAATTTCTTTACCGAAATTTTATGAGAGGTGCAGCATGTTGGAGCTTCCGGTTTTGCGGAAACTCCATCAACTTTCATTATTCAAATGGAACACCTTTTATATTACCTCATTTTATTAATATTACAAGTCATGCTTGTAAAAAGTGAGCTAAGTTTCCTTCACTTCTGACATTTATGGTCGCTAAAAAATTCGTTCTTAATTTTTCAATATGTGAAAGGCTGTATATGTAGCAACTGAAAATTATTAAAAATGAACTATATCACTGTAAAAATAAAATCAGGTCACTGCGTATATAAAAAAATTATCACAGTCGTTGACGTAAACTCAATCTTCATTAGATAACTCGATATGCAGATGGCATTTTTGTTTTAAGAAAAAACTGATATGTATACAAACGTACAGTTATGCTTTAACGTGAGTCCTTAGGTATTATATTATATTAGGTACTTTCTTTGCTCATTCTTCTTTGCCTTATGTAACTGATAAATGAATATTCCTTTTTACTTTTCACTTTGGAAATCTAAGAAATGGGTCCGATTTTTAACATCTTTTTTTATTACTACTGCAAAATAAAAAATCGCTGAAACTTAAAAAATCTCAGAAACAGTACCAATTTTAATGAAATTATAAAAATATTTCCTGTACCCGGTATAGTTGAAACCAGACACACTTCGTCCTATAGGTAGAGAGAAAAAAATTAGTTTTAATTTTAAAAAAATTATTTATTTTATTTTTTGCTTACAATAATTCATGTATTTCATATAAGTCTCATTTTCAAGGAAAAGATGGCTATAGAGGTTTTCAAGCTCAATACTTAACGAATACTTAATTAGTAAAGAAAATTCGAAAGAAATTCTGCATTGTTGAATTTTTTACCAAATTATTATTAGTGATGAATACCCACAAAAAAACTCCATCATTTTTTTAATAAAAAAATAATTAATTGTTTTAAACATAATACAATAATATTTTTTATTTTAAACATTACCCAACTACACCATCGGACGGGTTCAGCTACTGTTACTACGTCTACGTGGAATTTTTAATAATTCATAATTCATACTGTTATTTCCACCTGTTATATTTAACTGTTTTTTCTAAATAACAGTAACAGGTGCGACCTATTAAAGCAATATAACAGTTTTTCCCATCACTAATTATTACTCCTCTTAATAAATGTCCATAGATTTATATTCCACCATTCGCCTTCTATGATCGCTTGCTATACAGCAACATTTGCTGGTTCGTTTATTACTCAATGATCACTTACTCAATGATCACTTATTTACACCGCACTTTGGCCAATATGGTTCAGCAACCTACTTACTTTCCTCGTATCCCAACACACAGCTCAAATCCCTTGGATCTCCTTCTTACTACAAATCCTGAATGCTATAAGATATCAGTCACCGCCCCCCTTGGTCGCTCAGACCACGGCATGGTCACTGCTTCCTGTGCAATGCAACCCGAGGTCACAGAGTCATCACACCCACGTATCGTTTGGCACTACAACTCCGCAAACTGGGACGAAATGCGGGATTACTTTTCCTCATTTCCATGGGCGTCTGTCTGCTTCTCTCATCCTGACCCCTCTGATATCTCAGAAAACGTCACCGAAATTATCCAAGCTGGCATGGAATTATTTATTCCACGTACACAGAAAACCTCTTCAGCCACTCAAAAGCTCTGGTTCTCTAAATCCTGTGACAAGGCCAGACTTGAAAAGGTCAAAGCTCACAAAACGCTTCTACACAATCCCAGTCAAGAAAATCGTCAAGCATTCAACGACGCAAGAAACCGCTATGTCCGCATTCTTTCTGAGGCAAAAAACTCGTTTAATTGTGGATGGCCATTCCTCTAAACTGTATCCAATTAATGCAGGAGTTCCTCAAGGTTCAGCTTTAGCCCCTACTTTGTTTCTTCTCCACATCAATGACCTCCTCTCTAGCACATCCAACCCAGTTCACAGTTACGCGGACGACAGCACCCTACACTCAAACATACAATATTCTAAGCCTGTCTCTTTAGCCCAATTAGATGAGGATCGCAGACTCATGGAGAGTTCTGTCTCCGTAGACCTCCAAAAAATATTAGACTGGGGAAGTAGAAATCTTGTACAATTCAACCCCACCAAAACTAAGTCTTGCTTTCTTTCTCACAAGAGATACAGCAGCCCTAGACCCATCACAATGAACAACCAAGTTATTCAAAGTAATGAGTCCTTTTCTCTTGTTGGCATTTCTGTGGATCGAAATCTTAATTGGCATCAACATGTTACATCAATTGCAGAAGCGGCTGCTAAGAAATTGGGTTTCCTCTTCCGGGCTCGCAAATACTTTTCACCAACTAATCTCTATACCTTATACACTTCACAAATAAGGCCAAACCTCGAATACTGCTCCCACATCTGGGGTGCAGCAGCCTCTTCTACACTCGCTATCCTGGACTCCATTCAAAAGAGAGCTATACGTCTCATCGGTGACCCTACCCTCACCCAAAGGCTTCCATCCCTTGCCCACCGACGTGCCGTTGGTGACCTCTCTCTCTTTTATAGATATCTGCACGGGCACTGCTCAGAGGAGCTTTCCTCCATAATTCCCCCACCTGCTGTCCCCAGCAGATCTACCAGGGGAACAGAGCGAATGCACCCTTTTACTGTCCAGGTCACCAGACATAGAACATCTTGTTATGCCCGCTCTTTTGTCCCGAGGACTTCCAAGTTGTGGAATTCCTTGCCGGCACATGTTTTTCCTTCTCCTCCGAACCTCCAAACCTTCAAGTCCAGAATTAACAAGTTGCCTCTTTCCTCCTTGTCAACACCCACGGTACGATAGTATTTAGGCTGTAAGCCCTCGTGGTGTGTTGTTGACATAAAAAAAAAAAAAAAAAAACTAATCAATACTGAACTAACTTACTCTGCGCACCGCTCGTCTATTTATACTGTCCATAGAGATTCTAGACCTTCTACACCAACGATTATGCACTAGAGAGGATAACTTAATTCCTATGCTGCTGTATTAGAGTCGGACCGATTGGACGTGACGTCAGAGCTGGTGCAGAATCGTATTTGCTCTATAAGAGACCGCGTATTTTCTCTAGTTTTCGTCAGTTTTCGTGATTGTTTGTTGCATTTTGTGAATGGTCTTTGTGGATTTTTAATACAGTGATTTGTAAAATAGAATTTTGTGGCTTTAAAAACTATATTTTTGTGTATTATTAAACTTTAAGAGACTGACTTCCCAACCGAACTTTTGTGTTTTGGTGGTAGTCTTTTTCAGTATTTTAGGTTGTTTCTGTAGGTAAATAATTTTCACAACTAAGAATTTTTATTTTAAATACCCAGAAAGTGTTTCATTGTTTTTTAAACTACGATGCCAGGACGCATTTGCGCTGTTGCTGTTTGTAAAAACAATTAGCCGACTTTAAAGAAGCTAGGCATGAATATTCTATTTCATTCTTTTCGGCGAGGTCCCAGAGTTGTTAGTAAACTAGCAAATAATAAAAAAAGATGACATGCCATTAAAACTTATTTATCAGTTTTGCAAGCTGAGAACTATAATGAGAATTAATTTCAATAATTTTAAAGCTCAAAGCATCAAAACTTTGAAAAGAAAAACTTCGACACAGGATAGCCAAAGAACAAAGGTTAGAAAATTAAATAAAATATTAAATTAACAAAAACTGAGTGTTTTTCGGAACCGAAGAATGAAAAAAAATTGTCTTAATCAAGTCTCTTATATTAAAAATATTTTTTTATTTGATTGAAGAAATTCTAATTCATGATTGAAGGTATCTATGAGATAAAACAACATTAATGATTTTAATTCTTTTAAATCATTTCTATTTTTATATGTAACTCTACTTGTACTATTTTTCCAATTTTAATTTATAATATTTTAATTTTTCTTCATTGTAATTTTTATCATATTTGTAGGCTGTATGTTTTTTATTCTTGTAAAGGAAACCACGCAATCTGACCTCTGTCAACTGAAACTGTGTAATTTTATGTATGTAAGAGCCTCGCTGGTTCAGAGGTAAGAACGTGTGCCTCTAAACCGAAGGGTACTGGGTTCGATCCCAGGGTACTCCTTTCACTTTTTCAGTACAAACTGTAACATTAACATCAACCGAGGTTCTGGCATTGTATTTGAGCAAGTTGAATGTCTGCATGTTCCGCCCTTCGGAGGGGGCGTCAAGCCGTCGGTCCCGTGTCCATGCGATGTTGGCCACGTTAAAGATCCCTACCCTCCTTACAGAAAGGCAGCGGTTCGGCAACATTTCCAGGATGGTGAGGAGAAACTGCTCCCTGGCGTCGGTGATTGGCCATAGTCGCGGAAATAGGCCGACGTTAAAGAAACAAAACACACACACATGTATATTAACAGATTGCGTAAATGTATGTTTTATATTACTAGATTACATGTTATAGATGATGAATTTTGACTAGGGTGATGAAGTTTTTTACTTGTATTAATAAAACTTAATACGATAAATAAAGTCTATCTCTCTTGCTCATCCCTTGCTAAGCAACAGACTATGATTCGTGTTAATTAAATTGCTTCTATAACAGTGGCGTCTCCTGACCAAAATGTTCGGGTGTGCGGTAACGAGTTGCTGTTAGTGGTGGTTTTAAAAATTATTAACACTAAATGTACATACATATATATATATATATATATATATATATATATATATATATATATATATATATATATATATATATATATATATATATATATATATATATATATATATATATATTCGACCTATATGGGAATGACACGTAGATAAATAAATTAATTTCCCACTGCAACACTAACAAATTAAAAAGTCACTTAAAACTTTAAAACACGAAAAGAACATGCAATTATTATCAAGCTCTTCTCTTCACACAAATTTGTGTTAGCGTTAGCACTGTCCGGAACGGGGTGAAAACTGTAAACATTAAAAGTAGTTCAATGTTAATATGGTACTAAATAATAAAATGTGTAAAAATCCTGGATGCAGTAAGTGCGTTATGGTAGTGAATTTTCATAGAAATGATCTGGCACAAAATATTTTATTATAATTTTTTTATCTTGCAACATAGAAATCTAAATTTTTGTGTATAGTTTACTTTTTATATCGTAAACCTACCTACCAAATTTGGTTATCTTATCTTTTTTATTTTTTGAGATACAAATTTTTTTCGAATAAAAACTCAAAATTTTCCCGGAAAACCTCGTCCGATTTTCCTGACTAACGAAATTATCCAAAACATTTACAGAAGGAAGGTACATGCCAAATTTTATCAAAATCGGCCGATTATATTTTGAGTTATCGGTGTAATACCTATGTATATATATATATATATATATATATATATATATATATATATATATATATATATATATATATATATATAGTTTATTGTTATATAAATAGTACAAAGCATCTTACAAATAAGTCTATACTTGTGACTGCAAATGATGCAATTTTGACTAAATTTTAATCTAAATGTCAATTGTTCTAAAGTTTTGTCATCTGATTTCTAATCTTCAAAATCACCTCACCTCATTATGTACCATTACAATTTCTAGAAATATGGATGGTACTTGAAATCAGTTTCTTCATTTTAATCAAAAATTTCTATATTTTAAAACTTGACTCAAATTAAATTCTTATATATAAAAATTGAAACTGACTCCGGATATGAGTTCTAGGGGTCCTAGTTCGCGCTCATTTGCAAACAATTTTTCAAAAGTCGAGATCTCCCCATTAGTGAATTTTTTCTACGAAAATTTACTAAAATGTATTATAGTCTTTGATTCTAGAATACTGTGGTCCAGGCAAGCGCAGTTTTAATGTTTGTAAATAATGCTATCACAACGTTTGTTAAACCGGCGTTCCATTCATTTGTCTTGAGCGGTATTTCTACCGCTCACTGCAGTGTTAAAATCAATGGTATTTTCCTCACTGTTTTAAACACATGGGTGGGGGACTGTATTGTATACCAATACAGCTCTGTCGAGTGAAGTTGTTCGGAAATAACAACGCATACCTAACCCGAATTCATTCCCAGTTGCTATTGACCTACTCATATTTTCTGAATGAAGACGTGGTGCCGACTTCATTCCAAGTCACTATTAACCGACTATTTATGAAATCAAATAAGTAAATTAAATCGATTGTCATAAAATATGTAGTGTAATTAGACTAAGGGAAAAAGAAATAAAACATATTTAACTGTGCACATTTTAATTATATTTTAGGGTGTGCGGCGCACACCTAGCTCACTAGGAGAAATCGCCACTGTTCTATAAACGTTAAAATATTATCAATTTATGGCAAGTAAAAGTGGAATTACAGAAAAAAGAAAACTGTGATTGTAGAAAAAGTATAACGTGTTACATGTGCAGAAATACAATTCCTCACTAGTTTGAATTGTGGAACTTGCTAATGCTCTTGCGACAACTTCAAACTCGTGAGAAATTTGCCACTTTCTGCACTTGTCCCACAACGTACTATTTTGTGAATTTTAGACGTTGCATGTATAAGCAGAGGATTTATCATGGTTTTGTATAATTTTGACAATTAAATCGAAGTTAGTATGCTCATTATTATGTAATAGTAAGAATCTAATAAATTGTCGGTGACCATTGGCAAAGATATTAAATTAGATACGTTAAATAAATATTACATATTTTGATTAGTTAAATTAAATAAGAAATTTGCTAAATATGATATAAATGATAATAAGTATCAAAATACTGGCATACAAAATTATCGCATGATTAATATTTTTTCTTCTTCAATAAAAAAATTACGTGGACCTTTTTAGTGAATTTTCTTTAAAAAAACTCACTAATGAGGAGATTCCGACTTTTGAATTTTGAAAAAAATTCTTCAAATGAGCGCTAATTAGGCCCTCCAGAAAACATATCCGGGGTCAGTTTAAATTTCTATATGTTTATATATATATATATATATATATATATATATATATATATATATATATATATATATATATATATATATATATATATATATATATATATATATCACACCGATAACTCAAAAAATAATAGACCGATTTTGATTAAATTTGGTGAAAAAATTCCTTTTGCAAATGGCTTGGATGAGTTCGTTATCCAGAAAAATCTACCCAGGTTTTCCCGGAAAATGTTGTGTTTTCTTTCGAAAAAAATTTATATCTCCGTAATTAACAAAGTAAGGGCACGCAGGTTTACATCCTTATGGGTAAGTTATCTACCAAAATTTAGCTATGTAGGTCAAAAGAAAAAAAAGTTATAGGCATTTAAAGAAAAATAAATTGGGGTTTTCCTCAAAACGTTAAAGTGGCGATTTAAAATGTCAAAATTGGCAACATTTAGGCAAAGAACTTGAATCTAATACGGGCTATAGAAATAAAATGTCTCAAGAAGGATGTTTTACAAACCCTAAAGTCTTAGTTTCAATCGTCATTGTCCTTCATTTTACTAAAATATTCCCAGAAAATTCATTTTAAATAGACCCTGTC
The DNA here is from genome assembly GCA_964006375.1 of Tillus elongatus. Lineage (NCBI taxonomy): Eukaryota > Metazoa > Arthropoda > Insecta > Coleoptera > Cleridae > Tillus > Tillus elongatus. Next base: position 12,941,353 of record OZ023268.1, on the reverse strand, counting down.
TCTGATGCTTGGCAGTAGCCTTAGCTATAGAGTTTATTGTTTAATGATATATAATTTTTGTCGAATTTTCGTAAAAAATCAATAAAGCTCAATATATCCGTTATTATATAAGATATGACAAAATTTTGTATATATTAATTATAGGGTGTCTTGAGCTACATCTTAAAATAATATTTCTACAATCACAGGCTGGCCCATATATCGTTGGTGATACAAATTTCCATTTTTTTTATCAAACACGCCTTATGTTATTGCATTTTTGCATTTTCCATCGAAATATAATGCATGTTTGTAAGAAAAGAAATTCTGGACGCAGAAAGTGCGTTATGGTAGCGAATTTTGATCAAATGTTTCATATTTGAACAGCTCAATTTGCTATTAACCTATAAGGTTGACCAAGAAACGTGTTTTTTCGGGAACACTTTAAGTTTACTTTTGGAAATTTTTGTACATTTTCACAGAATAAAGTTATTTTGATGAAACAAGGCACATTGTTTTTACTATATAGGTTATACTGGTAACCAAATTTGATGCCTGCTTTCTTAAAAAAACAACACATATTTGTTATTAAAAACATTTTTATGAAAATTCACTACCATAACGCACTTGCTGCGTCCAGATTTTTTTTTATCTTGGTCAACGACGCGACGCAAGAAAACGAGACACATCAAACTTTCATTGTTATCAAAATTTAATAAATCGTGGCTAATCCAGGTAATCTTACATTCCAACAATTCTTAATTTGATATCTGGTGATTGACCGTTATTTTGGTTTTAGAGCGTTCGCATTAGCGTAATTGTATTTGTCATTAAGTTTACTTTCATTTAGGTCATATGCATTTTTTTGTCCGATCCTCATAAAAAGAGTGGTGAGCAAAAATAAAACGACCAGTCATTTACAACAATGCATTTTAAATGAGTATCTGTTCCTTCAGCACCAGTTATGACGTCACGGCGACGACCTTGAAGCTGACAGATCTGAGGAATTAAGCCATCCTTCTCTGTTTATAATCGTTGCTTCTACACTATTCTACACCTGTCACTTCTGCGGTCCCTTCTGGAAATATCATTCCAAAGTGTACGCTCTTACCAACACACTTTATAATTGACATCTGACCATAGAAGCAACAAAGTCCATAAACGCACAAGAAAAATTTCTTGTTTACACCCCCCAAGGAAGTTTCGGGACCAGGAGCGAATAGGGGTGCTGGGCGGGGTAGGTAGTAAAAAGGAAATATGAGCAGAAAATGCGAAGAAAACTGCTTGAAAGGTATCTATTTGAAGCCATATCCCCATTAAACTCTGCCTACCCCGCACGTGCTCCCCTATTCGCCCCAGGTCATATAATAAAAACATTCATATTATCCAAGAACTATTGAAACAACTATAGCATTTTTTGGCGCTTAACGCTTTAATTTTTAATAATCTATAAAAATTGTAAAAACAACTTAGTACATTTATAAACCGTTGTTTTTAAAAGTTTATATATATATATATATATATATATATATATATATATATATATATATATATATATATATATATATATATATATATATATATATATATATATATATATATATATACATATCCAGTTAAAACAAACGGAATATGCTACATATAGATACAAATTTTTATAAAAGGGATAGAGAAGCTCTGTAATTCGCTATCTTGGGGCGTCCGCGTCCACCATATTGGATTTAGAACAATTATAATAGACATACTATATTGCATTGTCACCGGACTTGGCTACCATATATCAAAGCCTTACCTTAATTGGAACTAGTCGAAATTTGTATTACAAGATTTGTCTCGGACAGAGAAAGTCACCTAATAAAAGCATTATAAAAAACAGATTTTTTTATATTTTTTAAAACATTTCGATGACTATATGTGTATTTTATGCAGAGATTTTAATTAGAAGCTTAGGTCGTTGATCAAGCTAATTTTTTCAAGCATTTATTCAGGCTGGAGTGAATTTTTAAACTTATCATTGTTAAAGATCGGTTAGCAAGTTTCAATTTGGTCAGCAAATTACATAGTCATGTAAAATACCCCTAAATGAAGGTATTTTTTAGTCAACTTCCGGTGACGAGTTTAGTGTTACTACCAATGGTTATATATGTATTTTAAGCTCAGTCAGTTAAATAGTTTCGGCAGTAGTAACAATGAACTGAAATATGTCGAAAAGTTAACTACCCTAAATGAGGGTGTTTCTGTGTCAACTTCTGGTAGCAAATTAACAGTTATTAGTAATGATGATATGCAAATATAGGTACCTATATAGCTATCTGAGATGCATAGTTTTTCTGATAGCACTAACAAATGAAAAACGCCAAGAGTAAACTACCCTGGAATAAAAGTTTTTCTTTGAAACTTTGATAGCAGAAAAACATCATTAGGATGCAAAATGTAACATATCAAAGAAATCCTTAAACATTAAAGCGTTGGTCAGCAAGATTCAATTTGGTCATCAAATTATATTATTATATAAACTACCCCCAAATAGGGCTATATTTTTAAATCAGCTTCTGTGGTAGTAAAGCTTCTTATTCCTAGAAATTGTTATATATGTATTTTAAGTTCAGTCTGTTAAATAGCTTCGGCGGTAGTAGCAATAAAATGAAATATGTCAAGAGTAAAGTACCCCTAAATGAGGGTGTTTTTCTGTTAACGTCTGATAGCGAGTTAATCGTTGAAAGTACTGGTCGTATGTGCATTTTGGCCTTAATTGGTTTTATAGTTCGCCCGGTAGCAATGACCAACTGAAATATGGAGAGAATAAACTACCCCTAAATGGGAGTATTTTTAAGTCAGCTTCTGGTAGCGAGTGTATTGTACATAGTAGTGATTGCGTATGTATTTTAACATTAATCGGTTGGGTAGTTCTCCTGGTAGCAGTGATTAATTAATCAAATATGCCAAGAGTAACCTACCCGTAATTGGGGGTGTTTTTCAATCAACTTCTGATAGCGAGTTTATTGTTGATAGTAGTGATCGTATATATATTTGAACCCTAATCGGTACCATAGTTCTCCCGGTAGCAGTGATAACTCAAATATGGCAAGAGTTAAACTACCCATAAATTTTTTTCAGCCTACTTCTGGTAGTAAGTTTATTGTTCCTAGAAATGGTTATATGCTATTTTGACCTCAGTTAGTTAAATAGTTTCGGCGGTTGTGCCAATAAGCTGAGATATGTCAGGAGTAAACTACCCCCAAATAGGGGTATTTTTCATTCAACTTTTGGTAGCGAGCTGGCAGATACTAGTAATGATTATATGTAAATGTATAGTTTTGTCAGATTCATAGTTTTTCTGGTAGCACTAAAAAATGAACAATGCCAAGAGTAAACTACCCTTAAATAGAAAGATTTTCTTTGAAACTTTAGTAGAAAAAAGAGATTATCATTAGGTTGCAGAATTTTAAATATCAAAGAAATCCTTAAAGATTAAAGCGTCGGTTAGGAAGATTCAATTTGGTCAGCAAATTACATCCCCCCCTTTAAAAATAATTTTTTTATCATTATGGGCTACAATAAACAGTTTATTTTAAACAATTACGTTAATATATTTTATAAACATCATATTGGTCTAATAAAGTAGGTAAATAAACACTAATTCGTATTTTTCTGTACCTAAAACTATTTACTACAACGTGCATTAAAATATACATTTATAAAAAGATGACGTCACTCGCTTTGGGATTGAAGTTACGAGGTAACCTATAAGTTTTATAGATCGTTGAGTTCACCAGGCGCCAAACTAGTGTCAAAAAATGTTAACAAACGTCAACTCGCCAATGATAAAAGTAAAAACCATAGATAAATTAACTTTATCTATGGTAAAGAGTAATGAGTACTATCTATAATTCTATTTCTTATTCTTTCTTTATCTACTTTAGCATTATAATGGGTATGAGTAAAGACGAGTAAAGTAGAATAGTAGAAAGTAATGTCATTGGTAGGAAGTATGGTGATTCGAGATTTTTGTTTTGATCATTTAAGTTCATTATAATTATATATTTTATTAAATATGTTCAAAAAATATTAATCTACAGAAAGCTAAAGTATAAAATGGATAATATAGGAAGTAGCCAATTATCAGATGATGATAGTGATGATCCTATCGTAAAAGAGGTAAAACCATTATAAATTGAAAATTGTTGTTAGGTTATCCTTAACCTCCCATCATGTGTGTGTTTGTGTTCTTCTAAATAAGTGGATAATTCATTTATTGTTGTTGGCCCTACTCGCTGAAACCGTTCAATACTAAATACTAACGTAGAGACTATTTCTCTGGCTCTACAAGTGTTTGTTTTGTTTACATTTGTGAAGTCAGAGAAATAGTCTACATCTGTATTTATGTTGATAATTTTCTTTATAACTTACATAAAGGTTTCAATGTTTTTTAATATATTGCAGATACCTATTTTCCACTCTAAAAAACTGGAAGATTCTCTGTTTGTTTTTAACTATCCCCAGAGGCTACATTCTACAAATGAAATGAACATACGAAAATGTTTTTTTAAACCAGAGAACAAGGATGTCAAACTTGAAGTTGATATCGATACTGATTTACCTAATTTCGACGAAGTGAAAGCACAGGACATAGCGAGACAGGTAGATGGTGATCCAAGTACACGTAAGAATGATAAGGATGTTTTCTTTGAGAATAATTTGGCGGATAAAGTAATATACACATCTACTGAAGCTGATAATGAGCCAAATAATTATGCTGTAGGAACTTTTAATGGTAGAGAACTTCATCTGACTACTTTGAAAGGTAAATAATCATTATTCAAAATTTTCAATTGCAATTTTTTTTAACCTATAATTTCTAAATTAGTAGATTAATTTTAAATTGTTTTAAAAAAAATATGATCTCTTGCTATCATCTCGCAACCATGGCGTTGTAGATTGGGACATCCTGACGTTTCTGAGGGGAGCATGCGTATCAAAAATTGGGTAAAGGTTGAATATAGGGTAGAGACAAACTGTGCATGTGCAAATGACGTCACATCATGGAAAATGTAAATCGGTGTTGCCTGATATAAAAATTGTACTCTAAATTACATTACAAAAACGTAATGTAATTGTTTCGATTTATACTGAATGAAAATCAATTATTGAAATAATATCTAGATTAAAATATCTCTAAGTAATAATAATAATGATGGTAATGATAATAATAATTACTATTAGACCGGAAAGACCTCCCAGCTGTGCTGTTTACACACAATCCTCCCAACTGACCGTCCTGACTTTTTTTTTTTTTTTTTCCCTCAGGGCTCGTCCGCGGCCTTGCCGCCCCGATAGCCGTCCTGACTTGCCCTGGCACCACTTTGCCTAATTAACAGCTAAAAGAAGGAAAAACCAACCCTGCCATACATCAAGGTCATGTGAGCATACATTTCCGTCTTTTAGCTCTTAATTAGGCAAATTGATGTGAGGGCAGGTCAAAAAGGTCAGTTGGGAGGATTGTGGGTAAACAACACGTCAGTGAGGTATTTTATTTCGTTTAAACGGCAAAAAATTCAGTAGAACTGGTATCGCTAGACACAAGTTAACCTAATGCTCAAAAGATACCTCTATTTTACTATTGAAATTATAACAGCAATACACATCAAACATAAACTGGAAAGACGCATGCAATAAATTAAAACAATTTATAAAACAGCTGCACTATATCAAATTAACGTTTGATAAGCGAGAGACACAAATGTGATGATCAATAAATATAAAGGTAATCTTCAAGATTGATACGACAAGACTCTGCGCATATTTGGGTGGGTCCCTAAGTTCCGTTCGGCTGTTTAAATGTCACACAGCGTTGCCACGTCCTATTACAGAATCGAGAATTATATTGAATCACTTAAAATAATTTTTATTCACTAAGTAAAATACTATTGTACTTTAAAGCATAACACTTCATGAGTTAATAATATAGAAGGATTTGTGTACTTTGAAACATGACCCTTATTTTATGATGTTTCTATTGATGTCTTTGTATTTTTATTTTAATGGTTTCCTACATTTGTACATTTTACCTAATCCGTTCCATTCTATTACGCCACCAAATAACATTAAACTTGCTAACCCTTCATGAATATATAATATAGTAGGTTTTGTGTACTTTGAAACATAACCCTTATTCTACGATGTTTCCACGACTATGGCCAATTTGCGATGCCAACAGTTTCACCTTACCATTTCGTACATGTTATCTAATCCCTTCCATTCTATAAGGAGCTTACGGATATTTAACGTGTCAAACATCGCATAGTACACGGGATCGGCGTCATTACGCCCGCCACCATATAACATTAAGCTTGCTAACCCTTCATGAATATATAATATAATAGGTTTTGTGTACTTTGAAATATAATCCCTTATTCTACGATGTTTCTATTGCTTTGTATTTTTATTTTCACGTCGACCTGTTTCGACAACTATGGATAATCAGCGTCGCCAACAGTTCCAGTGTACCATTTCGTACATTTGACCTAATCCTATAAGGAGCATACGGATATTTTACGTGTCAAAGGTCGCATACTACACGGGACCGGCGACATTACGCCCGCTACCAAACAACATTAAACTTGCTCAAAGACAATGCCACATATTCGCTTTACTGGGATTTGAAGTTGCAACCCGTGGCTTCACAGGCATACTATTACCGGTGCGCCACCATAGCTGCTGCTCTTATTAGTAGAGCAAGGTGACGTGGTCTGAAATTTAGAACTAATGTACTGTACCATCGTATCTCTAGAGCTATGATTAGAATGCAGTGGAGTTCAGGTTAGCGAATTAATATCCTGAAAGAAACAGCGTCATGTAAAATTTGGCCAGCTATATAAACCTCTCGCGTTCTGCAGTTCGGAGGGAACGTAAAGCTGTCGCTCCCGTTTACTATGCGATATTAGGCACGTTAAATATCACTACGTTTCTTACATAAGAAAGGGGGTTCTTCAAAAGTGGAAAAATGGTGAGGTTGTAAAGGAAATGCTCCCTGTCATCGCTGATTTTCCATAGTTGTGAAAATAGACTGACTTACAGAAACGAAATGCGATACAAGACTAGATATACCATTTTTTTAAATTGTTACTTCAGAAATTACTTTTGTGAATTCTGAAAAACATTATGCGACAGTAATGTATTATTGGATTGTATTTGTATTTTGTGTCTTTGACGTCGGTCTATTTCCGCAACTATGGCCAATCACCGGGGAGCAGTTTAACCTCACTATGCTGGAAATGTTGGCAAATCTCTTGCTTTCTGGAAGGAGGGTTGGGACCTTGCACGTGCCCAATATCGCATGGTACACACAGGTCTGACCGCTACACGGCCCCTCCGAAGGGGGCAGTATTAAACATTTCCTAGGATTTGACCGGCACCCTTACGCCCAGAAGCACACGTTCTTGCCCCTGGACCTGGGCTCTTCGAGTGTACTTATCAATGCTCATCACAGGTTCCAATCTTCACTTAGTTCACCCCTGGACCATCCACGGTGCAAGACAGTTATGGAAAACAATGTACGGCTCTTAACAAGTGCCTCATAGCATAATATTTACGCCTGACATGACAAAGAAAAGTAACATTAATAAATACAACACTTAAATACATTCGGGAAAATTTCACTGGGGTTGATGTTTGGCCATAGTCGGGAAAATAGACCGGCGTTAAGGAAACAAACACACACACAGAAATTATGTAAGAATGTGGTACATTAATAATACTAAAAGGCAAATAAATGTTAATAATTTTCTTGTCATTAAAAGTAAATCCACTTGTGCGGTCTTTTGTTAGTTTTATGGCAACCTATTTCCGTGTGGCACAGGTATCATTTGAAAGTCTAACTACTCTTGGACTGCATTGTGTTTTCTTTCTTAATCTTATGGACGCCTAGTGCATGAATGACGATTCTTCTGGGAAATGCCCTAGCCATAAAATTACAATTGTCATGTAGGTCAGACCTACATGATACCTACGTTTTTGAAGACAATGCTAGAGAATCCCATCTGCAAAACATCTTGAGGGTTATTTCACTATTTATTTAATAAATAAAAATAAAAATTTCAATTAACTGATATATATTTAATTATTTTCCCCGACTATTGATTCTGGAATACAACGTGGCAGCGCTGTGTGAAATTCAAACAGCCGAGCGACATTTCGGCACACGCGGCAAATATCCGCGCATCCTTGTCGTATCAATCTTGAAGATTACCAATATAAATATATCGGAGAAATAAATGTGGCAATCATGCAAGCAATTTACAAGTTAAAAGTCAAATTTCGCAACTATCGACATTCTCTGTACCTTATATTCAATATTTACCAAAAATTGTTTGTATTAAATTCCTTGAAATACTAATTTTATTATCTGTTTCTCTAAAAATATTATAAAAAGTAAGCTATGTAAGTTCCTGCCAAAATACATTGTAACTAAAGTTTTCCAAGCATTGGTGAATGATGAGTTTTGGGCTGCATTTCCATGGATTAAATTTGATATCACAATAAACCAACTTGTGACCTGATAAAGCCACAGCAGGTAATGTGCCCAATGACGTGATGAAATCTAAATGAGATACAAAAGTACGATCAATTAGGGTGTGATTTATATCACATTCTCTAGTAGGCTGAAGTATTTGAACTACAGTGACTGTATAAAGACAGTGTGGTCAGAGGTTCGGCCGAGTGTTGATTGGTCAACAATTCAACAATCACGTGGCATCAGCAGCACCATGTTTACACCATATTTGTACAGAACCTTATAGGAGAAACAGGGAAATCGAAGCATTTCTATGTTAATCGACGCCTCTGTGAGAAAAGCTGGGCAGGGGCCACAAGTAATAATGATGAAGAAATGACCCATGTGAAATTTCATTGTCTTTTTTAGTTAGAAAATTCAATTAAACTAAATTCTCGTTCTCGATTCCCACAAAATTGTGAGAGTGAGAGCTTAAATCTAACTAAAAGAGTAAATAAAACCCCATGGTCTTGCTGACCTGACAACTGCAAAACTTTATTTGAAGTCTATGATCAAATTAAGATAACGTTAGTTAACATTTCCGAAGATAAAGACTAATTGGCCTAAGTACGCTGTTATGCAATTTTTTTTAATTTTTTTATTTCAACAACACACCATGAGGGCTTTCAGCCTAAATACTATCATACCATGGGTGTCGACAAGGAGGAAAGAGGCAACTGGTTAATTCTGGACTTGAAGGTTTGGAGGTTCGGAGGAAAAAGAAAAACGTGCCGGCAAGGAATTCCACAACTTGGAAGTCCTCGGGACAAAAGAGTGGGCATAACAAGATGTTCCATGTCTGGTGACCTGGACAGTAAAAGGGTGCATTCCCTCTGTTCCCCTCGTAGATCTCTTGGGGGCGGCAGGTGGAGGAACTATGGAAGAAAGCTCCTCTGAGCAGTGCCCATGCAGATATCTATAAAAGAGAGAGAGGTCACCAACGGCATGTCGATGGGCAAGGGATGGCAGCCTTTGAGTGAGGGTAGGGTCACCGATGACACGTATAGCTGTCTTCTGAATGGAGAAGTGGCAGCAGCACCCCAGATGTGAGAGCAGTATTTGCGAGTCCAGAAGAGGAAACCTAATTTCTTAGCAGCCGCTTCTGCAGTTGATGTGACATTCAGATTTCGATCCACAGAAATGCCAACAAGTGAAAAGGACTGATTACTTTGAATAACTTGGTTGTTCATTGTGATGAATGTTGTTAAAAGTGTCAAAACACATAGAAAACATGATTTGAGAACGAACTTTTTTTTGTCTGTCGGTCTGTTTGTAACCACCATAACTATAGAACGAATTGAGATATCATCTTCAAATTTGGTATAGTGCTGGCACCCGACGAATGAACGGTTCATATCTGGTATTTTATGCGGGAATTAAATTAGGGGTTGAATGTATGGCGGTGGAATATTGTTGACAAAAATTTCGATTTTTTTTTTGTTGCTAAAACGGCATAAAAAGTCAAAACATAGAAAACTTGATTCTGGAGCGAACTTTTTTGTCTGTCTGTCAGTTGGTCTGTCGACATGTACGTCTGTCTGTTAATAGGCGCAATAACTTTTCAACAAATTGATATATCATCTTCAAATTTGGTACACAGTTAGCAACCGATAAAGGAACGCTTCGAATTGTTTTTGGGTAAGATCGCTTCATGGGGTAGGGGATGAATAAGGGGTGATTTGGTGATAATTAACCTTTTTTTAAATAAAACTCGAGTAATATAACGTTTCAAAAGTTTACGGGTACAGGAATACAAATATTTTCTTTGTGGTCAAGTCATGGGCCCTAAATAATGTCTTTTTGAAGAGAAAAAAATATCACAGCTATGTGGAAGTTATGCTTCAATTTGCAGCACTATTTTTATTAATATACTGTATCTTGAATATGGACCATTACCTAGATATTTCAATTTCCCATTTTTTTTCCAAAATCATCGCTTAACATAATTGAAAGTATTTTAACTAATGCCAAGCGCATTGTTTTCTAGTTTTATGTAATAAATATTAAGGGTTGTTACTACACTGCAAATTAGACAGCACTCGGATACCTTCTATAGAGTGTTCAAAACTATCTGACAGATTCAGACAAATTCTGGAAATTATTTTGTTCGTAACTCGACCACTAGTGAATGTAACTGCTATGAAGAAACATAAAATTCATGCTTGGAAAATTGGGTGATGTGCTATACCATTCTCGATTTCTGAGTAAATGTTAAAAATTTGAATAACACAATCGGATCAATCAATCTATCTGTGTGAGAGAACGCAATTTGTTGAGGTGAAGGGATTTAAATCTGATTATTATGATGTGCCTTATGGAGTTCCACAGGGTTCTATCCTTGGACCTCTAGAAAATTCACTATTGTAATGAACTTGCTGCGTCCCGAATTTGTTTTTCCATATGGATAAGATAAGCGCTTAGCATGTTCTAGTTTTCCTGCTTTATTCGATTTTTTCCTTCAAAAAAGCCATAACCAAAAAACCTCGTTTTTGGTCAGATTTTAGAAAGACTGAATTTATACTGTAAAAGAAAATTACAAGGACATAACCTTATTTTATGCCAGTTCCAAACCGTAAATCTTCATTCTTTTGAAACTATAAAATTGGCACTCAGTCCACTTATCGATTCGGTTCTCCAATTAAAAACAAATATCCTTCATAGCTTAAAGTGACTTTTTATATTTTGAAATAAGAAAGTAAAGTAGCAACCTTGCCCCCAATAATGCATAAATAAGTAACTATTGTAGACATAAGTACAATTTGAAGAACCCAATTCATCACAGTACAATTTTCAGACCTGATGATTGATTGTTTAGCTAACAAAATTGGCATCCTCAGTGGAATAAATAAACTGTTCATCCCTCTGTAAAACTGTATTGTTTGGATTTTCCAAATTGTACTGATTAGTGCTCATCACATGTTCCAATATTTACATATTGTAGTGTGTTAAACGATTACTATTTTGAAGGTATCCTGCATTTGACCCCTGACTTTACCTGCATTGACAAAGGTCTGAAAAGAAAGAAAGCTGCTGAAAATGTAGAGGAGGAAGATGAGCCTGAAGCAGGACCAAGTAAGGCGGAGCAAATCACCGTCAAGTTTAAGCAGAATGATGACCGATGGCAGAAACTGAGAGAAAACACCTACCGTAGTCTTATGACCAAGAAGAACAGTGAACCTTGGGTGGAGTGTGATTGGCACGAACAGGGTTCCACCAAGAGTAATGTAAGTTATAATGTTAATTGTAATTTATATACCTTATTAGTTAATTATATAGATAGATAGATAGATATTTATTTCACAGATACAGCATAAAATCTGTTCGTGATAATGTCAGTATAAGCGATACATCAGTAAAACTAAAATTAAAATTTAAAATATAGCACGGTACAAACATGAAGCACATCACTTAATCTAAACAAAGAAGTCCTTGAGAGAGTAACAGGTCTTTTCCAACAGAAAATTTTTTAGGGTGTGCTTAAAAGTATAAAAAGTATTAGAGGCTTTCACAGCAGATGGCAGTTGGTTATAAAATTTACATCCATTATAATAAACATTCTTCTGGTATAGGGCAGTACAATGTGCACTAGGCCTCAAAATGTCTCTATTTCTGGTAGCATAACCATGATAAATTTGATTTCCTGTGAAGTAATGATAATTCTTATGAACAAAGCAACAAATTTCAAATATGTAAGCGTCGTAAAAGGTGAGAATGGAATACTTCTTAAACAAAGGTTTACATGATTCACGAAACTCCGCACCAGCCACCATTCTAACAATCAATTTCTGTATTAAAAAGACACGATTAGAGTCAGACACAGCACCCCAAAAAATGATTCCATAGCGCATAAGTGAGTCGAAGCAGGCGTGGTATACACTCAACAGGGTGCTTTCACCGCAGACATTCTTTAAACATTTCACTGCATATACACAACGCCTCAATCTAGTGCACAGAAAATCGACATGAGGTAGCCAGCGCATATGACTGCCAATAAATACTCCCAACATCTTAACATGACTGGAAAAACCGTAAACCATATCATCAACACATCTCATACCACCTGATCGAAAGCAAATTTTAACAGTTTTTTCGTGATTTAAGACTAATTTATTCTTGCCAGCCCATACATTCACCCTTTCGTACACCAAGCTACATTTCTGGGTCAGTTCATGGAAACTATCTGCCCTGACAAGGATATTTGTGTCATCTGCATAACAACAACTGTTATGCCTAAAATGTGATGAATGTAAAGAAGAAGATCATTGACATAGATCAGATAAAATAATGGCCCCAAAATTGAGCCCTGAGGCACACCCAATTTAATCGGCAGTGGTTCGCTTACAGTGCCATCTGAAAGCCTTACCCTCTGACTCCTGCCCTGAAGATATGAAGATAATAACTGATGAGGCCCTCCCCTAATACCACATCTAAATAACTTGCTCAATAGAATGTCATGATCAACTCGATCAAAGGCACTTGAAAAATCCAAAAACAGTCCCAAGCAAGGTTCCTTTTTATCTATTGACTTTACAATTTGAAATATGAACTCATATAAGGCTGTGTTGGTACCTCTACCATCAGTAAAGCCATGCTGCCACAATGAAAAAACTGAATTTGCAGAGAAGAACTTACGCAACTGATTATTAATAACACCTTCAAAGATTTTTGAAAAAGAGGTTAACAGGCTGATTTGTCGATAATTCAAGAAACTTTCAGGGTCTCCTTTTTTGAATAACAAGAAAACTAAAGCCTCTTTAAGTTTGCTAGGAAACCTACCCATCTCGAAACTCAAGTTGACAACAAAAGCAATTGGGCCACAGATAAGATCACTAACTTGTTCAAGCAAATTATTAGAAATACCATCACAACCCGATGAACTGGAACAGTTAAGACCCCCAATAATATCCACAATATCAACATCAATTACTGGGGAAAGGAAAAAAGATGCGTCAACAAAAGGCACACAGGACTCCAAAAAATTCCAATCCACAAAGGTATCATCATCAAGATGCATAGTAGTATACTGGTGATTTAAAAAGTCAGTCAAATTCTGATGGGCAAGCTGTACTCCATCCACTTTTATTCCCAAATCATTTGAATCTCTCACCCTATTACGAAACCTTCCAACAATACCCCACATTGTCTTTGCCTTGTTAGTGGAATTTGCGACTTTCTGATCATGAAAGTGTTGCCTTTTAGATTTCAAAAGCTCATTATACTGCCCATTTAGGAGTTTTTTTAAATCAGCAAACTCAGGATGCTGTTTACACAGATCATGTACCAAGGTTAATTTGTCTCTAAGAGCAATAACATCTTCAGAGGACCACCAATTGTCCCCTCTTCTGGTCCTGCCCCGAAAATAATCCCGTGAGTATCTCCGCAATGGAAAACTCAGGTCAAAATAGTAATAAAATGTGTGGAAAAAGCATTCAAAAGCTTTGTCTGGACACCTAGACTCGTACACCTCCCTCCAGGTTTCTTTTTCCAAGCATAAACGAAAAGAGTCAATGTTGCACGGAGAGAAATTTCTAAAATAAGAAAGTCTCTTGGGGACTGCTTCCCTATCAACCAGGAACTGTATAATCTGACAATTGTGATCGGATAAACCAGGATCGAAGTTTTCCACACGCAAAGTGTCAAACAGATCATTAACCAACACATGATCAATGCATGTACTTGATTTAGTTAAATTATACAGTATAATTTGTGTTGTATTTATGCATAATTTCGATTTCGTTCACAATGATTTAGATTTACATTTAAATTTTACAATTTTCAAATTTTACACCCTTATATAATGCTTATATTGCTAGTTGGCAACACTATGGCTAATAGAGAACTTCGCCACTTTTCTTAAATAAAATACTGAGTTTTGCTATAATTTGTCTTTTCTATGATAAATCATTTATTATTTCGTTGTAAACGTGACTAGGTTATAGCGTAAAGATAAACATAACATATACAGTTACCCCTAACGAGTTCACGATTTGTTAGAAGAAACAGCTATAAACGTCATAAACAAAGAAATGCCAGTAATTACCATCATCTCCAACTTGCCTCATGACAATCGTTTGACGCAAGAAACCGCTATGTCTGCATTCTTTCTGAGGCAAAAAACTTGTTTAATAACCACATCAAAAACAAAAGTCCTCTCAAGCTCCAACGGCAGCAAACCCTTTTGGACTCTTGCTAAATCTACTGGGAATAATTTCTGCAAGAGCACGTTCCCACCCCTTGTTTCAGGGGAAGAAATTGTTTCTACCGCCCTGGGCAAGGCTGAACTTTTTGCCTCGTTGTTCGCCGGCAACTCTACTCTCAACCCACCTCCAAATGTTCAACCACCAACAATCTCCAATGTCGCACATAAAAAGACGGATATCATTTTCAAAACTAAAAAGGTACGAAACCTGCTCTCTTCTCTTAATACCAGGAAAGCCGCTGGCCTTGATGAGATCCCAGCAATTGTTCTCAAAAAATGCGCACCAGAACTTGCTCCTGTCCTGACTCGTCTGTTTCAGACATCTTACAATAGAGGCATATTCCCTAGTAACTGGAAAACTGCTCGAGTACAACCCGTCCCCAAGAAAGGATCCAAAGTGCTTCCTAGCAACAACAGGCCTATTTCTCTCCTTTTAGTCGTCTCTAAAGTGATGGAAAAGTATATAAACACCGAATTACTAAAATTTCTTGAAAAACACAGTCTAATCCATGACAGGCAGTATGGATTCCGTCAGCGCAGATCAACTGCCGACCTCCTTTCCTTTGTCACCCATTCTTGGAACAAGTTTATGGAACTACACGGTGAATCCCAGATTGTCGCTCTAGACATATCCAAAGCATTCGACCAGGTCTGGCACGCAGCGCTGCTCAATAAACTACCTGCCTATGGCCTACCACCAAAACTCTGTACGGGGACAGCAAATTTCCTCTCCAACCGGAGAATTTCTGTTGTCGTGGATGGCCATTCCTCTAAACTGTATCCAATTAATGCAGGAGTTCCTCAAGGTTCAGCTTTAGCCCCTACTTTGTTCCTTCTCCACATCAATGACCTCTCTAGCACATCCAACCCAATTCACAGTTACACGGACAACAGCACCCTCCACTCAAATATACAATATTCTAAGCCTGTCTCTTTAGCCCAATTAGATGAAGATCGCAGACTCATGGAGGGTTCTGTCTCTGTGGATCTCCAAACAATATTCGACTGGGGAAGTAGAAATCTTGTACAATTCAACTCCACCAAATCTCAGTCTTGCCTTCTATCTCATAAGAGATACACCAGCCCTAGACCCATTACAATGAACAACCAAGTTATTCAAAGTAATGAGTCCTTTTCACTTGTTGGCATTTCTGTGGATCGAAATCTCAATTCGCACCAACATGTCATATCAATTGCAGAAGCAGCTGCCAAGAAATCAGGTTTCTTCTTCCGGGCTCGCAAATACTTTGCACCAGCTGATCTCTTTACCTTATATACGTCACAAATAAGGCGAAGTCTCGAATACTGCTCCCACATCTGGGGTGCCCTTGCCGCCTCTACGCTTGCTATCCTGGACTCCATTCAGAATACAGCTATATGTCTCATCGGTGACCCTACCCTCACCCAAAAGCTGCCATCACTTGCCCACCGACGTGCCGTTGGTGACCTCTCTCTCTCTAACAGATATGAGCATGGGCACTGCTCAGAGGAGCTTTCTTCCATAGTTCCTCCACCTGCTGCCCCCAACAGATCTACCAGGGGAACAGAGCGAATGCACCCTTTTACTGTCCAGGTCACCAGGCATAGAACATCTTGTTATGCCCGCTCTTTTGTCCTGAGGACTTCCAAGTTGTGGAATTCCTTGCCGGCACATGTTATCTGCATGGGCACTGCTCAGAGGAGCTTTCTTCCATAGTTCCTCCACCTGCTGTCCCCAACAGATCTACCAGGGGAACAGAGCGAACACACCCTTTTACTGACCAGGTCACCAGACATAGAACATCTTGTTATGCCCGCTCTTTTGTCCTGAGGACTTCCAAGTTGTGAAATTCCTTGCCGGCACATGTTATCTGCATGGGCACTGCTCAGAGGAGCTTTCTTCATAGTTCCTCCACCTGCTGTCCCCAACAGATCTACCAGGGGAACAGAGCGAACACACCCTTTTACTGTCCAGGTCACCAGACATAGAACATCTTGTTAAGCCCGCTCTTTTGTCCTGAGGACTTCCAAGTTGTGGAATTCCTTGCCGGCACATGTTTTTCCTTCCTCCTCCGAACTTCAAAACCTTCAAGTCCAGAATAAACAAGTTGCCTCTTTCCTCCTTGTCGACACCCACGGTACGATAGTATTTAGGCTGTGAGCCCTCGTGGTGGTGTGTTGTTGAAATTTTAAAATTATATGTTTTTAAAAGTGATTTTTTTATAGAGCGTTAAATTTCCTACTATTTGACTATTCAAACATGTTTATATGTCAAATCGGTACCGAGATATGGCGCATCGAAAAAAAAATATATCAAAATTCGAAAAAAAAAAATGCCAAAGAATGCAGAATTCCACCTTATTTCTTGTGTTATACCCGAATTAATGTGAAATGTTGTTGTCATTATGATTTCTGGTTAGAACCGCCAACTTCGGAAACCCGATCCGGAGAAAGATCGAAAATTTTGCCCCCCTCTTTTTTCGCACTAGGTCCTCGAGGTCCAAAAGTTGAGAAAATGTTAATTAACCACCTCTGAACGACATCCCAATGCTTCATTAACTTCCGACCTTTTTCCACCTAACCCCACTGTTTCCAACCTGTCGACTAGACTATAGTTGCTTTAACCTAAAATGAGTTTTAGCTGGTTCACAGTACGTATAAAATCCATAATTCATAAACATGTTTTATTATAAAGTTAGCCACAGCATATTTATGTTCAAGTCAACAATTCAATCTTATAAGGATTATATTGGCTTTTTCATATGGTCATAGAAATGCAATACTATAAAGTAGTTATAAAATTGTCACTAAAACAACAACTTGTTCTAAAGAGCGAAACTGTTTCTAAAGGTACTTTAATATAACTGTTATTTAAAGTCACCGGAGGTTACTTTAAAATAGTTTCTTATTATGTTTATAAGGGAATTGAAAATATCGCCAGAATTCAATAGAAAGACACTATAAAACAATTTAGTTTTATAGGTGGAAACGTTTTATAAGTAGGCTCTAGAAACTTTTTCTTAATAATTCTGAGACTGTTTTATAAGCTATTTTATAGTCCTGCTGTATAAACGTTTTGAAGATAAACTTATAAAATAATTCAGCTGTCTACAACGGAATAGTGTTTATTGCGGCTTTATATAATGAAACAGCATTTTGGAAGCGTTAATAAAATACCTATAAAACGAAATAGCCACAGAACATTCGAATTATAAAACAACTTTGCTGGTTGGGAAGGGCATTATTAATGACTCACTTTGAACAGCAACAGACGGGTTTATCCTAAAGGCACCTGTCACTATCCACAATGCTAACATTTGCACAGTTTGCTTCTCTTTAAAATTATATGTTTATTTTATTTTTCAGTTGCAAAGATTACAACTATATGCAGAGAATATGGAAGAAACAGGACAGGCTCGCAACCTCTCAAATGCAGACTATGTTCGATTGCTGATTCCTGAGGAACAAGAGGCGACTATGGAACCAACTTTGCCATCACATGTGATGTCGCTGCATGCACTCAGAGCCTTACCTTTACAAGAACAGTGTCGGTTGCTGCTTAAAGATGGTAAGCTGGTATTTTATTTTCTGAAATGCTGTCCTAATGGTTATGTATGGCAGCGTCAAATTTATCTGACAACAATATAATTCATTACTTGAATATAAAGAAGAAACTCTGTGCCAAGTAATCAAAGTCGATTACAGAGATTGTTTTCTTTCAGCGTCTTACTGAACTGAATGAATAATAAAACTAAAACAATGATCTGTTTGTTGATTGTGTTGTAATGAAGTCCGATTTATTACGGGTATTTGAATAGCTAATAAGTCGTTTAGACGGTGTAAATAACGGATATTTGCTAGGTAATAAATCTGACTCATTTTAGATGCACTTCACAGTATGAAAAGTCGCCACAGGCGAAACGCAGATTTTGTAGAATGGAACGCATAGCGCCGGTCGGACAAGCGCAATGAGATTAATTCTAGGTACGTCATGGGGCGCATGGCAGGTAAGCGAGCAGAGAAACGGAACACGATCAAGAGAAGCCTTCAGCCCGCGCTTGCGACAAGTACCGGTCGTAATACATTGTAGAGATTTTCAAAGCGTCCGTTAGGTGTGATACCTGGAGGGTGAATCCTTTTGCTGCACTACAAAGTAGTGGGAAAGCAGCCTGTTATTTGTTTAATCGTGAAGAACGAGAGGCTAAGAAGACTGTGTTCTGTTAGGAGAGGTTGCAAGGTTAGTTATACTTCGGGAAACTTAAAGAAGTATAATTTGCAAACTGGTAAAATTGTTTGGGTGTTTTATTAATGCTGTTCTATGTGAAATATTAACAGCTTGTTAGGAAGTCACGCGTATACCGAGTGTACTGTATGTAGTAGTGACAAAACTAGTCACGGTTACCCATTTAAAGGAGGTCGAAGGCAGGTAAATAATTATGCCGTATTATAGTGGAATTAGGGTGTTTTAGCGAATCACAGCGTACTATACAGGGTGGACTACGTTTGTTTTGAGGGACATTCTGTCCTTGAAGGAAGCATAGATCTATTCTGAAGGGTATGCGCTCGCTAAACTAGGTGGTTAATTAGCTAGAGTGTCCAGCCTAGATAAGTGCCAAGCTGGTCACGTTTCGTACCCATATAAGGGAAACGGGAGCACGGACAGTGCTGATTTAGGGTAGTATTTAGTGTGCCCGGCATCCTGTACTGTATTGGGTCGACTACGTTCGTTTTGAGGGACGTTCTGTCCTTGGAGGAAGCATGGATCGATCCGGAATGGTATGTAACCGCTAGAAGGCACTGTTAGCTATGTAGCGTGTTCGATAGGAAGAGGGAACCAGTTACCCGGTGATATTAGTTAGCCAGTTAGGGTCTTATAAGCGTGGGAACCGTTTATATATAGCGGGGCCATTTGCTGTATGATGCTTGGGTATTCCGCTTTCTGCTTGCCGTTGCTTTGCTATGCTTTGTTGTTTGCTGTGCTAGCGCTAATATCATGCTTTATTTGTAATAATTAGCACAAATATTATTTTAATTCGAATATCCTTGTATTTTTAAATATTGACATATTTGTATCAATTCCACTATGAAAGAATGTCTTATCAGAGATAACGTTATCTGACCTGAGTTATGTTTCTCTTTATTCGCATGAACTGTAGCGAATTTTTGGTTTTAATTATTTATGGATTTTTATTGTTGTCAATTTCTTTTGTGAATATTTTAAATATTATTGAGGATTTTATGAAATTAGTTGCGTTTCACTGCACTGCCTGTAGATAGTTGTGCTAGTGTAGGTGTGTTTGAGCTAGAATCCTGTGACGGATTATAACTAGCTGAGGTATATCGTAATTGATATTTACCTGTTTATAATATTTCTGCTTCCAGCTTTGTAAGTTACGGAAAACAGCCATTATTCGGGAGTACGTAATTAAAGCCTACTTACCTCCTGAGAACTCTATGGGATATAATAACTTCCGACCCCTGGCTATAGTTTTCTTCTCCACTCGAGCTACCCTAGGACAAGGCTGTTATGAAACAGTAGCTTTGTTGTCTTCTATGAGGGTCTTAGCAGAAGTCCTCACAGGGATATAACCTCGTCCTATTTAATAGGGAATAAAGATGGCGCCTAAGGATATTTAACTTAGAATATTTAGGTTACGCCCGAATGACGGATTGGCAACTTATCCGTCGGGCATCTGCTGAACCGGAGCCGGGACATCACAGTGTGATAATTGATGTTATGAGACTGCACTTCCGTGGTGCATTTAATCAACTGAAACACTTTCAGACTTCACAAATGTATTTCACTGATGTACTTTAAACTTTGAGGACAATTTTTATTTCAGGTCAGTTTTGTGGCTATTACTAACTTTTATGTAGGCAATTTGACTTAAAAGACTGTAATCACAATGAACAACCAAGTTATTCATTGTGATGGGTCTAGGGCTGGTGTATCTCTTATGAGATAGAAAGCAAGACTGACATTTGGTGGAGTTGAATTGTACAAGATTTCTACTTCCCCAGTCTAATATTTTTTGGAGATCCACAGAGACAGAACCCTCCATGAGTCTGCGATCCTCATCTAATTGAGCTAAAGAGACAGGCTTAGAATATTGTATATTTGAGTGGAGAGTGCTGTCGTCCGTGTAACTGTGAACTGGGTTGGATGTGCCTAGAGATGAGGTCATTGATGTGGAGAAGAAACAAAGTAGGGGCTGAATCTGAACCTTGAGGGACTCCTGCATTAATTGGATACAGTTATGGCCATCCATGACAACAGAAACGCTCCGGTTGGAGAGGAAATTTGCTGTCTAGGTACAGAGTTTTGGTGGTAGGCCATAGGCCGGAAGTTTATTAAGCAGTGCTATGTGCCAGACCTGGTCGAATACTTTGGATATGTCTAGAGCGACCATCTGGTATTCACTGTGTCGTTCCATAGACTTGTTCCAAGAATGGGTGACAAAGGAAAGGAGGTTGGCGGTTGATTTGCGCTGACTGAATCCATACTGCCTGTCGTGGATTAGACTGTGTTGCTCAAGAAATGTTAGTAATTCGGTATTTATATACTTTTCCATCACTTTAGAGACAACTCAAAGGAGAGAAATAGGCCTGTAGTTGCTAGGAAGTGCTTTCTTGGGGACTGTTATGTATCCGACTAATACTCATGGAATAAGATTAAATACTTTTATTATTATCAAACAAGGAAAAACTTACATCTTTTATAATTCCATTAATAATAATTAATACCTTATTATTCTTCTTCTTAATCTAGTTTTGATCTAATAGACACCTGGACTACCTAGCTGTCAAAGTGTCTATGGATTTTCTTAATTTAAAGAAAGGTGTGCAAACATAACAATTCTCCCTCTACTTAAAATTAAAGATTGATACTATATTTAACCTTAAACTATAACATTACAAATTTAATTTTTGAGGTGGTTTTATTATTCTCCCTGAACGTGTTACGTGTGGTACTGTGGAGGTACAAACTTCAGGTGATGTAGAGTTAGGTTCAATTGTTCTTTGAAAGTCTGTCTCTGAACTTACTGGTAGCTCTACAATATTTCTAGGAGTGTTTACATTTGAGTCAGTTTCGTCTGGAGCGTCATTTTGTATTGGTACTGAGATTTCATTAGGAGTAACATTGTTTGGGTTACTTGTAACAGTAACACTAGGATAAGTCACTTCACTATGTATATACGGGCGCATATCACAAGCATGTACAAATTTTATAAATTCTCCAATCTTAACTAAATATGTAGAATGACTAATTACTTTTACAATTTTACCTTCTTGCCACAATTTGGTTTGTTTATTTTTTACATATACAGATTCATTTAGTGTAAAAAACCTTAATTTTCTCCAATCACTGGCATTAGAGTTTGAATTTCTGATACTATTAAATGAGGGTTTAAGTAGATCAAATCTTGTTCTAGGCCGAATTTTGAAAAGGTTTTCCGCTGGAGAGATACCAGTGACTGTAGACGGTACATTTCTATAAGTAAACAGAAAATCCAGTAATCGGTCCTTCAATGTGTTTTTATCAATATATTTCCCCCTTTCCAAAAATAAAGCCTTTTCTAAGCTTTTTTTGACAGTTTGAACGCATCTCTCTGCAATGCCATTAGCCTGCGGATGGTATGGTGGGGTTTTAATGGGTTTTATACCATTGGCTTGGCAAAAGCATAGAAACTCGTTAGAACTGAATGGTGGACCGTTATCAGAGACTAACTCAGCAGGTAATCCGAAAGTTGCAAAAATTTCTTTTAACTTTGTAATTGTTTCTTTTGCACTGGTGCCATTTTCCATAATTTTCACCTCTAACCACTTTGATTTATTATCGACTGCGATTAGAAAAGTATAATTGAATTTATAAAAGAAATCAATATTAACACGGTAGAAGTTATTTGGGGTGCTCGGCCATGGTAGTAAAATACTAGTATTTGAAAAATTTTGTGTTTGTTGACATACATCACAAGATCCAATATATTTTTCAATTGAACCATTGATGTCTGGCCACCAACAATATGATCTTATCAACATTTTTGTTCTTACTATACCTAGGTGTTGTTCGTGAAATAGGTTCAGTACATCATTTCGTAAGGATTCTGGTATAATAATTCTATTTCCAATTAGTAAGCATCCACTTTCTACTGAAAGTTCACAGCGTTTAAGGAAATATGGTCTCAAAGATTCATCACTTACAGCAGGAGGCCATCCTGTGCGTGTAAGATCAATAACCTTTAACATAAGCAGGTCCCTTTTTGTAGCTTCTGCTATAATATCAGCATGTAATGGTACATTATCTACAATATTAAAAGAATAAAGAGAACTTGGTATTTCTGTACTACTAAGCATAGGCATCCGGGACAGAGCATCAGCATTTGCCACCAGTTTACCTTTTTTATATTGAATTTCATAATCATAGGCTGACATGGTAATAGCCCATCGTGTTATGCGTGCAGCTGCTGACACTGGAATACCTTTATGTTTACCAAAGATGAACTGCAATGGTTGATGGTCACTCACTAAAATAAACTTTCTCCCAAATATATATTTATGAAACTTCTTAAGTGCAAAAATGATGGCTAAACTTTCTCTTTCTAAATTTGAGTACTTTTTTTCTGCTTCAGAGAGTGTACTGGATGCAAAAAGGACTGGCTTGTCCTGCCCTTCTATTTTGTGGCTTAATACTGCGCCCACTCCATACCCACTGGCATCACATGTTACATATATGGGCAAGTTAGGGTTAAAATGAGTTAGGACCTTATCAGAGGTCAATAACTCTTTACTTAATTGGAATGCATGTTCACATTCATCTGACCAAATAAATTCAGTGTCTGATTTACACAGGTTATATAAAGGACGAAGCTTAGAAGATAGCATTGGAATGAATTTGCCATAATAATTTAATAAGCCCAGGTAAGATTTTAGCTGAGTCAAGTTTTGTGGTGCAGGAGCTTCTTTTATACACTCAATTTTTTGTTCAGTTGGGTGTATCCCCCATTTGTCAATAACATGTCCCAAGAATTCAACTTTTTGTTCATAGAATTTACATTTATCTTTGTTAATTTTGACATTAAATTCTTTCAGTCGACTTAAGACCATAATAACACTCTTATGGCATTCTTCCAAAGAGGAACCATAAATCAATATATCATCCAAATAACATTTTACGTTGTTCAGACCTGATAAAATAGACTCCATTATTGACTGGAATATACCAGGAGCTGAACTGACACCATATGTTAGCCTATTAAATCTAAAAAGACCCATATGTGTATTGATTGTGAAAAATTCTTTAGATAAATCATCAATTTCCAACTGTTGATAAGCCCCTTTTAAATCTAAGATTGTAAAGAAACAACTACCACTCAGACTGGCATAAATATCTTCAGGTAATGGTAAAACACAATGGTCACTATCTATAACTTTATTCAATGTTTTCTTAAAATCAACGCATATTCTTATATTGCTTGAATTTTTTTTTGGTACTACTACAATAGGACTAGCCCACTTACTGAAATTTACTTATGACAAGACTCCATCTTTGACCATTTTCAAAAGTTCAATTTCGACTTTTGGTTTTAGTGAATATGCCATCTCATAAGCCCTATGGAAAATAGGCTTAACATTATCTCTCAATCTCAAATTTACTTTGAAATTTTTAATAGAAGAATTTACTTCTGTAAATAAACTAGAAAAGTCATTCTTTATTTTTGTAATTAAATGCGAACGCCTAACTTCAAGATTTGACCCTGTTTGATTGAGAGGATTCAAACTATAAATATCATTTTCTACTCTAATACCAATGATTATAGATTCTTTCCACTTAGGGTTCAATATGTTTAACCAATTTCTGCCAAGTAACGGAATGAATTTTGCCTTACTATCTAAAACTATTAAGGGTAAAAGGAAAATTTTATCCTGATAATTTATGTGAACATTGATTTGAATTATACATACAAATTCTCCAGTAACTACTCTAAGTTTAAAATCCACAGGCTTCAACAAAATGTCGCTGAACAATCTCTCATAGTCTTTAACATGAATCACTGAATGGCATGCGCCAGAATCTACCTCCATTGTGATATACTTTCCTTGCATCAATAGTCGCACTTTTAGATTTTCATTCTTATTTTTTACCAACACATTATTAAGCCAAAATGACTTACCACAACTTTCTGTTTCCAGTAACCCCAGTTCAAAAGTATCATCAGCTTCCTCTTGCTCCTCCCTTCCATCTTCGGTTTGCATGACATGGATTCTGTTCCTACACAAAGGAGATCTAGCAGTGTGGCCTCTCTGGTTACAGGAAAAACAAGTCCAATGAATCGCTGGGCAGTTGGTATCATCAAAATGACTACGTAGACATCTCTTACATTCCTTTCTGTTTGCATGCCACTGCTTCTGTGGTTGAAATTGTGGTGTCCTAGGACCTGACTTAAATGTACTGCGTTTTTGGTTCCCAAACTTCACCTTATTCTCATTCCCATGATTATTTAGAAGGCTTAATTCATTAATCTGGGTGGTTTCCGTGCTCATTGCTTTTATTTGATTTTCAGCCAATTCCATACCTATTGCTGTTTGAAATGCTTTATCAAAAGTAAGTTCCCCTTCTGTTAGTAATTTCCTTTTTACAGCTTCCAACCTTAATCCACACACGAATTTATCTCTCAAGGCATCGTCTAAGAAACTGCCAAACTCACAATGTTTTGCTAAGTTTTTTAATTTAACAGCATACGTTTTCATGTCTTCATCTGTCTCTTGGGTTGACATGTAGAATTTATACCGTTCTGCTATTATAAGCCTTTTTGGACTGTAATGTTTTGTCAGTGTTTCTTTTAGATTTTTGTAGGTCTTACTACTGGGTAGAGTCGGGGCTAACAAATCTTTTAAAACACAATACGCCTCGCCTCCTACTAATGTGAGAAACAATGGTACTTTTTTTTCTTCCTGTATATCATTGCACTGAAACAACTGTTCAATCCTTTCTAAATATGATGAAATGTCTGCATCTTTTGTATTGAATGGTTCGATAGTTCCGATTAACGACATTTTTTACACTGTGTATAAAATTTAAAACATATAATTATGTTGCACGTGACGACTGCTACACAATTTTAGGTTATGTATGACTTGACTTCACTGTTACAATTTATAATGACATGATAACATTTAGGGCACGTGAATACTACCTTTCTCGTCGCCAATATTGTTATGTATCCGACTAATACTCATTGAATAAGATTAAATACTTTTATTATTATCAAACAAGGAAAAACTTACATCTTTTATAATTCCATTAATAATAATTAATACCTTATTATTCTTCTTCTTAATCTAGTTTTGATCTAATAGACACCTGGACTACCTAGCTGTCAAAGTGTCTATGGATTTTCTTAATTTAAAGAAAGGTGTGCAAACATAACAGGGACGGGTTGTACTCAAGCAGTTTTCCAGTTACTAGGGAATATGCCTCTATTGTAAGATGTCTAAAACAGACGAGTCAGGACAGGAGCAAGTTCTGGTGCGCATTTTTTGAGAACAATTGCTGGGATGTCATCAAGGCCAGAGGCTTTCCTGGTATTAAGAGAAGAGAGCATCTTTTGTACTTTTTTAGTTGTAACATATATATATATATATATATATATATATATATATATATATATATATATATATATATATATATATGTATATAATTAATCTGTGATTGTTAAATTGCTCTGTGAGGTCTCAATGTGGCCGATACAGAGTTAAAAGCGCCGCTACCGACTTAACAGGGCCACTATTGGGTTACAACTTCGCCACTACTGGGTTACAACTTTGCTATCTTCGGCAGCTTTCAAGGCCTGTAATGTTTAATATTGAAGTGTTTTTGAACACCGAAATATTTTGTAGAATTATAGATTTTGAACTACTTTAACATATCTGACGTGTACAATTTTTCGAATCAGAGGTTCGGTTCGAGTTAGGGTTCGGTTCAAAATTTCGAAGCTTCACACACCTCTACTTATATGCTGTCACAATACAGTCTAGAGAACTTACGTCTGTCATTATTACCATTCAGGAACATCACAAAAGAACTTGCATATTTTGAGATATTGCGTGCAGGATTTGAATCCTTATAGGTGTATTTTGTAACTATTACTATTATAATATTCTTTTGCTTTATTCATTATGATTATTTAATATACATACATCATGTAACCGTCCTAAGACAATTGAAGTCCCTGCCACAGAATGACAGGGTAACCATTCAAAGAAAATTAAGGTTAAATACCTATAAAAGACCGAAAGCATTTATTTGGTTGTTATTCGTGAGTGATATCTCGTGATTGACTCAAGTGGATCCAAATCGATAGTGCGGTCACCGTCACCTACTAAACCTCAACCTAAATGTACCTATGTCTCAGATTTATTATTTACAAGATGAAGAACACTTTGTAAGGTTTGAAGATGTTAAGATAATCAAATACTTACTTGGCTTTTATGCTGTTCTACCCAACGTCCTATATTTGTGAGATCTTCAAGTCAGAACACTGTTACTGGGATACTTACTTAATTTATAGAGATCTAGGTAGTAGATATGAAGAATTTTCACTCATGTCGTCAACAGGATTGAGAAGTTTTAGGGAGGAATTGTTGTTCAATTAAACAGATATTTAAAAAAATGTAAATACTTAAACGTATTGATATAAGTTGTTGTGAGAGCAAATTAGTTTAGTACTCCTGGTAAATTTAAATAAACATTGCATTTCACAGAAAAGAAAACAAATATTAACTTTTACAACAAAGAAATTAACTATAGCATATAACAAGAATAAATAAATGGATATGATGTTACAAGAAAGTAAATGTTGCATATGGCAAGCATGAAAATGAACATTAAATGTTTAAGTTATTGTCTTTCAATCAGATCTACTGATGTTCTCAAGTTTTTAACAGATTAGGTGGAATTCCTAGATATTGTCCTGGCCGGGTTAGGTTTTTTTATTCTTTAGAGAAAGGTCTTGAGTCAAGCTCAGGCAATACAGTCAAATTGCTGTTTACTGATTACGAATGAAAATTTAGAACATTTAAAGGTTAGGAAGTTCATAAACAAAATATTGAATAATTTTAAATTAGACAGTGATATTTCTGGTTTTACATAAATGACAAAATATTAAGAGAAAAATACAAAAAATACAGTTATTACAAATGACAATCTCGCTGATTAAAGCTTGATTCAATTTTACTGGTTCAAAGTTTATACTGCCAGTTGGTAGAAAATTTGGGTGGCGTATAAATGTTACATTCGTTTGGTTTCAAAAATCACATACACTAAAACTCAAAATGACTCACCGGAGGTGGATTATACCTGGGATTTCAAGGGTCCCAATTCACCTGTTGATTGGCTGCGGAGACAGCATAATTGGACTCAGCTGTTAGTGCCTGCCACAGGCGCTTAATTTCTCCCAAGAGAAAAGTCAGGAAGTGGTCGAAAACATTTTCTCAGGTGTCGACCAGACAGTATTTTACATACCATGTGCCATGGAGAGGTCAGCAGACCTGGGGCTAAACGTTGATATACCTGAATATATTCGGAAGTCTCAGACAAGAGAGCTAATTTTTTAGTTCGGAACCTGGGATCGAGAATTTGCTTTCAGAAACAAAGTTATTTGTCTGAAAATACGTTGAACAATTTTCACTGAATAAAACAAAGAAATCACTGTTTGATTTGATTGAACGGAAACTTAGTTTTCACTTAAACCGAGATAAAGTTAGTTGTAACACTTACAGACAGGCACGATAGTTGATATTAATTGCAAAGAGTTAATATTTCAAGGGATCTTGTCTTATTTTACCCGACAGAAAGGTCCGCGCTTGCTTGAGATGTTAACTGCAAGGCGTTCGAAACCGGTCTCCTCGATGCCAGCGTCATACACAAACTCTCCGCCAAATTTGCCGCGTCTTCTCTAACGTGCGTCGAACAAGATCTTTTGTCCCTTAGCAGTCACTAATCTAGCTCCATGTGTGTGAGGGAGACCTAGAGCGTAGGATCCATTTTTCACTGAACGCAGATTTTTTAGCCGGGGGCTCTAGGTCTTCAACGGTTTTAGCAAGCTTGGCCATTTTGTAACAGTCGTTTTATGGCATCATGATGAGATCAGCCTGTATTTTTCTAAGAATCTTTCAGAATAATAAGATATTTTTCCTCAATAAAAATATTCCGTTTCTGATATTTCAATTTCAACTTATATTTAAGGAAATGCAGTACAGGCATTACTATGGTATTAGTTATTAGAGAATTTTCAATAGATAATTTTGAAACCAAGACTTGAATTGCTCTCTAGAAACAAAGTTAGCTGCTATTATTTGAGCTTCTTGTGGGTTCTCTTTATGTCAGTAATATAGTAACGGTGGTGAATAAAAACGCAATCGTTACAATCATCAGATTTTACCAAGTTAATTTTTGATATATTGAATATTTATTATATTTCAGCAAATGTAAAAATTTTTAATGTTGCATAAATAAATGTTTTATTTCAGCAAAAATCATCCCTTTCCAGCAATTGTTTATGTTACTAGCCGGTGGCAAAGGCTTAACGTCCGATGCATTATTGAAGGCCCTGCCTAAAATTGCCGTTCTAGTGAGGGGAAACTGGGTGGTCAAGTCTGAGATCCTCTACCCAAAAGATACTTTCTCATCTACTAATGGTGTACCAGCAGAGCTCATGTGTAGGGCAAGAGATTATGTGGTAAGTATAAATATTTCATCCCATCTTAGTTATGGCATAGTTAATTGAGGCATTGGTCCACTTCTTTATCAAATAATTATGGTGTAAAAGTATGCAGTGTGTACATTTGCAAAAAAAGACAGAATAGAAGGTTGTTAACTGTTATTGACTTGTATATTCTGACTTCTTGAAGCACTAGAATTTATATTGCAAAGAAAAATAGCATAGATATGAAACAATTTGAAAAAAGCTGACATTATCACACATCTCAGTATCAAATAATTTGTATTCGTTGACTCCAGGATCTTCAATCATCCTGGTACTTTATTCTTATGATCACTTTATATATATATATATATATATATATATATATATATATATATATATATATATATATATATATATATATATATATATATATATATATGACATACTTGGTTCTCGGGTTGAACCGCATCCAGAATTTATGAAAACTCGACATTTAAGCTCCTGTTTTGGAGCCATTTTCAAGAGGTAAAGGAAATATGTAAGGACACTCTAAGGCCTCAATCTGCCTACTCCTTAGAGCAGTGGCCAAAGGTGGGTTGGGTTGTTGTAGCTCGATTACGGGGCCTCAATGTGCCTACTCCCCAAATCTCGCCGGAGATCGTCTGTGAGGTCTCAGTGTGTTCAACCCTAGGCCTCGGAGAGATCTGGCAGTTCGTTGCAAGTCTCGTCTTATATATGTCGTTTCGTTATCAGTGAAAGTAGTAGGGTCACGGTCAATTAAGTGGGGGGCTTTGGTCACGATACTTAGAGGAGGATTAAGAGGATCACAGGCGTTTGTTGAGACAGATAATGGGCCAATAAAATTACCTGTGGAATTGTTTTCTTTTTGTGTGTTTGTAATGAAGATATAATAGGTCTTCAAGTAGTCGGAAGGCGAAGACCATCATCTCTCTTATTTAAACAATCGGGATGTTTTTCAATCTCGATTGCTTCGTGGATAATTCTCGTTTTGAAGTTGTAAACCGGTGCTATTGTTTTGACATTATCGAAGTCTATTTTGTGTCCTGTATGAATATGATGCATGGCCAGCGCCGATGAGGGGTCAGATTTTCTAACTGCGAGGGTGTCTTCATATATTCTATTGTGGATGCATCTATTTGTTTGTCCTACATAAATTCGGGAATAGTCAGAACAAGGAATTTCGTAATCTCCGTGGGACTCGTTTTGAATCGTATCCTTGGGAGTTTTTATCAGATTTAACTGTTTTTGCTCTGTGGTGAATACGGTTTTGTTATTATGGGTTCTAAGAATTCGGCTGATTTTGTCGGTGACACCTTTAATGTATGGTAAAAAATGCTGTGTGTTGTTGTGTGGACTCTGTTTGTTCTTGTTGTGGTTTGTTGTTGTGCGTTTCTAATATTTCGTGGTATGTGATTGTTGTCGTATCCGTTTTCTAGCAATGTCTGTCTTAAAAATTTTAATTCTGTCTGTTTGTTGTTGTTGTCTGTTAGTCTAGGGGATCGTGTTCTTAGTGTTCGAACCACGGAATTTAGTTGCAATGGGTGATGGTGAGATTGGGCGTTAAGATAACGATTAGTGTGAGCTGGTTTTCGGTAGACAGTGTTAGATAATCCTCTGACTGGATTTTTAGTGATGCGTACATCTGAGAAAGGCAAAGAAAAATTATTTTCTATTTCCATGGTGAACTGCATTTGGGGGTTGATGTTATTTAGGTAAGAAAGGAATTTGTCTAGAGATTCTTTACCCTGTGCCCAGACAGCGAAAATGTCATCAACGTATCTTAATGAACAGGTTGGTTCAAGTTGGGGTGAATTGAGGGCTTGTGTCTCGAAGTTTTCCATGAAAATGTTAGCCAATGCAGGAGAGAGAGGTGAACCCATTGGAGCACCTCGAACTTGTTTGTAAAATTTGTTTTGAAAAAGGAAATAAGTGTTAGATGTGCAGTGTTCTAGAAGAGCTAAGGTATCGTGAGAAATATTGTGTCTATTTTTGAGAATGTCGAGGGTTTCAGATAGAGGTATATTAGTGATCAAGGAAACTATATCAAAGCTAACTAGGATGTCATTTTGAGAAATGGTGTTGTTTTGAAGAAGGTCAATAAAGCGGGTGGAATTTTTGACATAGGATGTAGCGTTTTCTACCAATGGTTTGAGAGTTTTGGCTAGATGTTTTGCAAGTTTTTGTGTGGGTAACCAGTGGGCACTTACGATAGGGCAAAGGGGAATATCAGGCTTATGGATTTTCGGGAGGCACATTTTCTGGGCATGCGAGATGAGTTTTCGCGGGGGGATGGTTTTTTTTTTGAGGTCAGGTCAGGTCATAGTATTTTAGGTTTTGTGTGTGTGTGTGTGTGTGTGTGTGTGTGTGTGTGTGTGTGTGTGTGTGTGTGTGTGTGTGTGTGTGTGTGTGTGTGTGTGTGTGTGTGTGTGTGTGTGTGTGTGTGTGTTTTATGACAATCATATATTGTGTATTTTGTTAGTGCGACGAGCATTTATTTGTTTGTTTATTATTGCTGTACACAAATTTTGATTGACATGTCATACTATAATGTATCATCATAACTAAATTGCTATTAATATTATTATTGATTAATGTAATTTTTTCGCAGTTGTACCTTTTTACGAAGAACCAGTACGTTGAGCGTAAGAAAGTTTCTTCAACAATGAAAATACCATCAGAAGAGGTGAAGGAAATCTTCACTGGCATCTCTAAACTACGCCATAACAAGGGTTGGGAACTGACCGTTCCATTAGATGAAGACTTCCTCGCAAAGAACTCTGAATTAGTGAAAGACCAAAATCGTAAGTGGGACGAGTGGTTCATTAAAAATAGTGACTTTCTTAAAAGTAATAGTGAAAAGCGACAGGGGCGGAAAAGTAAGAGTGTTAGTGAAGAAGCGAAAAAAATCGAAGAAAGCAAGAGAAATGGACAGATTTATTATAGTTCAGATAACGATTCGGGTACTGAAAAGAACAAATCTCCAGTGGTTGCTAGAAAAAATAAGGCTGCTAAAATTAATTCTAATAGCATCAATGATTTGAAAAACTCTTTATAATATTGTTTTTTTTTTCAGTAATTGTTTATTTATTTATGGTGATAATCATGTTGAATTTTTTTGTAAAGGGTGACCCAGCAAGAGTGGAAAATTTAATTTCCAAATAGAATGCAGGTTTTTCCAATACCGAAATTTTGATTCAATCATAAAGTAGACATTTATAAATTATTATTATTATGAACAATAAATTACAGGGACAAATGTCTGCAATATAAAAAGTAACAGTGTAAGTTCATTATGCTACTGTTCGAGTTGACGTGTAAAGGCACCAATGCTTTCTGCTGCCTCCGCCTCAGTGGGTAGACTGTTTCATTAATTGAAGCGTCGATTAGAAAGAAAGTGGAGTCGAAAATGTGTGCGTAGCTGTTCTTTCCTCAGCTTGTAGAGTTATGTCCACGTAGTCGCTGGGCTGCATCCAAAGTGGCGTGAGGCAAGGCAGGTTCAGGAAAAAAACCATGTGTAATACAGAATAAATAAACTAGATCCCTTCTAATTCGTCTGGATGACAGAGTGGGAAACCCTAAATGTGTCAGCCACTCCCCAAAAGAATCTGTTGCAATTGATGAGGCCACCGGGCTGCAGCGTGTTGAACACGTTCCATTAGGCCGTTCCATTAGGCCTGTGTCCTTAATTAATACTGGTGACCACGCCGACAACCCACACTCCTGAAGCGGACGAACATATAATAACATTTATTGCACTCATAGTACAAATGGACATGTTCAGCGAACTGTTTTTCAACATATCCAACTACAAAAAAAAATTAAAACGTTAATATCAAGTTCATGTGTCCCAGCTAACAGGCTCTTCCAAAAGCATATTTTACAGCCCTTATTGAAAGGGAAGCTATACCCTTTCTATGCAGATAATTGAATAGGTAAGATATTAAGTAGCAAAAGGATCTTTTAAAGCTTGCTGCTCTATGTATAGGAACAGTCAAGTAACTCATGCCTCGTAGGAGTCTGTCATGTACATCAGTTCGAAGGTTGACACAGTCATATAGGTAATCAGGTTTTCTTTCCCGAACAACCTTGATTACTAAGGTGGCATAGTGAACAAGTCTCCTTTCCTGCATGTTCAGCCAGTTCAGTGCCCGCATGTACGGCGTAACGTGAGCAAAATGGGGTACGTGGAGAACAAATCTCGCACGCCAATTCTGCACCTTCTGGATACGGTACCCGTCCAGACGGGTCAGGCAAGGACCATACACATAATCACCATATGTGAACAGTGACAGGATTAGTGAGTTCACCAAAAGTTTACGTGCATCTTGGGGAAGACAATCACAGTACTGATACATGTGTCACAGTCTATAGAATAGTACCTTGCTGCCAAAGGTAACGCCTAGATCTTTTACATAAATGACCTGTGTGATAATATTATTATCCAAGAGATACGAAAACTCCTGCCACAGTTTACCACGAGTAAAAGTTATAACACTACATTTATCTAAATTATGGTAGAGCTGATTTATGCTAAAATAATTAGTCAAGTTGTTAAGGTCGGCCTGTAAACGCAAACAGTCTTGTTCACAATTAATAGGAATAAATACTTTGAGGTCGTCGGCATACATCAAAAATTTACAGAATCGAAAACAAGTATTTATATCATTAACGTACACCAGAAATAATAGTGGCCCAAGGTGGGATCCTTGTGGTATACCTGATGGTAATTCGTAAGGGATAGATTCATAATCTAATATGGATATAAACTGAGATCTATTTCTAATATACAAACTGACACAGCACCGGATAACTCCATGCACACTGACCCCCCACGGCCTTCTCAACAAAATGCTATGATTAATTTTATCAAAGGCCTTGGGAAAATCGATGTACACAGCCTCCACCTGCTTTTAGTTTCTAAATATCTTAATAGAAATTCTGTATATGAAGTTTTGGTTTTGGTCCAGGTTGCTCTGGAACAATTTTATGTTTGGCAAATTCAAAAAGCTTTACATATACTAGGGATTCAAACAATTTTCCAAATACATCTACGATACTGATCAGGCAATAATTTTTTATAAATGTCCTAGGACCACCCTTATGGATAGGAATACCCGAGGCTGTCTTCCATTTTTTAGGATGAGGGAGGCTATGGTGTAACATCTTAAAATGCGAGACTCTGGAAACTGGTGCGGAGAGGGAGCAGTAATAGGGCATGCAAGAGTTGCCAAGGAGGTGGAAAAGGAAATTCCGATTTCCACCATCAACGTACGGGATGCCGAGGATGATATTAGGTTGACTAGGCCATATACCCTCAGGATCCCCAGTAGAGATCAGTGGAGGGAAAATGAGGTTGCTTTCCAACCCGTAAGCCTGGTCTGTTTCACCGACAGATCACGGCTGGAGGATCAACAATCCTCCGAGGTGGGAATATACATCGAAGTCCTGGGGGTGCGCGAAAGTTATGCTCTTGGTGCATATACCATGGCATTCGAAACGGAGGTGTACGCTATCCTGTCTGTGGCCAATAGACAGGATGTGAGGAGGAGCCCCGAGAAATGTGTGTACATTTGCTGGGATAGCCAGGCGGTCATCCGGGCAGTCTGCACGGCCAGAATCAGGTCAACACTAGTTCAGCAGTGCGCTGACGCTCTCAAAGGACTAGCCAGGACAAAGGAGGTGCAACTGGTGTGGGTTCCGGGACACTGTGGCGTAGCGGGGAATGAGGTGGCGAATAATATCGCAAGACTCGGTTCCCGGCGGCCGTTCTGTGGCCCGGAGCCTGCGATAGGCATAAGTAGGAAGACAGTCTCTGTCGCCTTAGACGGTTGGTGGATGTAGGCAGGCGAGGGACTTCGTGGAGGGGCTGGGCAGAGATAAAGCTGTCGACCTACGGTTCGACGCATCCTTGGGGTGCTGACAGGCCACTGCGCCCTTAGAAGGCACCTCACATTGATAAGGGTAGAGAGGGATCCCATTTGCCAGGAATGCGGTGAGGATGAAGAAACGTCCTACCACTACCTGTGTGAATGCGAAGCTTTTGGGAGAGTTCGAGTAGAATTGTTAGGATCGAGGACTCTGCAGAGGAATCAGGTAAGTACCGTCCAATTGAGGACCGTCACGGCCTTCATTTCGAGGTCGAGGCGGTTTGGCGACGGAACCGAGGAAGAGTAGAGCATGGTTGTTGGGGTTGGCAAAAAGGGCCCATTGTGGCCTACTTGCTTGGCGTTGGCCTCCCCACTACTGCTACTACTACTACTAAGGATAAATTTCAGAATGCAGAGATCGATTAAAAATCAACATCAGAGGTTCTAACAGAGAATCGCCACATCTCTTTACAAAATAGGGCGACAATCCGTCAGGTCTAGCACCCTTTTTATCATTAAGCCTTGCCAAAGAATCCAGCACTTCATCTGCTGTAATATAAATGCTGGATAGAAAGTGTGAATCAATACCTACATCTGTATCATCCATATATACAGTGTGTCATCTTCAATTTCATAAACGCTTCTAAAAAAGTGGGCAAAAAGATCGTAAATACCCCCTCCCGGTGAAGCAGAAACCTCACCTAATGTCATCGTAGATAGTATACCTCGATTTCCTTTCTTTAATGAGATATTACGTCAAAAACGGCTGGAGTCCGAAGCAATTGAGTTGTCGGTCAGTCTAATGTAGTGGTTGTGATCATTAGAAATTTGCCGCTTACACTGAGCCCCTATCAATTTAAAGGAACTAAACGTTATAAAAACGTGTTTTTATAAAGTTTCCACTTTTATAATACTTATTTTTTTCTTTGATAATCTTAATTGTTGATGGAGAAAAATATGGAGTGTATTTTTTCCTTGTTCGCCTCATTGGGACATGATATTTAATGCAATCAAAGATAACACGAGTATAACTTTTCAACTATATGATCAACCTCCAAACCTTCCATCAGGATACGCCAAGGAATATTATTCAGAATATGCTTTATCACAGGGTAATTTGCTTTTTTAAAATTAGAAGAGCTATTATCAGATCTTTTCAAATAATGTATGGTTTTCATAGAGAGCACGAACTCAACAGCAGGGTGGTGGACGTCCTCATATACGAGAGGAAAACAGCAGTGGAATAAGCTCTCAACAATCTCTTCATTGCACAGAACAAGATCAAGTATTCTATGATTTACATCTGCCCAGACGTTTATGTGTGGAGAAATTTCAAATATATATATATATATATATATATATATATATATATATATATATATATATATATATATATATATATATATATATATATATATATATATATACGTAAGCAGGCATCCTGCTTTCAATTGTCTGAAAGGCAGTTTGGTTTCAGGGAGGGCAAGTCAACTCAGGATGCGATGATTGCACTGTCAGGAAACATATATAACGCTGTGGATAATGGGCAACCCTGTATGAGTATATTTAAAGATCTTAAAAAAGAGTTTGGCACAGTCAATCATGGTGAGTTGTTCAGTTGCATGGAGAATAACAATTAAACTGCTTAAAATTACATAATGAAATGGCATCAAGCAGAGGTGAAGAGTTATTGTCAAAGTTAGCTGGCATTAAAGCTGCTGTATCTGCCAGTCGTTTCCACTCTATTCAAATGCCATCCTGTATGCAATTGCAAAACAAAGAAAAAGAAACTTCGAAATAAATGGAAAAACTTCTAGGTCAAGGAAAACTTCCAAGTAATCCCATCACATTTTTAATATTCTCTCCTCTTTGTTTTTTTCAGTTTTTTTTTTTTCTTCAAAACAACCAGGGTTACCCTGGTTACACTATTGACTATTCCTGCATTCCTGACAGCGTCTTTGAAGAAAACTGGTCCAATCATGCGTCTAGCCGAAAATCCTCACCAAACAGTGACAAGTTTGGCATGCATTTTGTTCCTGTGAAACCAGCACGATGCAAAGTACCCAGCGACCTGGAAAACCGGGAGAACCGGGAAAAATCAGGGAATTTGAAATACCCCCTAAAATGTCAGGGAAATTTGTGATTTTACTCAAATAAAGCTATGTGGGAAGCAATTAAAGAAAATGTCATATTGGGGAAGATGAACAGCAAGGCGGCAAATCTGAGTATTCTGTCTGGTGACGGAGTCATTTTGACAGATCCTAATATGATTGCTGACAGTTTCAATGCGCACTTTGTCGACTCTGTTAAGTATCTGACAAAAAACTGTGACATAAATTGTGCAATGAAAAATAGCTCTAATCCCTATTCTATGTTTTTATATCCTGTCTCAGAGGACGATGTATTAGAGATCATAAAATTAGTTTCAGTTAAAAATTCATCAGGAATAGATGAAATACCATGTAGTCTTCTTGGCAGGGTTGCTCATCTTGTGGTGGCTCCACTAACTTACCTTAAAAATGTGTCATTTGAAATCGGTTGTTTTCCTGAGCGTCTGAAGACGGCCATTGTTGTCTCTCTCTTTAAGAAGGGATATCCACGTCTTATGGACAACTACAGGACAATTGCGCTGCTTTCGGTTTTTTCTAAGATCTTTGACAAGGCATTTCTGTTAAGACTCGGGTCGTTTTTGGAGAGATTTGCTGTCTCCGTGCCAATTTGGCTTTCGTAGGCAGCTGTCAACTCAGAATGCCATGCTTAGCACTTACCTGACGGTCTTGGATTACATAAATAGTGGGTCCAAATCCGCCGGGCTGTTCTTCGACATTTCGAAAGCGTTTGATACGGTCAACCATTCCCTTTGTATGTTCCCGCTTATATGATCGAACAGATTAATCAGGCACCTCGCAACACTGCAATGCGCTTATATAATCATTTACCTGACAGCGTCAAAAATTTGCCTCAGGCAATTTAAGCTTGCTTTAAAATCGTTTTTTTTTTTAGATAGCATTTTTTTTATTCTGTGGACGAATATTTTAATTTTAAATTTCATCGTCGATAAGCTGTTTTTTTGTGTTTTGACTATTTCCGATATCTTGTAGAGATCTATGGAGCAGTTTTAATAAATAATGTCATGGAAATGATTCAGCAGACCTGGAAATTATATATATGTAAATTCCGTCACAAGCAAATTATTTTGGTTTCAAATGATATAAGTATATTATACGGATCTTTTTCACTCAAATATTTGTCTTCTAGGGAAAGTTATCTGACAACATTGCGGCTGCCATTTGGTATATTAAGTTTAGCTGTCAAAAAACACAGCGAATGTCATATAATGCGCCAAAATAAATATAGCTTCTTCTTCATCTATCTCAAATATGTCTCATTTGTTTATGCCACTTGAAATATTCTTCCTTAAATGCATAAAATGCAAAATGCATTCTAGTTATCGGCGGTGTAGAGCTGCGCGTGTTTATTCTATTTTAACCTTTATGATCATGTAACATGGAGTTAAAGTTGGAATGAAAATATCAGGCGTTTGTATATGGGTACTTGTATTGTAATCCACAAGAGAAAACCTTAATATCGCAACGCATTGTGTATGATAGTGTAAAGAAATTAGGACGAGTGGGAAATAGAGAAGTCAATCTAAAGTAGTTACAAGAATTCATAATATCATGAATATAAAAGAGCTCTTGATGAAAATCAGAAGACAACGCTTTGGATGAGCGAAGCAGAAAAAAATGATACATAAAACACATAGTGGAATATCACAACTAAGAATGTGGAAAAACACACTGAAGAAAGTGCAAAATTTGAGATTGGTGTTTTAAAATCTAAAATTACCACATTGATAAAATATGTATGAATACTATCTTATCTCCACAGTGTGGTAATTTCATTTGTTATTAAGAATCTTTTTTTTTTTTAATCAAGACGTGTGTAGTGGGTGATTCGTTACTTTCTTCGATAACTCTAGTTGATTACGTGTAATTGAATGGTTGCATGTACATCAGGGGTTACATGGTAAAGAAAACATTAACACTGTTTAATTAAATGGATTTAATGCACAATGGGCAAAGTTACACAGACAATAATAAACAGAAGCGGTGTAATACAAACAAAATACCTTTTCTTGCCGGGGAAGTCGTTGATGGGCAGCTCGATGTGTTTCGGGAACCTTCCTTCTTCACAGAGTAAATGACTTGTTGCACAGATGAGGCTAAGGAACAGCCTCCTGCTCTGGTACCTGTAGTTTGTAGCACTTATGGTCCACGTTGGTTTCCAACACCTTTCAGAAGGTCAAGTGGCTGCTACGGGCCTGTCTGTGCCCCATGCTCAGAGGACAACAAAGGACTCGAACTGAGAGTGTGAACTGCACCATAGAACGATCATCAATCAAAATGGGAAAATTGCAGCGTTCTTGATTCCAAAGTCTCAGTGTGCTTCAGGGTCGAGAAGGGGTAGGCGGCCTCTTCAGCCAATCAAACGCCGTCCGAAAACGTAAATCTCCAGGGTGCCATCTTCAGGTTGACCATGATTGCTTGATGTGCCCAGGGTTACCAACTGTGTTTTGGTATCTATAGTCGGCACATGCGTGTGGCAAAAACGGTGTCGAAAATAACGACGAAACAACGTGTTTTTATTCGAATACTTGAACAGTGGTTATAATATGACTTGTGGTTTGATCTCATTTAGACTAAAATGAGTGAAGCTTAATTACTAGTTACTACAAAAACGTGGAATACTCATTCATTTAAGTAGAAAGTTATCAATTTTCTTTAGAAGTTTAAAAGAATAAGCATATTTTAAACAAGTTTTTTTGTTCAGAATTTTTATTTATTTCATGAACAGAAACGTATTCAGAGATGTGTGCCTGTCATTTTAAGTATTATGAAAAATTCACTTGCTGAACCTGGAAATGTGGGGGCATTTGATTTTTGATTTCTGTTGGGTACCCTGACGATGCCAAATTCACGTTTCCAGACTCGAGGCCACATTATCGGGAATAGCAGTGTTGTTTTTTGAGGAATGACCTGGACGAACAAGTGTCGATTGTTTGACATCAATAATCAACCCAGTCTCCTCGAATTTTGTTTATTCTCTTTACAGTCAGCATTTTGTCTATGAAAAATTGGAGGCAATTCACAAATCGTGGCAAATAATGTTTAACAATAAGAGTGTATTATTGTGTCTAAATCGGTCCATTTTTACGAATGGTGGAGTGTCTACCATCAAACTGTCCTAATGGTTTGACTGCCAAAGCTCAGCAGCAGAGATGGCACCTAATTTAAATTTTCTGCTCTTGCAGGATCACCCATTATACTTAAAGCAATAGTTTTTAATGAGTTAGAAAAATGTGAAGTTATAAGAGGTGCTTAAATTAAGCTGTCAATGACACTATAGATAAGAATGTGTTACAATGGTAAATTAGCAAATAAAGTTTTATTATTTTTAATACATTTTCATTATAGATGAATTTATTTAGAGGTGTGCGAAGCTTCGAAATTTCGAACCGAACCTTCGGTTCGAAAATATGTTCGCACTAGTGATGTTGAAGTAGTTCGAAGTTCGAAATATTTAACTCTCCAAAATAGTTCGAAGTTCGTTGCTCAAAAATACTTCGAAATTTAACTTTACAGGCATTGAATGTTGCCAAAGGTAGCGAAGTTGCGGCCCTGTTAACTCGGTAGCGGCACTTTAAACTCGTTATTGGTCTCATTGAGTCGATAGTGTCATTTTAGGAAATTTCACTCATGCATATTTTT
This sequence comes from Tillus elongatus, assembly GCA_964006375.1. NCBI lineage: Eukaryota > Metazoa > Arthropoda > Insecta > Coleoptera > Cleridae > Tillus > Tillus elongatus. The sequence continues at coordinate 12,900,281 of OZ023268.1, read as the reverse complement.
GACAGTTGGTGGGACACATTGAGACATTATATATCCTAGCCTCCCAACACCTTTTTCAGTAAGAACATGAGGCGGCGTTCGAAGGCCATTGTTAACGTAAATTTTCAGAATTTATGAGGATAATTGCAGATTGTCTTTGGAAAACACTGGTTTCAACATGCTTTATTTCACAATGAGCCAAAACAGTTACATATTTACAATCAGGAGACAAGTTGGGGATGCAGCAAGTGCGTTATGGTAGTGAATTTTCATAAGAATATATAATATATTAAGTTCAAATTTTAAGTGGTTATTTTATACCTATCATGCTCACTTTGAACCTTCTCTTGTTCACTAAAACTTCCTAGCCAATGCCAAACAACAACAACCTATTTATAATTGAGCTTATTTATAGATCTAGAAATCTAAAAAAGTTTCAAAAATTTTTTATTTTTTTATTTGATTTAAAGTTGACCCATCTCCACAATGATCAGCACCGGAAGGCATTTTCACTCAATCAACCTGCAAATTTGTCGAACCCTTCCTTTTTGCAAAAAGAATGGGAATCTTTTACATATTAAATATTGTATGTTACAATATTCCTAAATTTGGTATTTAAGGAAATGATATATGAACACTGAAGAATTTTGAGAAGTTCAATGTTCGATTTTGAATATCTAAGAAGTTCGAAGGTCGACTGTGAACCTTAGACATACTATTTCAGAGGTTCGAAGTTCGAGGCAACATATTTGCTTGGGTTCGTTCATAGTTCGGTTCGCACACCTCTAGAATTTATTATATTTAAAGTATCAGTTTTTGATTTAAAAAAATGAGGTTATAAGGGGTGCTTAATGTAGAGTAGACCGGGGACAGTTGTACCAAGGGATAATGGTACCATTTCCGTTTTCTGCCCAATTATAAACAATATGCAGATGTGGCAACTATGGATGACTCGTCTGAACATTTGGCACCTGTGAATTAGTAGAATGTTGATCTTGCGAACGAACGGTCGCGTCTTTTGCTGATAGTGAGATTTTTCGAGTCTAAAGTAAGTTTGTTTACATTTCAGTCATCTTAGATTTGAGGATTTCAGAGTAGATTTGTTAAGTCTCTTAACTGGCATCTATTAAAGTGATTGTTCCTCTTTTCAATTTGCATGTTGCTACTTATTTTATCTTACAATGTAATAGAAAAGATAGCCGATATTGGCAAAAATACGCACGGGGACGATTGTACCATTGCATACAGGGATGATTGTACTGGTACAATTGTCCCCAAGATAGATAGATAGGTGCTTTATTGTCCAAAGATAAAAATCTTATTGACAAGCAAAGCATATAAAAGTAAAAGGTATCAAAAGATAAAAACACAAAAATATAAGTTCACAACAAATAGTAATATAAGTGCATATGTAACTAGTATAACTATATATAAAATATAAAAAACAATATAAACATAAATACACAGCTGACTAACAATATAATAAAAACACATAATATGTAGAAAGCAGCTCAAATGAAAACAACCAATCAAATCTGTCACAGTAGTGCATCATTACAAAATTCATCTATTGAATAATAACATTTTTCAATTAAAAATTCCTTAAGCTCTTTCCTAAAAATTTCAATGTCACCAATCCTCCTCAAGTTTAGTGGTATCTGGTTAAATATCTTTTTACTATTATATATCAATGACCTCTTTAATAATGATGTGGACGGTATAGGAAGAGGAATGCAGTTCTTTTGTCTTGTATCACGAGAAGACACTGACCTGATTTCATCTTTATATTTTCCATGCATAAGGCATGCAGTCTCCAAAACAAACAGAGACGGTAGGGTCAATATCCGCTCAGAAACAAATAAAGGTCTACAAGAGTCACGGACACTAACCCCACACAAATATCTGATGGCTCTTTTCTGCAGAATAAATACAGAATTGAAAAGATAACCTGCACAAGAGCCCCAGTAACAAATGCCATGTCTTAGATGGGACTCCACAAGTGAGAAGTAAACACTTCTAGATGTACTCTTGTCCAAGCTTTTTGAAACAACTCTTAGTGCGTGACAACCTGATGAAAGCTTCTTACATAGATGATTTATATGTGTTTCAAATTTTAACGATTGATCAATGTATAGTCCCAAAAACCTAACACAGCTCTCGTTTCCAAGTTCCTCAGCTGCTAGAGTCACAGCAGGCAGACTACATTTAAAATGCATGATATTAGTCTTAGAGACATTCAAAGTTAACAGATTTGAAATAAACCAGTTTTCTATCATCTTCATATCCTCTGCCACAGTGCACTCCAGTGCTCCAACACTATCACTACTCCACAAGATGGTTATATCATCAGCATAGATAGTCATATGACCCTTAATTTTCAACATAGACAGGTCATTAATATAGAGTAAAAACAGCAGTGGGCCAAGAACAGACCCCTGCGGAACACCATGGTGAATATGTTGGTACCCAGAGCTAATATGACCAAGTTGAACACTCTGCTGACAATCAGATAAATAGGACCTCAACCATTCAAGCAAAGTCCCCCTAAAGCCATAAGTAGGAAGCTTGCGTAACAGTATCGCATGGTCAACACAATCAAATGCTTTAGTGAGATCACCGAACACTGCCGCAGCCACCTGTTTGTTATTCAGTGAAAGGTACAGATTTTCAAGTAAAGACAATATTGCATCATTTGTACCTTTTTTAGGTTGAAATCCAAACTGGGAAGGTGTTAGGATCTTGTGTTTACAAATAAATACCTGCATTATATTTTTAATTAATTTCTCAACTATTTTAGAGATGGTAGGAAGTAGAGACAGAGCACGAAAACTATTTGAAGAATCTGTTTCACCTCCTTTATATGCAAGAATTACTCTAGCCATTTTCAGAGACGAAGGAAAAGATCCCGTTACAATCGAACTATTAATTGCATCTGCCAAGATTTCAAGAACCCAGTTAGGAAGGTGAAGAAGCAGTTTGACAGATATACTATCCCACCCGATAGAGTCCTTGTTCTTAAAGTCATGGAGCACTCCATGAATCTCAACAGAATCGACCGGCGTAAAAAAGAAGGTGTCAAGGATAAAAACATCATCCATGAAGCCCAGTGGATCCGTCCAAGGGACCCTCCACTGTATCAGCCCAGAAGCAATAGAACAATAATAATCATTGAGATGATTAGGATCCAGTTGAGGAGTCACCCTATGCGAACCATGCCTTCCCGAAAGATCATTAACAATCGACCATGACTCTCTCTGCCTGTTTGAAGACCGCAGTATCCTTTGTCTATAATATTGTTGTTTTGCAACCTTTAAAACCCTTCTGTATATCCGTCGATAATTATTAAAATAGAATATGAAGGAGGCATTGTTACCAGCATATTTTCTAATTGTATGCAGGCAACGCATGTTTCTTGATGATACTTTCAATCCTTTAGTAATCCATGGTTTCTTTATTCTATTCTTTATGTCCTTCAAAGGAAATGCAATATTGAAGAAGTATATTAATCTATTATGGAACTCGCTTAAGGGATCTGAAGAATTCAATATACAATCCCAGCTGTTTGTTGCACATAGTTGTGAAAATATACTGTAGTTATGCGGAGCAAACACTCTTCCACGTTTTTTTTCAATTTATCTTTTGGAATCGGTTAAAGACAACTTACATAAGCAAGCTTCATGATCAGACAAACCAGCGTTAACAACGCAACAGTCCAAAACATTCACACCTACATTTGTACATATGTAGTCTATAATACTTCTGGAGTGCTGGGAACATCTAGTTGGTGAATCTATCAACATATGCAGATCAAAAGAATCCAACATACAAGACAGGTTGACAACATTAGAAGAGGCTTTATTTAAATAATCGAGATTAAAATCTCTTGTGAGAATCACAGTAGAATTTACAGGCAACACAGAGAGAACCATCTCCAATTTTTGAAGAAAAAAACTACTATTAGAAGTAGGCGATCTATAAATGCACAATACATACATATTCAATTTCTTACAACAGGCAATAGAGAACTCAAAATCCTTTTCCACTAAGAGCTGATTGTACTTATCAACATCAATAAAGTTGTAACATTCTAAAAAGTCTTCTCTTATCATAATCAATGTACCGCCATGAGAAAAACAAGATCTATTAAACCGGGATATTATAACATAGGGGGGCACAGAAAAACCTTCTTCTGGCTTCAGCCAATGCTCAGTTAGCAGCAGTATCTCAGGATTGCCTATACTATCTAAGAATAAACTCAATTCATCAACCTTATTACGTACAGATTGAACATTTAAAAGTACAACTGAGAACTCTACTTTTTTGTACCTAAAAAAGAAGTTTTACTGCTGCCACTAGCATCTTGTCCTACAGTTTCATTAGCAACTGAATCACTATAATGAGGTACCATGGATTCATAAAGTGCTATATTTTCAGGCTCAATAAAAATTAAATTTTTTACAATAGGTTTGCTATTAATAATCTCTACTATTTTCATACAGATTTTAGGATTATTGATCAAGTGTCTTGGCAACATATAAGAGTTTAAAAGAGAAATATTACCCTGTGAATAGTTATTAACTTTCATCAGAAAATCACAAATTTTATTATTGAATTTACAAACATTTTTGTAAATTCTACTCCCAACCAGGCCCGGACTCAGAACAGGCAAGAATATAAAATTCGTTTGGGTACAATTTTTAATTTTGTTCCATATCTGTTTTATTTTTGGATATTTCCTTCGAATAAAATCATGAAAACCAGCATTTATAATCACAAAATCACTTTTATCATATGTTTTCACCAGCATATCAAGAGGACGGTTGAAACACGTTGATAATTAATCGATTATTTTAAAATAACTGATAAGTATTGCTACATTATTTCTTTTCTTTGTAAAATGCTTAGAACAAGAATACGCAAAACAGATAAATCATCGAAAGACACTTCTCTATATGAACGAGCCTATGATGAAGCTGTCACTCGCCATTTGTCCATTCGTGCTGCTGCTAAGGAGTATGGACTGTTGCATGTATCTTTAATAAGATATAAACGGAAGAGGGAAGTCGCTAACACTGATCACTCAGAAGCTATTGTTTCCATGAGGTCAGTGGCGGATTTGCCCTAAGGCCCGGGCCTAGGACGGCTAGATATTAGGGGCGGCCAATAAAGTAAATTCATTATATAGTCTATATGATGGGTGCTGAGAAAGGGGCGGCTGGTACTTACTACATGGCCTGGGGCCTAGGGCGGCCAAGACTGCAAATCCGCCACTGCATGAGGTACAATAGTTGTAATCGAATTTTTACCAAAAAAACAAGAAACTTTAATGGCGGACTACATTATTAAAGCTGCAGAGATGTATAATGGTTGCTCCCCAAAAGAAATTCGAAAACTGGCATACGAACTGACCAAAAAATACGATGTGAAAAGACCAGTTCAATGGAATGAAAATGGCTTGGCAAGCAATGATTGGTTTTTATCGTTTATGAAGAGAAATAAGCAATTATCGATAGGATGAACCCAGCTCACCAGTCTCTCTAGAGCTACAAGCTTTAATACCACCAATGTTAATATGACCACATTCCTATAGGATGCCCATATTGATTTTAGTAATGTGCCAAGCCAACAGTCTTATGGCAATTCACTACAATAACGCACTTGTTGCGTCCAGAATTTTAAATTACACTTATGTATAAACAAATTTTAATAAAGGATTTTTAAATTTATCACAGTTGTTCTTTGAGTGTCCATCAGAAATGGAGATAAAACCAAGCATTGAGAGCAACTTCTGCATTAAATAAAATAGAAAATGAATTGCAAGCCATAGTTTGTTATAACGCTTAAGTGAAATAGAGCTAAATAAAAAAATCTCGGGACGCAGCAAGTGCGTTATGGTAGTGAATTTTCATAAAAATGTTTTTATTGCAAATATGTGTGTTTTCTTTTTAAGAAAGCAGACATCAATTTTGGTTACCAGTATAACCTATATAGAAAAAGCAGGCATCAAATTTGATTACCAGTATAACATATATAGTAAAAACAATGTGCCATGTTTCATCAAAATAACTTGATTGTTTGAAAACGTACAGAAATTTCCAAAAGTAAACCAAAAGTGTTACTGAAAAAATCCGTTTCCTGGTCAACCTTATAGGTTAATAGCAAATTGAGCTGTTCAAATATGAAACATTTAATCAAAATTCGCAACCACAACGCACTTGCTGCCTCCAGAATTTCTTAACTTACAAACATGCATTATATTTCGATGGAAAATGCAAAAAAATAAGGCGTTTTCGACAAAAAAAATTTATTTGTATCACCAACGACTTATGGGCCACCCTGTGATTGTCGCAATAATTTTTTAAGATGTAGCTCAAAACACCGTATAATTAATGTATACAATATTTTTTCATATCTTGTATAATAACGAACATATTGTGCTTTATTGATTTTTTACGAAAATTCGACAAAAATTATATACCATTAAACAATAAACTCTATAGCTAAGGCTACTGCCAAGCATCAGAGAAAGGGTCTATTAGAAATGAATTTTCTGGAAATATTTTAGTAAAATGAAGGACAATGACGGTTGAAACTAAGAGTTCGGTGTATGTAAAACATTCTTCTTGAGACATTTTTTTTCCATAGATCGTATTAGATTCAAGTTATTTGCCTAAATGTTGCGCATTTTGACGTTTTCAATTGTCACTTTGACGTTTTGAGGAAACCCCCAATTTATTTTTCTTTAAATGCCCATAACTTTTTTCTCTTTTGACCTACAGAGCTAAATTTTGGTAGGTGGCACACCTATAACGATATAAACCAGCTTACCAAATTTGGTTGCCCTTACTTTGTTAATTTTGGAGATATAAATATTTTGCGAATGAAAACACAAATTTTTCCGGGAAAACCTCGGCGGATTTTCCTGGCTAACAAAATTATCCAAGCGACTTGCGAAAGGAATGTACTCACCAATTTTGACGTTTAAAATCGCAATTTTGACGTTTTGAGGAAAATCCAAATTTATTTTTCTTTGAATGCCTGTAACTTTTTTATCCTTTAACCTACGGAGCTAAATTTTGGTAGGTAACTTGCCTATAATGATATAAATCCGCATATGAAATTTGGTTGCCCTTACTTTGTTAATTCCGGAGATATAATTTTTTTTCGAAAGAAAACACAAAATTTTCCGGGAAAACCTAGACCGATTTTCCTGGCTAACGAACTTATCCAAGCCATTTGCAAAAGGAATTTATTCACCAAATTTAATCAAAATCGGCCCATTATTTTTTAAGTTATCGGTGTGATACATATATATATATATATATATATATATATATATATATATATATATATATATATATATATATATATATATATATATATATATATATATATATATATATATATATATAAACATATAAAAATTTAAACCGACCCCGGATATGTGTTCTGGGGGGCCTAATTAGCGCTCATTTGAAGAAATTTTTTCAAAATTCAAAAGTCGGGATCTCCTCATTAGTGAATTTTTTTTAAGAAAATTCACTAAAAGCAATGGATGTGCAATTGAAGTTTTAAACAAATAATTAAGATGCCAGGTAGGTACAAGATATTTAACAGTTAATTACCCAGCGTCACCTGTTAGCCGCGTATCAAACTATAACTTGTGTGTCAATGCTTAAGAAAGATTGAGTTAGTCAATCAAGTTATTGAATACAAAGAAACCTCTTTGACATTAGTCAATGGGAAAAGCTATTTTTATCATTGAGGAACAAACATATTTGCAATTGTATAAGACTCCAATATATATATTTTTTAATTATACCAACTCGCCCAATGTCAATGACATTATTTAATTTTATATTGACGAACGGCAATGATTGATTGCATGTCACAACTTTATTGCCTATATACCAACCGTAGTGAATATTGAATGCGTTATGCAACTTCCAAACGGTATCTTATAATTTCATTCTATTTAAAAACTAGTTGCATGTTTAACCAAATTTGAATGTTGCTGAAGGATTTGTATCTAAGGGAAGATCTCTACGTTTAAATATTCGGTTTTTATGATTTGGAAAGGTGGTGACTAAATGTGGTTTAGTAAAGTTTATCCGTTTTAGTATCGAAATGAATATCTCCTTGCTTTTAAAAAGTTTTCAAATACGAGTTGAAAGCCAGTTCTATCTGTTAACCGACTTGAAAAAAGGAGTAGGTTCTATGTTCGTCTGTATGTATTTTGAAATATTAATTTTTTAAAGAAGTTTACAAAATATATGTCTAAAATGTCAAGTAAAATTGAACTTTTGTATTAGGTATACAGAAACCGGAGGAATGTGGAATAAACATATTTGTAAAATCTTAAAAAGTTGAGTTAAATTGAACTGTTCTATCAGGAGCACAGAAACGCGAGGAGTTTGTGAAAACTAAAAATATCCCTTAAAGTAAAGTTAAGTGAAATTGAACTTTTATATCAGGAATACAGAAACGCGAGGAGTTGTGTGAAAACTAAAAATATTTGTGAACTCTTAAAAAGTTGAGTGAAATTAAACTTTTGCATCAGGGACACAGAAACGCGAGGAGTTTGTGAAAACTAAAAGTATCTTTTAAAAAGTTAAGTGAGATTGAACTTTTATATCAGGAATACAGAAACGCGAGGTGTTTGTGAAAACTAAAAATATTTACAAACTCTTAAAAAGTTAAGTAAAATTGAACTTTTGTATCAGGAATGCAAAAACGTGAGGAGTTTGTGAAAACTAAAAATATTTGTAAACTTAAAAAGTTGAGTAAAATTGAACTTTTGTATCAGGAACACAGAAACGCGAGCATCTGGGTGGAAGTAAAATTTTTTGGTTGTGAACGTAAAGCAATATCTCTTCTAAAATTTCTATAAAACTGCACTTTTGTATCAGGAACACAGAAATCTAAGGAATCATGTGAAAACTTAAAATATTTGTAAAGTCTTAAGAAGTTAAGTAACATATAACTTTTGTATCAGGAACACATAAACACGAAGAGTTGTGTGAAAACTAAAAATATTTGTACTCTTAAAAAGTTGAGTAAAATTTAACTTTTGCATCAGGAATGCAGAAACAGGAGGAGTTTGTAAAAACTAAAAATATTTGCACACTCTTAAAAAGTTAAGCAAAATTGAACTTTTGTATCAGGAATCCAGAAACATGAGGAGTTTGTGAAAACTAAAAATATTTGCACACTCTTAAAATATTGTTGCGTTTTCTCCGGGTTCTGGATAAGTGAGACTTTTAATTTTAACAAAACAACTTTATTTACACTCTAAATATGGATACAATAAAATTTCTAGAATGTCTCTCTCACAAAACACTTCATTTACTGGCCTTACAATTACTACTCTCAACAAAAGTCACTAATCTGGTACTACAGTCACTACTCTCTTAACACTTTACACTGCTTCTTCAAGTCACTACCACATTATCTTACTGAACTGAACTGAACTCGGGCTGGCTTGCTCTCGCTTTTATATACTCGCCGTACCTTCCCCTCCTTTCTAAAGAGTTCCATTCCAGAACGTTCCAGGACCTTCTTTTACTAGAAGGTTCTGTGAATACAGATCGGTCCCGTGTGTATACAGGGGGATGTGTATACAGGATGATCCAAATGTGGTCACCACTCCTATGTTACACAAGAGGTGTTTCTCGAACTATAAGATCTCTCTGCGTATACAGGGTGTAAGGGTTCTCTGCGTATATAGGGTGTATATACAGGGTGTTCGGAATGTGCAGACCTCAGTTATCCGTTCCGACGGGGTACAAGTTGGTAACTTCGTTATTTCTGGTCCTAGAGGGTTGAGACTTCGCCTGAGGGGGGTCACCCCAGGCACCCCCAGGGGGGTGGGGAGGCGGTGTTGCCAGATTGTGCAAAAATTCCCAGATGTTGGGGAAATTCTGGAGATGTGGCAACACCGCACCTACGTCTATTGAAGTGCTTTGTAACACTGCCCCCCTCCTTAAGACTGTTCGTCCCGAACAGTATTTACCGGCCGCCAACTTGGGGGTTCGTTGCCCCGATAGGGACTCAACCTCTCTATGTGAACAACTTTGGGTTTAGTTCTTGGAGACAGCTGGATTCTGTAGACTAGGTCGTTAATTTTCTTAGTCACCAAGTATGGCCCTTCCCATGGTTTCTGAAGTTTGGGACTGAGGCCCTTTCTCCTTGTTGGTTGGTACAGCCACACTGCATCACCTTCCTTGAATGTATGGGGTGTTGCTCTGCGATCCAAGCGCATCTTCATCCGGTCACTGCTTAAGAGGAGCCTATCTCTGACACATCTGTGTATAGTGCGCAGTTTTCCTTCTAGGTCGGCGACATACTCAGGTAACGTAGCTAGGTCCGCTATGTCCTCGTTCGGTGGTGGTCTCGTCATGTCGATTGGTAGCCGCATCTCTCTGCCGGTCAATATCATGGATGGAGTGTAGCCGGTAGATTCATGCTGAGAGCTTCTGTAAGCTAGGAGGAACAGAGGTATCAGCTTGTCCCAGGTTCTCTGATTCTCGTCAACAAACATAGCAAGATACTGATTAATGGTCCTGTTATGTCGTTCTACCATGCCGTCTGATTGAGGGTGGAGTGGCGTTGTTCTCGTTTTCTTTATGCCTAGCAAGTCCATTAGGCTCTTCCAGACCTCTGATTCGAAATTCCGGCCCTGGTCGGTGTGAATCTCCAAGGGTACGCCATGCCGTGATATGACATTTTCCATCAGGGCTTCTGCCACGGTCGTTGCCTCTTGGTTGGGCATCGGCGCAACTTCAGGCCATTTCGAGAAGTAGTCCATCGCCACCATTATGTATCTGTTCCCAGACTCTGTGATGGGAAAAGGTCCTGCGATGTCTACGGCAACTCTCTCCCACGGTGCACCTGAGATGTACTGCATCATTTTTCCTCTGGATCGGGTCTTTGGTCCTTTCTTTGAAGCACACTGGTCACACCGTTTGCACCATTCTTCCACGCTTCTTCGGCAATTTATCCAATAGAAGCGGTCCCTGACTCTGGCGAGAGTCCTGTTGACCCCAAAGTGGCCTCCACTTCTACTATTGTGTAACTCATGAAGAACACTGTCTATGCACTCACTTGGCACAACAGTCTGGTATATACAGTCTCTACCATCGACAGTTTCCCATTTTCGAGTGATCAAGTCATTCTTTAGGCACAAGGAGTCCCACTGTAGCCAGTAGCCTTTAACCTCTGCCCCAAGCCGGGACACATCGTGCCACTCAGGTCTTTTCCCCTTTTCGAGCCATTCTCTAATACTTTTCAAGTCTGGATCTGTCTTCTGTGCGTCTCTGATGTATTCAAGATTTACGTCTAGATCGGTGTTATTCTCCTGTTCCGTCACCAGTTGTTTGATCTGATGAGTTACTTTGTCGATCTCTTTGTTCTCTTGTCTCTCGCAAAATTTACATTCATGCACTGAACATGGTCTTCTTGACAGGCTGTCTGCATTGGCGTGACTTCTTCCTTTTCGATGTTCAATCCGGAAGTCGTAGCTCTGCAGTTTCTCTATCCATCGGGCTATCTGTCCTTCGGGATTTCTAAAGTTCAGAAGCCATTGCAGAGCAGAGTGATCCGACCTCACGCGGAATGTTCTTCCATACAGGAAGCTGTGGAAATGTTCGATGGATCTTACAACTGCCAGCAGTTCTTTCCGGGTTACACAGTAATTCCTTTCTGCTTTTCCGAACGTTTTGCTGAAGTAGCCTATCACAACTTCTTCTCCGGCTTGGAGCTGCGAGAGTACTGCCCCAATGCCATACTGGGAAGCATCGGTGTCCAGTATGAACAGTCCTTCGTCCTGAGGATAAGCCAGTATAGGAGCAGTGAGAAGACGATGTTTGAGTTCTCTAAAAGACTCTTGGCAATCTGGTGACCAGATAAACTCGACCTTATTTTCAGTCAGGCTATGCAGAGGTTTCGCAATGCTGCTGAAGTACTTCACAAAGCGTCGGTAGTAGCTGCAAAGTCCCAGAAAACTTCTGACCTCATGTTTGTTCCTCGGCACAGGCCAGTCTCTTACTGCCTTTATTTTCTCTGGATCAGTTTCTATCCCTTTCTCAGAAACGACATGTCCGAGGAAACTCACTTTCTTCTGGAAGAGGACGCATTTCTTGGGATTAAGTTGCAGATTGGCACCTCTCAGCCTGGAGAAAACTTGCTTCAGATTCGACAGGTGTTCATCGAAAGTCCTTCCAATCACCATGACATCATCGAGATACACCAGGCATGTTTCCCATGTCAGTCCTCTCAGCACTAACTCCATTAGTCGCTCGAAGGTGGCAGGAGCATTACATAAGCCGAATGGCATGACCTTGAATTGGTACAACCCATTCCCGGTTGAAAAAGCAGTCTTCTCCTTATCGTCTTTATGGAGTTCTACTTGCCAGTAGCCACTTTTCAGGTCTAATGTAGAGAACCACTTTGATCCGGCCAAAGTGTTCAAAGTGTCGTCGATCCGGGGCAGGGGATAACTGTCTTTCTTGGTGACATCATTCAGCTTCCTATAGTCCACGCAAAATCTCATAGTGCCGTCTTTCTTGGTGACCAAAACTACTGGGGACGACCAAGGACTATTAGACTCCTCAATCACACCATCTTCCAGCATTTCGTTAACCATCGCCTTGATTTCTGATTGCTTGGCAAAAGGCAGTCTTCTCGGCGGCTGTCTAATTGGTCTTGCGTCGCCAGTATTAATTCTGTGTTGCACTAGACTCGTACGACCTGTGATTTTATCTTGAGCGAAAATATCGGCCTCTTCCAATACGAACTTCAGGGCCATTTCCATCTCCATGTCGTTCAATTGGCCCCAAGAATTCTTGAACCGCTCTACCATTTCTACTGGCAGTCTTCTGTCTAATGCCGTGGGTGTCACCTTTCTTGACAACGTCACTCGGTCAATGGGCTCGCAAGTGGCGATAACCTCACCTTTCTTCAATGTGACCCTGTTAGTTTGCACGTTAGCCACTCTTATGGGTATTGTCCTCTTCGGGTCTACTAAGCATCGTGCGACGAGGGCACCATCATGTCTATCTTTTAGGGGCTCCGCTATGAGAGCAGACATACCATCAAGTTTCTTCTCTAGTCTGGCTCTGACAATCTTCTCACTGTTACCAGGAATCCGTGTATCCTCGTCGACAATAAGTCTCACCCTGGGATTAGCTTCGCCTGCTGTTGGAGATAAATACAACTCTTCGTTACCGATTTTCAAGATCTTATTCTGGAAGTCTACTGACAGGACATCGAAATCTTCCATTAAATCCAGGCCCAGAATAAATTCGTCGACGATTTCTGCGACGACAGCCCTTACCTGTAGCTCAGTACTGCCCAGCCTAATGAAAACAGTGGCCTCTCCATGCACAGGTATCCTATCTCCTTTTGCCGTCTCCAACACAGGCTGTTTGTTGGTCGTGAGTGCGGACCTGTTTGGCAACATGTCTGGACGTACAACGGATCTAGTGGCACCAGTATCGATGGTGAAACTGCATTGTCTTCCGTCTATGCTGCCAGGTATAACGAGGCTCTCGTGGTAGCGTCGGATAGTGGAGACCTTGACTTTGGGGCCTTGGGACTCGCACGCCAGCTGCCGCCCCCTTACACTGGCGTCAGGTCGTTTCCCTGACGCCGCTCACTGTTGGTATATTCTTGTCTTCTGCGAGCCACCTGTTGGGTTTGTGAGCACTGCCTACTTATGTGCCCTTTCCTACCACACTTGTAGCATTCTATGTCTGACCAATCTGCTTTCGTCCTACGTGCCCCAACCGGTACAGTGAGCTTGCTTATGGCTTCTTTTATCAACTTCATTTCTTGCCTTAGTTCTGCTGTCGTGTCTGCAAAGTCCTCTATCTCCTTCACTTCGCGCAGCCTGTTGCGGCGAGGTTGAGATGCATTCTTGGCTGCTTCAAATTCCAAACCATAAATGACGCAGTCTGTAAGTGTTTTTAACCTTCCGAGCCTCAAAGCTTGTTGCATTTCATTGTCAAGTACCCCAACGATGAAGGTCTGGACGGTAATCTGGTTGACAAATTCTTCTGGGGCTTGGGGATATGCCAGTCGCACAATTTTCTCCACTTCGGCACTAAATTCTTGCAGCGTCTCATTTGGCTTTTGGACCCTTGACTTTAGTTGTGTCTGGTAGACCTGGCTCATGTACTTGTTACCATATCTCAAATCTAGGGCCTGTATCACTGTTAAGTAGTTTTGCTGTTTCGACTCCGGGATGTTCTGGAGGATTTCTAGGGCTTTACCTCGAAGCGAGAGAATTAGAGCAGTTGCTGCCTGTTGTTCGCTCCACCCATTGCTGAGAGCTGCCGCTTCAAACTGCCTCCTGTACATTGGCCACGATGTTTCTCCGTCGAAAGTCGGCGGCTTCAAGGTTCCATGAGGCCGCTGCACGATTGGCATATCTTCTTCCGGACAATTTTGAGCTGGGGACATTCCAGTAACTCCTCTTGGTTGAGTTCTATCAGTTTGGCCCATCACCTGTTCTGTCAGTTCTCTATGTCTGACTTCTGTGCCTTTCATCATCATCTTCATTTGTTCTTTCAACCCTTCAACTTCTTCCCATCGTTTGTTCCAATCCTCTGTTGCATTTTCCACTTTACTGTTCACCACTCCTATTTTATAGTCCACATTCTCTATTTGTTCGTTAATCTGTTCAATTTCCTCTTTTACATCGACTCTCATATCGTGAAACATACTTCGGATGTCTTCTTTGTCTTGAAGACGCCTCTGTTCCTCCTCTTGTCGTCTTCTCTCGTCTTCTTCGCGTTGCTTCTTGAGGTCTTCTTTGTCTTCTTCGCGTTGCTTCTTGAGTTCTTCTTTATCTTCTTGTCTTCTTCTCTCGTCTTCTTCGCGCCGTCTTCTTTCATCTTCTTGTCGCCGTTGTTCGTCTTCTTCGCGTTGCTTCTTGAGTTCTTCTTTGTCTTCTTGCCGTCGTCGTTCATCTTCTTCGCGCCGTCTTCTTTCTTCTTCGCGCCGTCTTCTTTCTTCTTCTTGTCGTCGTTGTTCGTCTTCTTCGCGTTGCTTCTTGAGTTCTTCTTTGTCTTCTTCGCGTTGTTTTTTCAGTAAGTCCATCAACTCTTTGATTTCAGCCATCTCGTCGTAGTCAGTCGATCTAGTGTTTACCATTTACAGCTAGCTTAGTTGTCCACTTCTTCACTCACTTATCCCACACTTCTGACACCAAATTGTTGCGTTTTCTCCGGGTTCTGGATAAGTGAGACTTTTAATTTTAACAAAACAACTTTATTTACACTCTAAATATGGATACAATAAAATTTCTAGAATGTCTCTCTCACAAAACACTTCATTTACTGGCCTTACAATTACTACTCTCAACAAAAGTCACTAATCTGGTACTACAGTCACTACTCTCTTAACACTTTACACTGCTTCTTCAAGTCACTACCACATTATCTTACTGAACTGAACTGAACTCGGGCTGGCTTGCTCTCGCTTTTATATACTCGCCGTACCTTCCCCTCCTTTCTAGAGAGTTCCATTCCAGAACGTTCCAGGACCTTCTTTTACTAGAAGGTTCTGTGAATACAGATCGGTCCCGTGTGTATACAGGGGGATGTGTATACAGGATGATCCAAATGTGGTCACCACTCCTATGTTACACAAGAGGTGTTTCTCGAACTATAAGATCTCTCTGCGTATACAGGGTGTAAGGGTTCTCTGCGTATATAGGGTGTATATACAGGGTGTTCGGAATGTGCAGACCTCAGTTATCCGTTCCGACGGGGTACAAGTTGGTAACTTCGTTATTTCTGGTCCTAGAGGGTTGAGACTTCGCCTGAGGGGGGTCACCCCAGGCACCCCCAGGGGGGTGGGGAGGCGGTGTTGCCAGATTGTGCAAAAATTCCCAGATGTTGGGGAAATTCTGGAGATGTGGCAACACCGCACCTACGTCTATTGAAGTGCTTTGTAACAATATTAAGTAAAATTGAACTTTTGTATCAGGGACACAGAAATGCGAGGAGTTTGTGAAAACTAAAAATGTTTGCAAACTCTTAAAAAGTTAAGTAAAATTGAACTTTTGTATCAGGAATGCAAAAACGTGAGGAGTTTGTGAAGACTAAAAATGTTTCAAACTCTTAAAAACTTTTTTTTTTGTTCCCTCAGGGCTCGTCCGCGGCCTTGCCGCCCCGATAGCACCGCAACCCTCTTAAAAACTTTAGTTAAATTGAACTTTTGTATCGGGAATGCAGAAACGCAAGGAGTTTGTGAAAACTAAAAATATTTTTAAACTCTTAAAAAGTTGAGTAAAATTGAACTTTTGTATCAGGAACACAGAAACCTAAGGAATCATGTGAAAACTTAAAATATTTGTAAAGTCTTAAGAAGTTAAGTAACATAGAACTTTTGTATCAGGAACACATAAACACGAAGAGTTGTGTGAAAACTAAAAATATTTGTAAACTCTTAAAAAGTTGAGTAAAATTCAACTTTTGTATCAGGAATGCAGAAACATGAGGAGTTTGTGAAAACTAAAAATATTTGCACACTTAAAAAGTTAAGCAAAATTGAACTTTTGTATCAGGAATCCAGAAACATGAGGAATTTGTGAAAACTAAAAATATTTGCACACTCCTAAGAAATTGAACTTTTGTAATAGAAATGCAGAAACGTGAGTAGTTTGTGAAAACTTACAATGTTTGCAAACTGTTAAAAAGTTAAGTAAAATTGAACTTTTGTATCAGGAATGCAGAAACGTGAGGAGTTTGTGAAGACTAAAAATATATGCAAAATCTTAAAAAGTTAAGTAAAATTGAACTTTTGTATCGGGAATGCAGAAACGCGAGGAGTTTGTGAAAACTTAAAATGTTTGCAAACTCTTAAAAAGTTAAGTAAAATTAAACTTTTGTATCAGGAATGCAGAAACGTGAGGAGTTTGTGAAGACTAAAAATATTTGCACACTCTTAAAAGATTAAGTAAAATTGAACTTTTGTATCAGGAATGCAGAAACGTGAGGAGTTTGTGAAAACTTGAAATATTTGTAAACCCTTAAAAAGTTGAGTAAAATTGAACTTTTGTATCAGGGACACAGAAACGTGAGGAGTTTGTGAAAACTAAAAATATTTGCAAACTCTTAAAAAGTTCAGTAAAATTGAACTTTTGTATCAGGAATGCAGAAACGTGAGGAGTTTGTGAAAACTTAAAATATTTTTAAACTCTTAAAAAGTTTAATAAAATTGAACTTTTGGATCAGGAACACAAAAACGCGAGCACTTAGGTGGAAGTAAAAAATTTTGGTTGTGAACGTAAAGCAATATCTCTTCTAAAATTTCAAGTAAAACTGCACATTTGTACCAGGAACACAGAAAAGTTGAAATATTTGTAAAGTCTTAAAAAGTTAAGTAAAATTGAACTTTTGTATCAGGAACATAGAAATGAGAAGAGGTTTGTGAAAACTAAAAATATTTTAATACTTAAAAAGTTGAGTAAAATTGAACTTGTGTATGAGGAACATAGAAACGCGAGGAGTTGTGTCGAATTAAACAAATTTTGCTTGTGAACGTAAAGCTCAAGTAAAACTGAATTTTTGTATTAGGAATACAGAAACCCGAGGAATTGTCTGAAAACTTAAAATATTTGTAAACTCTTAAAAAGTTAAGTAAAACTGTACTTTTGTATCAGGGGTACACGCGAGCAGTTGTGTGAAAAATAAAAATATTTGACTGCAAACATAAAAGCACAAATCTCTTAAAAAGTTAAATGAAATTTAATTTTTTTATTAGGCGAACAGATTATACCCCTACCGAACCATTGAAGAGTGAAATCGTATTTATCGTCAATGAAATGTGTAATCATTGTTATTGTGTTTACCAATGAAAAAATAAGACTTGCATTGCTAATTTGATAACTGACGACTTAAATAAATATTTTATATGTTTAGTCTACAACCCACAGAGGGCGGCACGAAGCAATGACATGTTAATAGAGTATGTGCAAAATAGATGTATTTTGCTGCAGCAGCTTCTTAGACATTTTAAATGTATTTTGTATTGTTTAATTGCCTGTCTTTATACATGTATTGATTTGTTGTTATTTGTCCCTTATAGTTTCTGTAGTGTTCTATCTAATTGCATTTTAACTGTTTTACCACTTATATTTTGTATATCTTAGATCATTTTACATGTATACATATATTATTTTACTGACAGGCCATGTAGTTTTTTGCTGGCTAATATATATTGTTATCATGATACAAATAACGGAAGATATGATAATTAGACTAGGGATGCGCGATGTTCATCGATGTTTCTTAAACATCGATATTTTGCTTACGATCTGCGATATTAACATCGATGTTATTTTTTTCGATATTATCAGATAGCATCGATGTTTTTTTACGATGTTTCATTCGATGTTACTCAATGCCATAGTAATTTATTTTTATCATTTTCTATTACCAATTCCAATTACCAAGTCAATTCTTTTATGTACATCTAGCGAGTAGTAGCAGAACTAGAAAATGTCTAACGAAAGTAAACTTTAACGAATACGCACAAAAGTTGGGTAAAATTAAAGTAAATTTTATTTTTTTATTTAAAATATAAATAGGTAACCGTGTCGTGCATATTGGAAGTAGATATTGAATATCTAGGCTAGGTGTCTACTAATCGTACGTCGAATTTTAGTGATTCCCCATAAAATTACTGTATTGGTATTTATCATTTAATAGTAATAATTAGGCATGATATAATGACTTAGAAGAGATATGATATTGCGCATATGCCCCGCCCCCTCCTCTGACGTCACGCGGTGAGTAACGTTATAGATGTCCAACTACACACTTAAAACAAAGTCATTAGCAATCAAAAAGTTTCTATACGTCAGTTTAATGCGGTTGAAGTTACGCCTATATTGTCTTTTTCAAATAATATAGATCACAGCACTAATTTTAATCGTTTTCATTTTTATTACTTCCAACTGTATGCACTTAAATATTAGTAAAATACGTAATTTGTTAAGAGGTTGTGATGAAACGTCAAACCCCACTGCACGACAGCATATTATTGTTGCATTGGACTCACCACTTGACGCTATGCGCGTGACAGGTCTAAAAATAGGCAGTCGGAATATCATATCTCTCGTTATTTGTATCATGATAGTTAGGTACTTAAGAAGAAAAAAAAACACTGCCTAGTGCGTCTCCTTCTTAGAAGATGAAAAATTCAACCTTTGGAGCGAGAATCACAAGGTGGTAGAAAATGTTAGTGGTGCTTGCTCTTATGTCTCTCATCGCGAAGAACAAAAAGCCAAAGTTTCTGCCGAAATTACTCATCAGTATCTTCAATGCCCGGTCAGAAAATTTACAGAAAATCCGTTGGAGCTCTAGAAGGACATGGAATGTATATTTCCTACTTTATCTAACATTGCACCAAAATATCTTAGCATGGTAGCGACGTCAGTTCCCTCCGAAAGACTTTTCTCAAAGTCAGGGCAAGTTTTAACCCAGCAGAGAAATATACTTACAGGAAAACGCTTGTCATAATTATTATTTCCCCAAAATTGTTCACAAAATATTTTTTAATGAATAAGTTATAGTTCTATTTTCAGGATCCTTTTATTTTTGTGTTATTTAACATGTTATTTCTTTGTTTCTGCGTTTTATATCATTAATTTAATTTAATTGTTTATACTTGGAGTATAATATATATTTTTTTGAAAATTGTCCCCAAATTTGTTTTTAATGAACAATGTTTAGTATTTTCAAGACACTGTTATTTTTGTGTGATTTGACATGTTATTTTTTTGTCTCTGCCTTTTAAATCATTATTTTATTTTTTATACTTGGAGCATAATATTTGGTGTACTTTAAGAAGAATAAATATTTTACATTTATTTCTAAAATGTATTTTTATTATTTTGACTCATTATTAGTCTTATAGAAAACATCGATGTTTTAGAAAATCGATGATTTTCATCCGATATTTTTAACACATCGATATTTTGATTTCGATGTATCAAAAGATGTGAACATCGATGTGTTAGAAACATCGCGCATCCCTAAATTAGACTACCTATTTTGAGAACTGTCACGCGCATGGCGTCATGTGGTGAGTCCAATGCAACAATAATATGTTGACGTTTCATCACAACCTTTTAACAAATTACGTATTTTACTAATATTAAGTGCATACAGTTGGAATAAATTTTTTAAGATCAGAATACTATACTGTGATTATGTGAAATGATGATCAAATCAAGTTTATGAATGTTAACGCCCTCTAAATGTCTGCGAACGTGTTCCTACTTTTTTTAAGCCTGTGTATCCCCAATGCTAATTAAGGGCTCCCCTTAATTATTATACTTGTCTATGGCGCATTACTGACGTATAGAAACTTTTTGATTACGAATGACTTTGTTTTAAGTGTGTAGTTGGACTTTTATAACGTTACTCACCACGTGACGTCATAGGAGGGGGCGGGACATATGCGCAATATCATATCTCTTCTAAGTCATTATATCATGTATTGTTATTACTGGTTTTCTTAAAAAAACAACCACACAATTCTGGTTTATATTTATTGACATAAAATTCACAATAAAAACAATAATTATTACAACAGAAGTATAAAATGATGTATTATTTCAACCTAAAAATAATTAAAACCTACAATGTAGCTTATAAAAGAATTGTACATAATAAAAAACGATTTTAAACTTATTTTGCTAAGCATACAGCTAAAAATTACTGGTGATAGAGTTTAATATATATTTTAAAACACTGTGTAATACTACCTCTGCTATGAAAGAACATTTATATGGCTTCTTGGGTAGGACCCAAGATTCTTCTGTGTTTTTAACATGGGATAATTACCTCTACTTAAACAGATGTGAATACAACTAGTTTCCTAAGTAATGAAAACGAAAATTTAGCTTAAAAGATATTAATTAAACATAAATACATCTACCCATTGAGTTACAAAGAAGTTAACAAAAGTATTATAATTTTTCTTCACCCCTGTCTTACGACTTGGGATGCAGGCGATCTGACCTGACTTAACAAACGCCTGTAGCTCAAAACAAAAAAGAATCAGACATAATAAAAATGCTTTAAAATTAACTCATCTACCAAATTTTTTCATAGACTTTGTAGATAACCACGTATGGATAAAGGTCCCAGGTTCGATTTCCAGGTAGATCAACACTGTATTGACTTGGTCTGTGGAGTGAATATGGTGCGAATAAGTAGGTTTATAATGAAAACTAATACTTTGGTTATACTGTAATAATGGCTAAGATGCTATAAAATTAATTTTAATAAGAATTTTCCAAAAGTTATAGTATAAAAATGTCATTAATCGTTGAAATGTGTGTAACAAGCCAGTGGCGGCGTAAAGGAGCGGCGGTGGTGGCGTTCCGCACCGGATGCCAAGCACCAAGGGGTGACAACGTGGTGACAACTCACTCGCGTAGCTTAGTAGTCAGCCACTGGTGCATCTGCCCGACGAGGGCGGAAGGGCATTTCGGCCCCTCCCTCCGCCCGCGCCGTGCCATGTGTCAATTAAAACAAACAGTCACAGTCAGTAGAGATGGAAAATTCGGATCTTTTCGAAGAGTCGGATCACCGGCTCCGGATCTTTTTGAATATCCAGATCCTTGAACTGGTTCTTGGATCTCAATGAGTCTCTGTCTCGCGTGATTGTGACTTATACATACTGCATTCAGTAAGATCGACCAAAACAAAAGAGGTGTTCAAGAGCGAGAACCTATTATACGGATTGAAATATATCTCCAAGATTACATGAATGTTTTAAAAAATATGTCTTAAAGGGTTTAATTCATGGTGGAAACTAAATCCTACAGTGTCTGAACAGGAGAATTCTGAGAATCATCTCTGCTGTTTTAATAAATGGAAAATCTTGTAAAGTGGATCGAGGCTACAAAAAACTATCGTCCATGAACATCAAATAGTTTTAGACCAAGAAAAAAGAAGTGGTGTGACATTTTGAGTCGTATTTTAGATGTTATTCTTTTCTATGACCGTCAAAATCTTCCTCTTAGAGCCCATAGAGAGGGTTTCATCAAACAGTAGAGGATTTTTTAGAATTAGTTAATCTACTGTCGAAATATGACCCAGTGCTAAAAGAACATATGCTAAGAATTGAACATGTTGTCGCCTGTAAAAAAAGAAACAGGTAGATTCCCATTTATCCAAACACATTCAAAATGCGTTCATCACCCTTTTGGGGAAAGAGGTGAAAAATAACATTTTGGACGACATAAGAAAAGCAAAATATTTCGCAATTCTTTTTGATGGCATTCCAGACATATCACATGTTGCTCAGATGAGTTATGTAATCAGATATGTTCATATTGAAGGCGATCAAGTTGAATTGATCCTGCCCCCGGTGGAGTAGTTATTGGAATATGTTTTGCGTCAATGGTTCAAAGCTATTTCGGACAATTCCATCTGTTCTTTCCCCACTACTTTTCAATCTTCTTCACAAGATGGGAACTGAAATAAGGATAAAGCATTCGTAAACAAATAATTTACCCAAAATTACTCATATTTTTATTTTCAGGATACTCAAACCAACTGCCACTCTCACAGAAAACATTTTCACTGAATCCAGACTCCATGTCGGCTTCAAGTTTAACTATTTTATTTTATTGTGTAGTTTCTTGTTTTTGGCACTCGCTTCTTTGTTGGTTCTATTTTTTTTTCAGAGTGGATTTATTTCAAACCTCTTTTTAAACGTGCCTACACGTTGCGCTGTACGTTGCTGGCGCCAATTATAATACATTTCTATTTCTTATTATTGTATTTTAATGAATAATGCCCCTATGTGAGTGTTCCAGCTATAATGATTATGGTTATGTTATTATTGTTATAAATAATGCCCCACGTTGGACGCCAATTATGTTATGTTTAGAATTTGCTATTGTATGTATAAATAAAAGAAAGAAGAAAACCAACATATAGTATAGAATGGTTTCACAAAATAAGGGCAACAACAATTAATGAATGCAAGACCAAAATCCTGAAGTGATGTTACCCCTTCGTTACATCACTATTTCCTCTCTACAATTCAAGAGACAAAAGAAAACTGCATTCGCTTCAGACAAAGTCTTAGGAACAGTACGAGAATACCTTAGTTCAATGCACAAAGATGACGAACATAGTATTTTCGGGAGAAATGTTGCGGATAGGTTACATAACCTACCACTGGAGGAAAGGTATACATGGAGCAAATAATAAATGATGCTCTGTATGAAGCAGCACTCAATAATTTAGGAGAGGTTGCCGACTCTACACCGGATTTCAAGAAAATAACTTTTTCTCAAGTGTGTCTACCCACAACCAATCTTTCTCAATCATTAGATAATTTTTATCTATCCCCACAAAATCCCTAGCCTTCTCAACCAGAACAAAGTGTAAACACGAATATGTAGGTCAAACCGGTAAGCCGTGGGGTCCTTTAAGATAACATAAATAATGTTTACATTCATACTGACTTATTCAAACTAAAAACAAAATTTACCTATATGTTATAATAAGTAGACTATTTAAGTTAATGTTATTATACAGGCTGTTTCAAAAAACCTGCACCATCGCTCGTGGGGCAATTCCTTACTAAAAAATAAGAAAAAAAGTTCCTGTGCACATGGGCACGGAAACGCATAGTTTCCAATATACAGGGAGTTGAATTTTAATTATTTTTTTTAATTTTTTATAAATAATTTCAAAACCACTAGATTGATTTTAATGAAACTTGTAACTTGAAAGTGTATTATGAAAGTGCATATTTTCAAGTGAAAATCTGCTTACAACTGCGTCAGTGGCGTGCGTACGGGGTAACTGTAAAAATTCATTTGGGGAAAAAATATGTGCGCCACTGTCTTTTTCCAATTTTGATACATCAGTTATGAAGCTTATTACATAAGCCACAAAAGCTGCCTCTTGGTATTTTTGTCGTTCAGGGTATCCCTTAGGAGATATGATTAATTTTATAAAAAGGGGCAAAGTACCGATTCGTTGGAGTAATGAAAACAGTAATCGTAAAGTGCCATGAAACTATAATTTTTGACAGTTCTCTAAATTCTACAATTTTGAAGTGCTTTGTAGGCGTCAAAAGAGTTTTCGTGCTATTCTTTAAATTTTGATACGGTGCAGTATTTTCGTTTTTAGTTATCTGTTGATACTGAGTGCTCATTAATATTATTTCCTCCTCTCAAGATGGTTTTCATTAAGTACACTTCAGCGGATTTGACTGATATGTTGTTAATTTATGGACAAACAAATCAAAATGCTAGACAAGCTGTGCGAGTTTATCAGGAAACTTATCCGCAAAGAAGAATTCCTGACAAAAATATTTTCCCACGTATTGTAAGACATTTGTGAGAAACTGGTTCTTTAAAACCTTTAAAAGCTGACTCTGGACGCAGAAGATACCGCCGAACTGTACGAGTTGAAGAGGCAATATTAAATAGAGTTGAACGTGATCCTAGTACAAGTACGAGAATTATTGCCACCGAACTGGGTAATATTTCGGCATCATCAGTTCACAGAACTCTGAAGGATCAAAGTTTATATCCCTATCATTTTACACGTGTCCAGGAACTTCTACCTAGAGACTTTCAACCAAGGGTAATGTTTTGTCAGTGGTTCTTAAACAAACTTAGGCACGACCAAAATTTTTCTAAACGTGTACTATTTACTGATGAGGCGTCATTTACGCGAAAAGGTATCGTAAATTTTCACAATTTACATACATGGGCCGATGAAAACCCACACTCTCTAAGAGTTGCAAATTCGCAGTATCAATTTTCCATCAATATGTGGGCTGCTATTATTGAAAATCACATAATTGGTCCTGTTGTTCTACCGAATCGTCTTGACCATGAATCATATTTAAACTTTTTACAAAATGATTTGCCGCTGTTACTACCGCTTTTTATGAGAAATGGTACAATGTGGTGCCAGCATGATGGTGCGCCCGCACATTTTTCAGCAGTTGTAAGAACATATTTAGCCAACACATACGGTCACCGATGGATTGGTCGTGGAGGTCCGGTGTCATGGCCACCTCGATCTCCGGACCTGAATCCTCTCGATTTTTATTTGTGAGGTCATTTAAAAGAAATAGTGTATAAAACACCAGTAAATACACGAGAAGAATTGTTGGGAAGAATAGAATATGGATTTGACAGCATTAGAGGAGATCAAAATATTTGCAGAAGAGTAAGAAGATCTTTGCGCAGAAGGTTAAATAATTGTAACGACGCTAATGGTGGTCACTTTCAACATTTTCTTTAGCTTTGTTATTAAAGTCAATTGAGTAATGTACAAAAAACAAGAGTTTGGAAAAATCATGGTGTCTTTACGATTACTTTTTTCATTTTTTATTTTTATTTTTTATTTATCATTTTTTATCAATGTTTGTAAAATTCATTTCAATGTTTATCACCAATAAGTTTTACGTAGGTTAGTTATTTGCACGTTTATTGCTGTAATGTTTACTGTATGTTTTGTTTTTCATGTTCTTATGGTTGCAGTAAACATATATTATTATTATTATTATTATTATTATTATTATTACGCCGACTAATCGGTACTTTGCCCCTTTTTATAAAATTAATTATATCTCCTAGTGGATACCCTGAACGAAAAAATACCAAGAGGTAGCTTTTGTGGCTTATGTAATAAGCTTCATAACTGATGTATCAAAATTGGAAAAAGACAGTGGCGCACATATTTTTCCCCAAATGAATTTTTACAGTTACCCCGTACGCACGCCACTGACGCAGTTGTAAGCAGATTCTCACTTGAAAATATGTACTTTCATAATACACTTTCAAGTTCCAAGTTTCAATAAAATCAATCCAGTGGTTTTGAAATTATTTATAAAAAATTTAAAAAAAAATTAAAATTCAACTCCCTGTATATTGGAAATTATGCGTTTCCGGGCCCATGTGCACAGGAACTTTTTTTCTTATTTTTTAGTAAGGAATTGCCCCACGAGCGATGGTGCATGTTTTTTGAAACAGCCTGTATTTACAGTTAGTTTAAATTAGGAAACTGCTTTTTATTATTCTGTTTGTATATTTATTCATATATTTATTAGCATGAGACAACGTGTTTTTATAATCATTCTAATGAAAAAATCTGTACAAATAAAAAAGCAAGCAGAGTTGCCTAAGGTAAGTGATAGATAAAAAGCCAGCATTACTATAAATTTATATAAAACATCTGAAATCCGAGAAAATTTGTATCCAGTGTCATTACATGTCACTTGATCTAGCTAAAGATAGTAGCACCTACAGTGACTTGATAGAGACAGTGTGGCCATTAGGTGGTATCATTTTGGGCGATTCGGCCGCCATGTTTTCTCCACATTTAACATTGCTCTTATGGAAGAATAGTCAAAAATTGCAAATAATAATGAATTGGTGCATTTTAGAAGAAAACTGTATAGAACATTTTCGGTAGATAATTATTTTTCGCTCCTAATAGACTAGTCGCAATGTTTCCTATTTAGATACGAATCATTAAAATTGTTATTAAATAAATTTCCTAGTCAATGGATCTATAGAAACTGTTTATGTTATGAGGTTGGCTGCATTGCCGACAGACCGATCTGATGTGATAAAAAATCCGCCGACTTCTCCAAACACAAAGTGTTTGATTTTGATTACATTCATTATTTACCTGTACGAAGTGGTGGGTACAGGAGTTTTTAAGTTATTTTAGCTTGTTCAGTCATCAATTAGCACTAGTGATGGGAAAAACTGTTATATTGCTGTAAAAGGTCGCAACTGTTACTGTTATTTAGAAATAACAGTTCAATATAACAGGTTGAAAATAACAGTATGAATTATGAATTATTAAGAATTCCACGTAGACGTAGTAACAGTAGCTGAACCCGTCCGGTGGTGTAGTTGGGTAATGTTTAAAATAAAAAATATTCTTGTATTATGTTTAAAACAATTAATTAATTCTTTATTAAAAAAATGATGGAGGTTTTTTTTTGGGTATTCATCACTAATAATAATTTGGTAAAAAATTCAACAATGCAGAATTTCTATCGAATTTTCTTTACTAATTAAGTATTAGTTAATCACTGAGCTTGAAAACCTCTATAGCCATCTTTTCCTTGAAAATGAGACTTATGAAATACATGAGTTATTGTAAGCAAAAAATAAAATAAATAATTTAAAAAAAATTAAAACTAATTTTTTTCTCTCTACCTATAGGGCGAAGTGTGTCTGGTTTCAACTATACCGGGTACAGGGAATATTTTTATAATTTCATTAAAATTAGTACTGTTTCTGAGATTTTTTAAGTTTCAGCAATTTTTTATTTTGCAATAGTAATAAAAAAAAGGTGTTTAAAATCGGACCCATTTCTTAGATTTCCAAAGTGAAAAGTAAAAAGGAATATTGATTTATTAGTTACATAAGGCAAAGAAGAATGAGCAAAGAAACTACCTAATATAATATATTACCTAAGGACTCATGTTAAAGCATAACTGTACATTTGTATACATATCAGTAACGTAACAGACTTTCGTCGACCAAAATCAGTCAAATAATGTTCATCAACAAAAACTCAGAACTTTGAAAGTGTTTTGTTAGTAAAGTATTTTTTTTTAGTGTAAGACAATTTTTCTCAAAGAAAAAAAGAAACATCGTTGATTTTATTTACATTTTTCATATTTTGTGTTTGTTTATAAATTGTAAATATATGTGTGTGTTTTGTGTGAATCAACAACCTGTCAAAATTTAACAGTTTCATTGTACCGACGACCCTATGTTCCCAAAGCTGTGAGCACACTAGTATAAAGTATAAAGTAGTATGTTATGAAGTAAAGTCCGCTCTATACTCTATACCCCATTCCCAGTCTCATGTCCATTCATCCTGTTATAACAGTTGCGGATGAAAACAGTATTATGTTATGAAGTAAAGTCCCCTCTATACCCCATTCCCAGTCTCATGTCCATTCATCCTGTTATAACAGTTGCGGATGAAAAAAGAAGTTGCTTCATCGTAGCAGTGCAACAGAAACAGATACGACAACAGAAACAGATACGACTCAGAGTTCTAGTGTAAAGCGCAACAGCATCCCCTCCACTGTACCTGTTATTTGTATATATCCATAACAGGTTGTTACTGTTGCGGCTCGACCTCGACAACAGTTAAAATATAACAGACTGTTAAATAACAACCCATCACTAATTAGCACTTTAGTTAAAGACGTTAAACTTTTTTCAAGACTGGAAATTATTTTCCGGCAGTTGTTTTCTTTTGTCCAAACACAAAATATAAGGTTGAAATTATTCTTTGTTGAGAAAATATTAAGTGACTGTTCAGATGTAATGCATATTTTTATTTTACCCTGTCATAACCTGAAAAAAAATGTGAACAGGTTTGTTGTGTTCAGGCTAAAAACAGTAAGTAAAAGGCTAATTTCAAAAAAATTACATGCTAGCAAAACTAATGAGTACTCCTTTATGACCATCGAATAAAGTTTTATAATTATTTTTTGCATTTTCTTACTCTTCCTTGAATTTGTTAATGGTTATTATTTGTATAAAGATCATAAACTATGATTTTGTAATGTTGAATGATTCATATAATTATTCATTACCAAATTGTTCTGGTGTTATTTAAATACAAATTTGTTTACAATTGATGACAATCCGTCAACCGTCAACGTCACTTCTCACTTCAACAAATCGGTCTGTCGACAATGTAGCCAAACTCATAATATAAACAGTTTCTACAGATCCATTGACTAGAAAAATTATTTTAAAGCAAATTGTAATGTGTTCTATCTGACCAGGAAGCATTACGACTAGTCTGTTATGAGCAAAAAATAATTCTCTGCAGAAAAGGTTCTATACAGTTTTCTTCTAAAATGCACCAATTCATTATTATTTGCAATTTTTGACTATTCTTCCATAAGCACAATGTTAAATGTGGAGAAAACATGGCGGCCGAATCGCCCATGGCCACACTGTCTCTATCAAGTCACTGTAGTAGCACCTACAAAGAGCATCGTGTACCGACGTTTCCACATTGTTGGTGCCTGTTACGTTCCTCATAATCCCCTGTGTTGACGTTAGGTTATATTTCAGTTCGTGTTGGTAAACTATTTGCGGTTTACCTAATTGTTTTATTTAAACTTTACGTTGCTTCTTCTTTGTTTTGCCCTTGAAGATGTTGTTTTCATTGTGAAATGTGATACTTACTTAAAGACCTTTTATGTAAAAAATCGGAAACAGTGGACCTATAGTTACAGAAAATTGTGTAACATAAACATTAATATGTATATAGGGAGTATGCACAAAACTCTAAAGTATGTGTACCTGGAGGGCAAGAAAGTGAAAAGGTTGGACAAATCAATTCATGCTCTGCAGAAGTATGTCCGTGATAAAAGTATCGACAGAATAATTAAACTTACGAAAGGGACGTTAACAGACCACATCAATTTAATTCACTCCAGGCATAGAAATGCATTGACAATTAACTGCAATGTTGACAATGACGATAATAATGTACATAGGATTACAGATGAGGGTAGATAATATTATATTACAAAAAAAGGAGAAAATAGTTGCTGTGAATTAAAATGTAAAGTTTGTCACATATGTATGAATGCACATGTATAGACTTTTGTATTAAAACAATAATATGTAAACACATACATTATTTATGTTTACATTAGAGGTGTGCGAAGCTTCGAAATTTCGAACCGAACCCGAACTCGAACCGAACCTTCGGTTCGAAAATATGTTCGCACTAGCGATGTTGAAGTTGTTCGAAGTTCGAAATATGTAATTATCCAAAATAGTTCGAAGTTCGTTGCTCAAAAATACTTCGAAATTCAACTTTACAGGCATTGAATGTTGCCAAAGATAGCGAAGTTGCGGCCCCGTTAACTCGGTAGCGGCGCTTTAAACTCGTTATCGGTATCATTGAATGGATAGCATTATTTTATGAGATTTCACTCATGCATATTTTTGACAGTTGGTGGGCACATTGAGACACGACGGAGCCATTTAGCTATAACAGAATTATTTTTCTTATATATCCTAGCCTCCCAACACCCTTTTCAGTAACAACATTATGATGGAGGTGTTCGAAAGCGATCGGTAACGTAAATTTTCAGAATTTATGAGGATAATTGCAGATTGACTTTGGAAAACACTTCAACATGATTTATTTCACCATGAGCCAAAACGATCAGCACCAGAAGGCATTTTCACCCAATCAACCTGCAAATTTGCCGAACTCTTCCTTTTTGTTAAAAGAATGGGAATCTTTCACATATCAAATATTGTATGGTACAATATTCCTAAATTTTGTGTTTAAGGAAATGATATATGAACACTGAAGAATTTTGGGTAGTTCGATGTTCGATTTTAAATTTCTAAGAAGTTCGAAGTTCGACTGTGAACCTTAGACATACTATTTCAGAGGTTCGAAGTTCGAGGCAACATATTTGCTTGGGTTCGTTCATAGTTCGGTTCGAACAAAACATGGGTTCGCACACCTCTAGTTTACATACAACTCATATATCAGTTTCTGAAGTAGGAAATGGACGAGTGTCTCGGGAGAGATCCGCACATGACTGCCAAGGTCATATGCATATGTTATTTATCAGATTTATCGGTGCTAATTGCTCTATCGGCCTCCCTGACCTGACTTTGACCTGACCTGCCATCACAAAACACTCTGGGTAGGTCAGGTGAAAGTCAGGTCAGGGAGGCCGATAGAGCAATTAGCACCGATAAATCTGATAAATAACATATGCATATGACCTTGGCAGCCATGTGCGGATCTCTCCCGAGACACTCGTCAAAAAGGTGATGCACATCTTGGGCAAGCCGAAATAAACGAGCTTGCACAAAATATGCATAAATCATCGCGTCAGTTGAATAAGGAACCAGATTTAAGAGCATCTATTGAGGCATCTGCTTTGCAAATAATTGCAAATATAAAGACTCTTAACTTCTCACATGACCAACATACCTTTATGTTAAACAATTTGTAAGTGTTGCTGGCCTGTAGGGAAATTACAAATTCTCCGCTAAATAAAAAGATAAAGAAGCAAACACTTTTCCCAACAAAGAAAAAAGTAGTCAGAAAAAATGTGTTTAACAAAAAACCTGATGGTGATGAGATCCAGATCATCAAAGAAACTGTATCTGAATCGTTGTACACCTCCACTGACGAGAAACATGACCATAGCTATGTATAATTATATTGGGTTATTTATGAGTTTTCTTTTTATATTGTTTATTATGAATAAATAAAACCATTTATTTAGAATTTATATGGATGTGTCTTTTATTATAGTTCAACCAAATATTAGAATCGACAAAAATGAAAACTGTATACCTACCCGTATTATTCAATATACATAAACATCAAGCCCCAAATCGCCTATATTTTCATTCATTTAAATTGCCCGCCATTAAGGACAATATCTGGCAACGTCGGTACACGATGCTGTCTGTAAGGGCTCCTGCTAAAGATGAGTATCTGTCAATAGTTTGACAGAAAACATGCCTTGTTTGTGACGTGACATATTTAAAGCTCTAGCAATAATACTATAATTAAAATTTCTTTTTTATTTGAGCACACAGTTGTGACTTGTTTTTACTCTACACTTTATCAGTTAGTTATCTTGTCGCTGGTTTACGCACCAGATAATATTCGATGATTTTTATATAACATGTTTACAATGCCCTTGCAAGGTTTCATAGCTCATTATAAAATAAATCACATATTCTATGAGATTCTTACTTAACAGTGAACACCTATTCAGTACAAAGTGTTAATTAACAGTGCTACCACGGCAGTGACAGCTGACAGATAAGCAAGTTGGTAGGTAGCTGCACCACCTTGGTCGCAGTAGTCTGGGTTGCAATTCTGTGCCACGCTTTGGTACTTTCGTTTGAAAACCTCCCAGCTGCAGAGTCCTACGTTGCATTCTGGAAAATTCACTAGTTCTTCGTTCAAGAAGAACATGACACGGTAAGGATCGTCTCTTCTGCATCTAGAAAAATAAAATTAAAACAGTTAAAAAGAAGTAGGCGCGACTATAGATGAAATCAAATCGGTTGGTGAATATGACAATTCGTATTTCCATAATCGGATTTAAGAGAGGGCAATGCATCCACAAGTTGTTAGATTTTTGCAAATTATTTTACAGATCTGAATTCATCAATGCCAGAGCTCACCAGGCGCTGACAGTTAATAGTTGTGTCAATGTATGCGCTTATTAGTCCCTCTGAGTTTCTGCTGGAATGCAACTGTTGCCGATTTGTCAAAGCGGAATGACAGAGACAAACGTCACAAAACCATGTTTGAAATCAACAGTGACTTGATCAGTCTCCAGCCGCTGTAGTGTATCGATAGTCAGCAGATGAGCGCTAAGATTTGCTGTGGGCACCTGGTGAACTCAGTCATCGTGTTAGCAAGGCTACTCCTTGCTTAATTTGTTAAACTTTATTGTCGCATTTGAACTTTTCTGACAAAACGGCTAAGAGTAGCAATTATAACTGGAGGGTACGGAGGTGGTGGTGGTGCTGAATTAATTTGCTGGCTGGTTCTTGGTCGATTTTGTAGACTGTATCGAATTAGAATAGACGTGGATTTTCGTAGACTATATATTGGTGCATTTGTCTATGAGAATTAAGTTTATGGACTTTGTAATATTCTATGGTCTGTTGTAATATGTTGGTAACAGCAAACACCCTGGAACGATATTTCTAGAAGGGACCAGAAGTGACAGGTGTAGAAAAGATAGAAGGTCTAGAATATCTATGGAGAGTATAAATAGACGAACGGTACATTGAGTGAGTCAGTTCAGTATTGAATTAGTGCGGTGTAGAATAAATGAGCATAGAGTATTAAGCGGGTCAGCAGTAAGTGTTCGTGTATAAGAAGCGATCATAGAAGATGAATAGTAGAATATGGTTCATTGGACATTTAGTAAGAGAGAGAAATATTTTAGTTGATACTGGTGTTGGAAAAATAGTTGGTTATAATAAAATAGTAGTTTGAAAAGCTGTGTTTTGTTAGACAACAAATCCAGAACCCCGTAAAACGTAACAACTCGTGTCAGAAGTGGGATTTTCAAGCTGCATGCGGAAATATTTTCCAGAATATTCGTTGAACAACGTGAAAATTTCTAGAATCTCTGGAAGATCAGTGTCAGCAGTAAGTCATAACTGGGTATGTTCTTGAAACAGAATAAACTGTGTACCAGCTTTAAGTACGTCTATGCCTAAGACACGTAGCCCAACAGCCAATATGGATGCCCAGCTATTGGAATTGATTAAAGAAATGAAATAAGAAGCCAGAAAAAGAGATGAAGAGGCTAAAGAAGAGCTGAGAAAAAGAGATGAAGCAGTGAAAGAAGAAATGAGAAAAGGAGGTGAAGAGGCCAGAAAAAGAGACGAAGAAGTCAAAGAAGAAATAAGAAAAAGAGATGAAGAGGACAGAAAAAGAGACGAAGAAGCGAAAGATTAAATGAGAAAAAGAGATGAAGACGCCAGAAGAAGAGACGAAGAAGCCAAAGAAGCCAAAGAAGCAATGAGAAAAAGAGATGAAGTGGCCAGAAGAAGAGACAAAAAAGCATTTAAGTACTTAGGCCAAATTATCACCTCAGGTGGAGTTAAAACCGACCCAGAGAAGACAGACTGTATTATGAACTGGGACATTTCAACCAATGTACATCAGCTGCGAAGTTTTTTGGGCCTCTGCACGTATTACCGCCGGTTTGTAAAGGGGTTTGCTGACATCGTGAAACCATTGCATAAACTGACGGAAGAAATGACACCCTTCATTTGGACCAATGATTGCGAAAAAACATTCGAGACACCAAAACTGGCCCTCTGTTCATCCCCGATTTTGACATACTCCTGGTCACAGGTTTATTGTGGACACGGACGCGAGCAATGTTGGTATTGGAGGCGTTCTTTCGCAGGAATAGGGAAGTCAAGAGAAGGTTGTAGGATATTTCAGCAAAGCCCTGTGCAAATCAGAAAATAACTATTCTGTGACGAGAAAATAACTTCTAGCCATTATCAAGACGTTGGAGCATTTTCACAAATATCTATATGGTCAAGAATTTCTCCTGAGAACCGACAACGCTTCTCTACGCTGGCTTCTTCAATTTAAAAATCCAGATGGGCAGATGGCGAGGTGGCTTGAACGCCTTCAAGAGTACAATTTTACCATCGAACAACGCCCTGGACGACAGCACGGTAATTTCGACGCCCAGCTAGGAGACCTTGCCCACCAAAATGCAAGCATTGCATCTCTGCCGAAAACAAAGAAGGATTGAATCTCGAAGTGTGTAGGAGGACAACGGTGCAACCCGTTAACCGATGGGACCCGCAGAGGTTAATGGGGGACCAAAAAGAAGACTCTGATATCCAACCAACCTACAGATAGAAGGAGACTTGCCACGAAAGATCCACTTGGTCTGAAGTTAGTGATAAAAGAGTTGCCATCAAAAATTATTATGCCCAGTGTGACTCTAGTGAAATCGAAGGTGATCTTCTGGTCAGGAATTGGGAGTCAGAGGATGGAATCCGCATATTGAAGCAAATAATCCTTCCGCGGCGAAGAGTTAGGGAGGTAATCGAGGAGATCCATGGCGGGGCAGGCAGAGGCCATTTAAGGGTAAAGAAAACTTTGGAATAGGTCAGAGAACGTTTTTATTGGTTAATATGTAGAGCTGATGTGGAAGAATGGTGCAAAACCTGCCAAGAGTGTGCATCGAGTAAGGGGCCTAAATCAAAATCCAGGGAATTCATTCCAGGGAATGAGGCAGCACAACGTGGGAGCCCCTTTCGAAAGAATTGCAATCGACATAGCTGGTCCTTTCCCTAGAACAGACGCACGAAATCGCTATATGCTTGTAGCCATGGATTACTTTAGCAAGTGGTCAGAAGTGTTTACGGTACCGAATCAAGAGGCCACCACTGTTGCAGAAGTATTAGTGAATGAGTTTTTCTGCAGATTTGGCGCACCACTAGAGCTCCATTCTGACCAAGGACGCAACTTCGAGTCGGTTGTATTTCAGAAGGTTTGTGAGCTTATGGGAATCAGGAAAACGAGAACTACACCCATGCACCCCCAAACTGACGGAATGGTGGAAAGATTCAATGTTACTTTGGAGTCCCACTTAAGAATATTTGTCAATGAACACCAAATGGATTGGGACAGGCACATTCCACTATTTCTACTGGCATACCGCTCGGCTGTACATGAGACTACGGGACATACCCCAGGCAGCGTGGTTTTTGGGCGAAAGTTAAGACTTTCTCCTGATCTCATATTTGGAAAACCCACAGATGCTCCACGTTCAACTGATGAATACATAAAAGATTTGGAAAGAAGAATAAAAGCCATCTACTCTGCTGTCAGAATGCATATACGAGTAGAAAGCGACCGCATGAAGACCCGTTATGACGTGCGAGCCAATTCAGCTGGTTTCAAAGAAGGAGATCATGTGTGGTTCTACAATCCAGTATGACGCAAGAGACAGTCACCGAAACTACAGAAATTATGTGAAGGTCCTTATAAGGTGGTCAAAAGGATCAATGACGTTGTCTATCGCATTCAAAGGAGCCCGAAGAGCAAGATGAAAGTGGTCCATATGCACAGACTTACGCCATACCAAGAAATGTCAGAATTCGACCGGAACGATCGAATATAAGAGGGGGGCAGTGTCACATTTGTCTATGAGAATTAAGTTTATGGACTTTGTAACTTCTATAGTCAATTGTAATATGTTGGTAACAGTGAACACTCTGGAACGATATTTCTAGAAGGGACCAGAAGTGACAGGTGTAGAAAAGTGTAGAAGGTCTAGAATCTCTATGGAGAGTATAAATAGACGAACGGTACACAGAGTGAGTTAGTTCAGTATTGAGTTAGTGTGGTGTAAAAGAAATGATCATAGAGTATTAAGCGAGTCAGCAGTAAGTGTTGGTGTATAAGAAGCGATCATAGAAGGCGAATAGTGGAATATAGTTCTATGGACATTTAGTAAGAGAGAGAAATATTTTAGTTGATACTGGTGTTGGAAAAATAGTTGGTTATAATAAAATAGTAGTTTGAAAAGCTGTGTTTTGTTAGACAACAAATCCAGAATCCCGCAGAACGTAACAATATTTAACTATGTACACTATTTTATGTACATTACTTATAACTAAGAATAGGAAACGGAACCCGTGCACAGCGATGTATTCGAATTGGTGGTTAAGAAAGAAGAGAGCGAGTGGCGTTCTTCATTCACCATCCTTCCCCTTACTGGTCTTCGGGCTTACGCAAAACGGTTTAAAAGCTGCACTGTCAACAGCGCACTGCGTGAATTTGAAATCCCGCCGGAAATGTTTATAATGTTGACCAATAACGTTATTAAAGGGGTTAAAGAGGATTTCTTGCAATGAAGATATAATAGGTTTCATTACATACACACAAAAAGAAAATAAATTCAATAGACAATTTCATTTCCCCATTATCTGCCTCAGCAAATGCTGGTAACCCTCTTAATCCTTTAAGTACCCGGCAACTTTCACTGATAACGAAGCAGGTAGACGGAACGATACATACACTACAAGACTTGCAACGAACTGCTAGATCTCTCTGAGGCCTGGGGTTGAACACACTGAAACTTTAGAGACGATCTCCAGCGAGATTTGGGGAGTAGGCAGATTGAGGTCCCATAATCGAGCTACAACAACCCAACATACCTTTGTCCACCGCTCTAAGGAGTAGGCAGATTGACGCCTTAGAGTGTCCTTACATATTTCCTTTACCTCTTGAAAATGGCTCCAAAACAGGAGCCGAAACGTCGAGTTTTAATAAATTGGACGCGGTCCAACCCGAGGACCAAGTATGTCTCACATTAAAGACCGCGGAAATCTTTCCGATTATATATATATATATATATATATATATATATATATATATATATATATATATATATATATATATATATATATATATATATATATAGGGGAGAGTGGTATATACTGGGCCGTGGTTTATAGTGGGACAAGGGACTCTGTGGCCATCTAGTTGTCGATAGTCCAATCTTGGTATTTTTACAGTGATGCATGTACAAACATCGTAGTTTTAAACCACAGAAATCATAGTTACCATTGGAGCATTCACGTGATAAAATGGCTGCACGATATAATTCAGCGAAAAGTTACATTTAACGCGTGTAATATTTGTGCTAAAAAACAGTTATTTTGTGAAATATAAATTTCAAATTTGGTGAGGGGGCCCTACCAACTATCACCAAGGTATCTTACCATTTGTCATAGCTTATCAAAATATATTGTCCAAAAATTTAATTATTTTTACAAAGGTGCCTAGTGGTCTATTGTGGGACAAGTTGATGTGGTCTATAGTGGGACACGTCCCACTATATACCACTGCGTCTCACTATATACCACCATATTCGAAAAATGGCAAATTAATATTTCTATTAAGTAAAACTTGACATTTTCCCTCCTAGATGCCAAAAATTCCAAGAAAGGATCAGTCCAAAACAATAAAAGAGAGTAAGACTTCCCACAATCAGCGTCAATCGCAGATGAGCACTGCCGTAGATAGTATTATTTCTGGCAGGCAGAATTTAAGAACTGCAGCAGATATTTATGGTGTGAGCAGGTCTTCTTTGCAAAGGATGGTAGCCAAATACAGAAATACTCCAGAAGATGAACGAGAAAGTTTTTGCTTTGAACGGAAACATGGATTTTCTCAAATATTCACTGACGATGAAGAAGCGGCTTTAGCACTTTATCTAATTAAATGCTCAAAAATGTGCTATGGACTAACTGTTGCTTCCACACGGGAATTTGCGTACAAATTTGCGATTGCCAATAATAAGAAGATACCCCAGTCTTGGGAAGACAATAAAAAAGCAGGAATGGAGTGGATACGTTTATTTCGCAAACGACAGACAAATATTAGTTTACGGACGCCTGAGGCCACGAGCATCACGCGAGCTACTAGCTTCAATAAGCATAATGTTCAAATATTTTTTGATAACCTCCAACGTGCATTGTCAAAACACAAATTTGAAATAACTCAAATTTATAATTGTGATGAAACTGCAGTAACAACCGTTCAAAAACCGCCAAAAATTCTGGCAGCGTGTGGCGACAAACAAGTGGGGAAAATAACGAGTGCCGAAAGGGGAACTCTAGTGACTATGTGTAATACCATATGTGCAAACGGCACATACACACCACCCATGTTTGTATTTCCGAGGCACAATTTTAAACCTCATATGCTCAACGGAGCTCCCCCGGGATCAAAAGGCGCTGCCCATCCCACCGGCTGGATGACCTCTCCAAATTTTCTGAAATATGTTGAACACTTAACTAATTACACCAGATGTAGCTTAGAAAATAAAATTTTACTTATTTTGGATAACCACGAAAGCCACTGTGACTTCAATGTGATCAAATTTTGTAAAGAAAATGGAGTGATACTTCTGACCCTGCCTCCTCACTGCAGTCATAAATTACAACCGCTAGACGTGTCATGCTATGGTCCATTTAAAACTTATTATAACAAAGCAGTTGATGACTGGCTACTGAACCATCCAGGAATTCCCGTAAATATCTACAATATAGCAGAGATTGCAGGAACAGCTTTTCATCAAGCATTTGTACCATCAAACATCATGAGTGGATTTCGGAATTCTGGTATAGCTCCGTTTAACCCTGAAGTTTTCGACGAATCGGATTTTTTATGTTCTGCTGTAACAGATAGACAAATACCAGATCAAGACACGACTAATGATACTGAAACTGACAAAATAAATGAACCTCAAAATGAACCACAACCTAGTACAAGTTCCACTTCTCAGGTCACACGTTCTGCAGAACCCACCAAGAAGTTCACAAAACCAGAAGAGCTTAGGCCATATGTTAAAGCACAAGAAAGAAAAACTGTTAGAAAAGGAAGAAAACGTGCAAAATCAACAATCCTAACAGACACACCAAATCTGGAAGAAAAAGAGAAAGGAGAAATGGAAAAGATGCGCAAAAAAAGTCTTAAACTATCAAAACTGACAAAACCTAAAAGTGTTAAGAGAAAAATACTTGTTGAACCCTCTAGTAGTGAAGATGACATAGAAGATGAAGTCATAAGTGATCCAAGTGATGTGAGTTTTATAGAAGAGGAAGAGGAGAAGGTGGATGATGAAAACGACGACACAAAAGTTACAGATTTTGTTATTGCATTTTATGAAATCACGCATTCTCATAAAAAGCACCGAAAATACTTTGTGGGACAAGTAGAGGCTGTTGAAGAAGGAAGTTATAAAATCAACTTTCTAAGGAAATTATCAAATAATAAATTTGTATTTCCGGAAACAAAAGACGAAGACACTCTCGATAAAAAAAATGTTGTTTCTAAATTGCCAAAACCCACATTTGTTGGAGGCACTGAAAGGGCAATGAAGCAAATGCGATTTAATTTCGATTTTCAATTTTATAATATTAGTTAGGCAGCAATTTGCACCATAATAGGATATTTGGGTATTTTATTATCACAAGAATATTTATTTTTGTTATTTTGTTACCATATAAGAATACTTATTTGTGTCATTTCTCTATTAGAGTGTTTAATTTATGTTTTGTTTTTATATTTTCTAATAAAGTGTTTCATTTGACGACTTTTTTGATGATGTCCCAGTATAAACCAGAGGGATGGTACATAATGAGACAGTGGTACATAGTGAGACACTCATATTTTTTGGCACACTAATCGATTTTTTTAACTAAATTTTGGCAATAACATAGGCAATAGTGATACAATCAAGATATGACAATTATTTTAAGTTCATTTATAAAAACAAAAAATGTACAGCCCAAAGAAAAAAAGCGTCCCAGTATATACCACTCTCCCCTATATATATATATATATATATATATATATATATATATATATATATATATATATATATATATATATATATATATATATATATATATATATGGTAGTTGTCTGAACTGCTGTACAAAAAAAATATCTTCTGACCATATATCTCTCTTCTCGATTTCCCTTGAAATTCTGGCATAAGAACCTACTTTATATGATTTATTTTCGGTCTTCTTCTCTTCATTATTTTTAATCTCCTC
The DNA here is from genome assembly GCA_964006375.1 of Tillus elongatus. Taxonomy (NCBI): domain Eukaryota; kingdom Metazoa; phylum Arthropoda; class Insecta; order Coleoptera; family Cleridae; genus Tillus; species Tillus elongatus. The sequence continues at coordinate 12,860,128 of OZ023268.1, read as the reverse complement.
CACAGATAAGGAGTCGTTTCATTACTTTCATAGGTTTAGTATTAGACTGTATAAACTAAATTGTTATGTACTTTACTGTTATTGTAACTATTTGTAATTTAATTTCTTGTAATCGGCAGTTAAGTATTTTATTTTTAAGTTATTTAAGTATTTAGTTATTTAGGTTATTTAGTTATTTAAGTATTTTATTTGTAAATAAATGTCAGAAAAACGAATCCTAAGAATTTACATGAGACATGGATATCCTTGATTGGGAAACGTAAAGCTCGTTTATTTTCTTGACAAGAAATTCTACCCAGCAACCATTATGCCCACTCGCTGGTGGTTCTACTGCTAACATTGTTTACAGGGAAGCTTTGCTGTAGTAAACCCGACTACTGAAAGAAAACTACTTTTATTAGTGGTTTTTTACCTTTGTTTTGAGCACGGTCCAAGGCTATGAGTATACCTACTTATATAAAAAAAAACGGCATCGCTACATATTTCAGTGGTTTGAATACAGGAAACAATATACCTACTCGTAAAGTACAGCAACCAAGTTGGCTGCAAACGGCGACATTAGTGACGTCTTCCATTTTCTATCATTTCTGTTGAACGCCCCTTCTGCAGTGAGCGGTTGATCGTCTTTGCGGACACCCAAGGCCGTGAGGAATGTCTGGAAGGTTACCGTGTGGGTGAAAGTAGCTGAGATCTTGTTGCCGGAGCGGTCACCTGGATAATAGGCTGTTTAGAAAATGTAACATGTGTGTTAAAAACGTGTAATGTGGTAGTTCTGGTCTGGTGCTATGCTGTGTATTTTTGTTTTAAAAATAGACTGTCATCTTAAGTTAGAACTTATATCTGCTTCGTTAATCTCGGGATTACACTTTCCACGGAGTTATGCTACTAGGTCCGTTGAAGATTGAGGAGCTTAATCTATGTAAACTTTTTAATGAGTTGTCAACAAAATTCTTCCTACAGAGTGCCATGAAAAATTCCAATACAGAAACCGTGTGTCTTAGCTCAGTTCAACGGTTAATGTTGACATATCAATCATGTCATTGGGTAAAATTTTGATTTACCGGCGATTTTCTTGATATTATTTTGTTATAACATAGATTTAATTATTACATGTAATTTATTGCCGTTTTCTTGATATTATTTTGTTATAACATAATTTTAATTTTTAAAACATCTAAAAACGCGGACAAATTTTGTGTAGTTATTTTGCCGCCATTACAAGTTGTGTCTATCCCGACGTTCGAATCAAATCAAAATGGACCACATTATTAGTAGGGTAAGAAAATTTCATTCCTGCAGGTTCATTATTTCTTCAAATTTATTACCATTGCTATTAGAGCCCCGAGAAAGCAACCGTCATACTGTTTATGAGGAGTAGGAAGTGGGAGAGCCACAGAACCCTAACTCTATACGGTTAAAACACCCCAATGGCCAGGGAGGTAAAATATCTTGGGGTCGTGTTGGACTCTGAGCTAACCTGGAATGGTCACGTTGAAAAAATACTGCGTAGGGCAGTTATGACCTTAGCCATCACTAGGTGCCTATATGGAAAAACGTGGGGACTAAGACTTAGTATGGCCCACTGGCTGTACACAAGTGTGGTCAGACCATCGTTAACATACGCGGCACTGGTCTGGTGGCCTAAGGTGACACAATCCAGTGCCAAACAAACACTAATTAATTTCAACAACACACCACGAGGGCTTACAGCCTAAATACTATCGTACCGTGAGTGTGGACAAGGAGGAAAGAAGCAACTTGTTAATTCTGGACTTGAAGTTTTTTAGGTTCGGGGGAGAAGGAAAAACATGTGTCTGCAAGGAATTCCACAACTTGGAAGTCCTCGGGACAAAAGAGCGAGCATAACAAGATGTTCTATGTCTGGTGACCTGGACAGTAAAAGGGTGCATTCGCTCTGTTCCCCTGGTAGATCTGTTGGGGGCAGCAGGTGGAGAAACTATGGAAGAAAGCTCCTCTGAGCAATGCCCGTGCAGATATCTATAAAAGAGAGAGAGGTCACCAATGGCACGTAGGTGGGCAAGGGATGGCAGCTTTTGGTTGAGGGTAGGGTCACCGATGAGACGTATAGCTCTCTTCTGAATGGAGTCCAGGATAGCGAGTATAGAAGCGGCAGCAGCACCCCAGATGTGGGAGCAGTACTCGAGGTTTGGTCTTATTTGTGAAGTATATAAAGTATAGAGATTAGCTGGTGAAAAGTATTTGCGAGCCCGGAAGAGGAAACCTAATTTCTTAGCAGCCGCTTCTGCAATTAATGTGACATGTTGGTGCCAATTGAGATTTCGATCCACAGAGATGCCAACAAGTGAAAAGGACTCATTACTTTGAATAACTTGGTTGTTTATTGTGATGGGTCTAGGGCTGGTGTATCTCTTATGAGAAAGAAAGCAAGACTGTGCTTTGGTGGGGTTGAATTGTACAAGATTCTACTTCCCCAGTCTAATATTTTTTGGAGATCCACGGAGATAGAACCCTCCATGAGTCTGCGATCCTCATGTAATTGGGCTAAAGAGACAGGCTTAGAGTATTGTATATTTGAGTGGAGGGTGCTGTCGTCCGCGTAACTGTGAACTGGGTTGGATGTGCTAGAGAGAAGGTCATTGATGTGGAGAAGAAACAAAGTAGGGGCTAAAGCTGAACCTTGAGGAACTCCTGCATTAATTGGATACAGTTTAGAGGAATGGCCATCCACGACAACAGAAATGCTCCGGTTGGAGAGGAAATTTGCTGTTTACATACAGAATTTTGGTGGTAGGCCATAGGTAGTTTATTAAGCAGCGCTGCGTGCCAGACCTGGTCGAATGCTTTGGATATGTCTAGAGCGACAATCTGGGATTCGCCGTGTAGTTCCATAGACTTGTTCCAAGAATGGGTGACAAAGGAAAGGAGGTCGGCAGTTGATCTGCGCTGACGGAATCCATACTGCTTGTCGTGGATTAGACTGTGTTTTTCAAGAAATTTTAGTAATTCGGTGTTTATATAATTTTCCATTACTTTAGAGACGACTGAAAGGGGAGAAATAGGCCTGTAGTTGCTAGGAAGCGTTTTCGATTCTTTCTTGGGGACGGGTTGTACTTGAGCAGTTTTCCAGTTACTAGAGAATATGCCTCTACTGTAAGATGTCTGAAACAGACGAGTCGGGACAGGGGCAAGTTCTGGTGCGCATTTTTTGACAACAATTGCTGGGATCTCGTCAAGGCTAGAGGCTTTCCTGGTATTAAGATAAGAGATCATTTTTCGTACCTTTTTAGTTTTGAAAATGATATCCGTCATTTTATGCGCGACATTGGGGACTGTTGGCGTTTGAAGATTTGGAGGTGGGTTGAGAGTAGAATTGCCGGCAAACAACGAGGCAAAAAGTTCAGCCTTGCCCAGGGCGGTAGAAACAATTTCATCCCCTGTAACACGAGGTGGGAACGTGCTCTTGCAGAAATTATTCCCAATAGATTTAGCAAGAGACAAGAAGGGTTCGCTGCCGCTGGAGCTTGAGAGGACTTTGTTTTTGATGTGGTTATTTAACGAGTTTTTTGCCTCAGAAAGAATGCGGACATAGCGGTTTCTTGCGTCGTTAAATGCTTGACGGTTTTCTTGACTGGGATTGTGTAGAAGCTTTTTGTGAGCTTTGACCTTTTCAAGTCTGGCCTTGTCACAGGATTTAGAGAACCAGGGCTTTTGAGTGGCTGCAGAGGTTTTCTGTGTACGTGGAATAAATAATTCCATGCCAGCCTCGATAATTTCGGTGACGTTTTGTGAGATATCCGAGGGGTCAGAATGAGAGAAGCAGACAGGCGCCCATGGAAATGAGGAAAAGTAATCTCGCATTTCGTCCCAGTTCGCGGAGTTGTAGTGACAAACGATACGTGGGTGTGATGACTGTGTGACCTCGGGTTGCATTGCGCAGGAAGCAGTGACCATGCCGTGCTCTGAGCGTCCCAGCGTCCCAACTAGGCAAGATATAAAGGATGGCTTGCCTGGGCATCACAGGGGCTATGACTTCAAACCCAACAACCGCCATGGAGGTGTTGCTGGATCTGCCCCCCTGCATTTAGTTATCATGGGGGAGGCCAGGCTAGGACTATACAGACTAGCCTGCAATGGTAGACTGCAGATCAACCCAGGCTGGAGGTGCCACTGCAAAATTCAGGAGATGGTGAAGGAACCTTTAACGTAAGATGACAGTCTGTTTTCAGTAGTTTTGGAATATTTAAATAAATAGTACCATTAGCAGTTCTTTCAAATTTATCGTATAAATCTCTCACGTAGCTACAACCAATATTTCTACTCAAAGGATTGCCATAGCCACTTTTGTAATAATATTTCAGATCTTCACCGAATTCCAATAATTTTAGCTGGCCTGGATTAAAGGCAGAACACCATGTAGATTTGTAGTTGTAGTTCCTGAAAGCGAAGGAAAATAAAATAGTATTAACTGTGTTTTCGCATTTTTCTTGTAGAAATCTATTATGATTAGTTAAATTATAATTTCAATAATTTCTGAAAATGTTTTTGGCATATTTAAACATGTAATCAGTACAAAACAACATGGTTTCTTTGCAGGGCGGAGCATGTATTATGAGTTACGTGGTTATTAGATAATTGTAGTTTAATGGAAACACATCACTTATAAATAACACTATATTTTATAACATATAACAATACATATACAACAACTTAACTATACAACGGTTATACTACGACTGGCTAATCTACGGATCTCAGATGGCTCTCAGAGCAGCCAGGATTGCTAACTTAACAAATACATATTCTCCTGACAGAGCACTCAGCCTTATTTGCTTTTATACACTGAGTATATTAATAAAACTCTGGAAAAACCAGCAACTGGATTCTATCTATACTGATTTTCAGAAGGCGTTTGATCGTGTAGACCAAGAGCTGTTGATAGAAAGATCGAGGGCTTATGCAGTGGTGGGCAGGATTTTTTATTTATTTCAACAACACACCACGATGGCACATAGCCTAAATACTATCGTACCGTGGGTGTCGACAAGGAGGAAAGAGGCAAGTTGTTAATTCTGGACTTGAAGGTTTGGAGGTTCGGAGGAGAAGGAAAAACATGTGCTGGAAAGCAACTTGGAAGTCCTCGGGACAAAATAGCGGGCATAACAAGATGTTCTATGTCTGGTGACCTGGACAGTAAAAGGGTGCATTCGTTCTGTTCCCCTGGTAGATCTGTTGTGGACAGCAGGTGGAGGAACTATGGAAGAAAGCTCTCCTGAGCAATGCCCGTGCAGATATCTATAAAAGAGAGAGAGGTCACCAACGGCACGTCGGTGGGCAATGGATGGCAGCCTTTGGGTGTGGGTAGGGTCATCGATGAGACATATATAGCTCTCTTCCGAATGAGTCCAGGATAGCGAGTGTAGAAGCGGTAGCGGCACCCCAGATGTGGGAGCATTATTCGAGGTTTGGCCTTATTTGTGAAGTATATAAGGTATAGAGATTACCTGGTGAAAAGTATTTGCAAGCCCGGAAGAGGAAACCTAATTTCTTAGCAGCCGCTTCTGAAATTGATGTGACATGTTGGTGCCAGTTGAGATTTCGATCCACAGAAAGGCCAACAAGTGAAAAGGACTCATTACTTTGAATAACTTGGTTGTTCATTGTGATGGGTCTAGGGCTGGTGTATCTTATGAGATAGAAAGCAAGACTGAAATTTGGTGGAGTTGAATTGTACCAGATTTCTACTTCCCCAGTCTAATTTTTTTTTGAGCTCCAACGGGACAGAACCCTCCATGAGTCCGAGATCCTTATCTAATTGGGCTAAAGAGAGAGGCCTAGAATACTGTATATTTGAGTGGAGGGTGCTGTCGTCCGCGTAACTGTGAACTGGGTTGGATATGCTAGAGAGGAGGTCATTTATGTGGAGCAGAAACAAAGTAGGGGCTGAAGCTGAACCTTGAGGGACTCCTGCATTCATTACGTGTATAAAAAACTAACATCTGGAAGAAGCTCTGAAATGCTTTTATTCCTAATTGTACAATACTTGTCTAGTTTAACTAACTTTTCATCTCCTGTAGTTTCGAAATCCCAGTGGTGTCGACACTTAAAATCCCCCCACTCTGCATATCTCTTAATTTATGAGAACTTTGTAGAATAAATAACTTACCAGGCTTTTTCAAATCTGCACATATCATAAATGTCAGTGATGATAGACTCATTGACTAGAGATCTAAATCCAAGTCTCCTAGCCACATCACGGACCAATTGCTGATATTCTGGTCTTCTCTTGAACCTTTCGTATTCAATATCAACATCGTTATTCATAGCATTGTTTCTCCAGGGTTCACAGGATGATGTTGGCTAAAATTTGTATAGTATTATATATTAAATGAGGTAATCCCTTTATTAACAATAAGACACATAATATGATGGCAACATGAGGGCGCACCTGTACATAATATGGTTGCGGTAACAAATTGCTTAAATAGAACCTGCTCTGGAAAGCGAATAGGATCAAATGGATATCTTAAATGGCCAGCACGATTACCGGATTTAACATTGAATTATTTTTTCTTGTGTGTTTTTAGTGACATTTCGTAGAAAAAAAATCACTAATAAGGAGATCCCGACTTTGGAATTTTAATTTTTTTTTCAAAATAAGCCCGAACTAGGACTCCTAGAACCCATATCCAGGGTCAGTTTCAGTTTATATATATATATATATATATATATATATATATATATATATATATATATATATATACATACATATATATATATATATATATATATATATATATATATATATATATATATATATATATATATCACAGCTTCGTTTTTTATCGATCTAGAAATATATACGCTCTCATACGTGTCAAGCATGGTTTAAGAGTGTATATGTTTCTGGATCGATAAAGAACAAAACTGCCTTGAACCGGGCGGCACCTCTAATTTTAAGCCCATTATTTTCACTTTGCGTTTGACAGGTTAGCACTCCTAAATCTGTCAGGCAGAATAATAAAGTAGGTTCAATAGCCTCGTCCGGTCTATAATGATATAAAGCACAAAGATGCACTTGCGACTGAAAATCCCCCTTCGGTTTCGTTTCCTTTTTACCTAAGAAATCAATATAAGTACTTGTTCCTTGGTAGAATCTTAGTTAGAATATTCATCCTCTGATGAAGCTAACGTCGTTATAGAAACGATCCTTAGGTCTTTAAAAAGGTGTGTTGTGGTGATTTGGGTTACTCCAAGTGTACATATCAGTGCTCATCACAGGCTCCAGTCTTCACTTTGTCATTAAAAAGATGTTTAATATAACGGATAACTATCTATAAGAAACGTCCAAGCTGCTCGGGACGCTGACATTAATATTAATTATCATAAAGAATTCTTAGAGAGAAGCGGCCTTGTTAGATAATATTTTATTTTTACGAAATCAAAAAAGCTCCTCTCTTTATCGAGCTACGAGTTTTATGTGCATCACCCTAACATACAATGTCATTAAGTGTCTAAACACACGAGTCGAATTGAGATGTTCTTTAAAAATATAAATAATTTACCTTTACCTTTAGCAACCTGTCCTCAGTAATGACGTTTGCACGAACTCTAAAAGCATCCTGGTCAAACAATCCTTCGATATATGCTTGATAACTGTCATGAGTTCGATCAGTATCTGTGTATTGGAACTGAAATTGAGAATAATTTAAAAGCCTAGTATACATTATATATATATATATATATATATATATATATATATATATATATATATATATATATATATATATATATATATATATATATATATATATATATATACAAACAGTGAAAATGTGTTAAGCATTCGATTGAAATCAAATTATTGTTATTATTATTATTACCTGCTTCATTTTGTCATTTTTTGTTGTTTATGGCAAGAAGTTCTGCAGTGAAGAGAAGAAGGACGTCCCAAACCCTGGCGATGTACCACCGCTTACTATATCACGCCATGGCCACGCACAATGTGAAGTGAGTCAATTATAACAGCCTTCTGCATCTTGCAGGCCAACATAACCGACAGGGATATTGAAGTCGGAACCACAGCATAAGAAGCAATCTTATGCTGTACCAGAACGATAAAGTTGGCTTTCATGCCTCCAAAAGAGCCGATTATCAGTATGAAAGGCATTGATTGGCATGCAATTATTTATTCCACGCACACAGAAAACCTCTTTAGCCACTCAAAAGCCCTGGTTCTCTAAACCCTGTAACAAGGCCAGACTTGAAAAAGTCAAAGCTCACAAAACGCTTCTACACAATCCCAGTCAAAAAACCGTGAAGCATTTAACAACGCAAGAAACCGCTATGTACGCATTCTTTCTGAGGAAAAAAATTCGTTTAATAACCACGTCAAAAACAAAGTACTCTCAAGCACCAACGGCAGCAAACCCTTCTTGTCTCTCGCTAAATCTATTGGGAATAATTTCTGCAAGAGCACGTTCCCACCTCGTGTTACAGGGGATAAAATTGTTTCTACCGCCCTGGGCAAGGCTGAACTTTTTGCTTCGTTATTCGCCGGCAATTCACTCTCAACCCACCTCCAAATGTTCAACCACCAACAGTCCCCAATGTCGCGCATAAAATGACTGATATCATTTTCAAAACTAAAAAGATACGAAAGATGCTCTCTTCTCTTAATACCAGGAAAGCCTCTGGCCTTGACGAGATCCCAGCAATTGTTCTCAAAAAATGCGCACCAGAACTTGCTCTTGTCCTGACGCGTCTGTTTCAGACATCTTACAATAGAGGCATATTCCCCAGTACAACCCGTCCCCAAGAAAGGATCCAAAGCGCTTCCTAGCAACTACATGCCTATTTCTCCCCTTTCAGTCGTTTCTAAAGTAATGGAAAAGTATATAAACACCGAATTACTCAAATTTCTTGAAAAACACAGTCTAATCCACGACAGGCAGTATGGATTCCGTCAGCGCAGATCAGCTGCCGACCTCCTTTCCTTTGACACCCATTCTTGGAACAAGTATATGGAACTACACGGTGAATCCCAGATTGTCGCTCTAGACATATCCAAGCATTCTTCCAGGTCTGGCACGCAGCGCTTCTTAATAAACTTCCGGTCTATGACCTACCACCAAAACTCTGTACCTGAACAGCAAATTTCCTCTCCATCAGGAGCATTTCGGTTGTCGTGGATGGCCATTCCTCTAAACTGTATCCAATTAATGCAGGAGTCCCTCAAGGTTCAGCTTTAGCCCCTACTTTGTTTCTTCTCCACATCAATGACCTCCTCTCTAGCACATCCAACCCAGTTCACAGTTACGCGGACGACAGCACTTCCCATTCAAATATACAATATTCTAAGCCTGTCTCTTTAGCCCAATTAGATGAGGATCGCAGACTCATGGAGGGTTCTGCCTCTGTGGATCTCCAAAAATATTAGACTGGGGAAGTAGAAATCTTGTACAATTCAACTCCACCAAATCTCAGTCCTGCTTTCTATCTCATAAGAGATACACCAGCCCTAGACCCAACACAATGAACAACCAAATTATTCAAAGTAATGAGTCCTTTTAAGTTGTTGGCATTTCTGTGGATCGAAATCTCAATTGACACCAACATGTCACATCAATTGCAGAAGCGACTGCTAAGAAATTAGGTTTCCTCTTCGGAGCTTGCAAATACTTTTTACCAGCTAATCTCTATACTTTATATACTTCACAAATAAGGCCAAACCTCGAATACTGCTCCCACATCTAGGGTGCCGCTTCCGCTTATACATTCGCTATCCTGGACTCAATTCAGAAGAGAGCTATACGTCTCATCGGTGACCCTACCCTCATCCAAAGGCTGCCATCCCTTGCCCACTGACGTGCCGTTGGTGACCTCTCTCTCTCTCTCTCTCTCTCTCTCTCTCTCTCTTATATAGATATCTGCATGGGCACTGCTCAGATGAGCTTTCTTCCATAGTTCCTCCACCTGCTGCCCCCAACAGATCTACCAGGGCAACAGAGCGAATGCACACGTTTACTGTCCAGGTCACCAGACAGAACATTTTATGCCCGCGCTTTTGTCCCCAAGTTATGGAATTCCTTGCCGGCACATGTTTTTCCTTCTCCTCCGAACCTACAAACCTTCAAGTCCAGAATTAACAAGTTGCCTCTTGCCTCCTTGTCGACACCCACGGTACGATAGTATTTAGGCTGTAAGTCCTCGTGGTGTGTTGTTGAAATATAAAAAAAGACCAATTTTACAGAATGCCATGTATATAACCGTTCTAATTTGAAATGGAGTTTATGATATTTATCTCGTTATCTCCTCGATGTTGGTCACTACTGGGGTGGAGAATTCGATCAAAAAAGTCGCCGTAGTCTCAAAATCCAGGAAAACGATGTATGCTTTATTCGCACTAAGTTGTCGTGATGTTGGGAAGGCATAGTTTCAGTAGATTCAACATCTACTGTTACCAGTCACAGCCTCAATGTCATGTGCAACGTACTGTAGGATCTATAGAAAATAGAAAACTTGCAGAACGGCATTATGTCGTGCGATGTACAACGAGATCGCGTAAGTGGAGGAAGATGACGAAACGTGGGTGATCGTTTCAGGATGAGGCTTGCAGGTTGTACGAGCAATGTCGACATTCTCTTGGAATATATGGCTTCCGTAGACCAATGTGTTCACCACTTTATCCTGACATCCGGAACTCAGGCCCAAGGGTTTTAGAAAGGCAAATGTGAATTTCGGAGAAAGTGGATGATCTGTAATATATTGGAAAAACACAGAGTGCATCGGTTTACTAATGTGTTCTTTTATTATACTGTCGCCTCTCTTATGACAGCTCTCAATTTATCACAATACCTGAAAAGCATTGGAGGAGCCAGATCCTGCAGTCTTAAAAGACCTGCGACCCTATGAACCATTCCACAGAGAAACGCACCAGAACCCGCTGTGTCGTAGATATTGACGAGCTACATCAACAGGTACTCATTACGCAAGACTTTTGCAACATATTCAAGACAATCATGTTATGGAGACACTCGATGTTCACCATGCCTCTACCCCTCACGTGACGTGGGACAGATGATTTGGGAGGCAAAGTCTGATGATGTTCAACATTTTTCTTGTTTAGCGATCGATATCATGTAATTCGTCAACGTAACATTCTGAACGAATATAAGACTACTGGGGCAGCCAGCGTATTGGTATTAGTAACTTTGTGCTTAAGACAAATCTCTCGGACGCGTGTTCTATACGGACTACGAAAAGTATTTTCGACGGTGTGCAGATCTGTGACGCCACTATGCGAGATTCCTAGAAATTTAAATTTATCTCATCTAGGTGTTTAATGATACTTCCATCCACAAGCTGAACATCTTCTGCCGCGTTCCCAGATTTGCCTTGATGTAGTACACAAAATTTTTCAGACTCTAAAGTAATTCTAACCGCCATTGAGTAGGTAGAGAGTTTGGTACGAACACATGTTAACTCCTCTTAGTTTTGAAAGCATAAAGCTTAAGGTCATCCATATAAAGCAAATAGGTGCGTTTATACTAGAGGGCTTCCTAGAAAATACACCTATCAACTAGGAAATTTTACTTGCAACCCACGGCGCATCTCTTTGCTTTGTTCATAAACGTTGTTCCAAAGAGTCAATGTTCAACTGAGGATTCTTTCCTTCGCTGGTAAATATCTTATAGAGCGTGTTAATGCAAGTTATGGGGCGATAATTTTGCGTTCAGAACAGACCTCCGGCTTTGGGAACGAGCACAGAATGACCCTCCGAAAACCAGGCTGAAAAGTAATTTTCCTCTCCATCAGTGATGTAAACTCTTTGGCGAGGTAAAAATGTACTCAAGGGAATGCCTTGGCTCATAATGTATGTATGCCGTCATCTCCTGTGGAAGTAAATTACTTTTGCCTTTGAGAGCCCTCTCCAGTTCTTCAATCGAAATCCGTAAGCAGTCTGGTACGGGTAATGGAAACGCACCACTAAACTGTTCGAGTGCCCCAGTATTGTTGAACGGAGTTGCATCCTTGTATATCCTATACAAGAATCCTTTCACCTCACCCACAGTAGCGGTTGCATTGGAAGCCAGTCCAACCATCTCATCTGTTTCACGAGTTTCTTTTGAGACAAATATCTGATTAGATTCTATAGCTTTTTGCCAAAGTGAAAGTAAGGTTGTCATTTTTAGCGTATGATGTAGCCTTCTAATCTGACCCACATAATGACAAATCTCTAGAGTGGGGCCGGGACCCCTCTTGAAGACACTCATCACACTTTGGAGTCAAGATGCCTCTCGCCTTGCTTCCCGAAGTTTGAGCTCATGTTGCTGCTTACCTACCTAGAATTCCCTTTCCCTATGTATTAAACAACACTTTAGCAGTAGCAGCAGAAACGTCTATAGTTTGGTTTGACGTAGAAGGAAATAGTCCGTGGACAACAATTCTGCGATTATCCGATTCATAAGCGAAAGTGGTTCTGTACTTGGTCTTTGCCGTATTCTAATCGGTATTATCTCATCATCGGGATTTTCGACTACAACAATTTCCGTTTGAGCTCAGAAGCATCGTTTATTTTCACTCTCACTGGTCGTGCATGACTGGCTGATCATTCAGTTACTGGCGCGGCATCTGCCTCCAATTGTTGAGACACCTACCACCTACTGGGTCTAACTATTGGGTGTTCTCCGTAGTTTCCATCGTGACCAGCGGCATTTAAAATTAATATTTCGGTGATATTTCTCATGGTGGTCCCACAAATAGCTACAGAATAAAAAGTCGCCTACGGCAGAGTACGATTTCAGCCTGTAACACAGGAGATCCTCTTTCTAGATTTTCTCCTATAAGCTAGGGTGGGTGGTGACGCTACTCACCAAGTCTATTCTCACATTTATCCCCCCCCCATTTTTATTATCATGATATGACTTTAGCCTGAAGGCCTTTCGCACTCCCTCAAAGAGGAAAATTTGCTCATTTCAGGTATTTCAGATCTCAAAGGGATTAGGCTCAAATAGCGCCCTTTTATTATTATTATTATTATTATTATTATTATTATTATTATTATTATTATTATTTTTATTATTATTATTATTATTATATTATTATTATTATTATTATTATTATTACTGTGAGTACTTACATAATGGGACTGTTCACTGTAAGGCATTCTGAACAATTCTTCAAACTTTGATTTATATCTTCTAGCTAAGTATTTGATATCCTCGATTCCTTGATGGGTTAATTCATTGGCTCTGTCTTCAGTTAGGGACGAATTCAGTCGCCATCTAAGTAGGAAATATCATTATTTTAATTTTTAAGTTTGTTAAAAATTTTTGCGAACATTAACAGCCCACATAGCACAGTACATCCAATGGATATACATAATATCCATTTACGTCCATGACCATGACGGATATCATATGGACATCCAAAGGATATTTTTAGAGTAAAAAAATGTTAATAAAACAACTAATGTGAACATATGAGCATTTCTTATTCATTAAAATGCAGTAGAATTTCTGGGTGTATACACTTTATTCAAGTATGTATATATCCATCAGACATCCAATAGATAATCATTGGATATCACATGGATATACAGAAGACATCTATTAGATGTCCACTGGACATCCAGTTGATGTCCCGTTAAGATGTTCGCACCAGCAGGAAACAACATTGATAAATTATAGAAACCGTTATTTGCGTCTTTAAAAGATAAGGGAAGAAAACTAACCCGTTCTAGCACAAGAATTACTGAAAAGCATTAAAACTAGCGTCAACAATATAACTCCAGCCAAATTCTCATTATAACATTATAATAAAATTATTTTTATCCCAATACAGAGAGTATTATTGTTTATTATTATTATTTATTATATCTGTTATGTCGTGAAAACCATCTATTATTATATTGTTATTCATTAATGCTCTCCCGAATAATAAACGCGGGATCATTTAATAACTCACCTTGGGGCATTGGATGCTTGAATTATTGGCTACAATGACAAAAATCCGTTCGCATTTGTTTGGTTTGAAGTAGTTTGGAGTAAAGTTGAGGTTATAAAATTTAAAATGACATCTTACCATTTTGCATCAACTGTTAAATGAAAAATGAACAACAACCTACAACTATTATAGTTAGAGCAGTGTCTTTTTTCTTTACAGCAAGAATGCAGACCTGAGCTAGATCATAGATCAAAAAAATAAAGTTATATAAATGATTTTAGAACAGAATAAAATATTTGTTCGCTTATATTAGTGTTTCATTGAGGGGACGGGGTTAGAAAGAGAATTATGGTGGGTTAGCATCGAATATCCATTTCATGTGAAAGTCATATCCATTTGATGACTACGTGTATATCCATACAATAGCCATTAAATGTATAATGGATATCCATTTCGTGACCACATGTATATCCATACAACGTCCATTCTATATCCACATGGATATCCAGATTGATGGATATTGGTAGGACATCTGTATATCCATTGGATGTCCTGGATATCCATTGGATATCTAATGGACGTCGGTGTGCTGTTTGGGAGGGTTTCCCATAACATAAATTGCATCAAAACAAGAGAAGAATACGCCTGGTTGATTCATAAAGATTCAAAGAAGGCTATAATTAACGGGAATATAAATATAATAAAAAACTCGGGACGCAGCAAGTGCGTTATGGTAGTGAATTTTTATTAAATGCTTCAAATTTAAATAACTCAATTTTCTATAAACTTAGAGAGTTTAATTTCAATACGTAGTAAGGTTTTTCCTAAGGCAAGATATCCACAAAATTTCATTAAAATAACTTTGTAATTTTCGGAGAAAAAAATTTTTTTCGAAAGAAAATTTAAAATTTGAGTAACTCAATTTTCTCTAAACTTAGAAAGTTGAATTTTGGTACGTAGTAAGGTTGAGGCAACATATATAGTAAATTTCATTGAAACAGCTTTGTTACTTTCGGAGAAAAAAAATTTTTTCGAAAGAAAACTAAAATTTTTTCCGGAAAACCCCGTCTGATTTTTCTGGATAACGAACTCATCCAAGCCATTAATAAAAGACAGGCAGTTGCCAAGTTTCATCGAAATCGGTTAATTACAGCTACTGATGAAGACAACTTCGTTGTCGAAATACGTATCAAAAAAGATAGCGCATAACTCTGTTATTATTGTTGTAGTTTTTGGGGTTATTCTACTTTTTGTTTCAGTTTCCAGCCACAATGTCCAGTCTCAATCTTTTGTCAATAAAAATTATTATTATTATTTGTTATTTTTTGAGATTTCAGATGTTTTTATGAAAATTGGCTACCATAACGCACTTGCTGCGTCTAGATTTTTTGAACTGCAATTTGCTTTTTTACAGTACATACCAACAAAATATCAATCAGATTTTGGACCATATCACATCGTCTTCTATTTTAACACTAAAATAAATTTAATATTGAATGAGACAAACTTTAATTACTTTTAGTAGTACCAATCATAATAAAAATATGTCTAGTCAAAGTAACAAAACCGGATAAAAAAACAATTACGAAAACTAATAAATGCTGTTGAGCCAAAAATAGCCTTGTTAATATATCATATTCCCTTTCTTTGTCCAATTTTATCATATCTTTTGTTGGTCAGTAACAAAAGCAAACAAATTATATCCCAAATGATACAGAAAACTTTACAACTCTAGATCTAAATAAAAGGACTGTAACAGCGGCAGAAGCAGAAGTCAATGGAAGGTTGATGAATGAATCTCATGAGTCAATAAGAAAAGCATTGACTAACCAACAGCAACCACATACTTATGATTTAAACATGTTTCAAATTTGAATAGCTCAATTTTCTGTAACCCTAGAAAGCTGAATTTTGGCACATAGTTAGGTATTTCCCAAAGCAATATGTAGACCAAATTTTATCGAAATTTTCGGAAAAAAAATTTTTTTTTGAAAGAAAACTCAAAATTTTCCCGGAAAACCCCGTTCGATTTTCCTGGCCAACGAACTCATCCAAGCCATTAATAAAAGAAAGGCACTTGCCGAGTTTCATCTAAATCGGTTAATTATTTTTTGAGTTATCAGACGGATACATATATATATATATATATATATATATATATATATATATATATATATATATATATATATATATATATATATATATATATATATATATATATATAAGCATATAAAAATTCAAACTGACCCCGGATATGGGTTCTAGGGGTCCTAATTCGCGCTCATTTGAAAGAATTTTTGCAAAGTCTCACCATCGATACCTCTCTATTAGTGAATTTTTTAAATAAAAATTCACTAAAATTTTTTTAATAAAAATTCACTAAAAACATCGAAGATGAGCTGCATTGTAAAATGTGGACTAAATAGGGATAAAAAGACATACAAGATATTTTTATGAAAAATTATGACAAGCAAAGAAGGTAATAATAATTCTAGAACAACAAAATGTAAGATTGGAAAATGATGTAAGAAGATATGGACCAAATATAGAATAATAAGGATAACAAGTTACACCAAAAATTGCAGCCTCTTAATAGATCTATGTTTGGAAAATGGGATGAGAGTAAACAACAGATTCTAACCTGAAGAATATACAAGAGCCTTGGTGGTTCAGTAATAAGAATGTGTGCCTCTGAACAAGAGGATACTAGGTTTGATCCCAGGGTACTTCTTTCACCTTTTCACTACATACTGTACAATTAACATCAACCGAGGTTGTGGTATTTTATTTGAGCAAGTTGAAGTTTCGCCCTTCGGAGGGGGCGTAAAGCCGCCGGTCTCGAGCCCATGCTATGTTGGGCACGTTATAGATCCCTGCTCTGCCCTTCAGAAAGACAGGGGTTCGGCAAAATTTCCAGGATAGTGAGGTTAAACTGCTCCCTGGCGTCGGTGATTGGCCATAGTAGCGGAAATAGACCAACGTTAATGAAAAACACACACACACACAAATATACACAATTTTGCAAGAGAACAAATAAGTAAAATGGAAAGTCTGTAATAGATTGTATAATAGAGACAAAACACTTATTTAGGAGGTTAATAGACAAAGACTTAAACGAAGCTATGAGATAGGAAGCGATAACTTGTTTAAATAAAAAAGTCTGTACGTAGGAAGTGCCTTATGCTAGTGAATTTTCATTAAAATGCTTTTAATAGCAAATATGTATTTTTCCAAGAAACAGGCATCAAATTTGGTTACCAGTATAACCTATATAGTAAAAATAATGTACAATATTTCATCGAAATAAATCTATTGTTTGAAAATGTACAACAATTTTCCGAAAATAACTTTAAATGTTTCCGAAAAAACTGGGTTCCTGGCCAACGAATCTTACGTTAATAGCAATTGAAATTTGAAGCATTTAATGAAGTTCGCTACCATAACGCAATTGCTGCGTCCAGAATTTGTTTCTTACAAACATGCCACATATTTAGATGCAAAATGCGAAAATGCAACAATGTAAGGGGTGATCGATTAAAAAAAAGAAAGGTTGTATCACCAATGACTTATGGGCCAGCCGTCATTGTAAAAATAATTTTATAAGATGCAGCTCAGGACGCGCATACAATTTTTTCTCGTATTTTGTATAATAACGGATATATTAAGCTTTATCGTAGAAATGCGTCACCCTGTATATTGAAAACAGATAAAAACTGAAAATAAACCCATATTTGGATTCTAGAGGCCTTAGTTCACGCTCATTTAAAGAAATCTTATCAAAATTCAAAACTGGCGGTCTCCTCGATAGCGAATTTTGTCTACGAAAATTAGCTAAAAATTATGGACCATTAAACAAAAAATTCTATCAATAAAACTACAGCCAAAGCATCAGAGAAAGGGTCCATTTGAAATGAATACGCTGGAAATATTTGCGTAAAATGAAGGACAATGACGGTTGAAGCTGAAACTTAAGGCTCTGTAAAACACTATTCTAGTTACATTTTTTCTACGTAACTCGTATTCGCGACTCTGACGTTTTAAGAGGAAATTCCTTTTTTTTTTCTTTAAATGTCTATAACTTTTTTTTTGTCTTTTAATTTACAGATCTATGTTTTGGTAGAGGCTATAGTTGCAACTCAAGTATTGATCCAGAACTGCAACTACCAGAGGAAGGATGTGATGCTATGCTTCATCGACTACAAGAAAGCGTTTGACAGGGTCCAACACCACAAACTCATTCAAATTTTGAGGAGGATGGCTATAGACCAGAAGGATATCCGCTGCATAGAAAACCTTTATTGGAACCAAACAGCCGTAGTCAAGGTTGGGAATGAACACACAGAACCGACAAAGATTCTTAGAGGGGTCAGACAGGGATGCGTTCTCTCTCCACTCCTCTTCAACCTGTATTCTGAAAGCATCTTTCAGGAGGCGCTCGAAGAACGCGACCTAGGTATTAAGGTGAATCGGGTGTGGATCAACAACATACGGTACGCAGACGACACAGTCCTAATTGCAAATAACATGAAACACTTGCAGGATCTTCTTAATGCTATAGGCGACAGTAGCGAAAACTTGGGCCTTAATATCAACACCAAGAAGACAAAATTCATGATAGTCTCTCGCAAGCCGAAAGAACATCAAAATGCAAGCCTAACACACAACAGGTGCCCAGTAGAACGAGTATATAAATTTAAATATTTAGGCACGTGGCTGTGTGAAAACTGGACGTCTGAAACGGAGATCAGATGCCGAATCTAAATGGCCCGAAACACATTTATGAAATTCATGAAAGTTCTTACCAACACTGATTTTGACCTCAACCTAAGAATTAGATTTGTAAAATGTTACGTGTTGTCAGTGTTAATATATGATGTGGAGGGCTGGACACTGAAGGTGAATACCATGAATAGACTTGAAGCCTTCGAAATGTGGGCATACAGACGTATACTAAAAGTCCCATGGACGCCCAGAAAAACAAACGAGGAGATACTAAGAACGGTTAAAAGAGAGCGTGAACTGTGGAACACCATCAAGCGCGGAAAAACAGCATATCTAGGCCACGTAATGCGGAATGAAAGATACAAATTTCTACAATTAGTAATCGCAGGAAAGTTCGAGGGAAAGAGAGGAGTCGGCAGGAAGAGGATGTCATGGCTCAGAAACGTGAGACAATGGACAAGACTAAAAACTGTAGGAGACCTATTCAGCGCCATAAGAAATAGGGAAGAATGGGCACATATGATCGCGAATGTCCATTAATGGATAAGCAATAGAAGAAGAAGAAGTTTTGGTACATGGTTTACTTTTCGTGATATAAACCGGAGTACCAAATGTGGTTGCCATAACTTTGTTACTTCCGAAGATATGAAAATTTTTCGAAAGGAAACACAAAATTTTCCGGAAAAAGCCGGGCGAATTTTCTTAGCTAACGAACTCATCCAAGTCACTTTTGGCATTAAAACATTTAAACTGACCCCGAATATGTATTCTAGGGGGCCAAGTTCGCGCTCACTCAAAGAAATTTTTACAAAATTCAAAAGTCGCGATCTCCTCATTAGTGGATTTTTTTAAAGAAAATTCATTAAAATGACGCTAAAACCAGACGCAGATAAGGAAGAGAGAAATACAAAATATGCATCACATCGAAAAATTAAAACACAAGTTAAAAGAGAAACCAAATGAAAGAAAATATGTACGAATACCGAATGTTATCAAAATAAGTTTGTCATTTTCAAACGACGAACATTTTTTGAAAGAAAATACTTATTTTTACAGTTTTTTATGTAATTCAAATGTTCTAATCTCTGAAACCTTAGAGTTTCTACAAAATCTAGTATATAAAATGGAAAATCTGATTTTTTTTTATTTCAGTATTATTTAAATATTTTAGTCATGGTTCCAAAACAGTCATAAGTTAAATAGTGTTTACTAAAAAAAATGTTAATTTGTAAATAGTCACTTACTGCCTGAGCATGTTGAAGTCCTGTACACACAGCCTACCCCTGTCCGGGTATGACATCCTGTTTTCATAATTACTGACGATTTCGTCCCTGATTCTCATTAAGTTTCGTAACCTTTGGATGGTACCTCTTGATGGATTCCTCGTTCCATGTCTGTTCAAACTCCAAAACTGCACTGGTTTACAATCTGTAAGAAAGTAAAAGAATTATTTTTATTAAATTTTTGGGGCAGTTTCAAAGTGTACATCCAGAAAGCTGCAGTAGTCAGTATCCTATAAAACGAGAGACTAAGCAGCAAGACACAGGAAGAAGTACCACCATTAATTATCACGTTCAGTCAAGCAATGGACTGTTGAACGTAAGAAAAATCCTTTTATATCACTGGACGGTATTAGCAGAGGCCGTTTCAAATATATTGTTAGAAAACTAAAGGATGGTGTTATGTTTCCTCAAATAAATCAAGAGAAAGCATGGAAACCACAAAAAGAAAATCTTCAACGAATGATTGTTTCATCGATTCCCTATTACGAAATGAGAGCCACGATAGCCAAAATTAAAATATTAACGTTGAGTCCTTGGATATGGAATACAACATATATAATGCGTATAAAAGATAAAAGGTGAGATACGAAAAACAAAATTTGTTTTATGTTTCTAAGGATTTTCACAGAAGACTATAAAATATTCATCAATGCATAAGTACAGGGTAAGTATTATAAATGATAACCCCCTTTTATTTTCGTTATTTCTAAGCGAATTGATCCGTTATTAAAACTTATTTTGAACAATTTTTAACGTAGTTTCTGAATCAGCTATCGATTATCAAAAATTTTGAAAAATGTACGAGGTGGAACAAAAATATATCTTTTTAAATGGAACACCCCGCATTTTTTACATATTATAATTTAGCGATTTTTTCTGATTATAAAAATATATAGTTTTAGCACATTTGGATACGCAGTTTTTAAGTCATGATGAAATATGTAAAACGACAGATCTGTTTACGTATTACTCAATTATATACGAAGTAGCCTTTGGAAATAAAATTTTAACTTTGTATAAACATCAAAAAGGTTAAGATTTGTTAGTGCTTTTTCTATTAGGTATCTTTTTTGTGTGCAAATAAGCGATCATGCCTTATCACAGTTTAGAGAATAGGCATAGAATTTTAGAAATATACTTACATTGTAATAAAAACATGACTGCTTCACAAAGGGAGTTTAGAAGACTGTATCCGAATGAGACTGTGCCTGGCAAAGAACATTCTATAAAATTTACTATATATTTTCTGACACAAATTCATTGAAGAATGCAAATAGAAGAAAACCGAGGAATACCATTGGTGAGGAAATACAAATGAATATTCTATTATCAGTTATAGAAGAGCCAAGTCGGTCTACTTATTTTGTAGTTAAAGATTTAAATGTATGCCAAAGCAGCGTTATGCAACTTTTAAAAAGAAATAAGTATAAATCTTTTCACATTCTCCCTGTTCAACACTTAACCGAAAATGATCGTCGACAGAGAATACTGTTTTACCAACAAATTATTGAAAAATATAATGAAAACAACGATTTTTTGCGAAATGTGTTTTGGACTGATGAGTCCTTTTCTACAGCTGGTTTATTTAATAGACATAACAAACACCATTGGGTTACAGAAAACCCACATATGGTAAAGCAAATAAAAAACAAGGACCTAAAACTGTCAATGTGTGGTGTGGGATACACCAAAACAAAATAATTGGTCCATTTTTTTAAATACAAATCTCACAGGTGTAGTTTATCTCCATTTGCTACAAGAACAAGTTGAGGAATATTTGGATGACTTGCCAGTTATTCTAAATTTAAGAGTAATCTGGCAGCAAGACGGAGCTCTCCTACATAACGTTAGACCTGTGACGAACTACTTAAACCAAAAATATGACCTCTGGATAGGAAAAAATTGTGCCATTTATTGGCCAGCTAAAATCCCCGATTTAAATCCGCTAGATTTTTCCTTTGGGGTGCTCTCAAGAACAATATTTATAGTGAAGAACTGTTGGGGTACACTGTGCAATTAAAACTGCTTATACGACGAGAAATAAATTCTTTTAACGAAAATGCAGCGGTATTTGAAGATGTGCGATCAAATTTTTTACAGAGATGTTTCAAATGCTTAGAAAACAACGGGATTTATGTAGAAGATACAATGTAAATCTTTATATTATTTTCTATTTCTTGTAAGTTTGTTACTTTTATTTTATTTGTTTCCGTGTGAATGGTTTCGTTATATATTTTGTTGTGACAATCATTGAATTTTTAATCTTAGCTAGTTTTGTATAATAATTAACTAATTATTGACAAATCCTATTTTTAGAATAAACTAATAGTTTGACGTTTGTATACAAAATTAAAATTTTGTTTCCAAAGGCTACTTCGTACATTATTGGGTAATACGTAAACAGATTTGTAGTTTTACATATTTCATCATAACTTAAAAACTGCTTATCCAAATGTGCTATAACTATATATTTTTGTAATCAGAAAAAATCGAAAAATTATAATATGTAAAAAAGTACAGGGTGTTCCAGTAAAAAAACTATATTTTTGTTCCACCTCGTACAATTTTCAAAATTCTTGAAAAGCAATAACAGATTCAGAAACTACGTTAAAAATTGTTCAAAATAAGGTTTTTAACGAATCAATTCGCTTAGAAATAACGAAAATAAATAAAAAAATAAAATTTATAATACTAACTCTGTACATTTGAAGAAACCAAATAGCCAAAACATATCTTTTAAAGACCTGACGTTCGTTTCACTAACAAAGTTGGCGTCATCAGTGGATGAAACATTGTAGAAACTTTTTACCACAGGTTCCAATCTTCACTTAATTCATCAAAACTCCGAAATCCGACTCTTGTGCAAAATGGTACGAATTGGCTATAAATTGAAAACACGCGCAAGATTGTGAAGACGCACAGCTACAAGACGAAAAATAACTCAAAATAAAATGATAATAAAACACACATTATAACCTTTGATCTCCAGCAAGCTCTTCCGACACCCAAGTGGACTACTGGTCCTTGCTTTTATAAGAGAAAGCTCTGGTGATACAACTTCAGTATTCATTGATGAGTGCAATTTGGAGACCCCAATTCATAACAATACAATGTTTAGACCTGACGATCGTTTCGCTAACAAAGTTAGCTTCATCAGAGGGATGAATAAACTAAGCGAACAAAGAATAGAACTATTACTTATACGTTAGTTGCCAAGCAGTTGCAAACAACGTCCTCTAGGAAGGTATACAGATAGACCCCCACTGTTGGGTCTTAAATCCCTGTAATTAAAACTGCATATCTGTCTTTGTTATACTGTGCGTCGTTATCAAATATTGCTTCTAAGAAGGACACGCTAGTTATTGAAATAACAGTTCGAACAATTGGCTACATAGAACCGGACCTACTCTATTCATCGAAACATTTTTGTTCAAATTACTAACGATATATATGTACTTTCGTAAGCATCTAGCTGACGCGACTGTCTGACATTTGAACTTAAGATTTTATTTATCTACATGATGATTATTATCCCAAATATGCTGAGCAATACATGATTTGTCAATAGTGCCATATCACAGTTGCACTAAATGTTCTTTAAATCTAGTTTCAATCGTTCTTTCAGTTTGCCCAACATATTTAAGTTCACAATCCTTACAACCTATTTCATAGATTTCCGACACTTCTGTGGTTTTATCTTCATCCTTTGGGTTACCTAGCAAGTTTTTTAATGTATTTTTTTGTGTGTACAAAATGTTCCCTGCTAATTGGCTTTCTTAAAATGACATTAAAACCTCTCGTAATTCGCGGTTCAAATGATAAACAGACGACGGTTTTGTCTCGTTTATCTTTTCTGAAAGTCGTAGATTCCGCCTGCATTTTCTTTGTTTTATCTTTATTGACTAGTTTCTCCACTAAGCAGACCGAGTTACAATTATACTTAGCTACATTTTTAATATATTCAAGTTCTCTGTTGTATTTTTCCTTATTTAAGGGAAACTGTATGAATGTATGAACTAGAAAATTCAAACTATTTGTTAGTGGTTTCCTTTCCGTGGATGTCACCAACTGGTACTGAAACTGGAGAATACGCTGGAGAACAAGGAGGTGGCGCTGGGGGGCTTCCTAGACATAGAAGGGGCCTTTAGCAACACCTCGTTCGGATCGGTTCTGGCAGCTGTCAGGGAGCATGGAATAGAGGAGACCTGCTGCAGGTGGATCGGTTCCATGCTCAGGGACAGGGCGGTGTTCATCTCACTCGCGGGAGGGACTCTATTGGCGGGGGTCGCGGCGGGGTGTCCGCAGGGGAGCGTTCTGTCTCCCGATCTGGTGCCCAGTCGTGGACGGCCTGCTGGGGAGGCTCTCGGGAGGGAGGTATGAGGTACAGGGCTATGCGGAGGACATTGTCATCATAGTCCGAGGAAAGGTCACACAGTCAGTGTGGGAGCGCATGCAGACTGCACTGAAAGTGGTGGAAGGGTGGACGGTTGATCAAGGGCTCGGGGTGAACCCCGAGAAAGTAACCGCCATACCGTTTTCGAGGAGGAGGAAGTGGGAGAGCCACAGAACTCTCACTTTATACGGTAGACGACTTTCATGTTATGAGCAAAACCCCAAAATTTTATTCTTTAAATGCTTATAACTTTTTTGTCTTTAAACTTAGAGACCTGAATTTTGGTACATGATTCGTCCTTTATAATACAAACACGCGTGATAAATTTGGTTGCCTTTACCTTGTTATTTCCGGACACAAAAAATTTTCCCGAAAGAAAACACAAAATTTTTCGGGAAAACCTGGGCTAATTTTCCTGGCTAACGAATTTATCCAAGCCACTTACAAAAGAAAGGTATTCAGTAAATTTTATCAAAATCCGCCCATAATTTTTTGAGTTATCGGTGTGATACATACATACATACACACACATACATACATACATATATATATATATATATATATATATATATATATATATATATATATATATATATATATATATATATATATATATATATATATATATATATATATATATATATATATATATATATATATATATATAAACATATAAAAATTGAAACTGACTGTGGATATGGGTTCTAGGGGGCCTAGTTAGCGCTCATTTGAAGGAATCTTTTCAAAATTCAAAAGTCGGAATCGCTTCATAAGTGAAGTTTTTTAAACTTGCTCCTGTCCTGACTCGTCTGTTTCAGACATCTTACAATAGAGGCATATTCCCTAGTAACTGGAAAACTGCTCGAGTACAACCCGTCCCCAAGAAAGGATCCAAAGCGCTTCCTAGCAACTACAGACCTATTTCTCTCCTTTCAGTCGTCTCTAAAGTGATGGAAAAGTATATAAACACCGAATTACTAAAATTTCTTGAAAAACACAGTCTAATTCACGATAGGCAGTATGGATTCCGTCAGCGCAGATCAACTGCCGACCTCCTTTCCTCTGTCACCCATTCTTGGTACAAGTCTATGGAACTACACGGTGAATCGCAGATTGTCGCTCTAGATATATCCAAAGCATTCGACCAGGTCTGGCACGCAGCGCTGCTTAATAAACTGCCGGTCTATGGCCTTCCATCAAAACTCTGTACCTGGACAGCAAATTTTCTCTCCAACCGGAGCATTTCTGTTGTCGTGGATGGCCATTCCTCTAAACTATATCCAATTAATACAGGAGTTCCTCAAGGTTCAGCTTTAGCCCCTACTTTGTTTCTTCTCCACATCAATGACCTCCTCTCTAGCACATCCAACCCAATTCACAGTTACGCGGACGACAGCACCCTCCACTCAAATATACAATATCCTAAGCCTGTTTCTTTAGCCCAACTAAATGAGGATCGCAGACTCATGGAGGATTCTGTCTCCGTGGATCTCCAAAGAATATTAGACTGGGGAAGTAGAAATCTTGTACAATTCAACCCCACCAAAACTCAGTCTTGCTGTCTTACTCATAAGAGATACACCAGCCCTAGACCCATCACAATGAACAACCAAGTTATCCAAAGTAATGAGACCTTTTCACTTGTTGGCATTTCTGTGGATCGAGGTCTCAATTGGCACCAACATGTCATTTCAATTGCAGAATCGGCTGCTAAGAAATTAGGCTTCCTCTTTCGGGCTCGCAAATACTTTTCACCAGCTAATCTCTATACCTTATATACTTCACAAATAAGGCCAAACCTCGAATACTGCTCCCACATCTGGGGTGCCGCTGCCGCTTCTACACTCGCTATCCTGGACTCCATTCAGAAGAGAGCTATACGTCTCATCGGTGACCCTACACTCACCCAAAGGCTGTCATCCCTTGCCCACCGACGTGCCGTTGGTGACATCTCTCTCTTTTATAGATATCTGCATGGGCACTGCTCAGAGGAGCTCTCTTCTATAGTTCCTCCACCTGCTGCCCCAACAGATCTACCAGGGGAACAGAGCGAATGCACCCTTTTACTGTCCAGGTCTCCAGACATAGAACATCCTGTTATGCCCGCTCTTTTGTCCCGAGGACTTCCAAGCTATGGAATTCTTTGCCGGCACATGTTTTTCCTTCTCCTCTGAACCTCCAAACCTTCAAGTCCAGAATTAACAAGTTGCCTCTTTCCTCCTTGTCGACACCCACGGTACGATAGTATTTAGGCTGTAAGCCCTCGTGGTGTGTTGTCGAAAAAAAAAAATTCACTAAAATGAACGCCTGTATCTCGAAAATTAGGTGCTTCCAGACATATGTTAATGGAAACTGTTTATTTTTATTCAAAGAATCTACCCATTATATTATTTTGCAATATTCAAGAATCACCCGTATATTTTTATGTTACATAACAGTTTTTCAGGAAAATCTGATTAACGATCATGATGTACTATTTAATGTATTATTAATTCGATGATAATCGATGATTCGGTTAAGAAAAAACAAAGGAAAGCCAATATATGTCAATGGTAACAAGATTCACGCTTGGAATCATTTTTAATAAGATTCAATTGTTAATTGTTGAGGGTAGAGACAGTAAGTCCTTAACCTTTACGTGTTGGTCAGAGACTTATGAGTCAACCAATTTACCTTGTCTGTCAATTGCTCCTATTTAAATATTCTTTAAATTAATTGTTTGAATGTGTGATATAATCGACACACAAACGTCTAAAAATAATCTCCTGAAATATAATTACTTAGTAGGCACATAAATCATCACAGTGCAAAGGTAATGTCGCCATACCATTGCAATCATGATTCTGTGTCTCCTTTCACTCTTCTTTCATTTAATTGCAGTTTTAGCAATTGCTGAAATAAAGTCGTCAATTGCGCAAAATTTTCCAAAACCTGTTCGTTTTAGTTTAGTCTCCTTTTTCCATTTTTTCCAAACGTTGAATTACTTGCTCCCAGAAAGTTATAGATAGATATAAGCATTCACAGGAGATTTAGGGCCACAGCTTGGTGATACATTTCCACCGCTGCCTGTCTCTTGCAATGATCTTCCAGTTGCGAACCCCTTTTTCTTCCAAGTCTTGCTGAACTCCGTTAAGCCACCTTTTTCTTGTCCTGCCCTTTTCCCTTTTACCTTCTGGATCTGACCAAACACACTTCTTTACTATTGTTTTCTAACCCATTCGTTCTATATAGGCCCGCCACTGTAGAAGCGTGCTTTAATTACCTGGGACACAAGTAATACACTTCCGTATTTGTACGCCTTTCCCAAATGTCATCTATTTTCTTGCATCCGCAGTATCTTTCTCTCCCATATCGCTATTGTATCTTGTTGTTCATTGTCCATGTTTCACATCCATGTGTCAATGTTGTTACCCTCGCCTTTTTAAGTCGGCTTGCTTTACAGTGGCCCCGACAACTGTTGGAAAAGCATTCATTTAAGTGCCTTCCCAGTGTCGGTGCAAGATTATGTGCACGTGTAGGCCAGTGTCGTTACGAGGCCCTTCAAATGTATCATCAGTTTTAAGTTTTAAGTAAAGGGTCAAATAATCGCAATTCAAATTTTATGACAGTTTTTATTTTTAAGAAAATGGATATATCATTGGTAACAATAGGATCATGCGGCTTTTTATACTACTAAATTCGTCAATAACTTCTTTGTAGTTGATGTTTTTCGCAATTTCGGTTTTTAGTGAGAAGATGGAAAGTGCTGAAAGTCGTTCTTGTGTCATTGTCAGGTTTAACGCCTGAGGACCTTTATTCACTAAATAACATCGCTGATTGTTAGAAAGCGGAAAAGTCTATTTACCTGGATCTACAATAATAATATTTTGTTAGATATTACAATAAGAAATCGATAACATCAACTTACCAGAATCTACGCAAATAATTAAAGTAACGTCGTTATTGTGACTGACGGCTGTAAGTTCGGATATGTTATCGTCATTAAGTGGACAGTCTTTGTTAGTGCGAAGAGTGCCATTATCACTCTCACATTTTTCCGAGTTTGAAGTCAGCGAATCTGTGGTCTGGTCTCTGGTCATGATGGCTTCACTCATATTAGGCAGGTTTTAATTCCCGAGTTAGTCATGTTCAGTGCCATTATCGTTTTCGAAACAAACGTCAGCCGAAACAGAATGATCATTCTTGGTTAGAAACCTCTGCATACTCTTACTAAAGTGTTTGTTAGGAACTTTTCTTTCAACCAGTTTCCTTCTCTTTGAGGCTCCAGATACCCACTTCGTTCCCTTATCCCTTTCTCTTCCCTTTTCAGACTTTATTAATTACTTAAGAAAGCGTTGAAACAGATTAGGGTTACAGACACTCTACAGACTACAGCACAGAGTACCTACTCTACGGACTATAGACTAAGACTAAAGACTGAGACTAAGACGTGTTACTTATAATAAAAAATGAAGGAGCAAGATCCTTCAAGATCCTTCCCCTCCACCGACTAACGATGCTCGCTCACGCGTTTATTCATTTGGTCTCTAAAATTACCAGTATGCCAGTGGTAGTGTCTAAATTTCACACGTAACTACATAACAAGAAAGCGAAATAACACCTGTTTTGCGATCGGTGGCGGCCCTTCAGTGTGTGAGGCCGTCGGCGGCCGCCGACGCCGCCTACGCCTAAAACCGCCACTGTGCCTTCCTATTACTGTTAAATGGTTGTGAAATGTCCAGGCCATATTGTCAAAATGCTGAAATACTATAAATTACAATTAATTAAATTGAAGTTCTACATTAATTAGAATACCCCTCCCGTGCTGTGCGATAGCTGGAATGTTAAATTACGATAATGTAAATCAACACCTGCGGCTGGTTTAAAATACTTCCTGCCAACAAATCGCAGCTTCAGTTCAGCAAGACATCTGACAATAATATTGAAAACTTGAAGATAATGCATGTCGCCTCAAGCTATAGTTTTTAAATAGGTTTGCATTTTAATGGTCCCGCTCAATAGTTTTCAATAGCTGCTATAATCTTTTTGCTTTGAAATAAGCGAATAAACGACCTTCACAAAGATTTACGAAAATTCGCTTCTTGCTAACACACCGTCTGATTCGTAGAGAATTTTAAAAGGGAATATTATTTGACGACCGTTGAAGGATTTAACTGCTGAAGTGTTTCATACAAAGAAACACTGTTTGGAATAATAATATGTTAATTCTTGGTAAAATTGAATTTCCCTAAGTCGAATATTAATACAATGATTTGGAAATACCGAGATATAAGGCGCAGTTGGATCGCCAACAGAGCAAGTTTTTTATTATTTTGTTCACTTGAGAAATATAATCTCGACGTGGTATCTGAGTTTCTTAGAAAACAGTAGTGACGTGGCAACTCTCAACGGCTTTTGGGACTTTTCCATGAGCAGTGCGCGAGATAAATAGACCACGTATAGGCTATTATTACAAGTAGCATTCCCAGAGCAAGATAAAAGACACCTTGGGAACGACGCAATGTAGTGAATCTCACACGTGGGAAGCTGTGTCAGCTAAACTGAAAGTCACCTCGGGAGAATAATAGTGCCACGCGTAGGTGACATGTTATAGACGACTCGCCTTCAGCGGTGCGTTCATTCTTGTTTTTAGTATAAGACTCTGCACATCGTGTGCTAATATTATATATATATATATATATATATATATATATATATATATATATATATATATATATATATATATATATATATATATATATATATATATATATATATATATATATATATATATATATATATATATATATATATATATATATATATATATCACACTTATGTTGATATTCGTATTTGTCTTTGTTTTATATATGTAATTTTATCTTAAGTAATTATTGTGTTAATCGGTCAATAAATTGTTTGAAAAATTCAGACGTCTTAACAGTAAAGTTAAGTCGCGTCTGTTTGCAGGGTATGGCCAATCAGAGGCGAGAATATCTCTCTGCAGGAGTTTGTGAAGAGACAAAAAGAACGAGGTGTTAAATAGGTGCAACAAGTCGGTCGAAGGCAGATTCTCTAACGAGCGCCAAGTATAATCGCCGTCTCCCTCTGTTCAACCTCTATATATTTAAGTCACAACAGTCATTTGCTTTTAATTGGAGTATCAAATAGCGGTGTCGTTATTTCAGTTAATTGATTTGTGTAAAGGGCTCATTCGTTAGTTGTTGGTAAGAGAAAAGTTCTTTTTTTAATATAAGTTTCACGAATTACAGGGCATTTTTCTTGTTAAAATTACAGAGGTCATGGGCAGTGGCCAAAACATAATTAGTGGGCTGTAGTTGACATATAAATCAACGGGTTTTGTAATTACCTGATGAATAATTTTAGGGCAAGTAATTGCCATGTTGTACAATCAACCTGTTGTTTTTCGCACTTTTGGTTTTGGTTTGATAAATCCTGATAATTGTTATTGTAATGAAAATATTGACGTCAAGCCCAATTTTTTACCAAATGACACGTGGTAACGAAACACAAAGGAACAAGTGAGTTTTTCTTTACACAAAACTGAAAATTTATTAACATTCTTCACATCTAAGAATCTTCTGGACAAGTTACAAATCAACTAAAAAGGCCATCATTTTTAGCGAATTTTCATTAAGAAAAATTCGCTAATAGAGAGGTCACGATGAAAATCTTGAAAACGGATCTTGGATTTAGGTTCTGGGGGCTCTAATTAGCGCTCATTTGAAAAAAAATTACCGAAAGTCTTACCATAGTTACCTCTTCTTTTCTTAATGAAAATTCACTAAAAATAGGTTGTCATTTAAAAAACGATGACGTCATAACTTGAAAAACAAATCACGTAACAAGATGAAAATAATGTGGTTCACGTAACAAGATGAAAATAACGTCAAATTAATAAGATCGTTATGCCCCTTCGAGACTTTTTTCAGAAAAAGTTATCGAATTTATCCCTTATGCGTCATTTCCAGACTGTATATGTATTACTGCCTAATAATATCTATTGTTTTTGGATATAAGACAGCAACATTCACCTTTATGCCCTGGAGCCTATCAGAACAACTGATACAACACAAGAAGGCCACGGTAATTTGCATAGGTTATTATAGCCTTGGTGGTTCAGGGGTAAGAACGTGTGCCTCTGAACCGAAGGGTACTGGGTTTGATCCCAGGTACTCCTTTCACTTTTTCAGTACAAACTGTAACATTAACATCAACCGAGGTTCTGGCATTGCATTTGAGCAACTTGAATGTCTGCACGTTTCGCCTCTCGGAGGGAGCGTAAATCCATCGGTCCCGTTTCCATGTGATGTTGGGCACGTTTAAGATCCATACCCTACTTACAGGAAGGCAGGGGTTCGGCAACATTTCCAGGATAGCAAGGTGAAACTGCTCCCTGGCGTCGGTGATTGGCCATAGTCGTGGAAATAGGCCGACGTTAAAGAAACAAAGCACACACACACACACACAGCATAGGTTACAAAATTCAATTTCTTTTCGTCACATGTCAGGTGTGTATTGGTGTTTAAGGAAGCATGGTTTATTTTTAGAAATAATTAATCATTTCTACGATGTGTAAAAATAGATCGATTCTAATACATATTTAAATATCTAATTTCACGTTCAAGACCTTATCAAATACATTGCGACGTTTTCAAGGTGATTGCCACTGGAATTAACAAGAAAAGTACTTTAATGTCAGTATACTGCAAAAGAAATCGATGTCTTCATTAAATTAACATTGCAGTGAATATTTAAGATGAGAAAGTTGAAAATTTTCGAACGAAATATTGTTTTCTTACTACAACACTTTCAGAAAGCTTATTTTGTACCGTCAAATTGGGTTAGGTAAATGAAAAAAGGGTTTTTTATTGCTATACCCGAAACCACCAAAGAAAGAAATATGCAAAAAAGAAATGTATATTTATGCACGCTGCACGCTTTTCAAGAGATGTAATATATATATATATATATATATATATATATATATATATATATATATATATAAATATATATATATATATATATATATATATATATATATATATATATATATATTACATGTAGTACAAGAGATGTAATATATATATATATATATATATATATATATATATATATATATATATATATATATATATATATATATATATATATATATATATCGTATGGGAACCACCCTTTTTTGAGTCATATGTTGATTCACTTTACACAGCACTGTGCGGGCAAAGTGAATCACCCGTTTAAATTTCCGTTTTATTTATTTTAGACTATTACTGTATAAGATGAATCAATCAAGAAACCATAAAAAGTATATTTTGATTAAAATATAAATTTCAAGAAAAAAACATTTGTTTACAAGGAAACCTTTAATTTTAAAGCACTTAAACCTAAACCAGGTAAAGAATAGCCTGAGAAAGATGTAAAAAATGACAATAAACATAAACTATTTCTATCGGTCTTACTGATGAGATCATAAGAAAAAAGTATGGACGCAGCAAATGCGTTATGGTAGTAAATTTTCATGAAAATGTTTTTAATAGCAAATATGTGTGTTTTTTTAACAAAGCAGGCATCAAATTTAGTTACCAGTATAACCTATATAGTAGAAACCATGTGCCATGTTTCACCAAAATAACTTTATTGTTTGCAAATATACAAAAATTTTCGAAAGTAAACTTAAAGTGTTCCCGAAAAAACTGGTTTCTTGGTCAACCTTATAAGTTAATAATAGCAAATTGAGCTCTTCAAATTTTAGGCATTTAATAAAAATTCGCTACCATAACACACTTGCTGCGTCCCGAATTTCTTTTCTTACAAACACGTATTATATTTCGATGGAAAAAGCAAAAATGCAATAACATAAGGCGTGTTCGATTAAAAAAAAAGAAAATTTCTATCACCAACGACTTATGGGCCACACTGTGACTGTAGAAATAATTTTTTAAGATGTAGCTCAAGACACCATATTATTAATGTATACATTATTTTTTCGTATCTTGTACAATAACGGATATATTGAGCTTTATTGATTTTTTGCGAAAATTAGACAAAATTATATAAAATTAAACGATAAACTCTATAGCTAAGACTACTGCCAAAGCATCAGAGAAAGGGTCTATTTGAAATGAATTTTCTGCAAATATTTTAGTAAAATGAAGGACAACGACGGTTGAAGCTAAGGCATCGGGGTTTTTTAAACATTCATCTTCAGACATTTTCTTTCCACAACCCGTATTAGTCTCAAGTTCTTTGCCTAAATGTTGCCAATTTTGACGTTTTAAATCGCGACTTTAACGTTTTGAGGAAAACCCCAATAAATTTTTCTTTAAATGTCTCCAACTTTTTTGTATTTTAACCTATAGAGCCAAATTTTGGTACATAATTTACCCATAATGATATAAATCGGCGTACTAAGTTTGGTTGCCCTTACTTTGTTATTTTCGGAGATATAATTTTTTTTCGAAAGAAAACACAAAATTTTCCAGGAAAACCTGCGCCGATTTTCCTTGCTAACGAACTTATCCAAGCCACTTGCAAAAAGAAGGTATTATGCAAATTTAATCAAAATCGGACCATTATTTTTTGAGTTATCGGTGTGATACATACTTACATACATACATGCATATATATATATATATATATATATATATATATATATATATATATATATATATATATATATATATATATATATATATACAGGGTCGCTGATAAGTCTGGAAACGGTCGATTATCCGGGAAAATATACAAGGTGTCGAAAAAAGTTTTATACAAAAGTTTTTGGGTTCTTCAATGTCTACTAGGCGGTGATAATTTCATTTATACAGGGTTGGTCATACAGGCGTGGCACACCAATATTAATTTTTTTTTAATGGAACACCCTATATATTATTCGATATTTCAATCCTTCTCTTAATTTTGAGCAACATTTATCAGAAGCATGATGTACATAAACTCAATCGTTTCCGGGTTAAAAAAAAAATAAAAATAAACGCTATTGTTTTTAAAATCTATTGGATGAAGAACAAAAATAAATGAAAAGTAGAATATCTCTTGAAAACAATCTGTGAGTGTGAAAAGAACCGGTTGCGATGTTTTTAACATTGTTTGGAATCCTATTTTATAAGATGTTCAAAGTGTTCTCCATTGACCTCCTGACAATAATGAATTCGCTTAACAAAACATTGCACTGCATTTACAAGAGCGTTTTGAGGAATGTTATTAATTTCATGCACAATCCTTGCTTGCAACTCTTCAATATTCTGCGGTCTATTTTGGTAAATTAAATTTTTTACATGACCCCACAAAAAAAAGTCAAGCGGCGTCATGTCGGGAGACCTAGCTGGCCATTCAATAGTTCCCCTGCGCCCTATCCATCTGCCAGGAAAGGTTTGATTCAGATATTCCCGTACCTCAATTCCAAAATGAGGGGGTGCCCCATCCTGCTGAAACCATATTTCTTCCGCTGGTAGATTTGGGTCGTTATTGTTCGGAAATAATCGACTTACGTCTGGAACAATTGATTCTTGCAAAAGTGTCAAATATCGAGCAGAGTTCAAATTACCGTGTATAAAATAAGGTCCTATGATATGTCCACCAATAATAGCACACCAAACATTTACTTTTTGCGGTCTTTGGGTGTGAATTTGTTCCATCCAATGTGGGTTTTCGTCTGACCAGTACCTACAGTTGTGTCGGTTAACTTGTCCATTCAAACAAAATGTATATTCGTCGGAAAACAAAATGTGGTTGGCAAAGTTAAAATTTTGGCGTAACTTCTCCATAATAAGTTCACAGAACTCGATTCTGCGATCAAAATCGTCTTCACTCAGTTCTTGCAATAAATGAATTTTATATGGACGGAACTTTTCCCGCTTCGTAATCTTTTGAATTGAATATCGACTCATATTGTGATTTAAAGCCAATTGCTGTGCCGAAGTTTTCGGATTTTCCACCACATCCAATATTACATTCAAAGAATTTTCTTCATTTGTAACGGTTACTGGCCTTCCAGTTCTAGGTTTATCCTTGATACCGCCAGTTTCGTGAAAACGATGCAAAGTTTTCGAAACTGTGGATTTGGAGATCGATTCCCGCTCATGATGCAACTCATTGAACATAATCACCACTTGAGCAAAACTTCGTGTTCTATCACCGTACCCTATCATCATTAAAATTTCGATACGTTCGGTTTCACTTAAACTTGCCATTTTGCACAAAAACTGTTGACACTAAATTACTAATGTTTCAAAACTGTTGACACTGAATGAATGTTTGACATTCGTTGTCCTGGAAACATTTTAAAACAAAAGAATAATACTGCGTTTCTTATGGGCATCTTATCTTATCTTGGGATTCCAAACAATGTTAAAAACATCGCAACCGGTTCTTTTCACACTCACAGATTGTTTTCAAGAGATATTCTACTTTTCATTTATTTTTGTTCTTCATCCAATAGATTTTAAAAACAGTAGCGTTTATTTTTATTTATTTTTTTACCCGGAAACGATTGAGTTTATGTACATCATGCTTCTGATAAATGTTGCTCAAAATTAAGAGAAGGATTTAAATATCGAATAATATATAGGGTGTTCCATTAAAAAAAAAATATTGGTGTGCCACGCCTGTATGACCAACCCTGTATAAATAAAATTATCACCGCCTAGTAGACATTGAAGAACCCAAAAACTTTTGTATAAAACTTTTTTCGACACCTTGTATATTTTCCCGGATAATCGATCGTTTCCAGACTTATCAGCGACCCTGTATATATATATATATATATATATATATATATATATATATATATATATATATATATATATATATATATATATATATATATATATATATAATTGAAAAACTGACTCTGGATATGTGTTCTAGGGGGGCTAATTAGCGCTCATTTGAAGAAATTTTCAAAATTCAAAAGTCGGGATCTCCCCATTAGTGATTTTTTTAAAGAAAATTCACTAAAATCAACATGGATTTCTTGACCATCAATCAACATCGATGGCAATTTATTCATACTATGGCTCTATAATTAAAAGCATCGAGTCTGGCAAGTGTCCTGTTGGAATCTTTCGTGATCGCAGCAGGGCATTCGACTGTGTCGATCACTCCGTCTTGATGGAGAAGCTATAGATGTATGGCATACGGGGATTCCCTCTGTTTTGGCTGTCTAGTTATTTTTCCCATAGAAGACAGTATGTTTTTGCTGGGCAGAGTGCTTCTCAAATTATCAGCAGTGACCTGGGCGTTCCGCAGGGATCGGTCTTGGGTCCAGTGCTGTTTTTATTATACATTAATGACTTCGTTAGCTTGGAGTTGCCAGCGTCGATCACCATGTATGCGGATGCTACCTCCGTTATTGTTTCTGACATTTCGGACATGGATCGCACAACTAGGTGTAGCTCTGTTTTCACGGAGTTAACTGCATGGTTTTCTCCTAACAGACTGTTTTTGAATTGTAGTAAGACTGCCACAATTAGGTTTCACAACGACCAAAAGCACTGTAACGCAGTAAATTTTTTAGACAATAACAGCTTGGTGTCCGCAACAGCCACAGATGGAGATTATAAATTTTTGGGTATTTTACTTGACCATTCTCTGCAATGGCATTCGGTTTCATATCAGTTCAAAAACGTGAGGAGTTATATGGAGAAGGATCAGTTGTTGATGCTCTACCAAGCTCAGGTCGACTTTCAGTTGCGTTACGGTATAATATTCTGGGGGTTGTTAGCATATACGAGAGCTGTATTTATAGCTCAGAAAAGGGTAATAAGATGCTTAGAAGGAGTTCCATCATGTCAATCAGGCAGACATATTTTTCAGCAAAATAAAGTGCTTACATTATTTTCAATGGTTATAATGGAACTTTCTTTGCTTGTTTTGAAAAATAGGGATGGAACTTTTGTATTAAATAAAGCCATACATGATGTAGATACGAGACAAAAAACAAAGTTCACGTACTATTTGCCAAACTCAAAGTGACATGTAAATATCCTGATTACCTAGCACCTGGAGTTTTCGATCAACTGCCAGAGAGAGGGAGAGTTAGATAATGTAGCAACCTGTCAGTTTTTAGAAAATAACTTAAGAATTTTCTATCGGCTGAATGTTTTTATAGTTTGGAAGAATTTATATCTGGACAACATATGTAGTGATATGTTTTTTATGCTGTGATTGTTTATATTCTGTTCGTTAATTTTTGTAATTTGTTCATTTTGACTTGCCCTATACAATGTACAGGCTGGCTCAAATTCGAGCCTCATCATTGGTATCTTGGAAACTGTAAGAGATACAACGTCGGTTAAATTATGGAAAAGTTGCATAATTTGATGCTCAGCAAAATGCAGTTTAGAAAATTAGAAAATTCCGAATACTTCCGGTGATAATTGGAAAAAACCGAAAATTCATAAAATCTGTTTTATTTTTTCCTGGCGTTATTTGATAAGATATAACAAAATGAGACACACTTTATCAAGGTCACTTTTCCTCTCCTACAAGATGGCATTTTCAAATTTGAAATCCGATGTTTCGTCTTTCAGAAACCATCAACTCCATTTTTTCAAATACAGCCCTGGATTTTTTATTTTATATTTTGTTACCTTTGGACTACCTCAAAACAATGCTTCATCACAACTTTTGAATTTCAAACGTTTTGATAACAAAAAATGACATTTTCAGTATTTCTTGAAAATATTTAATGCTTACTTAACTTTTAAAATTGACAAATTAAAACACCTAAAGTAAATGCTCGAATAAGCCCCCTTGGACTTCTATGCATTTTCGCATACGTCTTCGCAGATTGTTCGTAGCAGCCCGGTGGATTATTCTTCCTCTTGCTCGTAGAGTTGTGAATTCTAACAGTAACTTTTGGCGCAAAATGTTTATATCATTCGGAAAAGTATCCTTGAATAAGCGATTTTTCAAGAATCCCCATAAAAAACAATCCAGCGGGGACAAATCAGGACTTCTAGCAGGCCAGCACACCACTCCCTGGTTTCCAATCCATTGATTGGGAAATGTTTCATTAAGAAACTCGGTTACTGCCCTTCCATTATGGGGTGGTGCACCATCCTGTTGCCACCACAGCTGCTGAAGCATATTCAACGGTTCATCTTCAAACGCATCGAATATATAATTATGGATTAAATTAAGATACCGTTCAGTATTTAAGTTTCCATCATAAATAATTGGCCCTAAGATTTTGGTTCGATACATTCCAACCCAAACATTGAATGATTTTCGTCCCTGTCTTCGAACTTGCCTATTTTAGTACGGATTTTCTACTGCATAATAATGCTCATTGTTTCTGTTAAGAAAGCCGCTTGTAGAAAAATTACATTTATCTGTCCAGGTGATTTTATTTAAGAAATCATCATCTTGTTGCATTTTTCCATCAAGCCAATTGCAGATTTCAAGCCTTCTGTATCTGCCTCCTGGTTTTAGTTCTTGGCAAACATGAAGTTTATAGGGATGATACTTATGTTTTTTGAAAACCCTCTGAATTTGGCTTCTGGTCATATTCAGTTCTGAAGCAAATTGCCGTGTTGAACCACGAGGATTTTCCGTAACCTTTAACAAAACGTTTTCGTGAAATATCTTTGACATGTTATCGTAAAATATTATAGTAATAAAAGATTGCATAGCATTATTTTATAACGATACTTACAGCATTTAAAACAGATTCTTCATCTTCAGCTTCCATTCGTTGGCCGTACGAATTTATAGCTTTATCAAAACTATCAAAGAGACCTAAATTTCTGTCCAAATTGTTAAAATATGAATAATGGGGTTGTGGACGCTCGGGATATTGCTCTAAATACCGTTCACATGAAATGTGCGAGTTTCTGTTATTACTATAATAAATCCGAAGCATATCACGTTTCTTGAAATTGGAATACACCATTTTTTCTCTCAATATTTATTTTGGAAGTTAAATTGTCAAAAGTTCTATTGTCATATTATGACAAGCAAGCTTGATATTTCTGAATACCAAAGCCGCCGAGATGAACGAACAGACATGTCATTGCATTGCATTGGATTGAACTTAAAATATTTGACTCATAATCATAAATTCGGGTTCATCTTTACCTACCTAATCAAATTATATTATTGAAGAAATATTTTGTTTCAAAAGCAGAATCGTATTAAATATTTTCAAGAAAGACGGAAAATGTCATTTTTTGTTATCAAAACGTTTGAAATTCAAAAGTTGTGATGAAGCATTGTTTTGAGGTAGTCCAAAGGTAACAAAATATGAAATAAAAAATCCAGGGCCGTATTTGAAAAAATGGAGTTGATGATGGTTTCTGAAAGACGAAACATCGGATGTCAAATTTGAAAATGCCATCTTGTAGGAGAGGAAAAGTGACCTTGATGAAGTGTGATTCATTTTGTTATATATTTTCAAATTACGCCAGAAGAAAATAAAACAGATTTTATGAGTTTTCGGTTTTTTCAGATTATCACCGGAAGTATTCGGAAGTTTCTAATTTTTTAAACTGCATTTTGCTGTGCATCAAATTACGCAACTTTGCCATAATTTAACTGACGTTGTATCTCTTACAGTTTTAAGATCCCAATGATGAGGCTCGAATTTGAGCCACCCTGTATATTATCTTTAGAAAATATATCTTATTATTACTATTATTACATTATTATAAAGCTGTGGATGACAAAAAGTAAGCATATAGAGGAATGGTAAATGGCAAAGATTTGCGAGAGAAAGAGAAGCGCCTGGTTGAGTACAGAAAATTGAGAAGTGAGTGCAGGCGAATTGTTAGTCACAGTAAGCGAGAACTGGAGATAAGAGCGACTGAGAAAATGCAGAACGATTTTGAAGGGAACAGGACATTGTTAATAATATTATGGAACTAAAAACAGAGAACACAATATTCGCTAATGCAACAGATATAAGCGAAAAAAACCATACAGTTTTCTCTTCCAGAAAAATATATTTATTCTTTCAAAGCTTACCTGGTACATTATGGGTATCCCTTCTTCCATAGACACTTTGATAGGATGTTTTCGTTCCGAAATATAGATAAGCCTCCCTGTCGTCGCTATAACAATAATCTTGACAGCAATTATCATTTGGATTTACAGGACCATCGTAAGAACTTTCACCCCCTCTGTATCGACTCTCTTGGTCATTGTAGGTGGAGGTTCCACTACGGTTGTGTCCAGTATTATAAGGCCTATTAGAGTCATAGCGGTTAGTAATGTCATACCTGTTGTACTGATCAGTATTGTATGGCCTGTCTGTGCTGTGCGATCTATTTGGATCAAATGGCCTACTAGAATCATACCTGTCAGTGTTGTGTGGTCTGTTGGGGTCATAAGGCCTACTAGAATCATATCTATCGGTACTATGAGGCCTGTTAGCATCATACGGCCTATTAGCGTCGTATGGTCTATTTGCGTCGTATGGCCTGTTCGGGTCAATTGGTCTACTCGGATCGTACGGTCGGTTTGTATCGTATGGTCTACTGGGATCATACGATCTGTTGGGATCGTACGGTCTGTTATGGTCATTTGGTCTGTTTGGGTCATATGGTCTATTCGCGTCATACGGCCGGTTAGGATCATATGATCTGTTTGAGTCATATGGCCTATTTGGGTCATATGGCCGGTTAGGATCGTTTGGTCTTTGGGGATCATACGGCCTGTTGGGATCGTTTGGTCTTTGAGGGTCATACGGTCTATTAGGATCGTATGGCCTACTGGAATTGTATCTGTTGGAATCGTAGGGCCTGTTAGGGTCAAACGATCTGTTCGGGTCGCTCCTATAGGGGTCGTATGGCGAATTCTTGTCATATCGATCTGTACTTTGGGCGTTGCATATTGATATAATAAGTAAAGGTGCTACGAGGCTGAATATTGGTAGAGTCTTCATTCTCCTGAAAATAAAAATTTAATGTTAGTAAATACTAATTTATGTTTTTTTGATTGTATTTATACAGCTTTTTTAGATGGGCTAAAACTTTGTATAAGTGATTAGTTTGAAATATTTGTTATAAAAATAATGTAGCTTTTAACAGTGAGTGTAATTCAAAAGAATTTTGGACGCAGTAAGTGCGTTATGAAATGAAGAAAGAAATAATGCCGTCTTACAGGTTTCAAACAAAAACCCTCCGCAATCTGTTCGGTTTTATGGTAACAAATTGATGTTCCAGAAAGTACGGTACCCCATGTATTAAAACAAAGTCATCACCATCCATACAAACCTACAATCATACAAGGCTTAAATGCTGACGATTAGCCTAAGCGACTTCAATTCTGCAGATGGTATCAAGGGCAATGTCAGCAAGATGAAAATTTTCATTTGAAAATAATATGTACTGATGAATCCAGATTTACAAATTGTGGTGTGTATAATTGCCATAATAGACATTATTGTCCAAATGAAAGTCCCCATCTAAAGGAAGAAAAACGATTTCAAGACAGATTTGGTATTAATGTTTGGTGCGGCTTATTCGGTGAAAAACTGTTAATTTTATTTGTAGATTAGACAGTTAATTTTAAAAAAATTCAGGTAACTTCATTGTTGGTTCGTTCTTTTTTCAAAATAATTTAACTGGGAAAGGTATCTTAATCTATTTAGAAATCATATCTTACCAACAATTAGAAGAGTTCATGATAATTTAGACGAGTTTTGGTACCAACAAGACGGTTGTCCAGCTCGCAATGCTAGGATCGTCAAAGAATTTTTGTACCAAAATTTTAATAATCGTGTCATTTGTACCAATACGCCGGTTCATTGGTGTGCTCGAAGTCCTGATATAACACCCATGGATTTTTATTTTTGGGCTACTCTGAAGAATGATGTGTATAAAT
The DNA here is from genome assembly GCA_964006375.1 of Tillus elongatus. Lineage (NCBI taxonomy): Eukaryota > Metazoa > Arthropoda > Insecta > Coleoptera > Cleridae > Tillus > Tillus elongatus. The sequence continues at coordinate 12,817,960 of OZ023268.1, read as the reverse complement.
TCGATCCACCACAAAATATCAATGAATTACGAAACAGAATCACGGAAGATATAAATCATATTAACCAAAACACCCCCACCAGAGTTTCAGGCATGTTTCAAAAAGGTGTATAAAGTGCATTGAACAAAACGGTGGCCATATTGAACAATTTTCTATTTAGTGTATTTTTAAGTTTATATTTTATTATTTGTTGAGTTCCGTTTCTAATTGTGTTGTTTTGCAGAGTTTAAGTTTCTATTTGTTATTGCCGGGTTTCGTTATTAAACCGTTTCACACAATATTACCTAGCATTATTACCTAATTAAGTATTGTAAATTAAATCACAATATTTTTTTATCGTGAATCATTACGGAAGATTATGTTAAAAGTAGAAGTCTATTGTTAGGCTCCATGGCCTACTGCTTTTTACAACTTTTTTTTATCATTTGTTTTCTGGTATTGGATTTCATAGCCTACTATCCTCAAAACGGGTTTTCTCAAAATTGTCAGTGCAATTACAAGATTTATCAAGCATGTTGTACATCATTGGAAAGCTCTTTTCACAGGCTGTTACATGAGCAAAAAATCCAATATGGCTGCCATAATAAAAACAAACGTTGATACATGTAGCTCAAAAACAAATGACAATCCAAAGTTGAGAATAGCACAAAAATATTACTCTGTAAAAAGTGTCCTGATAATTCTTAGACATGTCATATCAACGCCTACTTAGATATTGAAGAAAAAATAAATCGACAAATTTTTTTTTTCAAAATAACTCGAAAACGAAAAAAGGCAGGACAAAATACAAGTGATATTTGGAACGAGCATGAAATTCTACAAACATTTCTAATTTAACTGTCTCCATATCTCTAATAATAACGGAGATAGTGATACATTCCCATCCAGTTTGGGACACACTGTATAGTGGAAACAATGTACCATATTTCCTCAAAATAAGTTTATTGTTTGAAAAAGCACACAAATGTTGCGAAAATAAATCTAAAATGTCCCTGAACAAACTGGTTCGATTTTCCTGGTCAACGAACTTCTTCAAGCTATTTACTCACATACCCAGATATAATTATTCACAAAAAGATTTTCGTCACAACTAACAAAAGAAAAAAATTCAATAAAAATTTGCGAACAATTTTCTCAAGAAAATCCGAAAACATTTTTTTTACACTTACCTATTAAACATTTATTATTAATTACCAAAATTTTACAAAAATTTTTACAAACAATGATTTCTACGGAAACAAAAAAATTATATCAGGGACCTCGAATTTTTGCAAGAAACGAAAACCTATCTGTATACGTCATTTTCATGAGACTCTGCTATATATTGGTAACAACGGCATATCATAATTTTTTATATGTGTCAAAAATGTAAACTATTGAAATAACTCGAAAACGATGCTTCTGCGCACCAGAACTTGATCCTGTCCTGACTCATCTGTTTCAGACATCTTACAATAGAGGCGTATTCCCTAGTAACTGGAAAACTACTCATGTACAACCCGTCCCCAAGAAGTCGTCCAAAGAGCTTCCTGGAAACTAAAGGCCTATTTCTCTCCTTTCAATCGTATCTAAAGTGATGGAAAAGTATATAAACACCGAACCACTAAAATTCCTAGAAAAACACAGTCTAATCCACGACAGGCAGTATGGATTCCGTCAGCGCAGATCAACTGCCGACCTCATTTCCTTTGTCACCCATTCTTGGAACAAGTCTAAGGAACTACACGGTGAATCCCAGATTGTCGCTCTAGACATATCCAAAGGTTTCTACCAGGTCTGGCACGCAGCGCTGCTTAATAAACTTTCGGCCTATGGCCTACCATCAAAACTTTGTACCTGGACAGCAAATTTCCTCTTCAACTGGAGGATTTCTGTTGTAGTGGATGGCCATTCCTCTAAACTGTATCCAATTAATGCAGGAGTCCCTCAAGGTTCAGCTTTAGCCCCTACTTTGTTTCTTCTTCACATCAATGACCTCGTCTCTAGCACATACAACCCAGTTCACAGTTACGCGGACGACAGCACCCTCCACTCAAATATACAATATTCTAAGCCTGTCTCTTTAGCCCAATTAGATGAGGATCGCAGACTCATGGAGAGCTCTGTCTCTGTGGATCTCAAAAAAATATTCATCATCTGCAGAAGCGGCTGTTAAGAAATTAGGTTTAGTCTTCCGGGTACGCAAATACTTTTTACCAGCTAATCTCTATACCTTATATACTTCACAAATAAGGCCAAACCTCGAATACTGCTCCAACATCTAGGGTGCCGCTGCCGCTTCTATACGCGCTATCCTGGACTCCATTCAAAAGAGAGCTATAAGTCTCATCAGTGACCCTACCGTCACCCAAAGGCTGCCATCTCTTGCCTACCGAGATGCCGTTGGTGACCTCTCTCTCTCTCTCTCTCTCTCTCTTTTACAGATATCTGCACGGGCACTGCTCGGAGGAGCTTTCCTCCATAGTTCCTCCACATAATACCCCCAACAGATCTACCAGGAAAACAGAGCGAATGCACCCTTTTACTGTCCGGGTCACCAGACAGAGAACTTCTTGTTATGTCCGCTCTTTTGTCCAAAGGACTTCCAAGTTGTGGAATTCCTTGCCGGCACATATTTTTCCTTCTCCTCCGAACCTCCAAACCTTCAAGTCCTAAATTAACAAGTTGCCTCTTTCCTCCTTCTCGACACCTACGGCACGGTAGTATTTAGGCTGTGAGCCCTCATGGTGTGTTGTTGAAATAAAAAAAATATGAACGCTATCATTTTTTTGACAAACATGCATTATAATTCGGTGGAAAATGCAATAATATAGTTGTTCGATTAAAAAAAAAGACAATTTTATCACTATTGATTTCTGGGCCACCTGTGATTGTCGAAATATTTTTATAAGATGTAGGTGAAGACACCCTTTAATTAACGTGTACAATTTTTTCTAGTAACGGCAATTTTGAGCTTTATTGTAGAAATGCGTCACCCTGTATATATGTAAACAGATAAAAACTAAACTAAAACTGCATGTGGGTTCTAGGGGTCTTAGTACGCGCTCACTTAAAGATATATTTTCATAATCCAAAAATTTCGGTCTCCTCGTTAGCGAATTTTTTCTAGGAAAATTCGCTAAAAATTTGAGTCTTAAACCATACTAGTAGACCTGTGCAGTGGTCGAAATTCGACCGCAATTCATCAAATTTTTAAGTTTGAACATGTATACCTCTATAATATCAATGCGACTGTTTGACCACAGAGTTTTGTGTTTGACATTTCATGTATTAATTAACGGTCAGCCCAGCACGGGGGAATCCGACTGTCTAATTATAACAAATCAATGTTTAATCTATTTGTAACACAGATTATACATCCATTTTACCTTTTTGCACCCCTTCTCCATGTGGGCTTTAGTATGCTAAATCTCACACTCTTTTGTGCACGCAATGTGCTTAAGTTTATTTCTTCACGTATTAATATTGTCACGAAGTGACTTAATCGTCATTATATAATCGACTTAATTAACAGAGGAATAGATCCATTCCATCCGCATCTAATTTAATATAATTTTGCTATTAAAACATTCGCAAATATTTAATAAAATATAGTTTCAAGAGCGCGCCGCGGCAGCCGGTGGAGAGATAGGCATGGTACCGGAGTATGATCGCCCAAGCATGGCTTTCGGTATGAAAAGCGACAAAAGCGGGGTCAGATGGGCTGCCCGACTGCATCGACCTACGCGCACCTCGCAGTGCAGATTTGTGGACTGTGCGGGACTCTGCAGCGAGAGCCAGCAGGTCCGCCTTTTTCAGCGATCGGAGAGGCGGTCACGGAGAGTAAGCAGCCACCGTCCGGGTCTCGTTTATAATTTGTGTCTTTTAGTCTTGTGTTCGTTGTATTGATAGCGAATCCAGCAGGCCGACCGCAGGAAAGTAGGAAGCAGCCACTTGTTAGGTACACTGGCTTAAGGGAGTTGACAGCGGGACCAGCGAAGAACGCCGTCTTCAGCGGGCCGCTCATTGTCCGATGCTTTAGGTAGGTCGCTGTCTCTATAGCTGTACGGTAGCACAGGGTCTGTATGGAAGGGGTTTTCCACGGATCGGCGTCTCTCTCTCTGTCGGCGGGCACCTTGGCGCGCTTGGTGGCTTTCGCCAGAGGTGATGTTAAAAGTCCAGGTGTGGAAAAGGTTTTAAATGTTGTTGTGTTTGTCAGTGGTTTTATTTCAGAGAGACGACCGCAACGGAGCTTCGCATAAATTAGTCCATCGTTCACTTCTGTCGGTGTCAGCGGAGCGACCTGGGGGAGCCGGAGCTCCCATTCCAAAGCTGCGGTCTTCTCGGGAGCGTGGGAGCACTAGCAAAGCGGCTGACTGCGAGTTGATTTGAACCCGGTGGCGGTCTAGTCACGATCAAATCACCCAAAGTGGTCTCCCGTAGAGCAGCCCCTACGATTTCGGTGACCGGCTGCAGTAAGGTTACTTCGGGCTGCGATAAATTTCCAACAGTGTTGGTAATCGAAACAGTCCGGCGAGACTCCGCTTCCTAGACGTTCGAGGGGGGGGGGGGGGGGCACTGCTTGGGGAAGCGTGGCTATTAGCGAGCTTCGGAGTAGCTGGAGTCTTCCCGAGAGCGCGAGGGCACTAGCAAAGCGGCTGACTGCGAGTTGATTTGAACCCGGTGACGGTCTAGTCACGATCAAGTAACTCAAAGCGGTCTCCCGTGGCGCAGCCCTCGTGGTCCTGGATCTGGACGACAGCCGGGATATTTCGGGCTGCAGTAGGTCTCCACCCTTACTGGCGATCGAAACAGTTTGGCGATACCCGGTGTCCCGACCGTCCTAGCGGCATTATTGGGAAGTATTGCCGCTTTCAATCTTCGTAGGAAAGCTTTTCTTTGTTTCCTTCGGGAGGCACAAAGGGTTGCGTTCCCGAGCTGGAGTCTTCCCAAGAGCGCGAGGGCAGTGGCAAAGCGGCTGATTGCGAGTTGATTTGAACCCGGTGGCGGTCTAGTCACGATGAAGTCACCCAAAACGGTCTCCCGTGGCGCAGCCCTCGTGGTTCTGGATCTGGACGACAGCCGGGATATTTTGGGCTGCAGTAGGTCTCCACCCTTACTGGCGATCGAAACAGTCTGGCGATACCCGGTGTCCCGGCCATCCTGACGGCACTGTTTAGATGCTTTGCCTTTTTCAATTTGATAGGGAGGACTTTCTTTATTTTGTCAGGGGGAAATTCTCATCTCCCTTGGGAGACACTTCCTCGGGTCTCTAATAAATAATTTATTATCCAATCAGTTAAGTTAAACGTGTAGTATTTCGAGAGAACCCATTTTGTAAATATTTCTCTGTACATATTTTGTAAATAGATTATTTGTTTTATGCGGTGTTTCACTCAACGCTTCCCAACCAATCCACCCCAACCTAATACGCAACATTCTGATCTATAATACACAGGCCATAATTAAGGAGTCCTGAGGGACTTCGCCTGAGGACTTAGATGAACCCTGTCTTCACTGAAGTTTACCCGGGGCCCGGGTAGCTGTAAATAGCAACCGAGGACAGAGATATAATCCTGAGGGAGCGCAGCGACTTCCTTTAAACCCTCGCTGCTGGTGTCTGAGAAAATCCCGTAATAAAGTCGTATTGATAAAGTTATCCCGTGGAAACCTCCCCATATTAGGGAAAGTTAACCTTATCCCGATTTGACCCCTCACAATATATAGATACTCTATCACTAAAACTACTGCCAAATGGTGGTGTTTTCACTGCCTGTCTCTTTATTGATAAATAAATAAATATTGATAATAAAAATTTCTATCATTTCTAAGAAAATTTGCTACCATAACGCACTTTCTGTGTCCAGACTTTTTATCTTCTCCGCCCAGCACCCCTATTCACTGCTGGCCAGGGGGTTCTAAGCATGTTTGAAAAAAATTCTAAAAACCCCTGGGAGGTAAACTGCAAATTTACCTATGGAAGTTTTTAAAATGTGGTACAACGATAAAAAAAACTAAGTGTCCTACAAGATGGGAGAGAAAAGTGTTTTCCCAAAAAAATTTGATAGGGGGAAGACAAAATTTGTATGTCATATTTTAAACATAATAATTTACTGACAGTATTATTTACAAAACACGTATTTCAAAAAAGGGGAGAGGCAAATCAAGATTAAAACTCCTGGAAAACCTAGACCAGGTGATAAAGCGCGAAAGCTACAATGCTGAAGACAGTAAGTCATGGTTACGACGACAAGGTGACGTCGCCTTTCAACTGTGATGATAATTTTATCAGCATTTAAACCGCAAGGTCCTCAATAAATATTTATATCTACGCCACTGATTTAAACTCATCACAGGTGTTTACTGAGATTATCTCACACTATAGTGTTGATGTCACCGATTATAAAATAATAATACACACACACATTCGAGCGATGATAATCGTTTCCTCAATGACTACCTTTTTTTAAAAAGACCTCGTGTCCTATAGAAAGAGACACCAGATGTCCAAAACACTCTCGGCACGTTAAAAATAAAAATAGATGCGATAAAATCTAAAAGTCGTATAGCTTACGGTACTCCAGCGTACCATCGTGCATTCCTGATTACGAAACTAGTAACGTAACTTCCACGCCCAATGCGTGGATGCACAACGGAATAGTATTCTTATTCTTAGCTTTAAAAAACCAGTAGTAAGCTAGTAAGCATCACAATTTGTCAGTAGAAGCAGTTGAGTGCGCTTGTCTGTCTTTTTTCACCTGATTTACAGTTAAGCTACTTGTGATTTTGTCAAATAAAATTCTACAAGGTAAGATCTTTATGTGATGTTACTTATAGGTATCAAGTAGTATGGGTCACGAGAGGAGTTCATTTGTTTGTTTAGAACCGCTAGGTATTGCACCTGGCTTTGGATTCGGTGATTTGAACTTTTGTTTACTTTAGCGCAGGTATTTTAATAAATGCCGTTAGACCATTATACCTTTTCCCACCAAATTATTATTATAATTAATTCGTAAAAATATCGCTGGAAAAGAGATCGCGACTTTAAAACTTTAAGGCAAATTCCTTCAATTGAGCGCGCTAACTAGGCTCCTAGAACCGATATCCGGGTTCAGCTTCGATGTTAGCAAATTTTCGTAGAAAACATTGGCTATTGAGAAGATCGCGACTTTGGAATTTTGAAAAAATGTTTCAATTCAGCACTAACTGCGACCCGAAAATCCATATCCGGATAAACCTTAGATGTTTTACATTCTGAAGATGGATCGAGATGGACAAAATATACAGTTTTCATAAAAAGTGACTTTCTTGGAAATAGACCCCTCATATACTTATAAGAGAGCTTATCAATACGAGGAGTTATATATATATATATATATATATATATATATATATATATATATATATATATATATATATATATATATATATATATATATATATATATACCGGGAACTGCATCAATTGATTATGGGAAAACCATCATCAGGAAAAATCTGAAAATTCACTACTGTACTAATGCAACTGGGGGGCACTCGGGTAAAATAACTAGTGGTATTTCGGTGAGACCGAAAGTCGATTTTAACTTCCTTATTTCAAATTAGACACCTAGTATATTATGACATTTTGAGATTCTAAGTAAAATTCTGGATACTTTTAGTTCATTTTTTTAGATTTTTTTTTAAGAAAAAATTCACTTATAGAGATCCCGACTTTTGAATTGTGAAAAAAAAAATTCAAATGAGCGCGGACCCTTAAAACCCATATCCGGGGTCAGTTTCAACTTTTATATGTTTATATATATATATATATATATATATATATATATATATATATATATATATATATATATATATATATATATATATATATATATATATATATATATATATATATATATATATATATATATATATATATATGTATCACACCGAAAACTCAAAAAATAATGGTCCGATTTTGATAAAATTTGACATGTACTTTCATTCGGTAAATGGCTTGGATAAGTTTGTTAGCCAGGAAAATCGAACCAGGTTTTCCGGGAAAATTTTGGATTTTCTTTCGGAAAAAAATTATATCTCCGGAAATAAGTAAGGGCAACCAAATTTGGTACGCATATTTGTATTATAAAGAGTGAACCATGTACCAAAATCTAGGTTTGTAAGTTTAAAGAAAAAAAAGTTACGGGCATTTGCAGAAAAAAAAGGGGTTTTCATCAAAACGTTAAAGTCGCGATTTGTGTTGTGTGTTGTGTTTTGGTTCTTTAACGTCGGCCTATTTCTTCGACTATGGCCAATCACCGACGCCAGGGAGCAGATTCACCTCACTATCCTGGAAAGTTTGCCGAACCCCTGCCTTTCTGAAAGGAGGGTAGAGATCTTTAACGTGCCCAACATCGCATGGACACGGGACCGACGGCTTTACGCTCCCTCCGAAGGGCGGAACGTGCAAACATTCAACTTGCTCAAATACAATGCCAGAACCTCGGTTGATGTTAATATTACAGTTTGTAATGAAAAAGTGCAAGGAGTACCCTGGGATCGAATCCAGTACCCTGCGGTTCAGAGGCACACGTTCTTGCCTCTAAACCACCGAGGCTCTAAGTCGCGATTTGAAACGTCAAAATTGGCAACATTTAGGCAAAGAACCTGAAACAAATACGGATTATGTACCGAAAATGTCGCGAGAAGAGTGTTCTGCAAACCCTTAAGTTTCAGCTTCAACCGTCATTGTCCTTCATTTTACTAAAATATTTCCAGAAAATTCATTTCAAATAGACACTTTCTCTGATGCTTTGGCGGTAGTTTTAGTTAAGTTTGTGGTTTAACGGTCTATAATTTTTAGCTAATTTTCGTAGAAAAAATTCGTTTTTGAGGAGACCGCAACTTTGGAGTTTTAAAAAGATTTCTTTAAATGAGCACAAACTAGGCCCTGTAGAATCCATATCTGGGTTTAGTTTCAGTTTTTATCTGTGTACATATATACAGGGTGACGCATTTTTACGGTAAAGCTCAATATAATTGTTATTATCCAAGATACGAGAAATAGTGGTATACGTCAATTATAGGGTGTCTTGAGCTCCATCTTATAAAATTATTTTGACAAACACAGGCTGGCCCATAAGTCCTTGGTGACCTACAATTTTTTTTCGAACACCCTTATATTATTGCATGTTTGCATTTTTTAACGAAATAGGATGCTCTCTTCGAGACGCAGTAAGTGCGTTTTGGTAGAGAATTTTCATAAACTGCTTCAAATTTCAATTTGCTATTAATCTAAGGTTTGTTGGCTAGGAAACCAGTTTTCTTGGAAACATTTAAAGTTTATTTTCGGAAATTTTTTGTACATTTCCAACAAAATAGTTATTTTGATATGGTACATTGTTTCTACTATATAGGTTGTACAGGTAACCAGATTGATGCCTGCTTGCATTAGAGAGACATATTTGCTATTAAAAACATTTTTATGAAAATTCTCTTGCATGACGCACTTGCTGCGTCCAGACTTTTTTTCTAGTGAGCGCGAACTAAGACCCCTAGAACCCATATCCGAGGTCAGTTTATATATATATATATATATATATATATATATATATATATATATATATATCTATATATATATATATATATATATATATATCTATATATATATATATATATATATATATATATATATATATATATATATATATATATAACACACATAACTCAAAAAATAATAGGCCGATTTTAAGGACATTTGGCAGATACCTTCCTTTAGTAAGTGGCTTAGACAAGTTCCTTGGCCAGGAAAATCGGACCAAGTTTTCTGGGAAGATTTTGAGTTTTCTTTCGTAAAAAATAACAAAGCTATGACAAACAACTTTGGTAGGCGGGTTCTAATTGTAGAAATTAAACTATTTACAAAAATTATTATTTCTAAACGTCATAACGTCTGGGTTTGACATGGTTAAAGGAAATTAAAGGCTTTTACTACCAGACAAACTGATTTATTCTTAAAACCCTACGCGTTTCAACACATTAACGTGCCATCTTCAGGGATTTAGACAAATTTCCTGTCTCAATTACAGAAAGATGCTTATATTTAGTTTGGATATGCAACTTTTAAAATTGTATCTTTTACAGCCGTAAGTTAAAACTTCTTTGTAAAATGCATTGTAAAACTGAGTGACAAATATATTTAAGACTAGATGCATTATCGCAACAATTAGAACCGTAGACCGGTTTCGCTCTCATTAGAGCTCTTCAATACGGCATACTAATTGCAGCAAAAATGCACCAAAATTAACACGGCTATCGTATAGCCAGTCTTAAAACACTGAGTGGTGAACGTGTCGCCACCTAGTTCGGAACCAAGTACTATGTTGTCACGCCCGCTCCAAATAACACAGAGTGTTAAAAAAATAGAGACATAAAATAGAGACATAAAATAGAGACATATACAACTAACTAACAATTTAAAAAATTGTTAGCCCTGGCCCATTTCTACCCCAATATAGGGACAAAGTATGTAAGACTAGATGCATTCTCGCAACAACGGTTCTAATTGTTGCGAGAATGCATCTAGTCTTACATACTTTGTCCCTATATTGGGGTAGAAATGGGCCAGGGCTAACAATTTTTTAAATTGTTAGTTAGTTGTATACTGTCTCTATTTTTTAACACTCTGTGTTATTTTGAGCGGGCGTGACAGCATAGTACTTGGTTCCGAACTAGGTGGCGACACGTTCACCACTGACTTAGACAAATATATTATTATTATTATTATTATTATTATTATTATTATTATTTATTATTATTATTTATTATTATTATTATTATTATTATTTATTATCATGTGTGTGATATAGCGTTTTCAAAAAGTTTCCCCGATTTTCCACCGGAAAACCTTAAGCATGAAGGCTGATTAACGAACTCTACTTCGGTTTTTGCCCAAACAAGATTTTTGCCAAGTTTGATTCAAATCAGTTTCGTATTTTTTGAGTTATATATATATATATATATATATATATATATATATATATATATATATATATATATATATATATATATATATATATATATGTAGTTATTTGATGAAATATGGTACATTGTTTCTCCTATACTAGTAATAACAAATTCGATGCCTGTTTTCTTAAAAAACGGCATATTTGCTATTAAAAACATTTTTATGAGAATCCAGATTTCTTGAGCTGCTTAAGCCTTTGTTCTTTCTTTTTCTATCCAATAGAAATTACAGATTGGTACACACTTGGAATACTAATATCTAAAACACACTTTGTTATTTGTTGTTTCTTCATAATTTATCATGAGGTAATCAACAATATTAATGAATTATGTGTCATTAGTTAATCATTAGTTACTAACGATGCATACATTCTCATTTTAAACCTTTGAAATGCATTTTAAATAAATGTTAACATGATAAAATGCGCGCGAATGGTGTAAACACGGGAGCCAACATATACACATCACACACATGATAATAAATAATAATAATAAGAATAATAATAATAATAAATAATAATAATAATAAATAATAATAATAATAATAATATATTTGTCACTCAGTTTTACAATGCATTTTATAAAGAAGTTTTAACTTACGGCTGTAAAAGATACAATTTAAAAAGTTGCATATCCAAACTAAATGTCAGACTGTCATATATATAATACTAACGGGTGTTCTAAAATTTTCTGCAACACGATGATAATAAGGAGTGATTTTTAATGATTATTCTCAAGCTCTCAGCTCTCCTTCGGGTTCATCTAGACCCGAAACCCGCCATCGCTCGACTCGGGGCGATATCCCATTGAGTCGCGCTCCCGAGCATCACCCAAGCGAGATAGTTTGTCCGTTTCGAAGCAGGCAGTGGGAGCTTCAAAACCCTGGTGTATACCACCCCCCAGAGATCTCAACCCCTTTGGATTCGTTTGGACCCGACGCCAGCCAACGCTTGAACCAGAGCGGTATAATTTGGAACGTCTCTCCCGAGTAACATCCAAGCGAGCTCATTTGTCCGTTTCAAAGCTTAGTATGGAGGCCTACAAATCCTGGTGTATATTCAATTTCCAGAACGAGTATAATAAATGGCAAATTCAATTGTTGAGATGATCATCCAATCTTCTCTAATATGCCGATCTTTGAGGAAACGACGATACTTTCGGGCAAACTATTCCACATATCGAATGCACGATTTGAAAAGAAATTGAGTCTGCTTGTGGTGCGGAAAGGTTCCTTCTTCAACTTGAAAGAATGTCCCTGCAGTCTAGAGTCATTACTAAGAAACACCAGAGTTTCACACGGAGGTGGACAGAGACCATGGGTTACTTTGTACAAATAAATCAGGTCACATCTTGATCACCTCTCCTGCAGGTTTGTAAGTATAAGGCACTTAAGGCGTGCTTCATAGGTTTGGTGCCGAAGCTGCAGAGGCCATCTGGACGCTGCACGTTGAGTTTTCTCCAGCAGTTTGCAGTCCTTGACAAGTACAGGTGACCACTCAAGGATTCCATACTCCAAATGTGGTCTAATGTATGTTGTATAAAGTTTTTGGTAAGAGCAGGAGGAGGTCTTCGAAAGGTTCTCTTTAACAAATATATTATCCTGTTGGCTTTCTTGGCCGCCGACCGAGTTTGGGCTGACCAGTACAAATCTGGTGTTACCATGACGCCAAGACCACGCAAGGATTCCATACTCCAAATGTGGTTTAATGTATGTTGTATAAAGTTTTTGGGCAAGAGAAGGAGTAGGTCTTCGAAAAGTTCTCTTCAACAAATACATTATCTTGTTGGCTTTCTTGGCCGCCGATACAGTTTGGGCTGACCAGGATAAATCTGGTGTTACCATGGCTCCAAGGTCAGCTTGACACCTTACCGATGCAATCTGCTTATTTTCCAGAAAATAAACTTGGCGAGCGTTGTTGGGACCAAGGTGAACAACACTACACTTATCATAGTTAGGTGGTATATTCCACACCGAACACCAAGCCAGTACCGTGTTTAGATCCATCTGAAGGCTTATCCTCCACATATGGAATTTTGCCAATGGCTTTTGCGGCTAACTAGGAATAACTCTAGTTTAAATGCATTATTTTCACGGATAAAGCATGCTTCACTTGCAAAAGAATAGTAAACTTTTATAATCTTCATACATGTAGCAAAGAGGACCATTATCTCCTAAGGGTAGCAAATACTCAATATAAATTCTCTATTGGTGAATTTTCTTAAAACAAATTCACTAATGGGGAGGTCCCGACTTTTGAATTTTGAAAAAATTTCTTCAAATGAGCACTAATTAGGCCCCCAGAACACATACCCGGGGTCAGTTTCAATTTTTATATGTTTATATATATATATATATATATATATATATATATATATATATATATATATATATATATATATATATATATATATATATATATATATATATATATATATATATATATATATATATATATGTGTGTGTGTGTGTGTATCACACCGATAACTCAAAAAATAATGGGCCGATTTTAATTAAATTTGGTGAATACCTTCCTTTTGCAAATGGCTTGGATAAGTCAGGAAAATCGGCCCAGTTTTTCCGGAAAATTTTGTATTTTCTGTCAAAAAAAAATGATATCTCCGGAATTAACAAAGTAAGGGCAACCAAATTTGGTACGCTGGTTTACATCGTTATAGGTGAGCTACCTACCAAAATTTAGCTCTGTTGGTCAAAAGACAAAAAAGTTATAGGCATTTAAACAAAAATAAATTGGGGTTTTCCTCAAAACGTCAAAATGACAACTTAAAACGTCAAAATTCTCAACATTTAGGCGAAGAACTTGAATCTAATACGGGCTATGGAAAGAAAATGTCTCAAGAAGAATGTTTTGCAAACCCTGAAGTCTTAGTTTCAACCGTCGTTGTCTTTCATTTTACTAAAATATTTCCAGAAAATTCATTTCAAATAGACCCTTTCTCTGATGCTTGGCAGTAGCCTTAGCTATAGAGTTTATCGTTTAATGGTATATAATTTTTGTCGAATTTTCGTAAAAAATCATTAAAGCTCAATATATCCGTTATTATACAAGATATGAAAAAATATTGTATACATTAATTATAGGGTGTCTTGAGCTACATCTTAAAAAATTATTTCTACAATTACAGGGTGGCCCATAAGTCGTTGGTGATACAAATAATTTTTTTTAGTCGAAAACGCCTTATGTTTTTGCATTTTCCATTGAAATATAATGCATGTTTGTAAGTTAAGAAATTCTGGACGCAGCAAGTGCGTTATGGTAGCGAATTTTATTAAATGCTTCATATTTGAAAAGCTCAATTTGCTATAACCAACCTATAAGGTTGACCAAGAAACGGATTTTTTCGGTTACACTTTAAGTTTACTTTCGGAAATTTTTGTGCGTTTTCAAACAATAAAGTTATTTTGATGAAACATGGCACATTGTTTTTACTATATATGTTATACTGGTTATCAAATTTGATGCCTGCTTTCTGAAAAAAAAACACACATATTTGCTATTAAAAACATTTTAATGAAAATTCACTACCACAACACACTTGCTCCGTCCCGAACTTTTAACATTTGGGCAGGAATTATTGGAAATAATTTGAGTGGCCCTGTCTTTTCACCAAATCGTTTGAATCACAAGGCCTATCTTAATTTTTTGGAATACTCTCTAAATGCACTTTTACCACTACATGTTAGGAGGAACACGTTATGGTTTCAACATGACGGGGCACCTGCCCATTCTGCTGCTACAGTGAGATATTTGAAGTTAAAGCTGAAAGATCTAAGATCAGTAGATAGGTCAAGGAAGACCAAATCCGTGGCTGCTGCGGTCCCCTGACTTAACTTCTTTTGATTTTTACCTCTAGGGGCATGTGAAGGAATTGGTGTATCAGTCGCTTGTAACCACAAAGGAAGAATTATTACAACACATGGTAGAAGCATTCAACACGATTGAACTATTTAGTGCTATACGAAAATCAATGAAACGAATATTAAATGCATGTATTCGGGCAAGAGGTGGACACTTTCAACAATTTTTGTAATCATTAGTATTGTCTTCAATTTTAAATGGTACTCTGTTCGTACCAGGCAAATTTAAAAATAACATATCTCGAAAACCGTTAAGTTTATAGATTTAATTGAGGGGTGCCTTTTGATGTAGAATGCAGAGTAGTGAATTTAAATTTTTAAAGAAAGCAGGCTTAAAATTTGGGTACCAGTATAACCTATATAGTAGAAACAAAGTCCCATATTTCATCAAAATAATTTTATTGTTTCAAGATGTACAAAAATTTTTCTAAAATAAACTGAAAATGCTCCCAAAAGAACTATTTTCCTGGCCAACGAACCTTATCGGTTAATAGCAAATTAAGCTATTTAAACTTGAAGCATTTGATAAAAATTCGCTACCATAACGCACTTGCTGCGTCCCGAATTTGTTTTCTCACAAATATGCATTATAATTTCGTGGTCTAAATTCGATACAGTAAAGGTCAGCTCAAAACTGGCACGGACCGGGGAATCCGACTATCTAATTAAAACGAAGTAATCTAATTTGAACTAAGCAGCTTTTTCTGCCTAACGAACTTATCCAAGCCTCTTGCAAAAGGAAGGTAGTCATCAAATTTGATTAAAATTGGCCTCTTATTTTTCGAGTTATTATAGTATTTAATTTTTTAAAGAAAATTCACTAAAAATGAATAAAATTACCCTTTATTTCCTGAGGTATTAATTTTTTCCGAAAGAACACAACATTTTTCGGGAAAACCTGGGCCGATTTTCCTGGCTAACGAACTTATCCAAGCCACTGGCAAAAGGAAGGTACACAGAACATTTGATTAAAATCGGGCCATTATTTTTTGAGTTATCGGTGTGAAAAACTTAAAGTCGTGTCCTTGTCTTAGCAAATATTTTTACGAAAGTTCGCTAAAAGTAACAATACGTTTAAATCCAAGAGCCATGGCGTCACTGTGGTAATTAAGAACACAGTGGCAAAGTTCAATTAAGTAAAGAAATAGACTCATTAACCAAATTATGCTATGTATCTATTCGTTGACTAATAATTATTTACATTCTTTTTATCCAAGGACGTCACTTATCATCTTCGATGAGGGGTACTTGAACTGTGAAAAATATCAAAATTTATTCTATGAAAAAAAAATGATAACAATAAAATATATCAGCAAAAGTATTGACAAATATTAGTAACAGCACTTTAAGATAAGCAAATTGAATGTATATAATCTATTCTTAAATATTTACTGACACCAAACAATCACAGTTCGGAATTTTTACATTGTTACATTGGTATCTCTGTTACCGATATCGTTTTACTGACGTCACAGTGTACTGTGGATGCAAATAAAGTTAAATAGAAAATAAGAGATAACTGTCAGATAAAGTTTACCAACAACTGAGCAAACTACAGTACAGGGTGTTTTAAAAAACATGGGACATCGTTTAATGGAAGATTCCTTGGTAAAAAATAAGACAAAAATGTTATATACGCATAGCTCCAAAACAGCCCCATTTTTAGTAAATTTTTATTTAAAAAAAATTCACTATTAGAGAGCTGCTTAATAAACTACCTGCCTATGGCCTACCACCAAAACTCTGTACGTGGACAGCAAATTTCCTCTCCAACCGGAGCATTTCTGTTGTCGTGGATGGCCATTCCTCTAAACTGTATCCAATTAATGCAGGAGTTCCTCAAGATTCAGCTTTAGCCCCTACTTTGTTTCTTCTCCACATCAATGACCTCCTCTCTAGCACATCCAACCCAGTTCACAGTTACGCGGACGACAGCACCCTCCACTCCAATATACAATATTCTAAGCCTGTCTCTTTAGCCCAACTAGATGAGGATCGCAGACTCATGGAGGGTTCTATCTCCGTGGATCTCCAAAAAATATTAGAATGGGGAAGTAGAAATCTTGTACAATTCAACCCCACCACAGTCTTGCTTTCTTTCTCATAAGAGATACACCAGCCCTAGACCCATCACAATAAACAACCAAGTTAATCAAAGTAACGAGTCCTTTTCACTTGTTGGCATCTCTGTGGATCGAAATCTCAATTGGCACCAACATGTCACATCAATTGCAGAAGCAGGTGCTAAGAAATTAGGTTTCCTCTTCCGGGCTCGCAAATATTTTTCACCAGCTAATCTATATACTTTATATACTTCACAAATAAGACCAAACCTCGAATACTGCTCCCACATCTGGGGTGCTGCTGCCGCTTCTACACTCGCTATCCTGGACTCCATTCAGAAGAGAGCTGTACGTCTCATCGGTGACCCTACCCTTACCCAAATGCTGCCATCCCTTTCCCACCGACGTGCCGTTGGTGACCTCTCTCTTTTATAGATATTTGCACGGGCACTGCTCAGAGGAGCTTTCTTCCATAGTTCCTCCACTCTTTTGTCCCGAGGACTTCCAAGTTGTGGAACTCCTTGCCGGCACATGTTTTCCCTTCTCCCCCGAACCTCCAAACCTTCAAGTCCAGGATTTAACAAGTTGCCTCTTTCCTCCTTGTCGACACCCACGGTACGAAAGTATTTAGGCTGTAAACCCTTGTGGTGTGTTGTTGAAATTAAATAACTAACCGATTTCGATGACGCTTGGTAAGTGCATTTCTTTTATTAATAGCTTAGCCAAGAAAATCGAACAAGTTTTTCTTTTGAAAAAAAATTTTTCTCCGAAAATTACAAATATATTTTAATGAAATTCGGTGCATATATAGCCTCGGGGAAGACCTTACCACATACCACAAGTCAACTTTCTAAGTTTATAGGAAATTGAGTTATTTAAATTTTGAGTTTTCTTTCGAAAAAATTTTTTTTCTCTAAAAATTACCAAGCTATTTTAATAAAATTTGGTGGATATGTTGCCTTGGGAAAGACCTTGCAACGTACCAATCAACTATCTAAGTTTACATAAAATTGAGTTATGCAAATTTGAAGGATTTAATAAAAATTCACTACCCTAACGCACTTGCTGCGTCTAGAACTTTTTAAGATAAGGTGTGAAAGAAAAATTTTCAGAATTGCGGTTTTCCCTGTATTCTAAAACCGGGTTATTCGATTTGAATAAAACTTGGTACCGTTAAAACATTTACCTCTAAATACACTTTTTGATAATAAGGTCTTGTTACTATTATAAACCAGTGGCGTAGAATCTAGTAATTTTATTCAATTTTAGTGAACTTCTTTAAAAAAATAATTTTTGAATTTTGAAAAAATTTCTTCTAATGAGCGCGAACTCGACCCCCTAGAACCCATATCCAGGGTCAGTTTCAATTTATATATATATATATATATATATATATATATATATATATATATATATATATATATATATATATATATATATATATATATATATATATATATACAGTGTGTCCACGGATTGAGTGTGGGTAAGGTATAAGTGACAAAAAATTTTTGAATTAGATTATGATATTATGGGAATCGCTCCTGCTTTGTTTTAAACTAAGATGTTGAGGAAATGAACAAAATCAATTAATATACAGGGTGGTTTAGAACTGATGTAATGAAATGTATTAAGAGTAAACTACCTTCGTTTATAAAGATACCGCAAAAAATTATTAACAACACTTGTTTAGAATTAAAATTTATGACAGGCTCTCAATTTTCAGCCAGATCAGCCTACTTTGAATTTTCAAGTAATTTATTAACATTTTTTCGCTATCAACATGGAGCTTTTACCTGTGGTTTTCTGAACGCAGGTGCGCAAAGTAAGTAACCATGCAATGTTAAATAATAATTTATTAGTAAAATACAAAACGTTTATTGCTAACAAAAATCAAAACGAACAACGAAAAATAAAGAAATTATTCAAATGTGCTGCCACCAACCGATACACATAACTCAGCCCGTTTAGTAAATGCTTTGTAGGTATTTTGAATATGTTGAATTGGAATACCGTCAATTGCCTCTCTCATCCTCAGTTTCTACAAATCAAGATCTTTGTTTAATGGAGCCGCGTAGACTTTCTGTTTGAGATAGCCCCATAAATAAAAGTCCATTAAGGTAAGATCGGTACTTCTGGAGGCCAAGGTATTGGCCCATATCGACCAATCCACCGCCCAGGAAATTCGCGATCTAACCATTCTCGAATGATTCCTGTTGCATGTGCTGGGTGGCCGTCATGCTGAAAGTATGCTGTTTGTCTATCTTCTAGTGACATGTTATGCAAATGGTCTTGAGGAATATTTTCCAGCATTTCCAGATAACTGTACTGGTTCATATTCCGCTCAAAAAAATATGGCCCATTCTCCCAGTGTAAGAAACAGCACACCACACATTTACTTTTTTATGGCATTGTCTTCTGCCATTAACTTTATAATTTGGATTCTCCATAGACCAATGCCGTGCATTTTGGAAATTTACCACCCCATTAGTGGTGAAAGTGGATTCGTCCGAAAAAATAATACTTCTGCCAAAATTGTGATTTTGTAGATATTGCTCGCCGCACCATAAACAAAAATCTAATCTTTTTGACTCGTCATTTTCTTCCAAAGTGCGTATAAGTTTTGCTTTGAAAGGTTTCACCTTGTTGGTACGATAAATTTGTCGCAAATGCGATTTGCTAATATTGTCATTTTTAATGCCCTTCTTCTTAATGATAATTTCGGAAAACGCCTAACAGAATCCATAGCTAATGCAGCTGCAGCATTGTCTTCTTCATTTAGGTCGGATTTTGTCTGCCTAACATTTAAAACACTCCCAGTACGCATAAATTTTGTAACAACTTTTTTTACACCAGTAGCGGAAACCGAATAATTTGGCCAGCGTTCAAGGAATTTTTTTATCACTCCCTGATAAGAATGTTTTTCACCCAAACCATAGCACTGCACAATAAACACTTTTTGTTCTGTTGTTAACATTTTTAAATACAGAAGCTTGCCGTTCGTGACAAACAAAATTGACGTTTCAATTTATCAAATAAGTAGTATCCCGGGAAACGAACAACAAGGCAGAGCTCAAGTAGCCATGCAACTCGCCAATTATTGCTTCTAATGTCCAATGTGTACTTTTTTTATTGGTTGAGATGAAAGCAAACCTACCCCAAGTTTAATTATGGTGAAGACTTTTTTAATACAGTTTCAAGTATTTTTTAAAAGTACAACTAATCACAGAAGCCGTCAAACGTCATTTAAATAAAGACGCAGCTAAAAAGATTCATAGTAGGCTGTTCTGTTTGAAAATTGAGAACCTGTCATAAATTTTAATTCTAAACCATTTTTGTTAATAACTTTTTGCGGTATCTTCATAAACGAAGGTAGTTTACTTTTAATACATTTAATTATATCAGTTATAAACCACCCTGTATATTAATTGTTCATTTTCTCAAGATCTCAGTTTAAGACAAAGCAGGAGCGATTCCCAGAATATCATAATCTAATTCGAATTTTTTTTGTCACTTATACCTTACCCACACTCAATCCGTGGACACACTGTATATATATAGATATATATATATATATATATATATATATATATATATATATATATATATATATATATATATATAAATTAAAACTGGCCCCGGATATGGGTTCTAGTTCGCGTTTATTTGAAAAATCTTTGCAAAGTCAATTCACTAAAAAAGTTTTTTGAAGAAATTTGGTTGGTATGTTGCACTCGTAAATACCTTACTAGGCACCAAAACTCAACTTCTAGGTTTACAGAAAATTGAGTTATACACATTTGAAGCATTTAATGAAAATTCGCTACCATAACGCACTTGCTGCGTCCCAATTTTTTATAAATGTGTACAATAATTGACATACCGAATTTATTCCATTTGGCTGTTCCACGCCACGATAAGTCAAAAAGTAATGGACTGATTTTAATTTAATGAAACTTGGAAAACTTGTACCTTTACCTAACAACTTTGTTAGCCAAGAAAATTAAAAGATTTTTTTGAGATATTTTTGGGTTTCTTTCGGAAAATTTTTATATCAGTGAAAATAACAAAGGTATTGTCACCAAACTTGATACGCAAGTCGCTCTTATACAGGGTGACCCAGAGAATCTTAGGTATACAAACGGGTTTTCGTGTATTGAAAGTTATTATCACTTTGTAAAACGCTCACACAATTTAATTTTGTTTTTATGGGGACACGATTCCCCGCAGATATCAATACAGCTGCTACTTCACCCCTCTAAACAGGGTAGCTACCCTCTTAAACTTTTTAAATAGCAGGTAGAATCGAGCGACACATCGCTGGAAAGGCTACTCCATTCTCTATTGAATCCTGCACTCGGTTTCGAAAATTCATGAACTTTTGCGGGGAAAATTCAAAATCAAGTAGACATTTTTTTCTGCGGTCTGTTGATATAATAAAAACTCTGGACGCAGCAAGTGCGTTATGGAAGTGAATTTTCATTAAAATGTTTTTAATTACAAATATATCGCTCTAATGCGAGCAGGCATCAATTTGGTTACCGGTATAACCTATATAGTAGGAACAGTGTATCATATTTTATCAAAATAATTATTTGAAAATGTACAAAACTTTTCGGAAAATAAACTTTAAATGTTTCTGAGAAAACTGGTCTCCTAGCCAATGAACCTTAGGTTAATACGAAATTGAGTTATTGAAATTTGAAACATTTAATGAAAATTCGCAACCAAAACGCCCTTGCTGCGTTCATACAAAAAATTTCCGAAAATACAGTTAAATGTTGGTTTCCTAACCAACAAAACTTACGTTAATAGCAAATGAGTTATTGCAATTTAGAGGATTTAATGAAAATTTGCTACCAAAACGCACTTACTGTGTCCAGATTTTTTCTTACAAACATGCATCATATTTCGATAAAATATGCTAAAATGCAGTAACGAATTTTTTCTACAAAAATTAACTAAAAATTATAGACCGTTAAACCATAAACTTCACTAAACCTACAGCGAAAGCATCAACTTAACTAAACCGACAGCCAAAACATCAGAGAAAGGGTCTATTTGAAATGAATTTTCTGGGAATATTTTAGTAAAATGAAGGACAATGACGATTGAAACTAAGACTTCAGGCTTTGTAAAACATTATTCTTGAGACATTTTCCTTCCATAGCTCATATTAGTGTCAGGTTCATTGCCTAAATATTACCAATTTTGACGTTTAAAATCGCGGTTTTGACGTTTTAAGGAAAAGCCAAATGTATTTTTCTTTGAATGCCTGTAACTTTTTTATCCTTTAACCTACGGAGCTAAATTTTGGTAGGTAACTTGCCTATAATGATATAAACTTGTGTGTGAAATTTGGTTGCCCTTACTTTGTTAATTCCGGAGAAATTAATTTTTTTCGAAAGAAAACACAAAATTTTCCGGGAAAACCTCGGCGGATTTTCCTGGCTAACGAACTTATCCAAGCCACTTGTGAAAGGAAGGTACTCACCAAGTTTTATCAAAATCGGTCCATTATTTTTTTAGTTATAGGTGTGACACATAAATATATATATATATATATATATATATATATATATATATATATATATATATATATATATATATATATATATATATATATATATATATATATATATATATATATATATATATATATATATATATATATATATATATATATATATATATAAACATATAAAGTCTGAAACCGACCTCGGATTTGGGTTCCAGGGGTCCTAATTAGCGCTCATTTGAAGAAATTTTTTCAAAATTCAAAAGTCGGGATCTCCTCATTAGTGAATTTTTTTTAAAGAAAATTCACTAAAACGCGAAACCGGTTGCAGAGAAGAAAACCAGCTCTTGTGAAGCCAGAAAATAATCATTTGCATTTGTGTTTAGAATGGAACCATTTAGTGTTTAATACGTCGCTTAAGTGTTTTCAAATATGCAATTTAATCTTTTATGTTGGTCCATATACCAATATAATCAGCAATACTATCATAATACCAACATAATCAGCATAAAACTATTGTTATTCGATAACGTTGCCATTAAGTACTGCAAACTTAGTTTCGTAGTTTCTTAATGTTTTAGAATAACATTTGCTTGTAATTTCCATTTCGTTTCTTATTTTAACAACTATTGGTATTAATGCATACAGGTGGCGCATTGAAAACGAAACAGACCGATTTGCGTCGAGAGAAATATTGTTTTTAAGAAACGCTGAAACACGTCAATTTTAATATTGAGGGGGACATGTTTTGACATAAAACTCAACTTTGTCACATCAACCCCTTAATGGTGATGATAACAACCCTTATATTTTAAATAGGGAACATGGGTCGAGTGTTTCATCATTTGAAAGCTCTTGCTTTTCTGAATTCAGCACACTAATTTTTTTGGAAGTTTTATTAACTCGTTTAAAAATTATTCACAGTTGAAGTTGCGAGAACGTATTTCATTCATTGTGATAAGATATGCACTAATTAGTCAATTTTTCGTTAAAAAAAACTAAAAAACAAAACCAAACGTTCGAAAATGTTTCTTCAGTTAAGTAAGTGTTCAAATTGTTGACCACCAGCTTCCATACAAAAGTACAAATTTTGTTCAAAACGAGCTCTGACATTCTGGAGAATTTGTGGAGTTATTAGACGGCATTCTTCAACAATGCATCGTCTTAATTCGTCCAGAGACTCCGGTTCTGTTGCGTAAATTCTACTATTTAAATGGCCCCATCTAAAGGAGTTAAATCCGGTGATTTAGGGGGCCACCAATAACACCTCTACGCCCAATTCATTGCTCTGGAAACTCTCTGTTCAAAAACTCCCTAACACGTTGTGAAAAATGCGGAGGAGCTCCATCTTGTTGAAACACAAATTGATTTTCTTGACAGCGATCATCATTTTCAACAATGTCAATTAGTGGAGGGTAAACGATATCTTCTAGTAACTCCAAATACGTTTCGCCACTCAAATTACCATCAAGAAAAACTGGTCGGATTAAACGGTCTCCAAAAATGCCAGTCCAGACATTCAATTTCTGTGGACAATGTGGACTTCGTGAAAATTTCTTGTCAATTATGACGATTGACTGTAGAGTTTAATAAAAACGTACACTCGTCTGAAAAACAGATATTGAACAAAAAGTTCCCGTTATCAGCTATTCGTGCAGTCACAACTTCACAAAACTCCAGCCGCCGATCAAAATCATCTTCATTCAGCTGTTATACAAGATGAATATTATACGGGTGAAATTTATGATGCTTCAATATTCGCTGAATAGTTCTTCTTTTGATGTTTGAAACAGTGGCCAATTTTCTCGTGCCTAAAGTTGAGTCTGCAGCAATTTGTCCTAAAACTTCTAACCGGAAATTCACGTGCATGGTTCCGCTTTTTGTTGGCTACTGAACCACTTTGTCGAAACTTTGCAACTAACTCAAAAATGTATTTTCTGTTAACATGTCTGCTCGGATGTCGTTCATTAAACAAATTTTCGGTACGGTTGGCACAGTAATCGTTTTTGAAAAAAAGAGTAATTATTTCAACTCTTTCTTCTACAGAATACACCAGCGTGAAATTAATTTTCGGTACTACAGTCAAGTATCAAACCGACCGATAAACTGAAATAATAGACCGCATTTCTGTCATTCCGATAAGAAATATTCTGATAGTCAATTTTTTGTTTACAAACCAACAAAACATTGACTATCAGCACATTTCTTATCGGAATGACTGAAATGCGTTTTTGCATCTTCTGTGAATAATTTTTAAACTAGTTGATAACACTCCAAAAAAAATAGTGTGCTGAATTCAGAAAATAAAGAGCTTTCAAATGATGTAACACTCGACCCATGTTCCCTATTTAAAATATAAGGGTTGTTATCACCACCCTTAAGGGGTTGATGTGACAAAGTTGAGTTTTATGTCAAAACATGTCCCCCTCAATATTAAAATTGACGTGTTTCAGCGTTTCTTAAAAAAAATTCTCTGGACGCAAATCGGTCTGGTTCGTTTTCAATGCGCCACCCTATATATCGATTGGTACGAGGGCGGGTGTATCATATGTAAATAGGAATGTATATATTTATTGGGTAGTTTTATTAAAGGCTGTGAGTGTATCTTTTATGTTTTTATAGAGCGATAAGAAAGGCGCTATTGCCGCCACCAAAAATATTCACAGTCCTACAGGTACGCTCGTGAATTGTAGTAGCAGTAAGCTTTACTTAAAGCGATTTGTACTATGTTAATGTACATTTTAGAATAAAGCTCATTTGGGGTTAATATGTATTTATTTTACTTGTAAAAAGCCACCAGAAAACGTTACAGCGGGTCAATAAGTCCGTGACTTTTTGAATGAAACACAGGTTTTTTGACAAAAAAATCATTTTCTTTCTCAACATAGTCTCCTTTGAGCTCTATACACATCGTCCAATGTTTCTCCAATTTTTTTATCCCTTGCAAAATATAAGATTTGTCGAGGCCCTCAAAATAGCCATTTGTTTGTGAGATGATTTTATCATTGGAGTCAAATCTCTTTCCGCCGAGTCATTTCTTTAAGTTTGGAAACAAGAAATAGTCACTCGGGGCTAAATCCGGAGAATAGAGCGGATGAGGGAGCAATTCGTAGCCCAATTTATGCGATTTTGCATCGACCACATTTATAAAATGTAAGGTAGATGCATTCTCTCCACAATTAGAACCGTAGACCGGTTTCGCTCTAATTAGAACTCGTCAGTATGGCATACTAATTGCAGCGAAAATACACCTATAAAGTAATATGGCTATGGTAGCCAGCCTTCCAACACTAAGTGATATGTAAGATACGAAGCACGTGCCGCCACCTCGTTGCGGAACCAAGTAGTATGTTGTCACGGCAACTCCAAATAACACAAAGTGTTAAATATTAGAGACTGTATACAACCAACTAACAATTTTAGTAAATTATCAGCCCTGGTCCATTTCTACCTTAATATAGGGAGGTGTATGCAAGGCTAGATGTATTCTCGCCACAATTAGAACCGTAGACCGGTTTCGCTCTAATTAGAGCTCGTCAGTACGGCATACTAATTGCAGCGAAAATACACCTATAGGTGCAATTGGTATGTAATTATCTAACAAACCCTAAAACGTTGTATTACTTGAGTTTTAACACACAAAAAATGTCAATTTTCATCAAATCACCTACCCTCTTGAGCGATTTTACCCTAAAATGACCCGAATCGTTAGTTTGTCGGATGCTAACTGCATAACCAATTTGAAGGCGATATCTCAATTCGTTCTAGAGTTATCGTGGCTACAAACAGACAAACATACAGACCGACAGACCAAAAAAAAATTCGTTCACAAATCATATTTTCTATATGTTTTGACCCCTTTTACGACTTTTGAACGAAAAAAAAATTTTTGTCTTCGATGCCATACTTCCTCAAGTTGTGACGATGTGGAAGTAAAATTACATTCTTTCATTAACAGAAATGCGGCACATGAATGAAACAATTGAATTTAAATATATTACAAAAGCGCTAATTCTTTCACACACCAAAAAAAAAAACTGTGACGAAAATAATGTTCGTGAAATGCAGTTTATATAAGACTTCGTTGCATTATTATTTTGTGACGAAACTTGCAAGCTTTCGTTATAAAAACAGTTTGCTTTTCTATATGTTAACTCTAGTCAGCTATTCAATCTAATTTCTAACGGTTTGATTAGAAAAAAGTTTTCATGGATGAATAAGCAAGTAGTTTATATTTCATAGCACAATAGTTTGTAACGAAGTATCAAAATCAATGATCAAATAAATGTGTTTTAAAACAAATTACACTCACTTTATTATCTTGAAAGATAATCTAATTAAATCTCTAAAATACACTACTCAAGGCTCAAAGCGTCGCTCGCGAAAATTTTACCCTTTTAGTGAATTTTGTTTAAAAAATTCACTAATGAGGAGATCCACACTTTTGAATTTTGAAACAATTTCTTTAAATGAGCGCAAACTAGGACCCCTAGAACCCATATCTGGGGTCACTTTTAATTTTTATATGTTTATATATATATATATATATATATATATATATATATATATATATATATATATATATATATATATATATATATATATATATATATATAAACATATAAACATATAAAAATTAAAAGTGACCCCAGATATGGGTCCTAGTTCGCGCTCATTTGCAAAATTTTTTTCAACATTCAAAAGTCGGGATCTCCCCATTAGTGAATTTTTTCTACGAGAATTCAATAAAAACACATATTTGCTATTTAAAACATTTTTATGAAAATTCACTATCATAACGCACTTGCTGCATCCAGGCTTTTTTCATATAACCATGGGTCCTCAAATGCTTAGTTTTTTAAATACAGCGTGTTAAAGTTATTTGTTTTTGTCAGTTTTCACGAATAAGTCCGAGTCAAATTAAAATTTTGGCGTGAAAATTGGCATGTGGGGGTTTTCGAGGGCAAGAAATTTAAATATGTTATTGTTAATAACACTGCTGGCAGAGGGCGCCACCTGTAAGACTATGCTTGCATTCAATTTGCTATAATTTTTTGACACCCAGTAATATCGACCTACCGTATAGCTACATTGCAGCCCTTATCAATTGTAAGCAAAAAAGTGATATTTGATCCAAATCTCTCAGACACACCATTTTCGAGATATTTCAATTTTTGTATGTCGATGTCGCTCAAAAATTAATTCTGCGACACATCATAGGAATAAATTTTTCACCTTTTAATTGCAATCAGCATGTATAAACTTAATTTTCTTATTCTCTAGTTAAACATTAAAATCTTACCATAAAAAAGAACTGACGAGACACAATCATGAAGATAAAATAAAAAGCCATGATAACAAACTTTGAACAAACCATTTAACAAAATGGTTTCCATCGTTACGCGACCTGACTTTTGCGTTTTCGTCGTGACATATACTACATTTGACTTGTACGTTTGAGACTACTCACTATTTTTAAGTAATTAATTGTATTGTCCGTAATTTTTCTAATTAAATATGGAAGTCTTTACCAACAATGAACTAACAGACATGCATGTTATGTATTCACGGGCTTTTGGTAACTGTTATGAGGCGAAACGACTGTATGAAGAAGCCTTCCCAAATTGGAGAATTCCAGACAGAAGGATGTTTGATCGATCTGTCTCTTTCGAATATAGTATTTTTTTACCAGGTACCCTTAATAAAGTTACCGCTGATCGAGGCATACCACGAAGTGCACGAAATCCTGATTTTGAAGAGACTGTTCTAGATGAAATTGAACAAAATCCAAAAATAAGTACTAGGAAAATGGCCAGTCATCTGGGAGCATTCAATGTAACGATATGGCGAGTTCTTCACGAGCAATAATTGCGTCCATATCACATCCAACGTGTGCAGGCACTATCGCCTGAAAGAGATTTTATACCTCGCCTATAATTTTGCCAATGGTTTCTTCAACATAATAATGTAGAGAACTTGTTGAATTGCGTATTGTTCACTGGCGAGTCTGGATTTTGGCGCGACGGGATCGTCAATTTTCGTAACAACCATATTTGGGCATCATCAACAGCAATTTTCCTTAAATGTATGGGCCGGAATTGTAGAGTGTAATTTGATAGGACCATTTTTTTACCTCATAGACTTAATGCTACAACATATCTTGAATTCCTGCAAAACCAACTGAATGGGTTATTAGAAAATGTACCTCTTGACATAAGACATAACCTGTGGTTTATGCATGACGGACCCCCCCCCACATTTCGCCCTAAATGTCAGAAATTACCTAAGCAATACTTTTGGACGCAGATGGATCGGACGGGGTGGACTTCAGCCATGGCCCGCTCGATCCCCTGATTTAAATCCTATGTACTTTTATTTATGGGGGCATCTCAAAAGTATTGTTTATGAAGCAAATGTTGAAAATGTTGATGATCTGCAGCAAAGAATTGTACTTGGATGCGAACAAATTAGAAATACACCAGAAATATTTCACAGAGTACGACGTTGTATGCTCCGCAGAATACGAAAGTGTATTGAAGTGGAGGGTGGCCATTTTGAACATTTATTGTAGTCAGGCATCATAAAATGTTATAAACTTTTTTATTTGATGTTTTATTTGTTGTTAAACTTTTCAGACAATACAATTAATTACTTGAGAAAAATTAATTTTTGAGCGACATCGACATACAAAAATTGAAATATCTCGAAAATGGTGTGTCTGGTAGATTTGGATCAAATATAGCTTTTTTGCTTACAATTGATAGGGGCTGCAATGTAGCTATACGGTAGGTCGATATTACTGGGTGTCAAAAAATTATAGCCAATTGAATGCAAGCATAGTCTTACAGGTGGCGCCCTCTACCAGAAGTGTTATTAACAATAACATATTTAAATTTATTGCCCTCGAAAAGCCCTGGATGCCAACTTTCACGCCAAAATTTTAATTTGACTTAGACTTATTCGTGACAAACTGACAAAAACAAATAACTTTCACAAGCTGTATTTAAGAGACTATGCATTTGCGGACCCATGTTTTTATATGAAAAAATAGTCTTATTTTTTGTGCTGAATGTGCACATGTAACATATACCATCATTTTTGAAACACCCTGTATAATATACTAAATATAATCAAGCATGAATGTGGCGAGAACTAAGAACTAGTTCCTGGTACATAGAGAGTTGTCAGTACTTGCGATTTATGTCACTGGATTCACTAAACTGCTTTACCATTTTGTTTTTAAGAAATTACTAATAATATATTTTTTTAATTTTCAGATGAACATCATCAACTTTCTGTTATGGTTCCTGATCCTCATATTCGTCTCATTCTTCGTTGCCTGCTTCTGCGCAGGATTTTATATAATCATACATCCTTTGAGTGTATGTTTACCTCCACTTAAGGTTAGCATTTTATTTCTTCATTAGCCTCCCCTTAATTAATTTACCATTTTAAAGTTTATCGCGAATAACGTACCTTGAGTTTTAAGCGAAGTCTCGCAGACAAAATATATAAGGTGTGCCAATTAAAACTTCCCACCTGGAAAATATCGGAATTAAAACAAAAGAAAACAAGTAAGGTAAATGTGCCAAAAGCTGACACTCTAAGGCAAAATTTGTAATTTTCTAATTGTTTGAATAGTAAAATAACAAAATCATAGTTGGCGCTGTTATTTATTGAAAGTATGTGGTCTTTAGAGTAGTTTGCTGCTCTGGTATGGGAAAAACCATTTGTTTTATTATTTTTTTTAAATAAATTTTTACTAATTTTAAGTTGGGGCTCATTAAGCTGACATGGTGTTCCAGAAGCTGACACTACATCGTACCAAAAGCTGACTACAAAATAAACACAAGCCATAGATTTTCGTTTTCTACCGTTGTTCACCATATTATACTCGTTCTGCTTCAGTTTTCAACTAAATGCTCTGTTTGAAATTCTCAACTTTTATACTTATATAATTATTATTACTCTTACAGCTGAGCTTTGTTGCCGTGTTGAGTTTTATTACTTTTAACTAAATATGCAAATCAAGACGATTCATATGATACCAAACACGTATAAATAAAAAATTAATTGTACGCATGCGCTAGCCGTCATATTTACACACGTCATTTTAAATGGTGGTTCCTCGTTTACATAATACAGGTTAGCTGGATTTTGAATTTGCTTACGTCATAACCGGTTGCTTCGCTAATTGGTTTAATACACCGGTTAGCTGTCTTTGATAGGTGGTTTATATTTATTACTTCTAAATTATATTGATTATATTTTA
Organism: Tillus elongatus; assembly: GCA_964006375.1. Lineage (NCBI taxonomy): Eukaryota > Metazoa > Arthropoda > Insecta > Coleoptera > Cleridae > Tillus > Tillus elongatus. Next base: position 12,787,245 of record OZ023268.1, on the reverse strand, counting down.
ATTAATTTAATTTTAATACACATGCTAGCTAGCTTTTGAATTTGCTTACGTCATCTCAGCTCAGTTCGGGTTAAATCGACGTCAACCGAATAGTGACGTCAGTTTAGATACGATGTGGGGTGGCGGAGCTGTTCGTGTTAGTTCGGGAGCGGAGCGGTCGTGTTAGGTCGGTGGTGGCGGTTCCAGAACCCCTCTTATATACCTACTTACTTAGTGTAATTTATTAATAGAAAACATGTATAAAATTAATTATTTAATAACACAAATGTGTTTCATAAACATCCCTCTCCACTTTAATCATTCCTATGCTGTTGACAGCTTGAGGAGGCTGAACCATTTTCTTAATATCTTGTGGTTCATACCATATAGCATCTTCAGTTTTATGCAATTTCCACAATTGTTCTCCACTCTTCTCCATTACACTGACAAAGGCTCTTCTCTTAATACCAGGAAAGCCTCTGGCCTTGACGAGATCCCAGCAATTGTTCTCAAAAAATGCGCACCAGAACTTGCTCCTGTCCTGACTCGTCTGTTTGAGACATCTTACAATAGAGGCATATTCCCTAGTAACTGGAAAACCGCTAGAGTACAACCCGTCCCCAAGAAAGGATCGAAAGCGCTTCCTAGCAACTACAGGCCTATTTCTCTCCTTTCAGTCATCTCTAAAGTGATGGAAAAGTATATAAACACCGAATTACTAAAATTTCTTGAAAAACACAGTCTAATCCACGACAGGCAGTATGGATTCCGTCAGCGCAGATCAACTGCCGACCTCCTTTCCTTTGTCACCCATTCTTGGAACAAGTCTATGGAACTACACGGTGAATCCCAGACTGTCGCTCTAGACATATCCAAAGCATTCGATCAGGTCTGGCACGCAGCGCTGCTTGATAAACTACCGGCCTATGGCCTACCACCAAAACGCTGTACGTGGACAGCAAATTTCCTCTCCAACCGGAGCATTTATGTTGTCGTGGATGGCCATTTCTGTATCCAATTAATGCAGGAGTTCCTCAAGGTTCAGCTTTAGCCCCTACTTAGTTTCTTCTCCACATCAATGACCTCCGCTGTAGCACATTCAACCCAGTTCACAGTTACGTGGACGACAGCACCGTCCACTCCAATATACAATATTCTAAGCCTGTCTCTTTAGCCCAGTTAGATGAGGATCGCAGACTCATGAAGGGTTTTGTCTCCGTGGATCTCCAAAAAATATTAGACTGGGGCAGTAGAAATCTTGTACAATTCAACCCCACCAAATCACAGTCTTGTTTTCTTTCTCATAAGATATGCACCAGCCCCAGACCCATCACAATAAACAACCAAGTTTTTCAAAGTAATGAGTCCTTTTCACTTGTTGGCATTTCTGTGGATCGAAATCTCAATTGGCACCAACATGTCACATCAATTGCAAAAGCGGCTGCTAAGAAATTAGGTTTCCTCTTCCGGGCTCGCAAATACTTTTCACCAGCTAATCTCTATACCTTATATACTTTACAAATAAGACCAAACCTCGAATATTGCTCCCACATCTGGGATGCTGCTGTCGCTTCTACACTCGCTATCCTGGACTCTATTCAGAGAGCTATACGTCTCATAGGTGACCCTACCCTCACCCAAAGGCTGTCATCCCTTGCCCACCGACGTGCCGTTGGTGACCTCTCTCTCTCTCTCTCTTTTATAGATATCTGCACGGGCACTGCTCAGAGGAGCTTTCTTCCATAGTTCCTCCACCTGCTGTCCCCAACAGATCTACCAGGGGAACAGAGCGAATGCACCCTTTTACTGTCCAGGTCACCAGACATAGAACATCTTGTTATGCCTGCTCTTTTGTCCAGAGGACTTCCAAGTTGTGGAATTTCCTGCCGGCACATGTTTTTATTTATATTTACCCTATTCATTGTTTATATTACAAAAATCTACACTCAATGAACAGAACAACACACCATGTATTTCTCTGCAGCACAATACAACGACTGACTTAATTAACTTAAGGTTATGTTTAAAGCCTCGGTGGTCCAGGATTAAGAACGTTTGCCTCTGAACCGAAGGTCACTAAGTTCTATTCCTGATTTGAGCAAGTTTAATGTCTGCATGTTCCGCCCTTCAGAGGGGCGTAAAGCCGTCGGTCCCGTGACCATGCGATGTTGGGCACGATAAAGATATCTACCCTATATTACAGAAAGTCAGGGTTTCAGCAAAATTCCAGGACAGTGAGGTGAAACTGCTTTCTGGCGTCGGTTACTGGCCATAGTGGCAGAAATAGACCGACATTAAAGTAAAAAAAAGGTTATGTCACAGCCACAGCGTTAGCGTTACTATTCCGTCAGACTATGTAAACAACATTAACTCCGAGTATTTAGTCCATTTGATTAAACGATTTCAGTATTGACTCCGAGTATTTAGTTCATTTGATTAAACGATTTTAGTATTAAGTCCACAGGACTGTTTAGCTGGGAAGCCCCAGAGGATTTAATATAGTTTAACAGTGGATAACTCATTAACACTGCTATTTCGGATTTCATACTGTGTGGCAGGTGAAACAGAAGATCTTTAATACTAAGAATGGAACCTAATGTTAATTTTAATAAAAAGTGGAGTTAATACAGTTTAGCCCTGAAATACTGATTTGTATTCACATAAAGTCAGCTTATTAAATCAGCTTTCTTGTGGCGTTTTTTAAATAATATTTTATTTTACAGGATATTGCAGACCTACTACTACAAGGCATCCAATTCCCACACGCATGCGCAGAAAAAATGTTCAGTTAATTTAAATATCCACAATGAAGACTGTATTAGTAACAAATAACGTGTATTAGCTGAATTAAATTATTTAATCTAAGTTTTATAAGGGTTCAAATGTTACAATATATAAATATTTTTAACTTTATACAAAAAAGATTTTAAAATGTTAATGCAATATTTTTTATTATATGAATATTATATTACGTACCAATTTATATTAATAAATAAAAGTATTTAAATATATATAAGCTTATTATTTTGTAAAAGCTACTTTGGTATAACGATTTCTATGACGTAACTAAATGTGAGCTTAGGGCCCCCGCCAAGCCCTTACAGAATATCATATCAAAGGATAATTCAAACGGTATTGGTCTATTCAAAAAATTTAACGGCGAATATACAAAAAGGCCAGAGGAAAGCACCAGAGTTCTCATGGAGACTCACTTTCAAGGCTAACAAAACACTGAAGATAACCCATACAGCACAAGATATCCTCAGAATATTTGTTTCGGAATGTTATAATAACATTCATGGAATTTCAAACTGCATCTTGAATATTCTGAGTACATTCATTCAATCACATCCAAAGAAAATTCTTCATCAATATACTGAGAATAGTTGAATAGATTATTATTCAGAATATTCGCTTAGAATGTGCTTGAGATCTCCTTGAATTACTAAAATTTCTTGAAAAACACAGTCTAATCCACGACAGGCAGTATGGATTCCGTCAGTGCAGATCAAATGCCGACCTCCTTTCCTTTGTAACCCATTCTTGGAACAAGTCTATGAAACTACACGGTGAATCCCAGATTGTCGCTCTAGACATATCCAAAGCATTTGACCAGGTCTGGCACGCAGCGCTGCTTAATAAACTTCCTGCCTATGGCCTACCACCAAAACGCTGTACCTGGACAGCAAACTTCCTCTCCAACCGGAGCATTTCTGTTGTCGTGGATGGCCATTCCTGTAAACTATATCCAATTAATGCAGGAGTTCCTCAAGGTTCAGCTTTAGCCCCTACTTTGTTTCTTCTCCACAGCAATGACCTCCTGTCTACCACTTCCAACCCAGTTCAGTTACGCGGACGACAGCACCCTCCACTCAAATATACAATATTCTAAGCCTGTCTCTTTGGCCCAATTAGATGAGGATCGCAGACTCATGGAGGGTTCTATCTCCGTGGATCTCCAAAAAATATTACACTGGGGAAGTAGAAATCTTGTACAATTCAACCCCACCAAATATCACAATGAACAAACAAGTTATTCAAAGTAATGAGTCCTTTTCACTTGTTGGTATCTCTGTGGATCGAAATCTCAATTGGAACCAACATGTCACATCAATTGCAGAAGCGGCTGCTAAGAAATTAGATTTCCTCTTCCGGGCTCGCAAATACTTTTCACCAGCTAATCTCTATACCTTATATACTTCACAAATAAGGCCAAACCTCGAATACTGCTCCCACATCTGGGGTGTCGCTGCCGCTTCTACACTCGCTATCCTGGACTCCATTCAGAAGAGAGCTATACGTCTCATTGATGACCCCACCTTCACCCAAAAGCTGCCATTCGTTGCCGACCGACGTGCTGTTGGTGACCTCTCTCTCTCTTTTTATAGATATCTGCACGGGCAGTGCTCAGAGGAGCTTTCTTCCATAGTTCCTCCACCTGCTGCCTCCAACATATCTACCAGGGGAACAGAGCGGATGCACCCTTTTACTGTCCAGGTCACCAGACATAGAACGTCTTGTTATGCCTGCTCTTTTGTCCCGAGGACTTCCAAGTTGTGGAATTCCTTGCCGGCGCATGTTTTTCCTTCTCCTCCGAACCTCCAAACTTTCAAGACCAGAATTAAAAAGTTGCCTCTTTCCTCCTTGTCGACACCCACGGTACGATAGTATTTAGGCTGTAGGCCCTCGTGGTGTGTTGTTGGAATAAAAAAATAAAATAAAAAAACATTATACGGCGTGCACGTACTATATGAAAATTGGATATAATAGAGGAATACACCCTTCTTGCGCTCGATTAAAAGAAGGAAAATCTACAGAGGCACATAAACAGTATAGGGCGTGCACGAACTATATAAAAATGAACTATAATAGAGGAATACACCCTTCTTGCGCTCGATAAAAAGAAGAATATAATGAGTGTACACGTACTACATGAAAATAAAATAAAATAGAGGAATACACCCTTCTTTAGTTCGATGAAAAGAAAGAAAATTTATACTTACGTAAACAGTATAGAGCGTGCACATACTAAATGAAAATGATGTATAATAGAGGAATAAACCCTTCTTGAATGAAAATACGGAAAATCTACAGAGGCACGTAAACAGTATAGGACGTGTCCATACTATATGAAAATGAAATATAATAGGGAAATTTACAGAGACACGTAAACAGTATAAGGCGTGCACGTACTATACGAAAATGTAATATAATAGAGAAATACATCCTTCTTTTTGTTTGATATAATTTGACAATGTAACTACAAAAACCCAATATCAACAAAATTCATGCAATTCGATGTTTTTATAAATTTTAATTCTCTAGTTTGTAGGCAAATATTAGTAGTTTTAAATTTAAATATTTACCGCTGCTGGAACGCAACAAGTTTGCCAACTGCACAATATGCAAAAAGTTAGGGACGCAACAAGTGCGTTATGGTAGTGAATTTTTATTAAATGCTTCAATTTTGAATGACTCAATTTTCTATAAACTTAGAAAGTTTAATTTTGGTATGTAGTAAGGTCTTTCCTACGGCGACATATACACCAAATTTCATTTAAATACCTTTGTAATTTTTGGAAAAAAAAATTTTCCTGAAAGAAAAATCAAAATTTGAATAATTCATTTTTTTATAAACTTAGAAAGTTGAATTTTGATTCGTAGTTAGGTCTCTCCCAGGGCAACATACTCTTTAAATTTCATTGAAACAGCTTCGTAATTTTCGGGGAAAAATTTTTTCCCGGTAAAGCCTTTCAGATTTTCCTGACCAACGAACTCATCCAAGCCATTAATAAAAGAAAGGCACTTGCCGAGTTTCATCGAAGTCGGTTAATTATTTTTTGAGTTATTGAATGGTTATATATATATATATATATATATATATATATATATATATATATATATATATATATATATATATATATAGCTTTGTAATTTTCGGAGAAAAAAAATTTTTTTGAAAGAAAATTTAAAATGTGAATAACTCAATTTTCTATAAACTTAGAAAGTTGAATTTTGGTATGTACTAAGGTCTCTCCCAAGGCAACATATGTAGTAAATTTCATTTAAACATCTTTGTTATTTTCGGAGAAAAATTTTTTTTTGAAAGAAAAGTCAAAATTTTCCCGGAAAACCCTGTTCAATTTTCCTGGATAACGAACTCATCCAAGCCATTAATAAAAGACACTTGCCGAGTTTCATTTAAATCGGTTAATTATTTTGTGAGTTATCAGACGGATACATACATATATATATATATATATATATATATATATATATATATATATATATATATATATATATATATATATATATATATATATATATATATATATATATATATATATATATATATATATATATATATATATATATAAACATATAAAAATTGAAACTGATTCCGGATATGGGTTCTAGGGGTCCTAGTTCACGCTCATTTGAAAAAAATTTTGCGAAGTCTCACCATCAATACCTTTCTAATAGTCATTTTTTTTTTAATAATAATTCACTAAAAAACTATAAGATAACAGCAACTTCGCTAACTTAATATGATTAAAATAGTTGGAAATTACATTTTCAGCTTGTCTTACAGTCCAGTATTTTTAGCAAATAACGTTGGAAAATCGAAAAATAAACAGATAAATATTAATGAGTTATGTCGTGTATACTTACTGTATGGTGTCTATAAAACGAATGATCCCCGCAAATGTGTAAAATATGACAAAAACATAGGTACACTTAAAGAACCCAAATCACCACAACACATTGTGACAAGGCCTTGGCTTGCAGACCGTTTTGCGGTGACACGGATTGACGGTTACTATCTGAGGATCTCGGGCGCCAGATTTTTAAAGGGTTTACTCCCTGTTGAGGATGTCTGCGACCTCTTCACTGAACTCTGACCGATATACCGATCAAAGTACCTGGGTAACTCTGTGGAGAAGGGTTCGGTAGCCTTTGGGTAATATAGGCTAAATTTAGTGACCCCCGAGTGAGCGGGCTTTAATCGCTGACTCGGCGTGATCCGACCACTTCTGTTTCAACGAAAGGTGTAGTAGATTGTGTATGTTAAGGGGTTGGATAATAATTAATCAAGGTCTTTAATTTACCCAACCCTATATTACAGATTTGAAACTATTTACAATATATATATATATCTAAAATTTTCCCGAAAGAAAACACAAAATTTTTCGGGAAAACCTGGGCTAATTTTCCTGGCTAACGAATTTATCCAAGCCACTTACAAAAGAAAGGTATTCAGTAAATTTTATCAAAATCCGCCCATAATTTTTTGAGTTATCGGTGTGATACATACATACATACACACACATACATACATATATATATATATATATATATATATATATATATATATATATATATATATATATATATATATACAGAACAATATTTACAAAATATGTACAAATAAAATATGCGGATACTAACATCAATCGGAACGTGGACCTCGCTAAAGCGGTAAAAGTTAGTGCGTGAAGAAGCGTACGGATTCGGTCAGGTATATATGACACGGACGGTATTTCACTCAAGTGAGGATACGGCAGGCGGGCAACACACAGCGATAGACAACATCAGACTACTAGCTATAACTTCTCCGTCGAAGCAGGGGACAGCGGAGACGAAAGAGCGCAGACGGGGGAGACGGGATGACAGTTCCCGGAGGCCTATGCGGACTGTGAATTCTCAGCATCTCCGCTAGGGTGAAATCGGGACGAAAACATCTTGATTACTTTAGTGAGCTGTGAATCCTCAGCGTCCTCACTAAAATAACACAAAAGCTTATACTGTATGGGGCGGAAAGCCGGGAGCCAGATGAAGTGTACAGGGCTAATTGGAAAGGAAAGTATCACTTGGAGTGACCTAGATAGGCTGTGAATCCTCAGCGTCCCTATCGGGATCAAACCAAGATGAATATATCTCGATTATTTATGTGAGCTGTGGATCCTCAGCATCCTCACAAAAATAATGCAAGACAATCTAACATACGGGAATTGTCTATAGGGACAGCGGCAGGTCAGGAAAAGCAGAAATAATTCACTTGAGGAGATTTGGACTGAGAAGCGTGATGATTTAAAAATATGAAAATTCGCTACAAAATATGAATTACTTAAAACAGATAATTCTCACCTATAACAATATTTTCGGATACGGAAATCGACCAACGAGGTGCGCTCGGACGGCAAACGGAAACGGAATCGGTGCGGACTCGTGGCGACTTAATAACTTAACAGCTGAATTAACAATACTGCCTTTGCCCCGTGTTGCTTCTCCTTTTATATGAATTTCACAGCCGGCCCAAAACTCTGCCATTCTTGGAATTTTATCACCTTATCACATCCGGATAAGATAATAAGTATGAAATACCTGTTTAATTAAATATAAATCGCCTTAAAATATTTCATGGTGAAAATATTTTAGCAAATATTTATATAGTTTGTATTTAATTATTTTCTATTTAATTAATTACTTACTTAGTAGTTAGGGATTTTGTACCACATACTGATAGAAAATAATACTTCATCACAACATTTTAAAAAGACCTGACGATCGTTTCACTAACCAAGTTAGCGTCATCAGAGGATGAAAAATTCTAACTACTTTAAAAAGTAACATCACCTTATATACCGGATCTTAGGTAAAGGGACCGAACTGAGATGGGAAACTAATATCAGGCAAATTCTGCAGTGTATCGTATTTTTATCGCCGAACGAGGTCTTTGCACTGCCCCTACTAATTTATCTAAAATGTGTCCATCTCTAATAATTTTTGGAAGGTTCAACGACAACTAAATTAACATAGTTTCCTTTGTCGGAACTATCTGTATTATTATGTTATCTTTAGGACGTGTTAAAACGTGGGAATTTTATTTAACGAAGCAATCGATTAGGTGAGTCGTAATCGACGGTGGTGACACGTTCATACAATTTCTGTTGGAACTATATTTCGCAATATATATATATATATATATATATATATATATATATATATATATATATATATATATATATATATATATATATATATATATATATATCTCGAAGGAGTTTAGCTGTCCTGGTTGTCTAACATTTTTTATTAGTTTCAGGATATCTTCATTAACGTGATGATTATTATCCCAAATATGTCGGGCGACGGAAGATCTATCTACAGTACCGTAACGTAATTGGGCTAAGTGTTCTTTGAATATAATTCCAATCGATCTTTTTGTTCGTCCGACGTGCTTAAGATTGCAATATTTACAATTTATTTCATAAATTCCCGACATTTTGTCCGTGCTTCCCTTGTCTTTCGGGTTACCTATCAAGTTTTTTAAGGCATTTTTTGTCGAAAATGTTAGCTACAAGTTGACTTTTTTTTTAAATGCTATCCAGACCCATCGTGATTCGAGTTTTAAATGGTAAGCAAACGAAGTTTTTTCGGATTTTTCTCTTCTGAACGTCGTTGATTCCGTCAACATTTTCTTTGTTTTCTGTTTGTTGATTAATTTTTCCACCAGGCAAGCAGTGTATCCGTTATATTCGGCCAGGTTCTTAATATAATTTAATTCTTTGATATATCTACTTTTGTTTAAGAGAAAATTAATTGACCGATTTACTAAAACATTCAGACTGGCCATTTTTTGTGCGTACGTATGATGTGAGTCATTCGGAATGTAGCTTATAGTGGTGGTTTCCTTTCTATAGACATCGATATCTAAAGGGTCCTTATTCTTGATAACTAGTACATCTAGAAAGGGTAATTTATTATTAATTTCAAATTCGTGGGTAAATTTTATAGAATCAAATATATTGTTTAATTTGACGATAAAATCTTCTATTCTGCAAATGTTTGTGTTAAACACTGCGAAAATATCATCCACGTAACGAAACCATACTCTAGGCAAATAACTACTTTCACTTTCAAGATCTGTTTCAAATCTGCTCATGAAAATTGTTAAAGTAGTTAGAATGTTTCATCCTCTGATGACGCTAACTTGGTTAGTGAAATGATCATCAGGTCTTTTTAAAATATGTTGTGGTGATTTGGGTTCTCCCAGTGTACTTATCAGTGCTCATCACAGGTTCCAATCTTCACTTAGTTAGTTAATGACAAAAACATGTCGCAAAACTGAATACAACTTACGTGTTTCCTACATAGAAATGCATATAACTCAAAAAGTTTGCTTCTGTCCTCATTTTTATTGTGATTTTCGTCATCTAACCCCAAAGCACGTCTGTATACAAAATTTTATAAGAATCGAAAACATGAGGGGACAGTAAACAATAATTACCTTTCTAAGTTAGTCAAAAATTGAATTATTAAGTTTTGAAGATTTTTATAAAAATTCGCTACCATAACGCACTTGCTGCGTTCAGCTTTTTAGCGAATTTTTTTTTTTTTTAATTCGCTTATGGGGAGATCTGTGTTATATATATATATATATATATATATATATATATATATATATATATATATATATATATATATATATATATATATATATATATATATATATATATATATATATATATATCCGACCGATAACTCAAAAAATAATGGACCGATCTTGATAAAATTTGTAGAGTACCTTCCTTTTGCAAGTGGCTTGGATAAGTTCGTTAGCCAGGAAAACCGGACCAGGTTTTCCTGGAAAATTTTGTATTTTCTTTATAAAAAAATTCATATCTCCAGAAGTAACCAAGTAAGGGCAACAAAATTTGGAACACGTGTTTATATTATAAAGAGTGAACTTTGTACCAAAATTTATGTCCCTAGCTTTAAAGACAAAGAAGTTATGGGCAGTTAAAGCAACAAATTTTGGAGTTTTCCTCAAAACGTCAAACTCGCAATTTTAAACGTCAAAATTGGCAATGTTTAGGCAAAGAATGTGAAACAAATACCGTTTGTGAAAAGAAAATGTTGCAAGAAGAGTGTTCTGCGAACCCTTAAGTTTCAGATTCAACCGTCATTGCCCTTCATTTTACTAAAATATTTACAGAATATCCATTTCAAATAGACCCTTTCTCTGATGTTTTGGTTGTCAGTTTAGTTAAGTTTGGTGGCTTTTTGGAGAGTTATTTGCAGGTTTAGTGAAGTTTATGGTTTAACGGTCTATAATTTTTTTTAGCTAATTATCGTAGAACAAATTTGTTAATGCATTTTTGCATTTTTTATCGAAATATGTGTTTATAAGAAAAAAATCTAAACGCAGTAAGTGCGTTTTAGTAGCGAATTTTCGGTAAATTTGCAGATTAGCTCCCGAACGCTTTTCAAAAAACTGTTTTCAGAAACCTGCCTAGGAGCCCCCCTGGATCCACAAAGCCTAAGAAAAAGTTCTTGTTCACACCCCCCAAGGAAGTTACGGGACCAGGAGTGAGTAGGGGTGCATAATTTTTTTTAAGCTAAATTTCATAGAACAAGTTCGTTAATGCATTTTTGCATTTTTGTTTAAATATGATGCGTTTGTAAGAAAAAAATCTGGACGCAGTAAGTGCGTTTTGGTAGCGAATATTCGGTAAATTTGCAGTTTAGCTCCCGAGCGCTTTTCAAAAAACTGTTTTCAGAAACTTGCCCCCATCCCCCCTGGATCCACGAACCCCCAAAAAAAAATTCTTGTTCACACCCCCCAAGAAAGTTACGGGACCAGGAGTGAGTAGGGGTGCATAATTTTTTTTAGCTAAATTTCATAGAACAAATTCGTTAATACATTTTTGCATTTTTTGTTTAAATATGATGCATTTGTAAGAAAAAAATCTGGACGCAGTAAGTGCGTTTTGGTAGCGAATTTTCGGTAAATTTGCAGTTTAGCTCCCGAACGCTTTTCACTGTTTTCAGAAACTTGCCCCCATCCCCCTGGATCCACAAACCCCAAGAAAAATGTCTTGTTCACACCCCCCAAGGAAGTTACGAGACCAGGAGTGAGTAGGGGTGCATAATTTTTTTAGCTAAATTTCATAGAACAAATTCGTTAATGCATTTTTGCATTTTTGTTTAAATATGATGCGTTTGTAAGAAAAAAATCCGGACGCAGTAAGTGCGTTTTGGTAGCGAATTTTCGGTAAATTTGCAGTTTAGTTCTCGAACGCTTTTAAAAAAAACTGTTTTCATAAACCTGCCTAGGCCCCCACCCCCCTGGATCCACAAACCCAAGAAACATTTCTTGTTCACAATCCCCAAGGAAGTTACGGGACCAGGAGTGAGTAGGGGTGTATAATTTTTTTTTCAGCTAATTTTCGTGGAACAAATTCGTTAATGCATTTTTGCCTTTTTTATCGAAATATGCGTTTCTAGGAAAAATCTGGACGCAGTAAGTCCGTTTTGGTAGTGAATTTTCGGTAAATTTGCAGTTTAGCTTCCGAACGTTTTTCAAAAAACTTTTTTCAGAAACCTGCCCTTCTCCCCCATGGATCTACAAACACCAAGAAAAATTTCTTGTTCTTACCCCCCAAGGAAGATACGGAACCAGGAGTGAGTAGTGGTGCTGAGCAGGGTAGGTAGTAAAAAGGAAATATGAGCAGAAAATTCGAATAAAGCGGGCTTGAAAGCTGTCTTTTTCACATCTTGAAGCCATATCTCCCTTAAACCTACCCCGCACACCAGGCCTATTCACTCCAAGTCCCATAACTTCCTTGGGGGTGTGAACAAGAAATTTTTCTTGTGGTTTGTGCATCCAGGTGGGATCCTAGTAATGTTTCTGAAAACAATTTGTTGAAAAGCGTTCGGGAGCTAATCTGCAAATTTACCGAATTTTCATTAAATCCTTCAAATTTCAATAACTCAATTTGCTATTAACGTAAGCTTTGTTGGATAGAAAACCAACATTTAAGTTTATTTTCGAATTTTTTTTGTATATTTTCAAACCATAAGTAATTTTGATAAAATATAGTACATTGTTTCTACTACGTAGGCTATACCGGTAATCAGATTGATGCCTGCTCGCATTTGCTATTAAAAACATTTTTATGGAAATTCACTTCCATAACACATTTGCTGCATCTAAACTTTTGAAAAATGTTTATATATTTTCAAACAATAAGTTTATTTCAATGAAATATGCTACATTGTTTCTATATAGGCAACCAAGTTTGATGCCTGCTTTCATCAAAGAAAGACATTTGCTATTAAAAATATTTTAAAGAAAATTCGCTACCATAACGCACTTGCTGCGTCTAGAGATTTTTCCTGTGCGTTAGAATATTTTGCATTGTAAAAATGCTACAAAAGCAGGCTGTATGCTGTATACCTATCTTTTAAAATTGACATAAAATAATGCCAATGTCAAAAAAGGTATATTACAGTATCTAAACTGATTTTTACTGGAAATTGTAGATATTATTAGCAATGGGTTGTAATGCTGGCAAGTGCATTCTGTGGTTTATTATATTGATCTTGATATCGTTTTTCATTGCTTTCTTCTGCGTTTGGTTTTATATACTGTTTTCCTGTTTAGGTGTCTGCATACCACCGTTAGAGGTAAATATTATATTATATATAAAGTTCTTTATTATTTACATATGTACTGGCCATATATTATGTTGTGAAGAAGTCTTTGCTTGCAAAATGTTTTTCGGTGCAACGGATTGATAGTTTTAATCGGAGGATCTCGGGCACCAGATTTTAGAGGGCTTACTCCCTGCTGAGGATGTTTGCGACTTCTTTACTTAACTCTAATCAATGTGGTGGTTAAAGTACCTGGGTTTTTTTCTCATAGCGGAGGTGAATACTTTTTACGCAGACGGTGGCTCGTGCTTCCGGGTTCTAACACCAACCGGCATTGTGGTGACTCCCCTTTCCTCCAGGCCGGGACTACCCACTAAACACCCCCTTGGCACCTAGAAACGTAGCGGAAACCTCTCGTTGGTAATGCTTCACCACGTCCCTCTCTTGCTGTTCTCAAAACTTCTACATCCCGTCTTCATCATCCATTGACTTCACTATTTCTACGATCCCTCTCTCCACAGTACTCCACACCCTTCACTTCCCAGCATATGCTCCACCACCTTATCTGCTGTTAAATCTCTGACAATCTCTTTATACATTTGTTCTCTTATTTGCGACCAGCTTGCGTACTCAAAGACCGTGTGTTCTGGCGTTTCTCCATCACCACAATACGTACAGTCCTCTTTGTCGACTGTTTTCCTTTTACTCAGATAAGACCTGAAACGGCCCATGACCTGACAGAAATTGGGTAAAATAATAACCCACCTCCCCATGCTGTCTCGATATCCAGGTCTGTATATGTGGAATGAATCTGTTTGTCCACTAGGATCTTGACTTTTCCTTTCCTTATTCTCGCTGCCACTCCAGCATTTTTTCGGTTCTTGCCCTCTTTTTTTTCTTCTCTGAGTTTCATGTCTTTCATAAGTTACCTCTCTTGCCAATAATCTGATGGCTACCTTCCTCTGTGCACCCTCAACCTTTTTTCTACACATTGTCTTTGACAACACGGCCTTCCGTGCTGGTGCGCCATACAGTATGATTGAGTTTACCACACTACTCAACACTCTCCTCCCTGGTTTTGGTCCACCGATATTTGGCATCAGATGCCCTAGCTTTGCAACCATCATGTATGCTTTTGCCACTACTGTTTCTATGTGCACACCCATGTTCGTGTTATATCCTGCAGTATGCCGAGGTAGTTCACGCCTGTCTGCGACTAAATTTCTGCATTTCCCACCTTGACGGTTACTGTTCTCAGTGTTTTTCGTCCCAATAGCACTATACTTTCAGTTTTGTTAGCAGCGAGTTGTAGACCACTTTTTGCCATCCAGTTTTCGACCCTTGCCACTGACCAGTTGATATTATCTTCTATGTCAGCTTTATTTCCTCCGCGTACAACCAGCGCCAAATCATCTGCATACCATATAATAACCGAGTTGTTTACAGACTCCAGACTAAAAACCTTATCGTAATACAAGTTCCACAGTGTTGATCCTAGGATTGACCCCTGAGGCACGCTACATGTAACCTGCATCCGATATTTGTGTCCAATCAGTAGCTGTCTGTCTTCCAGGTAACTACATACTATTTTCGGCAGATATGGGTCAACTTGCCTCTTTCTTAACACTTCTTATATGCCTTTCCATGGCGCTGTAGTGAATGCATTCTTCACGTCCAACGTTACCATGGCCACAAACTTGTTTTTATTGCCTTCTTTCCTTGCCACGTCCTGTACATTCTTTACAGCATCCAACGTTGAGCGCCCTTTTCGGAAGCCAAATTGGTTGTCTGCTAATCCTCCTCTTCTATCGATTTCCTTTATAAGTATGTTATTACATGTTCATTTAATTTTGCTATTCCGTCTTCCGGGCATAAAGTTCTATGTGACTTCTTTCCTCCTGCTTTCTGTAGCTTCTCCAATTACACCAATCGAGCAGTCCTCCATTCTGACGGGAAACTTCCATCACTCATTAGTTTATTTGTCAGAACTTGTAATATCTCTTTTCTGTTCTGATACTGCCTTAAAAACCTGGGTCGGTATACCATGCGGGCCTGCAGCTTTACCAGATTTCATACTTCGGCCTGCTTCCCTTATTTCTTCATCTGTACAAGGCGTAATATCCTCCGACTTCACCTCCACTCACGGCCATTCTTTGACTGCGTGTTTAGGGAACAATTCCTGCGCTATCTTAATTTGTTCATCATCAGTTATTGTCATTGGTGTTCTTGTACTAATTTTACCTGTGACAATCTTGTACCCTAGTACCCAAATATCATCATCAATTTCTCTACAAAGAAAGTCCCAGACTTGTTTCTTTGCGTTTGTTATTGCTGTCTTTAATTTTTTCTGCTTTCCCTGTATTGATTCTGTGCTTCCTCTCTATCACTACTTGTGATGTTTTTGTATAAAGTACCTAGGTAACTCTGTAGAAAAGGATTTGGTATCCTTTGGGTGATGCCGGCTAAATTTGTGACCCCCAAGTAAGCGGCCTTTAATCGCTGACTCGGCGTGATCCGATCACTTGTGTTCTATTAAAAGATGTAGCAGATTTTGCAGTTCAAGGTGGGGGTTAGAGACGAATTACATAATGCCGTTATTTACCCAACCCTATATTTTATACAATAAACTATTTACAAAATATATACAAAAAATATATTCAAACTATATACAAGTGATGTGGGTGATTAGTATCATCAACTAGAACTCGGCTATCTTATATATAATAAACTACATATCTCTCCTAACATTCAAAGGCAAATCTTCTAATAGACGAGGCACGTTTTTTCTAAAAAAAAAAGATACTGAACCCTATTTGAGCGTCGAGGTAGCTCAGCGGGTCCTTAGAAATGATCACCGACAATTCCAGCCCACATATTGATGAAAAATTGATGTTGGTAATGGGACACAATGGTTGCTTTTGGATTAGCGTCACTCCATTCATGGCTGTTATGTAAATTTAGTACTCCGAGATAACCTCTCTCCGAGTTCGTCTGGACCCAACATCCGTCAGTGTTTGCCTCGAGGCGGTATCATAAAGTCCCGCTCTCGAGCAGCATCCAATTTCCAGTTGTAATCCACCCCTAGATATCTCAGCTCCCCCCAGGCTCGTCTAAACCAGACACCAAACAGTGTTAGACTCAAGGCAACATCCCATCGAGTCCTGCTCCCGAGCATCACCCAAGCGAGGTTGTCCGCCCGTTTCGTAGCACACAGTGGGGGCTCCAAAATCCGGGTGTATACCACTCATCAGAAATCACACGACATCCGCCAGCGCTCAACCCAGGGCGGTATCATCTGTAACCCCGCTCCCGAGTAATAACCAAGCGAGGCCAATTGTCAAATCCGGGTGCATATCACTCCCCAGATATATCCGCCTCCCTGTAGGCTCACCTATACCAGACGCCCGCCAATGTTTCATTGACTCGAGGCGGTATCATGAAGTCCCGCCCTCGAGCAGAATCCAGGCGGAGTCACTAGCCCGTCTCTAAGCTTACGGAGTAGGCCTAAGTCTCCAGGTGTAATCCACCCCTGGAGATCTCAGCCCTCCTCCGGGTTCGTCTAGACCCGATACCCGCCAGCGTTTGCTTAAATTTCACCCAACAAATCGAGCTTCCTGCAGAAGACGATATTTGTGAGGTGAAACTTTGTTTGACAGTTGTACAGCCATCTGAGCGAAGTCGCTTGCCCCTTTCAGAGCTCAAAGATAGACAACCTCTCTCAGAGTTCGTCTGGACCAGACATCCGTCAGTGTTTGACTCGAGGCAGTATCATGAAGTCCCACATCCAAGCAGCATCCAAGTGAGGTCGTTTGGCCGTTTCGAAGCTCACAAGAGGCCTCAATCCCTAGTTGTAATCCACCCCAAAAGATCTCACCTCTCCTTCGGGTTCCTCTAGGCTCGACACCCATCAGTGCACATCTGGATCACGGAGAGCAGTTGAAATCAGGACTTGAGAAAATTCTACATCTGCTAGGCTATTGTTCATCAGCAGATTTCCGTTTCTATTATTATCATTCGTTTCGTTTGGGTGAATGTTTGTATGGCAGGTGCACTGCCATCTGAGTGAAGTCGCTTGCCCGTTTCGAAGCTCAAAGAGAGATAATCTCTCCGAGTTCGTCTGGACCCGACATCAGTCAGTGTTTGCCTCGAGGCGGTATCATGATGTCCCGCTCTCGAGCAGCATCTAATCTCTAGTTGTAATCCACCCCTAGAGATCTCAGCTCCCCTCAGGCTCTTCCTGACACCTAACAGTGTTAAGACTCAAGGCAACATCCCATCGAGTCCTGCTCCCGAGCATCACCCCAGCGAGGCCGTCCGTCCGTTTCGTAGCACACAGTATGGGCTCCAAACTCCGGGTGTTTACCACTCATCTGAGATCAGAGCCCCCCGGGACGTCTGGACACACGACACACGCCAGGGCTCAATCCAGGGCGGTATCATCTGGAACCCCGCTCCCGAGTAACAACCAAGCGAGGCCAATTGTCAGTCTCTGAGGCCACAGTGGAGGCGCCAAACTCCGGGTGCATATCACTCCCCAGAGTTGTCTGCCTCCCCCCAGCCTCACCCGCACCAGACCCCCGCCAGTGTTTCATTGACTCGAGGCGGTATCATGAAGTCCCGGCCTCGAGCAGCATCCAGGCAGGGTCGTTAGCCTGTATCGATGCTCATAGAGTAGGCCCAAGTCTCCAGGTGTAATCCACCCCTAGAGACCCCAGCCACCTCCGGGTTCGTCTAGGTCCAACACCTGCCAGCGTTAGCTTAAATTTCACCCAACAAATCGAGCATCCGACAGAAGACGACACCTGCGAGGTGAAACTTTGTTTGACAGATGTACTGCCATCTGAGCGAAGTCGCTTGCCCGTCTCAAAGCTCAAAGAGAGATAACCTCTCTCCAAGTTCGTCTGGACCGGACATCCGTCAGTGTTTAACTCGGTGCACTATCATGAAGTCCTGCATCCGAGCAGCATCCAAGTGAGGTCGTTTGTCCGTTTCGAAGCTCACAGAAGAGGCCTCAACTCTTAGTTTTATTCCACCCCTAAAGATCTCAGCTCTCCTCCGGGTTCGTCTAGACCCGACACCCACCAGTGCTAGACTCAAGGCGACATCCCATCGAGCCCCGCTCCCGAGCATCGCACAAGCGAGGCCGTCCGTCCGTTCCGAAGCACACAGTGTTTACCACTCATCAGAGTTGTCAACCCCCTCCGGGTCGTCTAGACACACGACACCCGCCAGCACTCAACCCAAGGCGGCACCCATCCGGAACCACGCTCCCGAGTAACAAGCAAGCGCGGGCAACCATCCATTTCTAAGCCCAGAGTGGAGGCCTCAAAATCCGGGTGCACATCACTCCCCAGAGATATCCTCCTCACTCCAGGCCCACCTGGACAGAAGCCCGTCAGTGTTTGATTCCGATTAGTCGTCTCTTACGACATACCTTGGGCCTATTCTTTTACTTAGTCCCCGGACCTACAGGGGACAAGCTAATATCTTACTTTGTTGCACTAATGGCATACCTACCTGTATATTTATCTTACACTGTGTATTTATATCGCTTACTCTTGAATGTTATTCTAATATTTGTTTTTATTTTCAGAGTTTTGCGGAACTTCTACTAAAGGGTGTGCAATTTCCTATGTACTGTTGTCAACAAATGTGCGGAAAATAAGATGTTTCAAAAAATATCTGAGTAGATTTAATTTAGTTAAAGTATTAAGCGTTATTTAATTTACTTTCTAAAGATAATAAACATGTAGTAAAACTATGTAATAGTTATATGGTGGTTTAAACAAACTTAAATAATTGATGGTGTTTTACTCAGACAGGCACTTAGTTCCTACCGTTGCAAGTCAAAAACGGTACGGAGCTGCAAGAGTATCCTCAACGAACTGGGCCGCTACAATGAGGTGTCGCTGGTTTAGATACCGGGTCACTCGGACTTTGGTGGCGATGTAGCGGCCGATGCGTTTGTCTGAGAGGACTTTATCGAGTCGGAACATGCTCTGGGGTTTTCCTCATGTACAAAAAAACGCACCTTAAAAACCTGGATACATAGACATACAACCCAACAATAATAAGTCTGTCAGGATGGGCACACTCTGAAGCCTTCATAAATGGCATTTCAGATTCAAGGACTGAAAACATCTAGAACAGACAACAACGACAATAGGCATGGATGCAAAATGATGATAATGTTTTGTATCCTCCTACTATGTCGAAAATCATAACTATTGGACAATTGATAGTCCCTTTATTAACCTTATTTTTAAAGGGGTAGACATTGATCCAATCCAATCCATAGCAGGTGGTAGTGGAATTTTCCTTTATGTAATAGTAAAGGATTTTTTCACGCCCGAGGAGGTACCACCCCATACATCAAGGGGCCGGTGAAGTCCCAACGGACGTTTCCGGTTCTGGTGTATAAGTCGGTTTCCCTTATAAGCAAAAATGATGATGGCTCCTCCTTGTATAAAATATTCCGGAGGCAAAATACCCCTCCATTCGGATCTCCGGGAGAGGGGTGTACAGGGGGCGCCAACATCAAGATTTAACATATCCTTTTCGAATATATGTGGCCTAAATTCTAACCTGAGCTCCGTCCACCATTTCCTCCAGGCTAACAGGCCCCAACTCCTCTTCCTCACCGAAACCCAAATCAGTGCCAAAACAGCCACTAATCACCTTAATTTCCCGGGGTATGAGCTCCTTACTGCCTTTAGATTGCATGGAGGCGTGTGCGCATACGTCCGTAGCAATCTACCCTGCACCAGACTTCCCAATTTAGAAGCTGGAAGAAAAGACATACTATGGATAAAACTCTCTCAGGGCTGCAAGTAAATTCATATGTTGCATTTACCGGTCACCTTCTGACAACAACTTTGTCCAGCTCTTTGACTACCTTTCTGAAAAAACCGACTATCTGATTTCTGAATATCCTTCCTCCGAGGTCGCTATTCTTGGCGACTTCAATGTCCATAATAAGGAATGGCTAGGATCTTCAAAAACCGATCCACAAGGGAGAGCAGCGGAGGCCTTTGCAGTCAGCATTTCTTTGGCCAATATGGTTCATCAACCTACTTACTTTCCTCGTATCCCAACACAGCTCAAATCCCTTGGATCTCCTTCTTACTACAAACCCGGAATGCTATAAGATATCAGTCACCGCCCCCCTTGGTCGCTCAGACCACGGCATGGTCACTGCTTCCTGTGCAATGCAACCCGAGGTCACACAGTCATCACACCCACGTATCGTTTGGCACTACAACTCCGCAAACTGGGACGAAATGCGGGATTACTTTTCCTCATTTCCATGGGCGTCTGTCTGCTTCTCTCATCCTGACCCCTCTGATATCTCACAAAACGTCACCGAAATTATCCAAGCTGGCATGGAATTATTTATTCCACGTACACAGAAAACCTCTTCAGCCACTCAAAAGCCCTGGTTCTCTAAATCCTGTGACAAGGCCAGACTTGAAAAGGTCAAAGCTCACAAAACGCCTCTACACAATCCCAGTCAAGAAAATCGTCAGGCATTTAACGACGCAAGAAACCGCTATGTCCGCATTCTTTCTGAGGCAAAAAACTCGTTTAATAACCACATCAAAAACAAAGTCCTCTCAAGCTCCAACGGCGGCAAACCCTTCTGGACTCTTGCTAAGTCTATTGGGAATAATTTCTGCAAGAGCACGTTCCCACCTCTTGTCTCAGGGGACGAAATTGTTTCTACCGCCCTGGGCAAGGCTGAACTTTTTGCTTCGTTGTTCGCCGGAAATTCTACTCTCAACCCACCTCCAAATGTTCAACCACCAACAGTCCCCAATGTCGCGCATAAAATGACTGATATCATTTTCAAAACTAAAAAGGTACGAAAGATGCTCTCTTCTCTTAATACCAGGAAAGCCTCTGGCCTTGACGAGATCCCAGCAGTTGTTCTCAAAAAATGCGCACCAGAACTTGCTCCTGTCCTGACTCGCCTGTTTCAGATATCTTACAATAAAGGCATATTCCCTAGTAACTGGAAAACTGCTCGAGTACAACCCATCCCCAAAAAAGGATCCAAAGCGCTTCCTAGCAACTACAGGCCTATTTCTCTCCTTTCAGTCATCTCTAAAGTGATGGAAAAGTATATAAACACCGAACTACTAAAATTCCTTGAAAAACACAGTCTAATCCACGACAGGCAGTATGGATTCCGTCAGCGCAGATCGAATGCCGACCTCCTTTCCTTTGTCACCCATTCTTGGAACAAGTATATGGAACAACACGGTGAATCCCAGATTGTTGCTCTAGACATATCCAAAGCATTCGACCAGGTCTGGCACGCAGCGCTGCTTAATAAACTTCCGGCCTATGGCCTACCACCAAAATTTTGTACCTGGACAGCAAATTTCCTCTCCAACAGAAGCATATCTGTTGTTGTGGATGGCCATTCCTCTAAACTGTATCCAATTAATGCAGGAGTTCCTCAAGGTTCAGCTTTAGCCCCTACTTTGTATCTTCTCCACATAAATAACCTCCTCTATAGCACATCCAACCCAATTCACAGTTACGCGGACGACAGCACCCTCCACTCAAATATACAATATTCTAAGCCTGTCTCTTTAGCCCAATTAGATGAGGATCGCAGACTCATGGAGGGTTCTGTCTCCGTGGACCTCCAAAAAATATTAGACTGGGGAAGTAGAAATCTTGTACAATTCAACCCCACCAAAACTAAGTCTTGCTTTCTTTCTCACAAGAGATACAGCAGCCCTAGACCCATCACAATGAACAACCAAGTTATTCAAAGTAATGAGTCCTTCTCTCTTGTTGGCATTTCTGTGGATCGAAATCTTAATTGTCACCAACATGTTACATCAATTGCAGAAGCGGCTGCTAAGAAATTGGGTTTCCTCTTCCGGGCTCGCAAATACTTTTCACCAACTAATCTCTATACCTTATACACTTCACAAATAAGGCCAAACCTCGAATACTGCTCCCACATCTGGGGTGCAGCTGCCGCTTCTACACTCGCTATCCTGGACTCCATTCAAAAGAGAGCTATACATCTCATCGGTGACCCTACCCTCACCCAAAGGCTTCCATCCCTTGCCCACCGACGTGCCGTTGGTGACCTCTCTCTCTTTTATAGATATCTGCACGGGCACTGCTCAGAGGAGCTTTCCTCCATAATTCCCCCACCTGCTGCCCCCAGCAGATCTACCAGGAGAACAGAGCGAATGCACCCTTTTAATGTCCAGGTCACCAGACATAGAACATCTTGTTATGCCCGCTCTTTTGTCCCGAGGACTTCCAAGTTGTGGAATTCCTTGCCGGCACATGTTTTTCCTTCTCCCCCGAACCTCCAAACCTTCAAGTCCAGAATTAACAAGCTGCCTCTTTCCTCCTTGTCAACACCCACGGTACGATAGTATTTAGGCTGTAAGCCCTCGTGGTGTGTTGTTGACCTTAAAAAAAAAAAAAAAACCTGAGTACTCTAGTCGGCCGGTATACAGAACACTGTCGCTTGCATCACCATATGCACAGAATTGGATTCGGACAAGAAACCGAGGGGCGGCTGTGTATGGAGAGTGACGAAACAGCAGAGCAGTACTATGTTCCTGCCTGGCTGCAGTCAGGACAAGATACCTGCTTTTTGTCAAGGATCAACCCACAAAAATTCTCGACCTCTGTAAGAGGTTGAACTTGTTGGGTGAAATATAAGACAATTAGGCGTGGCGTGAGCCACAATACACCTTAAGGTCGTAGTGGAGGGACCACCAACAAGATAACCGAACCTAACCTACTCAGCCCCGGATATTGAGTTTGAGGATTATGTTTGGGTTCATTTACCAGTTTTTACCACACATTCGTCTATATCTTTTAAGTGCAATTATTGCATTCTATGACAGTTTTTTTAATGTGAGCATTACACGTGAGTTTTTGGTAAAAAATAATGAAGAATCCCAACTATTTCGTGTCTCTACTAAGTGGATTTTTTGCTCTGTTTTATAACCAGGAGTTTGTAGCCTTCAAATGGCCTTTCCTCTGTGAATGCAACAACCGTGATTTTTTTACATTCATCCAAATTCCTTCTTTTTTACAATACATGACCATATTTAGGACTTTTTAAGAGAGCTAAGATACTGTGCTCGTAAATTGTCCCCCACCTATCAGCACAAGGTGTGTGTGTATGTGTGTTATTATTACTTATTGTAACAGTTAAATATACACATCAATGTACAATTTAGTTATATCAAATATGTACAACATACTATTGAGAAAAAAATATCGTCAAAATTATAAGCACACTTGGAAAACCCAAATCACCAAAATACATTTTAAAAAGACCTAACGCTCGTTTTAATAACCAAGTTAGCGTCATCAGAGGAATAATAATTCTAAATATCTTATATCCACAGCTCTTTATGTAGTCGGTCACTAACGATTGAAGGTGGTTCAACGACATCAAAATTATCAAATTAATATCTGTATTCTTTTATTATTTATTGGACGTGCTTTTGCTGGTATTTATTTTATAAAGTAATCTATCAGGATATATATATATATATATATATATATATATATATATATACACTTTCAAAGGCGTTTAGCTGTCCTGCTTGTCTAATATTTTTTATTAATTTTACATTCTCCTCATTAACGTGGTGACTATTATCCCAAATATGTCGGGAGACAAGATCTGTACTCTTAATTGTGCCAAATGTTCTTTTAATCTAATTCCAATAGATCTTTTTGTTTGTCCGGCGTCTATAAGATCACAATCTCTACAACTTATTTCATAAATTCCTGACATTTTGGCCGTACTATCCTTGTCTTTTGAGTTACCAAGAAAGTTTTTTAAACCTTTTTTTTTTCGTAAATGTTAGTTGCAAATTGTTTTTTTTTCAATTATATTTAGACCCCTCGTCATTCGAGGTTCTAATGGTAGGCAAACAAAGTTTTTTTCCGCTTTATATCTTCTAAAAGTCGTTGAGTCCGCTAATATTTTCTTAGTTTTCTATTTTGTTAATTAATTTCTCCACTAGGCAAGCAATGTATCCGTTATATTCGGCCATGTTCTTAATATACTTTAATTCTTTGGTATATCTACCTTTACATAAAGGAAAATGAATTAACCTGTTTACTAAAAAATTCAGACTGGCCAGTTTTTGTGCGTACGTATGAAGTGATATTTTTTAATATTTTAACAATACACCACGAGAGCTTACAGCCTAAATACTATCGTACCGTGGGTGTCGACAAGGAGGAAAGAGGCAACTTGTTAATTCTGGACTTGAAGGTTTGGAGGTTCAGAGGAGAAGGAAAAACATGTGCCGGCAAGGAATTCCACAACTTGGAAGTCTTCGGTACAAAAGAACGGGCATAACAAGGTGTTCTATGTCTGGTGACCTGGACAGTAAAAGGGTGCATTCGCTCTGTTCCCCTGGTAGATCTGCAGCAGGAGGCGGGACTATAGAAGAAAGCTCCCCTGAGCAGTGCCCGTGCAAATATCTATAAAAGAGTGAGAGAGGTCACCAACGACACGTCGGTGGGCAAGAGATGGCAGCCTTTGGGTGAGGGTAGGGTCACCGATGAGACGTATAGCTCTCTTCTGAATGGAGTCCAGGATAGCGAGTGTAGAAGCGGCAGCGGCACCCCAGATGTGCGAGCAGTATTCGAGGGTTGGCCTTATTTGTGAAGTATATAAGGCATAGAGATTAATTGATGAAAAGTATTTGCGAGCCCGGAGGTGGAAACCTAATTTCTTAGCAGCCGCTTCTGCAATTGATGTGACATGTTGGTGCCAATTAAGATTTCGATCCACAGAAATGCCAACAAGTGAAAAGGACTCATTACTTTGAATAATTTGGTTGTTCATTGTGATGGGTCTCGGGCTGGTGTATCTCTTGCGAGAAAGAAAGCAAGACTGAGATTTGGTGGGGTTGAATTGTACAAGATTTCTACTTCCCCAGTCTAATATTTTTTGGAGATCCACGGAGACAGAACCCTCCATGAGTCTGCGATCCTCACCCAATTGGGCTAAAGAGACAGGCTTAGAATATTGTATATTTAAGTGGAGGGTGCTGTCGTCCGCGTAACTGTCATTTGGGTTGGATGTGCTAGAGAGGAGGTCATTGATGTGGAGAAGAAACAAAGTAGGGGCTAGAGCTGAACCCTGAGAAACTCCTGCATTAATTGGATACAGTTTATAGGAATGGCCATCCACACAAACGAAAATGCGCCGGTTGGAGAAGAAATTTGCTGTCCAGGTACAAAGTTTTGGTGGTAGGTCATAGGCCGGAAGTTTACTAAGCAGCGGTGCGTGCCAAACCTGGTCGAGTGCTTTGGATATGTCAAGCGACAATCTGGGATTCACCGTGTAGTTCCATAGACTTGTTCCAAGAATGAGTGACAAAGAAAAGGAGGTCAGCATTTGACCTGCGTTGACGGAATCCATACTACCTATCGTATTTTTCGAGAAATTTTAGTAATTCGGTGTTTATATACTTTTCCATCACTTTAGAGACGACTGAAAGGAGATAAATAGGCCTGTAGTGGCTAGGAAGGGCTTTGGATCCTTTGTTGGGACGGGTTGTACTAGAGCAGTTTTCCAGTTACTAGGGAATATGCCTCTATTCTAAGATGTCTGAAACAGACGAGTCAGGACAGGAGCAAGATCTGGTGCGCATTTTTTTAGAACAATTGCTGGGATCTCGTCAAGGCCAGAGGCTTTCCTGGTATTAAGAGAAGAGAGCATCTTTCGTACCTTTTTAGTTTTGAAAATTACATCCGTCATTTTATACGCGACATTGGGGACTGTTCGAGGTTGCACATTTGGAGGTGGGTTGAGAGTAAAATTGTCGGCGAACAACGAGGCAAAAAGTTCAGCCTTGCCCAGGGCGGTAGAAACAATTTCATCCCCTGAAACAAGAGGTGAGAACATGCTCTTGCAGAAATTATTCCCAACAGATTTAGCAAGAGTCCAGAAGGGTCTGCTGCCGTTGGAGCTTGAGAGGACTTTGTTTTTGATGTGGTTATTAAACGAGTTTTTTGCCACAGAAAGAATGCGGACATAGCGGTTTCTTGCGTCGTTAAATGCTTGACGGTTTTCTTGACTGGGATTGTGTAGAAGCGTTTTTGTGAGCATTGACCTTTTCAAGTCTGACCTTGTCTCAGGATTTAGAGGATCAGGGCTTTTGAGTGGCTGAAGAGGTTTTCTGTGTACGTGGAATAAATAATTCCATGTCAGCTTGGATAATTTCGGTGACGTTTTGTGAGATATCAGAGGGGCCAGGATGAGAGAAGTAGACAGACGCCCATGGAAATGAGGAAAAGTAATCCCGCATTTCGTCCCAGTTCAGGGAGTTGTAGTGCCAACCGATGCGTGGTTGTGATGACTTTGTGACCTCACGTTGCATTGCGCAGAGTGAGTCATTCGAAATGTAGGTTAAAGTGGTGGTTTCCTTTCTATGGACATCGCATTCTAAAGTGTCTTTATTTTTGATAACTAGTACATCTAGAAATAATAATTTATTATTAATTTCCAATTCGTGGTTAAATTTTATAGAATCAAATTTATTGTTTAATTTGGCAATAACATCTTCTATTCTGCAAATGTTTGTGTTAAACACTGCGAAAATATAATCCACGTAGCGAAACCACACTCTAGGAAAACAGGTTTGCTTCGTGGGAACGCGAGAAAACAGTGACGTTACATCAAATGAAATCAAAACCTCGACTTCAACCATTTTAACATCTTTAATTTTATTAATAAATTCGGGTGAATTTGTTAGTGAAAAACTTTTTTGTTTGACGGGCAAGCTTTTAAACTCATTTGACAACCACTTTACTAAATTGTATGTCGGGGTACAACAATAGGTCTCGTTGATTTTCCCGGTTTATGGATTTTTGGGAGACAGTACGTTTTGGGGACTTTAGGATTTGAAACTTGTAACTTTCTTCCTAAGTCTTCCCGTCATATTTGGGATAATAATCACCACGTTAATGAGAAGGATATAAAATTTTTTTTAAATGTTAGACAACCACTTTACTTAATTGTATGTCGGGGTACAACAATAGGTCTCGTTGATTTTCCCGGTTTATGGATTTTTGGGAGACAGTACGTTTTGGGGACTTTAGGATTTGAAACTTGTAACTTTCTTCCTAAGTCTTCCCGTCATATTTGGGATAATAATCACCACGTTAATGAGAAGGATATAATTTTTTTTTAAAGTTAGACAACCACTTTACTAAATTGTATGTCGGGGTACAACAATAGGTCTCGTTGATTTTCCCGGTTTATGGATTTTTGGGAGACAGTACGTTTTGGGGACTTTAGGATTTGAAACTTGTAACTTTCTTCCTAAGTCTTCCCGTCATATTTGGGATAATAATCACCACGTTAATGAGAAGGATATAAAATTTTTTTAAAATGTTAGACAACCACTTTACTTAATTGTATGTCGGGGTACAACAATAGGTCTCGTTGATTTTCCCGGTTTATGGATTTTTGGGAGACAGTACGTTTTGGGGACTTTAGGATTTGAAACTTGTAACTTTCTTCC
The DNA here is from genome assembly GCA_964006375.1 of Tillus elongatus. Lineage (NCBI taxonomy): Eukaryota > Metazoa > Arthropoda > Insecta > Coleoptera > Cleridae > Tillus > Tillus elongatus. The sequence goes on along the minus strand of OZ023268.1, from coordinate 12,759,283 downwards.
TAAGTCTTCCCGTCATATTTGGGATAATAATCACCACGTTAATGAGAAGGATATAAAATTTTTTTAAAATGTTAGACAACCACTTTACTTAATTGTATGTCGGGGTACAACAATAGGTCTCGTTGATTTTCCCGGTTTATGGATTTTTGGGAGACAGTACGTTTTGGGGACTTTAGGATTTGAAACTTGTAACTTTCTTCCTAAGTCTTCCCGTCATATTTGGGATAATAATCACCACGTTAATGAGAAGGATATAATTTTTTTTTAAAGTTAGACAACCACTTTACTAAATTGTATGTCGGGGTACAACAATAGGTTTCGCTGATTTTCCCGGTTTATGGATTTTTGGGAGACAGTACGTTTTGGGGACTTTAGGATTTGAAACTTGTAACTTTCTTCCTAAGTCTTCCCGTCATATTTGGGATAATAATCACCACGTTAATGAGAAGGATATAATTTTTTTTTAAAGTTAGACAACCACTTTACTAAATTGTATGTCGGGGTACAACAATAGGTTTCGCTGATTTTCCCGGTTTATGGATTTTTGGGAGACAGTACGTTTTGGGGACTTTAGGATTTGAAACTTGTAACTTTCTTCCTAAGTCTTTCCGTCATATTTGGGATAATAATCACCACGTTAATGAGAAGGATATAAAATTTTTAAAAAATGTTAGACAACCACTTTACTTAATTGTATGTCGGGGTACAACAATAGGTTTCGCTGATTTTCCCGGTTTATGGATTTTTGGGAGACCAGTACGTTTTGGGGACTTTAGGATTTGAAACTTGTAACTTTCTTCCTAAGTATTTCCGTCATATTTGGGATAATAATCACCACGTTAATGAGAAGAATGTAAAATTACAAAAAATGTTAGACAACCAGGACAGATGAACGCCTTCGAAAATATAGGTATATATTGCTAAATATAGTATAAATAAGAAGTGTATGAACCTCGCTCCGTCGCCTATGGGTAGTCTCCTGATAGATTACTTTACAAAATAAATGCCGGCATAAGCACGTTCGATAGATAATAAGAGAATACAGATATTTCCGTCAAACGAAATATGTTAATTTTGGTGTCGTTGAACCTCCCTAAATCATTAGTGACCGACTACCTGCAGAAGAATATAAATAGAGTTGAGATATTAAGATATTTAGAATTATTCTTCCTCTTATGACGCTAACTTGGTTAGTGAAACGATCGTCAGGTTTTTTTAACTGTGTTGTGGTGATTTTGATTACTTATCAGTGCTCAACACAGGTTCCAATCTTCACTTAGTCAATTATCTGTACATTATTTATGCCTTTTTATTGCTTAAATATATTAAAAAAAAACTCGGGACGCAGCAAGTGCGTTATGGTAGTGAATTTTTATTAAATGCTTCAATTCAAATAACTCAATTTTCTATAAACTTAGAGAGTTTAGTTTTAATAGGTAGTAAGGTCTTTCCTAAGGCAAGATATCCACAAAATTTCATTAAAATAACTTTGTAATTTTCGGAGAAAAAAATTTTTTTCGAAAGAAAATTTAAAATTTGAATAACTCAATTTTATCTAAACTCAGAAAATTGAATTTTGGTACGTAGTAAGATCTCTCCTGAGGCAACATATATAGTAAATTTCATTAAATCAGCTTTGTTACTTTCAGAGAAAAAATTTTTTTTCGAAAGAAAACTCAAAATTTTTCCCGGAAACCCCGTCCGATTTTTCTGGATAACGAACTTATCTAAGCCATTAATAAAAGAAAGGCACTTGCCAAGTTTCATCGAAATCCGTTAATTATTTTTTGAGTTATCAGACGGATACATATATATATATATATATATATATATATATATATATATATATATATATATATATATATATATATATATATATATATATATATATATATATATATATATATATATATATATATATATATATATATATATATATATATAAACATATAAAAATTTAACCTATTTACAAATGAACTTTAATAAGATATTATGCTGTGACAATACCTCTCTCAAGCAGTGGCGATTTCTCCTAGTGAGCTAGGTGTGCTATAATCAAAATGTGCACAGTTATATATGTTTTATTTCTTTTTCCCTTAGTCTTAATACACTACATATTTTATGACAATCGATTTAATTTACTTATTTGATTTCATAAATAGTCGGTTAATACTGACTTGGAATGAAGTAGATACCACGTTCTAACATATTCAGAGAATATGAGTAGATCAATAGCAACTAGGAATGAATTCGGTCAGTCCCCCACCCACGTATTTAAAATAGTGAGGAAAATACCATTGATTTTAACATTGCAGTGAGCTATAAAAATTTGATTAACTCAGTTTTTTATAATCTTAGAAAGTTTAATTTTGGTATGTAGTAAGGTATTTCCTAGGACAAGATATCCACCAAATTCCATTAAAATAACTTTGTAGTTTTTGGAGAAAAAAAATTGTTTCAAAAGAAAATTTAAAATTTGAATAACTCAATTTTCTATAAACTGAGAAATTTGAATTTTGGTACTTAGTAAGTCCTCTCCCAAAGCAACATATATAGTAAATTTCATTAAAATAGCTTTGTTATTTTCGGAGAAAAAAATTTTTTTTGAAAGAAAACTCAATTTTCCCGGAAAAACCCGTCCGATTTTCCTGCCTAACGAACTCATCCAGGCCATTAATAAAAGAAAGGCACTTGCCGAGTTTCACTGAAATCGGTTAATTATTTTTTGAGTTATCAGACGGATACATATATATATATATATATATATATATATATATATATATATATATATATATATATATATATATATATATATAAACATATAGAAATTGAAACTGACCCCGGATATGGGTTCTAAGGGTCCTAAATCGCGGTCATTTGAAAAAAAATTTGCAAAGTCTCACCATCGACACGTCTCTATTAGTGAATTTAACTAATATCGTTACGCCTATGGTAGGTATACAATATACATATATTTAGTTGTCGAAGACAAATCAAGATTTAAATATTGCTTGTAGGTAGGTATTACTCAACCTGAGAGAAATTGTCTCTGATGTAATCAAACCGGTATAAAATGAAACGTTGTTTAGTTTGTTAGTCAATTCTCGCTTCTCACGGACATGCTTAATTCTTAATGTTCTTATATACCTATAGAAACGGTAAAGCAGTGTTGCCGCTGAAAAATGTGTATATGTATACATTAGACTCATTTAAAAGAGACGTTCTATATGTATATTTTTTCTAGCGAATCTTCGTAAGAAATGATTCGCTAATAGATAAATAACTTAAAAAAGATTTGCATTTAATAGCGCCTTAAGACATCTAGAACCCAGATATAAGAATTCAGAATTCATCTTCATTCGGAATGTTAAAATAATTTCCTTACACGCCCATCCATTCTTGGAACAAGTCTATGGAACTACACGGTGAATCCCAGATTGTCGCTCTAGACATATCCAAAGCATTCGACCAGGACTCGCACGCAGCGCTGCTTAATAAACTTCCGGCCTATGGCCTACCACCAAAACTCTGCACCTGGACAGCAAATTTCGTCTCCAACCGGAGCATTTTTGTTGTCGTGGATGGTCATTCCTCTAAACTGTATCCAATTAATGCAGGAGTTCCTCAAGGTTCAGCTTTAGCCCCTACTTTGTTTCTTCCCCATATCAATGACCTCCTCTCTAGCACATCCAACCCAATTTACAGTTACGCGGACGACAGCACCCTCTACTCAAATATGCAATATTCCAAGCCTGTCTCTTTAGCCCAATTAGATGAGGATCGCAGACTCATGGGAGTTCTGTCTCTGTGGATCTCCAAAAAATATTAGACTGAGGAAGTATAAATCTTGTACAATTCAACTCAACCAAATCTCAGTCTTGCTTTCTATCTCATAAGAAATACACCAGCCCTAGACCCATCACAATGAACAACCAAGTTATTCAAAGTAATGAGTCCTTTTCACTTGTTGGCATTTCTGTGGATCGAAATCTCAATTGGCACCAATATGTCACATCAATTGCAGAAGCGGCTGCTAAAAAATTAGGTTTCTCTTCCGGGCTCGCAAATACTTTTCACCCGCTAATCTCTATACCTTGTATACTTCACAAATAAGGCCAAACCTCGAATACTTCTCCCACATCTGGGGTGCCGCTGCCGCTTCTACACTCGCTATCCTGGACTCCATTCAGAAGAGAGCTATACGTTTCATCGGTGACCCTACCCTCACCCAATGGCTGCCATCCCTTGTCCACCGACGTGCCGTTGGTGACCTCCTCTCTCTCTCTCTCTCTCTCTCTCTCTTATAGATATCTGCACGGGCACTGCTCAGAGGAGCTTTCTTCCATAGTTCCTCCATCTGCTGCCCCCAACAGATCTACCAGGGGAACATACCGAATGCACCCTTTTACTGTACAGGTTACCAGACATAAAAAATCTTGTTATGCCTGCTCTTTTGTCCCGAGGACTTCCAAGTTGTGGAACTCCTTGCCGGCACATGTTTTTCCTTCTCATCCGATCCGAACCTCCAAACCTTCAAGTCCAGAATTAACAAGTTGCCTCTTTCCTCCTTGTCGACACCCACGGTACGATAGTATTTAGGCTGTGACCCTTCGTGGTGTGTTGTTGAAATATAAAAAAAATCTGTCCTATTCAGAAGATGATGAAGACCCAGAAGACGATTTTCCACTATCACATATTGTGGTGTCAAATGATATATTTAATTTTTAAAAGCCCCAACCAATCACCAAAACAAGTAATAACGGGGGTGTTTTTTCAGAAAAAGTTGGCCCCGCCGACATACCTGATGACATTGAATTGCCAGTTGATATTTTTGGGTGTCTTGTAAGTCAACAAATTACAGAACATTTTGGTTTTCAAACAAATATTTACGCTACCAAGCGGGGGAAAACATTTGTTCCTACAACTGTGAGAGAAATGAAAATATTTTTGGACTTAAATATTTTGATGGGTGTAAAAAGGCTTCCCAGCTATCGGGATTACTGGTCAGCGCAACCGGAGCTGAGGGATTCTTATATTTCAAATCTAATGAACCGCACTCGATTCGATTGGCTCTTATGAAATTTTCATCTATATGATAACGCTGTTCAGCTAAAGCGCGGGGATCCTGATTTCGATAAACTTTATAAGTTGTCCATTTTTGAACCCATTGTTACATAACTTCAGTTTTCACTATAGAGTGCACGAAACAGTGTATATAGACGACGCTATGATCTATTTCAAAGGGCATTAGTCAATCCGTCAATATATGCCTAAGAAGCCAATAAAGTGGGGATACAAAGTTTGGACCAGAGTGGATGTAAATGGGTACATTGACGAAATCGAAATATATACTGGAAAAGTGAATGAGATTGCAGAGAAACAATAAGGACCTCGGGTAGTTACGGATTTGACTAGACCTCTGGTTGGAAAACATTATTTTGTTTAATTCGATAACCATTTAACATCCATGTCACTACTAAGGCATTTGCAGACGGAAAGTATATATGCGACAGAAACTATTCGACAAGGCAGAAAAGGAATTCCAGGCGTTTTCAAAGCTGATAAAAAGTTGAAGCATGGTGATTTTGACTAGCGAGTAACCGATGACGGAATGTCCTGCCTAAAATAGATGGGTTAAAGAATAGTTCGCTTAGCCGCCAATTGTTAAAATCCTTCTGAAACTGACCATGTAATGAGGAAGAAGAATGGTGAAACGGAAAATGTTTCTTGCCCCAAAATTTTGAAAAATTACCACCGGAATATGCGCTTTGTCGACAAAGTAGACATGCTGAAGAAAACATACGAAATTGACAGAAACAGTAGAAAATGGTGGCCACGCATATTCTGAGATTTCATTTATGTCAGTATAGTAAACGCGTTCATTTTTCAGCAGCGCTGTGCAGACAGCAGTTGCATGAATCTGAAGGCGTTTCGTTTAGTAGTAGTAGTAGGGGGAGTGGTAGGTGCCTGGAGTGGAGCTATAAAGAAAGGAAGACTAAGTTTAGGGCAGAAAAATATGAATAATTATAAACCAGTCGTACCACTTGAGAAGAGATGGGACAAGTCTACATATGCCAGTTTACGGAAATTCTCGACGATGTGGTTTGTGTAGTACCAGAGGCCATCAAAGCAGATCCAGATGGGTTTGTGATACTTGTGGTGTCGCATTATGTCTTTCTGACAAAAAGTCTGTAACGATTGCCTTTTTTATTTATCATCGTTACTACGTTGAAGACCTAAAGAGAACCCCCAAAGAGCCTAATTAATGGCAGCTAACTTTGTTTCTAAAAAGCAATTCAAGTTCTAGTTTCAAAATTATTCATTGAAAAATCGCTAATAACTTTTACATCGTAACTCCCGTACTGCGTTCCTTTAATATACGTTAAAATTAAAATATCGGAGACGAAATATTTTTATTAAGGAAAAATATCTTATTATTCCAAAAGTTTCTTAGAAAAGTAGAGGCTAATCTCATCATCATGACGTAATAAAAGATCGTTGAAGAACGGAGCCCGTCCATTATAGTATCGAGGGGAGTTCAATCTATCTGCCTCTCTATCTCACACAAGGAACACGAACACCGGGCGTAGGTCGCGGAGCCTCCACATTCAAAGTAGATCTTTCGCTCTATCTCCTTCCAACACATGAAGCTAGAAAGAGATCACGAACGACCGTTAAGAAAAACGCGCAAAACCAGCTAGCGAGGCGCGTTCAATGCCTGCACACAGAGAGTCGGTTCTGGGAAAGCGTAGAGTTAACATCGCGGAAAGTGTTGAGGCACTTTATAACCCAAAGGGGGTCTAAAATCTTATCTTTTACCGTTAATATCGCTTAATATAATTATCAGTGGGTGCTATAATTGTTTTGATCTCGATTCTTGTAAAAATTAATAACCCGTTTTCGAGAAACTGTGAGCTAAACAGTGAACCTTTGTTCTTTGGGCACAAGGAAATTTCTAATGCAATCTCAAGTCCATATATAAAGTTTTTCGATCTCTATAGCAAATTATCTTTCAATGTTAGTAAATTCCGCATACCTTCAGATGCATTTTTGGCCGTAAAAGTCACAGTTAAATTTCTTGCCGATGATGTCATTTCAACAAATGTAGGTTTAAACTACGGGTTTACCTATCCCGTTTTGCAATACGATGGTACGTAAGAGTTTTTCTGGTCGACACCTAAGAAAAGCTTCTCCTCCACTTCTTGACTATTCTCTGGGGAGAAATTAAGAGCCTGTGTTGGGCCCTGATAGTCTACATCTACCTGTTTAACATCCATAAACAACCAACAGGTGATTGGAAGCCCTGAGCCCCACATACAACCCAGCTCTGGTGAGTCGTTTTGAAATTTATCCGTGTGTGATTTGTCAAACTTTCATACGTCAACTAGAATTTTTCAATCAATTTGCAATATGAACTTTGATCTAGCGAAATTAAATTGAACTTTTATCAGTGAGATTGTTGCTTGAAAATAACTGTATTTTGTATCTCTTTCTTAATTTTCAATATCTTGCCAGTAATGTAGTAGTAGTAGCAGTGGTGGGGAGGCCAACGCCAAGCAAGTAGGCCACAATGGGCCCTTTTTGCCAACCCCAGAAACCCAGCAACCATGCTCTACTCTTCCTCGGTTCCGTCGCCAAACCGCCTCGACCTCGAGATGCAGGCCATGACGGTCTTCAATTGGACGGTACTTACCTGATTCCTCTGCAGAGTCCTTGATCCGAACAATTCTGCTCGAAGACTCCCAAAAGCCTCGCATTCACACAGGTAGTGGTAGGACGTTTCTTCATCCTCGCCACATTCCTGGCAAATGGGATCCCTCTCTACGCCTATCAATGTGAGGTGTCTTCTAAGGGCGCAGTGACCTGTCAGCACCCCGAGGATGCGGCGAAGCGTAGGTCGACTCCTACCGAATAGCCAGACAGCTTTATCTCTGTCCGGCCCCTCCACGAAGTCCCTCCCCTGCCTACTACCACCAACCGACCCCCACCCCCAGTGCCTCTCCATTGCTTCCTCGGTCCACCTGTCTAAGACGACAGACACTGTCTTCCTACTTATGCCTATTGCAGGCTCCGGGCCACAGAACGGCTGCCGGGAACCGAGTTTTGCGAGATTATTCGCCACCTCAGTAATGTAAATACAGAACATTCCCTGTGTAACTCAAGATTAATCAATGTTTTGGTAATGAACTACCTAACTTCAAGTGTTTTAAATTTTTCATTTATAATCAGTAAACAGCAATTTGACTTTGAAATTGTCTAAGCTTCTCTTGGGCAATTTTCTTCAAATAATAAAACCAACCTGATCAGGACAATATCTAGGAATTCCTTCTAAACTTGTTAAATTTAAGACAGCATCAGCAGTTTTGACAGAGAAACAATTATATTAACAAATACTGTTTATTTTCGTATTTGTAATGAGTAACATTTGATTTCTTTCGTGTAAACATGTAAAACTTGCTTTATTTCTTGCAACATAATACCCAATTTTTTTTTGTCATATGCAATAGTTAATTTCTTTCTTGTGACATTTAATATTTGTTTTATTTTTCTGTGAAGTGCAATGTTTATTTTAATTTACCAGAAGTACTAAATTGATTTACTTCCACAATAATTTATATCAATAAATTTATGTATTTACATTTTTTTATATCTGTTTAATTGAACAACAATCCCCCCCTGAAACTTCTTGATGCTGTTGGCGACGCAAGTGGAAATTCTTTATATCGATTAACTATATACCGATAAATCATACTTAATTTAGCATCACAGTAATAGTGTTTTGACTTGAAGATCTCATAAATCTAGGACTTCGGGCAGAACAACTTAAAAGACGAGTAAGAATTTAATTATCTTAACATCTTCACGTCTTACAAAGTGTTCTTTATCTTGTAAATAATAAATCTGAAAGATAGGTACATTTAGGTTAGGGTTTAGTAGGTGATGGTGACCTCACTATCGTCCGGATTTGGGTCCACTTGAGGTAAATCGTGAAATATCACTCACGAACAAGAACCAAATAAATACTCGCGGTCTTTTATAGATCCTTTACTATAATATCTCTTGAACAGTTGCCCTGTCATTCGGTGAATTTTTTTGTGACGGTTACAAGTCTTGTTTCCAAAATTATCGTTAAAAAATCATTCCGCAGCTTAGTGGTATGTCTGATATGCCACCTTTTTTGAAAACGAATTGTGTGTGTGTGTTTTGTTTCTTTAACGTCGGCCTATTTCCGCGACTATGGCTAATCACCGACGCCAGGGAGCAGTTTCACCTCACTACCCTGAAAATTTTGCCAAACCTCTGCCTTTCTGTAAGGAGGGTAGGGATTTTTAACGTGCCCAACATCGCATTGACACGGCACTGACGGCTTTACGCCCCCTCCGAAGGGCGTAACGTGCAGACATTCAACTTGCTCAAATACAATGCCAGAACCTCGGTTGATGTTAATTTTACAGTTTGTACTGAAAAAGTGAAAGGAGTACCCTGGGATCGAACCCAGTACCCTTCGGTTCAGAGGTACACGTTCTTACCCCTGAACCGCCGAGGTTCTTGAAAACGAAATGGTTCAATAAATATTTTTTTAAATACACATCACCTTTTTACTCATTGTCTGCAAAGTTTCTGTGAACCTTGGAAATGGGTTCCAAAAGCTCCAATTCACGCTGATGAAAATCGAAAATTCGATAGTCGTTGCCTCCCTAAGGGCGAAATGCTCTTAATGAAGATTGACTAAAAGAAACAAATCTGACAATATTACGGACTCTTATGTCCATCTTTATCTCCCATGGTGAACTGAGTGATTGGCAACACTGTTAAATATCAAAGAGTGGTTCAGTTATTTCCCTCAGGCTTTGTTTCGGTTTCTATTTGCGTGGAAAGAATCGAATGGCTGATGCTAAAATTACTTCATGATAACAAGTTACAAACAAATAAAAATAATTAACACCTGTCTTACCTTATCTTGTTAACTTGCCTTTGTTATCATGTTAATACCATCACCACGTTTGAGTGAAACAGCAATTATTTGTAAGAAGATTGATAATACGTTAGAGGGTTTAAAAGTAAACATCGAAAAAAGAGCGTAATACAGGGTACCTACTAATAACTACACTTGGAGAACCCAAATCACCACAACACATAAAAAAAACTGACGATCGTTTCACCAGACAAGTTACCGTCATCAGCGTATGAATAATTCTAAATATCTGTATTCTTTTGTTATCTATCGGACGGGATTTCTGCCGGTATTTATTTTATAAAGAAATATATCAGGAGACTACTCATAGGCGGCGAATATATTTAGCAATATATATATATATATATATATATATATATATATATATATATATATATATATATATATATATATATATATATAAGACTTTTATTATCCATTTTGACAGCATACAAGCTACATTGGATTTGTCAGCATTTTACAATAATTAATTTTTCACAAAATTAAAATATTCATTTAACGTATAAAAACACTGGTCTGATAAAAAAGAAGAAACTTGACTTTTAAACACCTTAATATTTTGGATATTTTTTAAATTATTAGGAAGATGATTAAATATTTTTAATCCAATACAGTTTGGAGAGTCTTTTATCATCTTAGTTCTGGCATACGGAACATAAAAGTTACAAGCCTGGTACTAAAGGTATGAACATCACTGTTTAGTCTAAATTTATCATCATTTATAAAAACATATATACACAACTCTAAAATATACAAACATATCACAGTTAAAATTTTATGACTAGTAAAGTAGGCCCAGCATGACGTCATCTTTCCCATGTTGAAAATAGAGCGTATTATTCTTTTTTGAGCGATAAAGACATCATGCAGCAAGGTAGAATTAGCCCACAGACATATACCGTACCTCAGTCTAGAATCAATATGGCTGTAGTAAAAAGATATTAATTGCTTCTCAGTCAAAACATTTCTTATATTTATAAATAAAAAATTAAGAGATGTAAGCCTTGAAATCAACGTCGTACAGTGCAACTTCCAGCTGAGATGCTCATCAACGTGGACTCCAAGGAACTTGTAGTCATTGACACACGCCAGATAAGCACCGTCAACACCCACACTAAGTATATCAACCTCCTTTTGACGCGGATGAAATCTCACCATTTCTGTCTTCGACCAATTAAAATATATCAGACACAGAGAGAAACAACTCTTTAAGTTATTAAAAACATGATGACACTTATTACTCAAATCATCATCTGTCTTTTCAGAAATGATTAGAGGCGTATCATCCGCATATAGAGTAAAATGCGCATCAGGAGATACCTTACCAAGCTCTTTGACGTAAAGGGTAAAAAGAATAGGGCCCAGTATTGAGCATTGAGGCACACCAGTAGGAACAACAACACGCTCAGAACTTGCCCTACTTATTCGTTCTGATGTCTTGAACTTTATGTCAGTATACAGTTCTCTGTCCGTCAGGTAATAGTCAATCCAGCCAAACGCATTAACTCTCAAGCCATAACAATATATATATATATATATATATATATATATATATATATATATATATATATATATATATATATATATATATATATATATATATATATATTGAAGGCGTTTAGCTGTCCTAGTTGTCTAGCATTTTTTATTAATTTTAAGTTCTCCTCATTAACGTGGTGATTATTATCCCAAATATGTCAGCCGACGGAAGATCTATCTATAGTACCGTATCTTAATTGTGCTAAATGTTCTTTGAATCTGATTCGAATAGATCTTTTTGTTTGTCCGACGTAGTTAAAATCACAATCTTTACAACTTATTTCATAAATTCCCGACAGTTTGGCCGTACTATCCTTGTCTTTTGGGTTACCTAGGGAGTTTTAAAAATTATTTTTTGTCGAAAATGTTCGTTGCAAATTGGCTTTTTTTTAAATACCAGCTAGACCAATCGTGATTCGAGGTTCAAATGGTAAGCAAACCAAGTTTTTTCGGCTTTCTCTTTTTTAAAAGTCGCTAATATTTTCTTTGTTTTTTATTTGTTAATTAATTTCTCCACTAGGCAAGCAGTGTATCCGTTATATTCGGCCACCTTCTTAATATACTTTAATTCTTCGGTATATTTACTCTTACTTAAAGGAAAATTAATTAACCTGTTTATTAGAAAAATGAGACTGTCCATTTTTGGTACATACGTATGATGTGAGTCATGCGAAATGTAGCTTAGAGTGGTGGTTTCCATTCTATGGACATAGAATTCTAAAGTGTCTTTATTTTTGATAATTAGTACACGTAGAAAGGGTAATTTACTCTTAATTTCTAATTCGTGGGTAAATTTTATAGACTAAAATTAACTGTTTAATTTGCCAATAAAATCTTCTGTTCTACAAATTTTTGTGTTAAACACTGCGAAAATATCATCCACGTAACGAAAGCACACTCTAGGAAAATGCTCAATTTCATTTTCAAGATCTGTTTCAAATCTGCTTAATCTACTCGCAGCTACATTCCGAATGACTCACATTATACGTACCCACAAAATATGGCCAGTCTGGAATTTGTACTAAACAGGTTAATTCATTTTCCTTTAAGTAAAAGTAGATATACGAAAGAATTAAAGTATATTAAGCACATGGTCGAATATAACGTATACACTGCTTGTCTAGTGGAAAAATTCATTAACAAACAAATAACAACGATAATGTGAGCGGAATCAACGACTTTTAGGAGAGAGAAAGTCGAAAAAAAGATTTTTTTGCTTACTATATAGCATTTTTTTAAACCCCATTTGCAACAAACATTTTCGACAAAAAATACTTTAAAAACTAGCTAAGTGACCTAAAAGACAAGGATAGTACGGTCAAAATATCCGGAATTTATGATAGAAGTTGTAAAGATTGTGATCTTAAATACGTCGGACCTACTGCATTATTTATTGTCAATAAGAGATTGTCACTCTAGACATATCCAAAGCATTCGACCAGGTCTGGCACGCAGCGCTGCTTAATAAACTAATCTTCCGGCCTATGGCCTACCACCAAAACTCTGTACCTGGACAGCAAATTTCCTCCCAAACCGGAGCATTTCTGTTGTCGTAGAGGGCCATTCCTCTAAACTGTATCCAATTAATGCAGGAGTTCCTCAAGGTTCAGCTTTAGCCCCTACTTTGTTTCTTCTCCACATCAATGACCTCCTCTCTAGCACATCCAATCCAGTTCACAGTTACGCGGACGACAGCACCCTCCACTCAAATATACAATATTTTAAGCCTGTCTCTTTAGCCCAATTAGATGAGGATCACAGACTCATGGAGGGTTCTGTCTCCGTGGATCCCCAAAAAATATTAGACTGGGGAAGTAGAAATTTTGTACAATTCAACCCCACCAAATTTCAGTCTTGCTTTCTATCTCATACGAGATACACCAGCCCTAGACCCATCACAATGAACAACCAAGTTATTCAAAGTAATGAGTTCTTTTCACTTGTTGGCATTTCTGTGGATCGAAATCTCAATTGGCACCATCATGTCACATCAATTGCAGAAGCGGTTGCTAAGAAATTAGGTTTCCTCTTCCGGCTCCCAAATACTCTTCACCAGCTAATCTCTATACCTTATATACTTCACAAATAAGGCCAAACCTCGAATACTGCTCCCACATCTGGGTTGCCGCTACACTCGATATCCTGTACTCCATTCAGAAGGGAGCTATACGTCTCATCGGTGACCCTACCCTCACCCAAAGGCTGCCATCCCTTGCCCACCGACGTGCCGTTGGTGACCTTTCTCCCTTTTATAGATATCTGCACGGGCACTGCTCAAACCAGCTTTCTTCCATAGTTCCTCCACCGGCTGACCACAACAGATCTACCAGGAAAACAGAGCGAATGCACCCTTTTATTGTCCAGGTCACCAGACATAGAACATCTTGTTATGCCCACTCTTTTGTTCCGAGGACTTATAAGTTGTGGAATTCCTTGCCGACACATGTTTTTTCCTTCTCCGAACGTCCAAACCTTTAAGTCCAGAATTAACAAGTTGCCTCTTTCCTCCTTGTCGACATCCACGGTACGATAGTATTTAGGCTGTGAGCCCTCGTGGTGTGTTGTTGAAATATATTTTAAAAAATGAAGCGGGTTGATTTGTGGATAATTTAAAGAAAAAAAGTTTATATAAACATAGATCCGTTTTCGCTTTATTTTGCACAAGGTGTTGAAATTATGTTTTGTTTTGTTCTTATAAGTTGGAAAATAGATCAGATATTTTTATGCAACATGGTGGGTGTAAATTAGGGCTATTATTAGACACATATTTAATGAGGAAAACGAATTTTACAATTTAACCAATCGCATCCTCATTATGACCTTGAATATTTTTTAAGAAAAATATAAGCCGCTGGTTTTTTTTTAATAAACAAAAATTAATTTACAGATAGCGCTTCATTTTGTAATAAAAAATGGTCACTTGAGTTTTTTCGTATCTTGTGAATATTTCGCTGTAAAAAAATTATCTGTACTTCCTTGAACTAAAAGCCGGTCACCCCCTGTCACAAACCGTCGATTGCACTGCAACCAATTGATAAAATTGGTTTTGAACTGGTCGACCACCTATCATATTCTCCAGATTTAACACCGTCAGACTATTACTACATCATTCTGAGAAAAGCTTGAAAGGTGAACGATTTTCGACAAACAACGAAGTTATTGTGTCGCTAAGGAGTGATTTCATGACCAAAATTAAAAGTACTATAAGGATGATCCACCGCGTGCAAGAGATTTTTATTTCTGAACTGCCATGTTTTAAATAGAGCACAAATACAACTGCTTCACATCAAAATGCTTAACGTCCAGACATAACTCTCTGATGAATATAGACGACATTTTTCATACATTACTTTTAATATCTACTTTTGTACGACTTATCGCAGGTGAGTATCTGCGATTCCTCCCCATACCGCAATTCCATATCTAAGATGTGACTCCACAAGAGCACAGTAGATAATCCGTAAATAATCACGTGGCGTTTTTTAGTGTCCTCAATCTGTATAAGATACACCTCAACTTTTTCACAAGGTACTCTTTGTAATGATCCCATCTGAGGTGGCTATTACAACTCTAAGATTATTTACCGTCTCACAAGATGATATGCTATAAATGTTAGAATCCTGTATTATATCTACATATTCTTAGTCAAATTAGTTATTTCTGTAACACAAGAGATAAATGGACCACCAACAATAAGCCATTGTAACACCAAGTCGCCTTTCCGTGAACAGAATAGCCTAGTCAGCAGGAGGATAGAAGGCGCCTACAAATAAGCTGATGTGCAAACCTTGGACGACGCAGTAAACAGAAGACCGCACGTGGGAAATAGAGTCAGCGAAACCCAAAGTCACCTCGGGAAGAGAATAGTGCCACTCCCGGAGGAGTTATTATAAATAGACTGAACGCCGGAACGCCGGCATAGCGTCGTTCATTCTTGTTTCCAAGTTAAGCCAGGCACATCGTTTTTTTTTATACAGAAGGGGGAAATGCTCATGCAGACCCCATTCACGGTCCCGTTGGTGCTGTGGGATATCGAGGTACTGTGAGACTATACTCACTAAAACCCCCTCCCTGGGAGTACCGGACCTTAGTCCATGCCTCTGTCGGAAAGATTTACACACAATGACTTTTTGGGTATGAATGTTTTTGCCGCGGGGGGCGTTAGCGGGTAAGTATAAGCTTTGGACGCTTATGCTTATGTGTAAGTTGCTCGTCGTAATCGGTGGCACTACAGAGAAGAGCATTTGGGTGAGAAGCAACTTTTGCGAACTGAGTTGTGGATAGTTGAGTTATAAACTCAAGTATCGAAGGCATTTCCAGATCAGAGTGAATCTGACTGTTTCGGACAAACCATGGCGCTCCGGTAACCATTCTCAGAATTTTGTTCTGGGTGATTTGAAGGGTCTTGATGTGTGTTGCGGCCGCGGTGGCCCATGCAGGTGATGCATAGGTCAAGGCTAGTCGGATAATGACTTTGTACATGAGCAACTTATTGTTCATGGACAAATTGGAATTTCTATTTAGAAATGGGAACAGCTTCGAGATGAACATCGAGGCTTTTTTTCGGGGGTGATCGACATGGGGGCGCCATGTTAAGTGTTTTTCGAGGAAAACCCCGAGGTATTTGGCGGAATCTTGCCAGGGAATTAGACGGTTGTCTAATGAAAGATGTTCGTGAGGTGTGTGTCTCCTCTTGGAAAATAGGACAGCTGAACATTTATCGGGGTTTATGGCTAGAATGAATTTCCTATACCATGATTACAGCTCGACTACGGCAGTCTGAAGTTGTTCGGTTATTATCCTCGGCTGAGTGGAGCTGCTAAGGATGGTAGTGTCGTCTGCGTACAGTGCGTATGTCACGTTTAGGGGGGCTGTCGGAATGTCTGCGACAAATATATTGTACAGCAGAGGGGAGATATCAGAACCCTGCGGGAGACCAGCCGTGGCTGGGTACGTTCTAGATCTGGCCCCAGATGTTTCACCTGGTACTTCCTCTGTTGTAGGTATGACCTGATTAGCAGAATCAGAAGGAGAGGCCAATTAGATGATAGAAGTTTGTTTAGGAGTCCCGCTTGCCAAACCCTATCGAGGCTTGAGCAATGTCAAGAAATATTGCACCAGTTGAGGCACATCGTGTGCTAACCTTTTTCATATCACACTTATGTTGATATTTATAATTGTATCTAATTTTATATTATTAATGTATTATATAGTCATTTTGTAAAGAAGTGAATAAATTGTTTTTAAAAATTCAAACGTCTTAACCGTAAAGTTAAGTCGAGAATGGAATAAATTTTGGTTTAGTATAATTTATAGTGAGTAGTCTGCTGTTAAAAAAATTTACAACGATCTTCACATCGTCTTTTTTTCCTAGAAAAAATTCACTAATGGGAAGATCCCGACTTTTGAATTTTGAAAAACTTTTTGCAAATGAGCACGAACTAGGAGCCCTAGAACCCATATCCGGGGTCAGTTTCAATTTTTATATGTATATATATATATATATATATATATATATATATATATATATATATATATATATATATATATATATATATATATATATATATATATATATATATATATATATATGTATCACACCGATAACTCAAAAAATAATGGGCCGATTTTGATAAAATTTGGCATGTACCTTCATTTTGTAAATGGCTTAGATAAATTCGTTAGTCAGGAAAATCGGACGAGATTTTTCGGGAAATTTTTGAGTTTTCATTCGAAAAAAACTTTTATCTCAAAAACTAACAAAGATATGTTTACCAAATTTGGTAGGTAGGTTTACCATATAAAAAGTAAACTACACATGAATATTTAGATTTCTATGTTACAAGAAAAAAAGTTATAATAAAATATTTTGTGCCAGATCATTTCTATGAAAATTCACTACCATAACGCACTTGCTGCGTTCAGGCTTTTTGTGTTGTGCCAATTAGTGTCACTATAAAATACAGCAGTATCATCTGCGAAGCCCACACCTTTTCCCATGATCTAAACCCTAAATAAATCAGTGACACAAACATGGACCCAGCACCGCACCCTGTAGTGCTCCACAGAGAAATGGCCGGGGCCCGCACAGGCCCTACTCTAACAGACTGCTGTCTGTTGGAGAGGTAATCTTTTATCAGATTGTACAGGGTTCCTCTGAAACCTATGTCACTCAATAGTGATAGTAGCTTGTCATATTTTACCGCGTAGAAGGTTTTAGCCAGGTCAAAAAATACACACAAAGTACTTTTCAATAGCTCCTCGTATTGCAGAGAAAAAAAAACAAGCACTTATTGTGAAACCAGAGATGATATCTCTGCATCTGTGTTTAGTATGGAACGGTTTCATCAAGTAAGAGCAACAACGATTAATGAATTGACTAGTAATTCGTTACTTCATTTTTGTTACACCCTGTATAATTACAGGTCGCTTACCTCAAATTACCGCTTTTACATTCCATTGTAGAACTAAATAATTGTAACAGAAGAACGGAACTTTTAATATTTAAACTACAAAGTGTAAAGTTAATAAAACTATTAACCTATGTGTTAATGTAGCTGTGTAGGCAATAAATATCTGACCAAGCTCGTAGTTACCGCCTAGTAAGTTCATCAGATATCTAGGTCAACCCATAAAACAAACATGGGTGTGACACTCCAATATACGCTGTTAAAATTTTAGATATCCATTAACCTTATTGTTTTTTTTTGTTGTGTAAGTGCGCATTTGCGATGCTCTAATTAGACGTTAAATGAAAAAACTAACAATTAAAGAAAAATAGTCTGGACGCAGCAAGTGCGTTTGAGTAGCGAACTTTCATAAAAATCTTTCATATCCTAATAACTCAATCTTCTATTGAGCTAGAGTATTCAGTTTTGATACATATGAAGGTCTCTATAAAAGCACAATAATAATAATATTAATAATAATAATAATAATAATAATAATAATAATAATAATAATAATAATAATAATAATAATAATAATAATAATAAGAGGTCTTTATTAGGGCGAAGTTAATTTTACAATTTTCTTCCACTTAACCCTTAAAAGATAACTTAAAATGTAGGAATTACAAAATAAACAAATCATAAATGCCTTAGTATCCAAAACAATATAACAACAAAACATTGACAATTTTGCGCCTTAAATTTAGCTGAAAGAAAGGAATTCCTAAATATGAATATGATTATAACTACACTACGCAAACTGACTATTTAAAAAAAATCTGTAACATATCTCCGAAACCCTGGCAGAGAACATAAAGTATGTTTAAAAGGTATTTTATTATACAGATGTGGCGCAACATAGGAGAAAGACCCCCGATATTGGCTCGTATAATATTTAGGTATGGCAAACAAGTGATCGAGTCTTGTATTGAGCGAATGTATTTGTCTCCGAAAACAGAGCTTCTGATGTAGGTAATCAGGCCCCGCCCCGAGGACAATCTTGTGAGTCAAGCAAAGAAGATGTACTTTCCAGCGATTCTTCATATTCAGCCAATCTAGTTCTTTTAACTTATAGGAAACACGATATGTTCTTTTTAGATTAAAGATGAACCGTAAACATGACTTCTGAACCTTTTCTATTCTTTGCCGATCCCAACTGTCAAGGGCAGGTCCATACACTACATCAACATGGTTAAAGCGCGAGAGAATCATCGAGTTTACCAAGAGAGCTTTTACTTTCACTAGAAGGCAATTTCGGTGGCTATAAAAAGATTTCAATAGGCCAAAGCTAGCTCTACGAAGATTAGTGACGTGATCAGAAAATTTTAAATTGTTATCTATTATGAGACCAAGATTCCTTGCAGATTGTTTTGCTTCCAAGCGACTCCCATCTATCAAAATATCAATATTTTGAGAACAAACCCTATTCCTACTGACTTTCCTGCCAAAATAAAGTACGCAACACTTATTGACATTTATCGCAAGATCATGCTTCTTTGCTGTCCTGACTAACCTATCAAGGTCTGCATTTAAACTTGTTATAGCGTCTAAGGCATTTTCGACAGGAAAGGATTTGTAAAGCTGGGTATCATCGGCATAGAAGTGTATTTTACTCGAGATAATTTGTTCTTGAAAATCAAACGTATAAATATTGAATAAAAGGGGGCCCAAGATAGAGCCCTGTGGAACCCCCTTTAATAAACTCAAAGAATCCGATACATCCGACCCGCAGACAACCCTCTGTGTTCTATCTGAAAACTAACTTTCTATAAACTGAACGGCGTCATGATTGAAACCAATATATTGTAACTTCGAGCACAATAGTTCATGACTGATCGTATCAAAAGCTTTACTGTAGTCTAGCAATACCAAAGCTGTAACTTGATTTCTATCGTTAGCTGTGAAGATGTCATCATTAATATTTGCTAATGCTGTTGTGGTGGACCTGCCCCTAACAAATCCGGACTGTACATTTGGCAAGATGTTGTTGTCCCCAAGGTAAGCAGTTATCTGCTCGGACGTCACTTTCTCCAATAACTTTGAAAGAACTGGGAAAATGCTTATAGGTCTTAAATGATTAAACTCAGTTGGATTATTTCCTTTTGGAAACATGAAAACCTTTGCAACTTTCCAAACTTTGGGAAAGCACTTCGTCTCAATACAAAAGTTTACAAGATAAAGCAGCTGAGGGAGAATTTCCGGGAGACATAGGTGAATCATGTCGACACTCACACCATCAAAGCCTTTAGCTTTTGTTTTTATTGAGGCTATATGCCTCATAATATCTGTCTCATTGACAAGTTTAAAATGGAAGTTATTTGCATTTTTGTAAATATTACTATTGTAATATGTTTTTAATTCGCTAATATCAGCCTTACTACTGTTAATAGACGTGAGGTATTGATTTATTTTGTTTGCGTCACTCAAATGTGATGGTAACATATTGTCTTTTTTTGTAATAATGCCAAATCTATTAGCCAAAGACCAGGCCGTCCTATTATTTTTACTTGCAGACAGCATACGCTCCGCAAATGCAAGTTTTTCTTTTTTTATGGCATTTGTAGTTCGGTTTCTAATTAGTTTATAATTTTGCCAATCAATGGGATCGCGACTATCTTTGAACCTATTATAAGCTTTATCACGCTGTTTCATAATATTACTGATATTATCCGTTAGCCATGGAGCCGGCTTTTTCGTTATTCGTACCGTAACGATAGGGGCATGCGTATCGAAAAGTAATATAATAATAATAATAATAATAATAATAATAATAATAATAATAATAATAATAATAATAATAATAATAATAATAATAATAATAATAATAATAATAATAATAATAACAATAAGGCGAAAAAATCTCTTTGCTGCCTATATGGATTACAAAAAGGCATTTGATTCAATTCCACACGAATGGCTTATGAGAGTGCTGAAGATCTATAAGATAGATAGTTATATCCTGAGGTTCCTTGAACACACAATGTCTAACTGGAGAACAAGAATTCAGTTACAGGTACAAACGGGTGATAACATGGTAACCAGCTGTAACGGTTGCGTTTCGTTGCTGCTTTAATTATTCAAAATAAACCTGTAAGAGGCTTAATTAAGAGCCGACAATCCAATATCTGTAAGGCAATTCATGTTTTAATTTCATAATTATTTTCATGAAAAGTCGCTAAATCTTCAAGTACCGTAAACCCCTTTACTGCATTTCTAATTTGTACGTTAAAATTCAATATATGTTTGCCATGGGAAACGACCTTGCATTATTACTGAACAAATATTTCCAGGAACGAAATAAGCTTTGAAAATATACGATAGGAATATTCGAGAACAAAATATTGTTTATCTGGAATTTTCCGTAATCGGTGATGTCACCCAACGACCGTTTGAAAACGTTGCACAGAATTCGCGGTAAAACCTTCAACTGTGGACACGGGAGGTGAGACGTCAGGAAAGCGGGGCGAGAGCTGAACGGCACAGCATGTCACCTCGAGGTAGTGATGGGAAAAACAGTTATTTTCTGTTAACAGTTGAAGCCGTTAACGTTATTTAATAATAACCGTTGAAAATAACGGCTTCAGTTATTTTAACTGGATAGTCGATCGATAGTATCCTACATTCCCAAAGCTGTGAGCGAGAGCGAGCACACTAGTATAAATGCATTGTATTTTTACCCCGTTATTTCACGTAGTGTATAAATCTCAAATTTTGTCGATATGAAAAGGAAACAAAGGGTTAAGAAATTATAATAGGCGTGTCGTAAATCTTTTGCCACTCTGAAGTGAAACTTTTAGAAATCAGAAAGGAGTCTTCTATAAGAATTTACTTAGATGTTTTAGGAATTATAAACTAGTCATTTCTCACAAATTTATTTTATCCGGGTCTTTACGTAAATGTCAATGCCACAGCAAGAATCAATAAATATCATTATTTATCACGCCTTGGGACGTTAGACGTTAGAACTTTTATTGCTACACAGGGAGTGATTCTAAGAACTCCATAACATAACGCAGCTAATAAAATTTCGGTAAAGAAACAGTATAAAAAATTGAGTTTGAATTTTAAAAAAAATTGGAAGATATATAGTATTAATTGTTTATTTACTTATTTTAATATTCGTTGTTTTAAAATTAGTTTCAAAAATTTCAAAGGGCTGTAACTTGGAGGAGAAGGGGTTTCAAGAAAAACTTAATAAAAAGACACCCCTTATTTTTCGCCAAAGAATCACCATGTAAAATTTTTCGCATCAATTTGGAAACACTCTGTATATATATATATATATATATATATATATATATATATATATATATATATATATATATATATATATATATATATATATATATATATATATATATTCATTTAATTTTTTATATTGAAATGTATGTAGATATTAAAAAATGTTGTATCATTATATTTTTTTAATCAATTTGATAACTATTATCAGACAAACGAAAATGACGTGTTAACTGTTTTCTTAGGTAATGTATATAAATTTAAATAAATAAGTACTTTAATTTCACGTGAAATAACCCTATTTTGCGTTGTCTATAGTGAAAGTAATAACACGCTTTTACAGAAATTCATCTTTTCACCCAATATTTTTTATTATTAAATATTTGGCTTTACATACTAGTGGGAAACTCAACTGTTTCAAAAATAACAGCTCCTCAGTTTAACAGAATAACTCTGTGTAGTAGTGTCCATATAGAACCGGTTAAAGTTAAAATTAAAATTAAACCGTTTTATTGTACCGAAGATCCTACGTTCCTAAAGCTGTTAGCGAGAGCGAGCACACAGTATAAATAACTTGTTTAGCATTCCCAATCTCAAGGCTATTCATCCCGTTAAATAGTTAAATAAACAGTTGCAGATGAAAACCGATGTTTATTCATCGAAGCCGAACTAGTTGCAGTAGAACTGAAACAGACACGACTCCGAAATCTAGTTTAGTGTAAAAAGCGTTATTTTTTAAGCTGCTATTTTTATAAATCCATAACTGGTGGTTACCGTTACGGCTCGGTAACCGTTTAAAAATAGCTGACAGTTAAATAACGACCCATCACTACCTCGAGGACTCCCTGCTGAGCGTTCATAGAGTGAACACCCGTTAGTTTCGGTGGCTATTAAATTATCTTAAAACGGGGTTGTAATGTTCTTTCTGTTATCTGTACTACTTAATAATTATTGTCAGTGATTGTTCGGAGTAATTCAAGTGATTTTCGAGTTTAATTAAACATCGTATTCAGCAATAAAACGCGAGCTAACTCGTGGCTCTTTGTTCCGAACTGTTGATTTCCTGTCGTAATCAGAAAGAATTCCTGGTTATTATCGAACCTTAAGTCAATTGGTAGTGAATTTTACTTAAGCAAATTCACATTTTAATTGCGATTCGCAAAGTTTCCACCAAGCGAATTCAGAACATCGACATAGGTGTCAACTGGTCTTGTAGTATTGGAGCAATAACATCCACCGGCCCAATAATCTCTGATGAGAAGTCCCAGTCGTTTTCCCCAGTTTTTCCTCTCTTATTGGAGTCTGGAATCTGTGTCAGGCACTCATGATTGATCCCACCTGGAAAGCACCTTCCGAGGATCATCAGGTAACCTAATAACGGAAGACTTGTGAGTCAAAACAAATATTTTCTCTGACTCAGCAGAATTTTCATGCCGAAATCTAACATCTGAAGTTTTAATAACTTAAACTTTTAAAATCACGTAATCAAGTTTGAGCTTAAAAACAATGTCAGGGAGGTGCTGTCAGCATAACTATATATTTCCTGTTTAATCTCTAAGATTTTGTCAATTTTTGTAAATTTAAACACAGTTTTTATTTTTTAAATTGTAATTAGCAAATATTGTCTGTAAAATATCTAACCTATACATTCTCTTTAACATCTCATTTTTCATGGTTAATGTAGAAATTTCACGTAGAATTATTCTTTTTTTTGAGCCTCACTCAAAGAACTGGCCAGTTAATTCACTAGAAAACCTAGCAATTGATTGACAAACGTCAGTAAGTAATTTACCTAATCATTTGTGTTTGTTTTTGAGCGATACCCTAAGTAATTAACAGTAGCATTTTAGTAATATGCAACTACCCAGGCTTCAGGGGCCACTGCAAAATTCAGGAGATCGTGAAGGAGCCCATGCTTGAAATGAGGTCAGACTTCGCGAGCCCGCGAATGTGCAGGGAAAACAACTTTACAGTGGAAATCCCTGATCGCGAGGCATGGCGGGAGGAGACGCCGGGCATACCACGGGACGCGCTCGTCTGGTTCACGGACGGATCTGGCGGGGAGCGTGGGACGGGGGCAGGTGTTTACTCGGAAGGACCGAGGGTAAGTCATAGTATTTCCCTCGGAGCCCATGCAACGGTGTTTCAGGCCGAGATGTACGCCATCCTGCACTGTGTGCGGGAGAACAAGAGGAGGAGCTACACCAACAAGCGGATCCTCATAGCCACAGACAGCCAGGCAGCCCTTAAGGCACTAAGTAGCCCACGGGTAAATTCCTGGCTGGTGAGTGAGTGCCGAGACGAGACGAGCGACCTGGCTGGGCAGAATGAGGTGACCCTCATCTGGGTGCCGGGTCACTCGGGGGTCAAAGGCAATGAAGAAGCTGACAGTCTCGCGAAGAGAGGGTCAGCAGAACCATTTATGGGACCAGAACCGGCTCTGGGCGTGTCAAAGAGCACTGCCAGGGGAGCCATTAAGTCCTGGGTCAGAAACCAACACAAGTTGTACTGGGCGGACTGTCCAGGGCTCAGACATGGGAAGTCAATAATTGACGGACCCAGTTAAAAGAGAGCTGTGGAGCTGCTAAACCTTAACAGAGGACAGCTCAAAAACACAACAGGTCTCTTGACGGGACACATGACCGTCAAGAAACACCTGCATAAAATGGGGCGGTTCGAAAGGGACCTCGCATGCAGACTCTGCGGCGAGGGGGAGGAATCAGCCCAGCACATCTTGTGTGAGTGTATAGCTCTGGACCGGAAAAGACAACTGATCTACGGTCACTCTAGACCGGAGACAGAGCAATATAAAACTTCACCCTACCAATCGCTGTGCAGACTAGTTCAAGGCACAGTGATCTTGGAATGGGTGGAGTAAGACTAAGGGTATGCACAATCAACCAAGGGTTGCGGTGCTATCGGGGCGGCAAGGCCGCGGACGAGCCCTGAGGGAAAAAAAATATGCAACTATCTTTATCTTATTGTTTTGGCATATGTATGTAAATTAATAATTTCTTGTTCTTGAAATTCTTGCTGTTTATTTGATTTATATTTGTGTGCAATCAATGTTTATTTGAGATTTATCAATTATTTTGTTTTATTTTGTTTGCTATTCCAAATTTAATTTATATGAATAAATTTATATATTTTGTTATATTAATATATCTGTTTAATTGAAGAGAAATTTCTCCCTAATATCTCCTTTCTTTTGACATGGGCGCAAACAATTATTTCTTACTAACTATTATCTAGATATCTAAATTTCTATGTAACCTGGGACTAGTCCCAGAATCCTATATTTGTGGGCTAAATATAGGATTCTGGGCAGTGCGAAGCAAACTAAGGTTGAGAACGTGAGTATCAAACTATATCCAGATCTGTCAACCTCCTAAAAAGTGCTGCTAATCTTAATAAATTTAATAATCTGATAGATAGCTACTCTAGGGTAGGGTGTTATAGGCAATTGTGACCTCACCATTGAGCAGATCTATATCCACCTGAGGTCAATCACTATATACCACGGTTCTTGTACTTAAAGCTTTTCTTTGAAGGAGGTAACACAGCACGAAAGCAATTAGACGAGGTATATTTTAAGGCAACTCTCTAAGCCCATTGTGGATCTGCCTCGCAGTGAGTTCACTATGAAACCGCCTGAACTCTACCAGATATGGCTTCGGTATAAAAAGCAATGGCACGGAGTAAATGAGGCTAAATCATCTGCTATCTAAAGATGATCTTAAGCTGATGGCCTTCATAAAGAACCATCTGGAACAACTCCTTAAAATTGTGGAAGGGTTTTCCAGAGATATTGACATGCAGTTTGGGCTTGACAAATGTCACACCTTCTGTGTAGTCAGAGGGCACATACGATCAAATGTATATGAAATGCAGAATGGCCATCAAATTGCCTCAATGGATGTAGAAGTGTGTTATAAATACCTGGGAATACAGCAAGCGAGAAAAATAAACCAGTCAGTAATGAAGAACGATCTGAAACGATGAGTTTACAGAACGAGTAAACAGGGGCGTGCGATGACATTTTAAATAAGGGAAGCAATTCTCAGCAACTTACCTATTTGTAGTGTAACTCAATTCTTCTGTCGTTTTTGGCAAATTCGTCAATAATGTCGTCATAAAACTGTGAATTCTGGGACATTTCCTGGACGAGGTTATTTTCAACTGACAAAATTGAAATTTGAGAAAGTCTTTCCTGTCCTGTTGAATTCCTAACAAAACTCTTGATACGTTTAAATGTAGAAAAATTTCCTTCTACAGATGCACTAGTAGCTGGAATTGTTAACACTAATTCACATCATTTGAACACTTCAGAATATGCATTTTCCAATTTTGATTGTTTTAAGAAAGTTAAAAGTTCACTCGCGTTAGTTTTTGTGTCAATAACATCGGTTTCATAAATGATTCTAAGTTCTGATCGTAATAAGGCTTTGTCAAAGTAATGTCCATACTGGTGGAATAATGATTTGAATGAATCTTCTGGGAAAGGTATCCCTTTAAATCCTTCAAAATTACACAATTCAAGAAATTTCAGGTCACTGAGATGATCAAATCTGCAGTTAATTTGCTGCTGAATTTGATCTATGATTTCGTAGAAAAGGCGGCGATGAGAAGTTTGAAGGTCTCCCACATTATCAGTGCGCAGACGCTTTATTCGTGGCTCCACTTCTCCTAATTCAATTGTTTTTTCCCAGAACTTATTAAATTCATTCCTTTTTTGAATTATAATGGATTTAAATTCACTAATTTTTTTCAAGCAAAAACCAATCTCATTTGTTTTACATTACAATATGTTAAATACATTATCTGAAAACGGAAATATTCCCGAAAATATATTAAATAAAAAATTAAAATTAAAGTCTCCTTTCAAACCATCCAAAAATCCTCTAGAACTATTTATTGTTTCTGCGTCCCAATTTTTGCTATTTTCCATAATATTTTCAAAAAGTTCAATTAACGATTCACGGTGTTCAAATACAGTTAACACAAGCCTGTCATTGTAGTTCCATCGGGTTGCAGCTAGTTTGAGTAAACGTTTTTTAACAATTGAGTCTAAGGCTTGTGTGCGCTTCGTAGATTTGAAAAAAAAGCAGCCATTCCACTTAGGGTAGCAAAAAACACTTTACATTCTTTAATATGATTTATAGATTGGGATAAAATTAAATTTAATTTATGAGCACAACAGTGTACAAATAAAGCACTGGAGAACGTTTCCCGCACATTAGCTTGAAGACCTCCTAAATGTCCGGCTATAACAGCAGCCCCATCATAGCTTTGGGCAATTAATGTATTATCAGCCTCCTCAATATCTTTCATAATATTAAGCACAATTTTATATAGAGCGTTTGCGGTACGATCTTCTGTCACATTTTTAAAGCCTAAAAATCCTTCTTGTACACTCCCATCCATTTTTACGTAGCGTATTATTACAGATAGTTGACTTAAATTAGTTACATCGATTGTTTCATCTAGAACAATAGCAATGAAACGAGTCTGTTTAATTTTATATTTAATTCTGTTCAAAATAATAGTGGCAGCGGCCGAAATTAAGTCATTCTGAATGCGATTTGATGTCCCGCGAAAATCGTTAGACTGTTCCAAGTGATTTTTTAAATAAATGTCGTACTTGGCTATTAATGAAACTAGGTCTTGAAAGTTTCCTCTATTTGCAGATGTAGTTGTTTCGTCATGACCTCTGAAGCCCAATTCATGCTGACCAAGAAAACACACAACATCAATAAGTCTTTTTAATATGTTTCTGTTTTTATCAACCAATTCATTGTGTTGGCGGACTAATTTCTATCTGCTTGTCAACGGCGTGTTCAATTCGCGTTTTTCCAAAGACACTTAATTTTAAAATGCTTTGTAAATGTGCTTTAGACATAACATGTCTTTTTACTACTTTATGTAGATTATTCAAGTCGGAAAACCCACTTTAATTCCACACCTCCTTTTCAGTCACAAATAGAGTTTCGGCCTACCTTTATTAATAATAGCAAGTTTTTCAGCAAACTGTAAAGCTGAAAATCCTTTGGTCATCAAAAAACACACAACACAATCACAGCTATTATTACCACTTGTTTGTAAAGTTTGTAAATCACCACCCCCACAGTCGCCGCTGTTAAAAGCTGATGTACTTGTAGCCATATTAATACTCATAAAATGACAATGTATTTAACTTAGTCGACTGCTTATATTTACGAAATATTGCGAGACATTCTCTTTGTATGTGTAGCGCGGGTCTTCCCGTTAAAATACGTTCTAAAAATACACGTACACACGTCGAGCGAGCGAGCGTTTCTCCTCAAGTGGTCGGCTGACTACATGTATTTAACTGAAGTCATTGCATATTGCATCCACCCGTAGTATCAGATTTATGCTGGTCGTTGGCGGAGCATTTACTGCGACGACGTCCTTGCTAAGAGCGCATATACAAACAAGTACAGTATGATGCATAATAAATAATTATGTGTGTGAGCTTGCAAATTAAAAACTTTAATAATTAAATTAGTTTCAGAATTTGAAATTTAATATTTAAAATACAAAATGGATTTTAAATAATGTGGTTTAAAAAATATAAATTATTTTTTAGTAGGTATGTAGTCGTTATTTTAAGGGAAGCAATGCTTCCCTTGCTTCCATGGACCGCACGCCACTACGAGTAAAGCAGGTGGTGCAAGCAAATCGCAACTGCAGGAACTTGACTAAGGCTCTTAATACATATGGATTTTATGCACTTAGCTATTCATTTAGGATTGTAAACTGGAGCAAATCGGACATAGAAAATCTACAACTGAAGGGGCAAACGCTCCTAACAAAATCCAAAAGCATCACTCACACTGCAATCTTGGATGCAGAATGTCTGAAGAGCCGCATATCACAAGAGGTAAATGAAATGCCACTAATTTATTTACAGGATTCGATTAGACAGTTTATTAAAAGACTGCAGTTTTGTCGAATCGTGAACGGCCGGCCTTTTCAACATTTACTCTAGAGTGTTTTTAGTTTAGTTGTGTCTGTTGTGATTTGTGATTACTCTCGAAGGACCTTGTGATTTGTAATTACTCGATGAACTGTTGTATTTTAAATAATGAACACGTCAAGAATAAACTTAACTTATTTATTCTACATACAAATTTACAGAAATGCTGCACTATTACAGAGGGTGTACTAAACTTAAACTGAACTGATCGTTATGATCGCAAGAATAATAATATCAATAATGTTATAAATTCTTCACCAGCATACCTTTTATCCTGGTAAGTGGTGGTGCGCAGGTACCTAAAGCAGGTATACACCCTTCACACAATATTCAGAAGGAATTCCAGGTAGCTACTTTCCAAGTCAATATAATACAGGGGGTGATTGAAAAAACATGAAACTTTGCTTAATATGAAAATCCAACAGTGTCACTTTACTTAAAATGTAGACTTATTGTTGTTTTAAATATTGACATTTTCATAAATACACAATGATTTTGGCAGTTTAGTTGTTTCCATACTTACTACATACCTTGACTTTAAATGTCGATAACTCGGTAACGAGTGAAAAAACAATTATAATCAGCTTCCTTTTTCTGAACCATTCTGTATATTTCAAAACACTACAAAATAATTCTCCTAACAAAACCCTATAACTTTTCTATCAAACTTTTTATTAAGAAAATTCACTAATACAGAGGTATCGATGGTGAGACTTTAGGAAAATTTCTTCAAATGAACCCATTTCCAAGGCCAGTTAAAAGTTTATATATATATATATATATATATATATATATATATATATATATATATATATATATATATATATATATATATATATATATATATATAGGGTGGCGCATTGAAAACGAAACAGACCGATTTACGTCCAGAGAATTTTTTTTAAGAAACGCTGAAACACGTCAATTTTAATATTGACGGGGACATGTTTTGACATAAAACTCAACTTTGTCACATCAACCCCTTAAGGGTGGTGATAACAACCCTTATATTTTAAATAGGGAACATGGGTCGAGTGTTACATCATTTGAAAGATCTTTCTTTTCTGAATTCAGCACACTAATTTTTTTGGAAGTTTTATCAATTTGTTTAAAAATTATTCACAGTTGAAGATGCAGAAACGCATTTCACTCATTCCGATAAGAAATGTGCTGATAGTCAATGTTTTGTTGGTTTGTAAACAAAAAATTGACTATCAGAACATTTCTTATCGGAATGAGAGAAATGCGGTTTATTATTTCAGTTTATCGGTCGGTTTGATACTTGATAGTACTACCGAAAATTAATTTCACAATGGTGTATTCTGTAGAAGAAACAGTTGAAATAATTACTCTTTTTTTCCAAAACGATGACTGTGTCAACCGTACCGCAAATTTGTTTAATGAACGACATCCGAACAGACATGTTAACAGTAAATTCATTTTGGAGTTAGTTGCAAAGATTCGACAAAGTGGTTCAATAGCCAACAAAAAACGGGATCCTGAACGTGAATTTCCGGTTAGACATGAGACTACTGAGATTGAAGTTTCAGGACAAATTGCTGCAGACCCAACTTTGAGCACGAGAAAATTGGCCATTGTTTCAAACATCAAAAGAAGAACTATTCAGCGAATATTGAAGCATCATAAATTTCACCCGTATAAAATTCATCTTGTACAACAACTGAATGAAGATGATTTTGATCGGCGGCTGGAGTTTTGTGAAGTTATGACTGCACGAATAGCTGATAACGGGAACTTTCTATTCAATATCTGTTTTTCAGATGAGTGTACGTTTTTATTAAACTCTACAGTCAATCGTCATAATTGTCGTTATTGGGCAGATAAT
The DNA here is from genome assembly GCA_964006375.1 of Tillus elongatus. Classification (NCBI taxonomy): domain Eukaryota; kingdom Metazoa; phylum Arthropoda; class Insecta; order Coleoptera; family Cleridae; genus Tillus; species Tillus elongatus. The sequence continues at coordinate 12,728,237 of OZ023268.1, read as the reverse complement.
AATCCAGGAAATCTTCACGAAGTCCACACTCAAACTCCACAGAAATTGAATGTCTGGACTGGCATTTTTGGAGACCGTTTAATCGGACCAATTTTTCTTGATGGCAATTTGAGTGGCGCAACGTATTTGGAGTTACTAGAAGATATCGTTTACCCTCTACTAATTGACATTGTTGAAAATGATGATCGCTATCAAGAAAATCAATTAGTGTTTCAACAAGATGGAGCTCCTCCGCATTTTTCACAATGTGTTAGGGAGTTTTTGAACAGAGAGTTTCCAGGATAATAGATTGGGCGTAGATGTGCTATTGAGTGGCCCCCTAAATCACCGGATTTAACTCATCTAGACTTATTTCTATGGGGCCATTTAAAGAGTAGAATTTACGCAACAGAACCGGAGTCTCTGGAAGAATTACGACGACGCATTGTTGAAGAATGCCGTCTAATAACTCCACAAATGCTCCAGAATATCATAGCTCGTTTTGAACAAAATTTGTACTTTTGTATGGAAGCTGGTGGTCAACAATTTGAACACTTACTTAACTGAATAAACATTTTTGAACGTTTTGTTGTGTTTTTTTGGTTTTTTCAACGAAAAATTAACTAATTAGTGCATTTCTTATCACAATGAATGAAATACGTTCTTGCAACTCCAACTATGAATAATTTATAAACGAGTTGATAAAACTCCAAAAAAATTAGTGTGCTAAATTCAGAAAAGAAAGAGCTTTGAAATGATGTAACACTCGACCTATGTTCCCTATTTAAAATATAAGGGTTGTTATCAAAGTTGAGTTTTATGTCAAAACATGACCCCCTCAATATTAAAACTGACGTGTTTCAGCGTTTCTTGAAAAAAAAATCTCTGGACGCACATCGTTCTGTTTCGTTTTCAATGTGCCACCCTGTATATATATATATATATATATATATATATATATATATATATATATATATATATATATATATATATATATATATATATGTGTGTGTATGTATGTATGTATCCAGCAACTCAAAAAGTAATGATGAAATTCGGCAAGAAGCTCTCTTTTATTAATAATTTGCATGAGTTCGTTAGCCAGCCCTATCGAACTAGTTTCTCAGAAAAAAAATCATTTAATGAAAATTTGCTACCATAATGCATTTGCTGCGTCCCGAAATTTTTTCATATGACGTCGAGTCATGGGACTAATGTGGTGTTGAACACATTATGCCAAGCGAGGTGTTAAATAGAGTAAACAGAAGTAAATGATAAACAACCACTGTGTTTTTATTTCAATGCAATTCGGTCCATATTGAAACACACTATACAAACTAAAGTCATTAACACCAGCTTGCTGGATTTCTACATGAGATTGAATGCAAATAAAAAACTCGGGACGCAGCAAGTGCGTTATGGTAGTGAATTTTTATTAAATGCTTCAAATTTAAATAACTCAATTTTCTATAAACTTAGAGAGTTTAATTTTAATACGTAGTAAGGTTTTTCCTAAGGCAAGATATCCACAAAATTTCATTAAAATAACTTTGTAAATTTCGGAGAAAAATTTTTTTTTCGAAAGAAAATTTAAAATTTGAATAACTCAATTTTCTCTAAACTTAGAAAGTTGAATTTTGGTACGTAGTAAGGTTGAGGCAACATATATAGTAAATTTCATTGAAACAGCTTTGTTACTTTCGGAGAAAAAAAATTTTTTCGAAAGTAAACTCAAAATTTTTCCGGAAAACCCCGTCTGATTTTTCTGGATAACGAACTCATCCAAGCCATTAATAAAAGACAGGCACTTGCCAAGTTTCATCGAAATCGGTTAATTATTTTTTGAGTTATCATATATATATATATATATATATATATATATATATATATATATATATATATATATATATATATATATATATATATATATATATATATATATATATATATATATAAACATATAAAAATTAAACCTATTTACAAATGAACTTTAATAAGATATTATGCTGTGACAATACCTCTCTCAAGCACCCTAAAATATAATCAAAATGTGCACAGTTATATATGTTTTATTTCTTTTTCCCTTGTCTTAATACACTACATATTTTATGACAATCGATTTAATTTACTTATTTGATTTCATAAATAGTCGGCTAGTAGTGACTTGGAATGAAGTAGACACCACATCTTCAAACATATTAAGAGAATATGAGTAAATCAATAGCAACTGGGAATGAATTCGGTCAGTCGCCCAGCCACGTGGTTAAAAAACATTGTTTGTATGAGTGGTTACAACTCTAGCTCTAAATAAAAGGACTGTAACAGCGGCAGAAGCAGAAGTCAATGGAAGGTGTGTGTATTCGGAAAGAAACTATTGACTATTAATAACAACAATTGACTAAAAACGCTGCGAGTTGTAAGGCAAAAATAATTATACTACAGAGGTGATAAATGATAATACATTACAATAGGGTTATATATAATCGTAAATGCTTCCAATGATTAACAATCAGTGAATTCAGTATTATTGACATTTCTCGGAAACTTACAAATGAATTTCATGAGTCAATAAGAAAAGCATTGACTAACCAACAGCAACCACATACTTATGATTTAAACATAAATGTTTCAACTTTGAATAGCTCAATTTTCTGTAACCCTAGAAAGCAGAATTTTGGCACATAGTTAGGTATTTCCCAAAGCAATATGTAGACCAAATTTTATCGAAATTTTCGGAAAAAAAAATTGTTTTTGAAAGAAAACTCAAAATTTTCCCGGAAAACCCCCTCCGATTTTCCTGGCCAACGAACTCATCCAAGCCATTAATAAAAGAAAGGCACTTGCCGAGTTTAATCTAAATCGGTTAATTATTTTTTGAGTTATCAGACGGATACACACACATATATATATATATATATATATATATATATATATATATATATATATATATATATATATATATATATATATATATATATATATATATATATATATATATATATATATATATATATATAAACATATAAAAATTCAAACTGACCCCGGATATGGGTTCTAGGGGTCCTAATTCGCGCTCATTTGAAAGAATTTTTGCAAAGTCTCACCATCGATACCTCTCTATTAGTGAATTTTTTTAATAAAAATTCATTAAAAAGGTGGTCTTGACATTCTTTAAAGCAAGTGAACGAAGTGACTCATTTGCTTGTTTATAGCGGTTAAATTGTCCACGAAGGTAGACAATAACATGAGAATGCATTGTTAATTACATGTACTCATATTCCGCACTCTTCATATTAAGTTAGTACTGAAGCTGAAGGATACCGTAAATAATCACAGAACGTGAGATACGTAGGTAAATAAATTATTGTTGTTCCTGTTTATTGTATGTCACTTAGATGGTCAGTGTGTTAGAAAAATGCACACAATCAAAACTTGACTGGTTGCAGGGTTTTAGAAAGTTTTCAAAACATGTCAATTTTATTTTAAAAAGAGCTGCCTGTTTATGTTATGATTTTTTGCGCTACGTTTTGAAGCTATCACATCATCTGTTTTTATTTTAAATAGGAACACCCAAAATTGCCAGCAGCAGTTGATCTTCACTATGTTCTGATTACACTCGACACCCCATATTAATGGCTTAAAGCTAATGGTCTACAGTCTACAAGATGCAGTTTAGAAAAAGATCTTACAATTTTAGCGAAATTTTTCGTAAAACGAATCATTCACTAATGAGGAGGTATGTGTTTATATACAGGTAGCGCATTGAAAACAAAACAGACCGATTTGCGTCCAGAATTATTTTCTTTAAGAAACGCGGAAACACGTCAATTTTAATATTGAGGGGGACATGTTTTGACATAAAACGCAACTTTGTCACATCAACTCCTTAAGGGTGGTGATAAAAACCCTTATATTTTAAATAGGGAACATGGATCGAGTGTTACATCATTTGAAAGCTCTTTCTTTTCTAAATTCAACACACAAATTTTTTTGGAAGTTTTATCAACTCGTTTACGAAATTATTCACAGTTGAAGATGCAAAAACGCATTTCACTTATTCCGATAAGTAATGTGCAGATAGTCAATGTTTTGTTGGGTTGTAAATAAAAAATTGACTATCAGAACATTTCTTATCGGAATGAGAGAAATGCGGTTTATTATTTCAGTTTATCGGTCGGTTTGATATTTGATAGTACTACCGAAAACTAATTTCACAATGATGTATTCTGTAGAAGAAAGAGTTGAAATAATTACTCTTTTTTTCAAAAACGTACCGTACCGCAAATTTGTTTAATGAGAGACATCCGAACAGACATGTTAACAGAAAATACATTTTTGAGTTAGTTGCAAAGTTTCGACAAAGTAGTTCAGTAGCCAACAAAAAACGGGATCCTGAACGTAAATTTCCGGTTAGAAATGAGACTACTGAGATTGAAGTTTTAGGACAAATTGCTGCAGACTCAACTTTGAGCACGAGAAAATTGACCACTGTTTCAAACATCAAAAGAGAACTATTCAGCGAATATTCATGCATCATAAATTTTACCCGTATAAAATTCATCTTATACAACAACTGAATGAAGATGATTTTGATCGGCGGCTGGAGTTTTGTGAAGTTATAACTGCACGAATAGCTGACAACGGGAACTTTCTGTTCAATATCTGTTTTTCAGACGAGTGTACGTTTTTATTAAACTCTACAGTCAATCGTCATAATTGTCGTTATTGGGCAGATAATAATCCAAAAAATTTTCACGTAGTCCACACTCAAACTCCACAGAAATTGAATGCCTGGACTGGCATTTTTGGAGACCGTCCAATCGGACCAATTTCTCTTAATAGCAATTTGAGTGACGCAACGTATTTGGAGTTACTAGAAGATATCGTTTACCCTCTACTTATTGACATTGTTGAAAATGATGATCGCTATCAAGAAAATCAATTAGTGTTTCAACAAGATGGAGCTCCTCCGCATTTTTCACAACGTGTTAGGGAGTTTTCGAACAAAGAGTTTCCAGAGCAATGGATTGGGCGTAGAGGTGCTATTGAGTGGCTCCCTAGATCACCGGATTTAACTCCTTTAGACTTCTTTCTATACGGCCATTTAAAGAGTGGGATTTTCGCAACAGAACCGGAGTCTCTGGAAGAATTACGACGACGCATTCTTGAAGAATGCCGTCTAATAACGCCACAAATGTTCCAGAATGTCATAGTTCGTTTTGAACAAAATATGTACTTTTGTGTGGAAGCTGGTGGTCAACAATTTGAACACTTACTTAACTGAATAAACATTTTTGAACGTTTGGTTTTGTTTTTTAGTTTTTTTAACGAAAAATTGACTAATTAGTGTATTTCTTATCACAACGAATGAAATACGTTCTTGCAACTCCAACTGTGAATAATTTTTAAACGAGTTGATAAAACTTCCAACAAAATTTGTGTGCTGAATTCAGAAAACAAAGAGCTTTCAAATGATGTAACACTCGATCCATGTTCCCTATTTAAAATATAAGGGTTTTTATCATCACCCTTAAGGGGTTTATGTGACAAAGTTGAGTTTTATGTCAAAACATGTGCCCCTCAATATTAAAATTGACGTGTTTCAGCGTTTCATAAAAAATTATATCTGGACGCAAATCGGTCTGTTTCGTTTTCAATGCGCCAGCCTGTATATATATATATATATATATATATATATATATATATATATATATATATATATATAACTCTTCTTGTAGACTAATGGCCATCGTTTCAAATGTTGCTGAAAAAACATCTACTTATATTCCAACTTGTATCTTATATCACGTGATTGCAAGTTTTGTTATTGTCTTCCAATCAGAAACCCCAAAAAACATCTGTCAACATGTGAAAATTAGAAGAGATCCGGTAAACTTGTTTTTGAGCAACAAATGATCAAACAGCATCCGAAATTTAAGGTGTTCCACTTCAATTGATGCGTAGTTTAGTTTTAAATTCGATTTCTTATTTTCTGTGTCAGTAATACCTGGAACCGGTTGGTATTTTTGTTATATCTGATTATTACGTCAAATCAATTGAATGATGGCTGCATAAACTTTTGCAGGGAATCATTATCTTCAAATAAAACGTCTCTCCAAAATATCACAACATTTAGGTATATATCACTGATTTATGAGGACGCAAGACAAGAGATTTAACTGTTTATTCGATGTAACCCGGGTTACCACTTTTCGGAGTTCGGTAGAGGGTTTTTAAATTCAAATTACTTTGGAACATGCGATGCATCTGTATATTCTAAAATAATCTCACCAAATTTATTGTCGATTTGACGACTATCCCGCAGTGCAGGGATTGTTTAAAGCATTAAGGCTGATCTGTTTGCACAGGCTGACTCATTAACTATACTGTACTATAATCTTCATTCGATTAAATTATACAGCGTATCTCAACAAAAATCTGTACACTTTAAAATGTCCGATTTCGTCCAAGTTCTAAAAAAGATTAATTTTATCTTGAAGGGGATCAATTTTTTCTTTGGGTTCGAAGTAATTTCTGCACCCCTTTAGCGCCCAGAGCTACCCCTTCAACAGATTTAAATAGCAAGAAAGGTCGAGTGACACATCGTTTTAAAGTTGCTTTTATTCTCTATGCAATCATATATGTTTTTCAACTTTGAGCTCACAAAACGCTTCTACACAATCCCAGTCAAGAAAACCGTCAAGCATTTAACGATGCAAGAAACCGCTATGTCCGAATTCTTTCTGAGGCAAAAAACTCGTTTAATAACCACATCGAAAACAAAGTCCTCTCAAGCTCCAACGGTAGCAAACCCTTCTGGACTCTTGCTAAATCTATTGGAAATAATTTCTGCAAGAGCACGTTCCAACCTCTTGTTTCAGGGGATGAAATTGTTTCTACCGCGCTGTGCAAGGCTGAACTTTTTGCACCATAGTTCGCCGGCAATTCTACTCTCAACCCACCTCCTATTGATCAACCACCAACAGTCCCCAATGTCGCGCATAAAATGAAAGATATCATTTTCAAAACTACAAAGGTACGAAAGATGCGCTCTTCTCTTAATACCAGGAAAGCCTCTGGCCTTGACGAGATCCCAGCAATTGTTCTCAAAAAATGCGCACCAGAACTTGCTCCTGCCGACCTCCTTTCCTTTGTCACCCATTCTTGGAGCAAGTCTATGGAACTACACGGTGACTCCCAGATTGTCGCTCTAGACATATCCAAAGCATTCGACCAGGTCTGGCACGCAGCGCTGCATAATAAACTTCTGGAATATGGCCTACCACCAAAACTCTGTACCTGAACAGCAAATTGCCTCTCCAACCGGAGCATTTCGGTCGTCGTGGATGGCCATTCCTCTAAACTGTGTCCAATTCCCTCAAGGTTCAGCTTTAGCCCCTACTTTGTTTCTTCTCCACATCAATGACCTCTTCTCTAGCACATTCAACCCAGTTCACAGTTACGCGGATGACAGCACCCTCCACTCAAATATACAATATTCTAAGCCTGTCTCTTTAGCCCAATTAGATGAGGATCGCAGACTCATGGAGGGTTATGTCTCTGTGGATCTCTAAAAAAATATTAGACTGGGGAAGTAGAAATCTTGTACAATTCAACTCCACCAAATCTCAGTCTTACTTTCTATCTCATAAGAGATACACCAGCCCTAGACCCATCACAATGAACAACCAAGTTATTTAAAGTAATGCCCCTTTTCACTTGTTGGCATTTCTGTGGATCGAAATCTCAATTGGCACCAACATGTCACATCAATTGCAGAACCGGCTGCTAAGAAATTAGGTTTCCTCTTCTGGGCTCGCAAATACTTTGCAGGTCACCAGACATAGAACATCTTGTTATGTCCGCTCTTTTGTCCCGAGGACTTCCAAGTTGTAGAATTCCTTGCCGGCACATGTTTTTCCTTCTCCTCCGAACCTCCAAACCTTCATGTCCAGAATTAACAAGTTGCCTCTTTCCTCCTTGTCGACACCCACGGTACGAGAGTATTTAGGCTGTGAGCGCTCGTGATGTGTTGTTGACATAAAAAATAATACAAAATATTGGTTTCTGGGAACCCTGCCTAGATTACGGTAAAAGGAAACAAAAGTAGTTATGAAAAAATAATTCAATTTAACAAATGTATTGCTCAAAGGGTCCACTCCCAACTTCCATACGATAGTACAATGGATTTTCAAAAGCTTGTCTAGCGTTTTTCAACATTTCTGGCGTGATCAAACGGCACTCTGCGACGATTCCTTCTCGAAGCAGTTGAAGAGATTATGTGAGGTGTAGCATACATCTTTGATTTTAAGCAGCCCCACGAAAAGAAATCCAAAGGGGTTAGTTCGGACTGGTCATTCGATGGGACCGCTCCAGCTTATCAATTTTCCGGGAAAATGAGCATATAAGAAACCGCGTACTCGTACATGATGACGGGCAGGCGCTCCATCCTGTTGAAAGAACAGTTCGTTTTCTTGGAGATTTACGTCTTTTTCCAGAGCTTATGCGATTAAAGGGTCAATAAGGTCTTCAAAGTCGCGATTTTAAACGTCAAAATTGGCAATATTTAGGCAAAGAACCGGAAACAAATACGGATTATGTAAAGATGTCGCAAGAAGAGTGTTCTGAATAATTATATCTTCACTAGTGTAGTTTTTTTTTTGTAAATTGGAAAGTCAGGCCAGTTTTTTTTCGGAAATTTTTAAATTTATGTTCGGGAAATGTTTGTACTTTTTCTAACAAAAAATATTTTGATGAAATATGTTACATTTTTTTCTACTATAAAGGTTATACTATCTACTAAATTTGATGTATCTTAAAAAACATATTTAACATTATAATATTTCTATGAAAATTCGCTACCATATTACACTTACAGAGGTACAGGGCTATGCGGACAACATTGTCATCATAGTCTGAGGAAAGGTCACACAGTCAGTGTGGGAGCGCATGCAGACTGCACTGAAAGTAGTGGAAGGGTGGACGGTTGGTCAAGTACTCGGGGTGAGCCCCGAGAAAGCAACCGTCATGCCGTTTACGAGGAGGAGGAAGTGCGACAGCCACAGAACTCTTACTCTATACGGTAGGAGCATTCCAATGGCCAGGGAGGTAAAATATCTTGGGGTCGTATTGAACTCTAAGCTAACCTGGAATGGTCACATTGGAAAAATACTGCGTAAGGCAGTCATGACCTTAGCCGTCACTAGGCGGCTATATGGAAAAACTTGGGTCTAAAACCTAGTATGGCCCACTGGCTGTACACAAGGGTGGTCAGACCATCGTTAACATACGCGGCACTGGTCTGGTGGCCTAAGGTGACACAATCCAGTGCCAAACAAAAACTAAACAAGATCCAAAGGATGGCTTGCCTAGGCATCACAGGGGCCATGTCTTCAACCCCAACAGCCGCCATGGAGGTGTTGCTGGATCTGCCCCCCTTACACTTAGTTTTTATGGGGGATGCCAGGCTAGGACTATACAGACTAGCCTGCAATGGTGGACTGAAGACCAACCCAGGCTTCAGGAACCACTGCAAAATTCAGGAGATCGTGAAGGAGCCCATGCTTGAAATGAGATCAGACTTCGCGAGCCCGCGAATCTGCAGGGAAAACAACTTTACAGTGGAAATTCCCGACCGCGAGGCATGGCGGGAGGACACGCCGGGCGTACCACGGGACGCGCTCCTCTGGTTCACGGAGGGATCCGACAGGGAGCGTGGGACGCGCTCGGGGGCAGGTGTTTACTCGGAAGGACCGAGGGTAAGTCATAGTATTTCAGTCGGAGCCCATGCAACGGTGTTTCAGGCCGAAATGTACGCCATCCTGCACTGTGTGCGAGAGAACAAGAGGAGGGGCTACACCAACAAGCAGATCCTCATAGCCACAGACAGCCAGGCAGCCCTTAAGGCACTAAGTAGCCAACGGGTAAATTCCTGGCTGGTGAGTGAGTGCCGAGACGAGACGAGACGAGCGTCTTGGCTGGGCAGAAGGAGGTGACCCTCATCTAGTGCCGGATCACTCGGGGGTCAAAGGCAATGAAGAAGCTGACAGTCTCGCGAAGAGAGGGTCAGCAGAACCATTTATAGGACCAGAACCAGCTCTGGGCGTGACAAAAAGCACTGCCAGGGGAGTCATTAAGTCCTGGGTCAGAAACCAACACAAGATGTACTGGGCAGACTGTCCAGGGCTCAGACATGGAAAGTCAATAATTGACGAACCCAGTTCAAAGAGAGCTGTGGAGCTGCTAAATCTTAGCAGAGGACAGCTCAGAAACACAACAGGTCTCTTGACGGGACACATGGCCGTCAAGAGACACCTGCATAAAATGGGGCGGTTCGAAGGGGACCTCGCATGCAGACTCTGCGGCGAGGGGGAGGAGTCAGCCCAGCACATCTGGTGCGAGTGTAAAGCTCTGGACCGCAAAAAACAACTGATCTACGGTCAGCCTAGACCGGAGACAGAGCAATATAAAACTTCACCCTACCAATCGCTGTGCAGACTAGTTCAAGGCACAGTGATTTTGGAATGGGTGGAGTAAGACTAAGGGTATGCACAATCAACCAAAGGTTGCAGTGCTATCGGGGCGGCAAGGCCGCGGACGAGCCCTGAGGGGGAAAAAAATAACGCGCTTGTTGCTGACTTTTAATTTTCATTAAATCGTAGGTAGTATAAAACATCAAGTTGGTAACATAGCAACTAAATTCTATTTTGCTTACGAGAGGACCACCCTGTCGTACATCTTACAATGTTCTATTTTGCTTACTGAAAACTGTCCAGGCTCATTAAATATGAATATACCCTCGTATAATGAGTTATAGTAATTTTAAAATCATATTATCCTCGGGTGCACCAACAATAATAATTTAATCCAAAAATAATTACAACAGGAAATATTTTTGTTGGTTACAAGAACAAACCTTGTAACGACACTATGCGTAAAAAGAACAACATTAAAGCAAAACTAAAGTTAATTTAGTACATGCAACTGAACTGGTGGCTTTTATCATAGCCATTATTATTATTACTCATTGTTTAAATCACATGAACGAGGTCATAACTTACTTAACATAAAAGTAATGACAATAAAATAATAATAAAGCTACTAACAACATACATTATTAGTCTTAGATTACTTTCTGTGTTTATATGGATTGAAAGTAGCAATAATAGCAGCGTCGGTGGTCCAGGTGTAGGAATGTGTGCCTCTGAACCGAAGAGTACTGGATTCGATCCCAGGGTACTCCTTTCACTTTTTCAGTACAAACTGTACCATTAACATCAACCGAGGTTCTGGCATTGTATTTGAGCAAGTTCAATGTCTTCACGTTCCGCCCTTCGGAGGGGGCGTAAAGCCGTCGGTTCCATGTCCATGCGATGTTGGGCACGTTAAATGTCCCTCCTTACAGAAAGGCAGGGGTTCGGCAAAATTTCCAAGATGGTGAGGTGAAACTGCTCCCTGGCGTCGGTGATTGGCCATAGTTGTGGAAATAGGCCGACGTTAAAGAAACAAAACACACACACTATTCTCTCTAACCCTCCTTTACAGTCGTTTAATTTTTAAATGTCTTTTACAGGGACACTAATAATTGATTTTGAGAGTTATCATTGACACCTTGATAAGTCTTAAAACCTGGCATCCATCTACCTAGATATCGAGAACCAATTACGTTTAAATGTATAAGTATTTGATGAGAGTTCAATAAATCTGAGGACTCTCAGACGATATGTTTTCAACTTGTACACTTGGGAATGCAAAACATTCTTGAAGCAACTGGTTACGAACAACAAAATAACTTGATGTAGGTACCAGGCCATCAAGGCATTTCGGTCTTATATGACGTCTTATGTTTAAACCACCTATTCTCATGGGAGAAACCATTCCATTTTCGGACCAAGCAAAATATCTGGGAGTTATCCTAGATAAGAAGCTCAACTGGGATATACAGTTAGAAAACGTTATCCGCAGGGCAAAACTGTCCCTGTGGACCTGCCGGAGAATCTGTGGTAACAACTGGGGAACAAATCCCCAACAGATGTACTGGCTCTATGTAGTGGTTATCAGGCCAATGATAACATATGGAGCCATAGTTTGGTGGCCTGAGGTACTTCGTGGTATCGCGAGGGCCAAACTGGCTCATCTACAGAGACAAGCTTGTCTGATGATAACGGGAGCGATAAGCACCGCACCATCAGCTGCTCTGGAGGTCCTCCTCAATATTCCCCCACTTCACATATGGTTGGAGAGGGTGGCGAGGTGGACAACGTACAGACTAAAACAAACGGCAGATAACATGCCGAGGGAAGTCAATCTGAGAGGGTTCGGTCTCCTTGATGACAGTGAATGTCACAGGATACTGGGAATGGTCTCAGACTTGATGCCTACAAAAATCAGCAGAGATCTGCCTTTCAAGACCGTCCTCCCGGAAAGGGAGGACTGGGACCGGAATCAATCGACCCTGTTGAGAGCGGACCTCTGCTGGTACTATGACGGCTCCAAAACCAATTTGGGAGTAGGAGCCGGCGCATATGGGGGCAGCACCGATGCTAGACTATCAGCTAGCCTCGGCAAGTACGCAACCATACACCAGGCAGAAGTGTATGCCATCGAGATGTGTGCAAGGGAAAGTTTAAAAGACCTGTGCACAAACAAATCGATAAAGATATATGCAGATAGCCAAGCTGCAATAAAGGCTCTTGGTTCCTACCGGTGTAATTCAAAGACGGTATGGAGTTGTAAATCTGCCCTTAACGAATTGGGCAGCTGTAATGAGGTGTCGCTGGTCTGGATACCGGGTCACTCGGACCATGACGGCAATGTTGCGGCCGACGCGCTTGCCAAGAGTGGGGCCCAGGGTGACTTTGTTGGACCAGAACCGGTGCTGGGGATAACATCTTGCACAGCAAAACGCACCTTAAAGACCTGGACAGAAAGAATGACAATCCAATATTGGCAAAATCTTCCAGGATTAGCCCACTCTAAGGCCTTCATAAATGGCCTGTCTGAGTCAAGGGCTAAAAAGCTTCTAGAGTTGAACAGACAACAACTGAGAACTCTAGTCGGCCTGTATACAGGACACTGCCGCTTGCGGCACCACATGCACCGTATTGGGGTCGGTCAGGAGACCGAGTGCCGGCTGTGCATGGAGAATGAAGAAACAGCAGAGCACGTGCTGTGTTACTGTCCGGCAGCGGACAGGACTAGATACCTGCTCTTTGGCAAGGTAAAGCTTGCTCCAGAAGACCTGGATCAACTTTCGCCCACAAAGATTATCGACCTCTGCAGGAGGCTGGATTTGTTGGGCGAAATATAGACTTTAGGCGTGAGCCACAATAAACCTTAAGGTCGCGGTGGAGGGCCGATATGGCCCACTCACATACAAACCTAACCTAACCTAACCTATGTTTAAGTTTAAAGATGAAGGAAACTATTGATTTTGTTTACATTTATAGTATATTATACGACAGCATAATATATGTATGCTGCGCTAAAACTGTATTTGAGGCCGTTCATAAAGCTACAAATATAGTGTCATTTAATAATTAATTGAATCCCCTAGTTAAATAACAATCAGTTGGCAAACGCGTGGCAGTTAACTACTCTGTCTGTCAGGCATTGGACTTTAACCACTAAGTCGTCTCAACGTATGTCTTTGGGATTTTATTTTTAATTTGGAAAAAAATCTAAATATTGTGTACCAAATTACTTAAAATTAACAACATAGGCTTATTTGCACTATTTGGCACTATTTCTAGCTACATGTAAAGTCTCATTCCAGTTACTCTGATACTTACAAAAATATAGCGCTCTCAAAAAGTTTTCCCCGATTTTCCACCGGAAAAACTTGAGCATAGAGGCTGATTAACGAACTCGACCTCGAGTTTTTGCCCAAACAAGATTTTTGCCAAGTTTGATTGAAATCAGTTTAGTATTTTTTGAGTTATCGCTCGGATATATATATATATATATATATATATATATATATATATATATATATATATATATATATATATATATATATATATATATACACAACGTGATTCATTTCCCTGATAAAGTCCAATAGCTTCCTTAAACTAGACTTTTGGAAAATACTTTCAGACAAAAGTTTTCTACCATGTTAAGGTCCATAACCTAAAATTATTTTTAGCTACACACAGGTTATTCAAGTTTCTTCAAAAAATTTGACCGATGTAGAGTTTTTTTCAGATACTGGTATCATTCGTACACCACATCCGCAAAAGTTGAAATTCAGCGCAAGTATCTGACAGGTGCTCGTCTATCTGGTGATGGTGTGAAAAATCATATTTTATATACAGGGTGGTTGCTAGAGAGGCTTCCATTTGTTGAAATTCCAATATAAATTACTCGAAAATTTCAAATGGAACACCCTGTATATGAGCACCTGAATCAATGCAAAAATTGATTCTCTTTCGGATGGATATGGGTTTTTTACATGTAGAGCTGATAATTTCTGAGTTATTCAAAAGTTATTAATTTGATTTTAACTACATGATATAATGATTGGATTGTTTCCGTTTTGTATAGTGTGCACTGGTCATGACAGAATTCTCCAAAATGTCAGATTTGACAAGTATTTACAACATTGTCTATTCGTTGTTGTGTGATTGTGTAGTTGTGTTATAGTTGGTATACATAATTAAAAATGAACTTCAGTAACGAAGAATTGAGACAGATGGTGTACATAATTAGTGAATGTTCTGGAAATTGTCTTTTGGCTTCTCATATTTATAAGCAGCGCTATCCTCTGCGAAGACAGCCGACAGTTTTGTCATTGAAAAGGCTCAAACACAGATTTGAGCAGAATTCGTCTGTATTTTACCGAGCACCAAAAAAACAACACATTGCCATCAAAGAAGATGTGACCCTTGGTGTTTTTTTATCAGTGATTGAGGAGCCAACACGTTGTCAAAGAGCTATAGCGAAAATAATAGATATGGATCAGTCCTCAGTTCAACGAGTTCTCAAGTTTCATAAGTACCATGCCTACCACTTCCGAGTAGCTCAAGTACTGGGAAATGAAGATTTTCAGCGCAGCATGAGGTACTGTCAGTGGGCAATGCATCAAATTGAGATGGACAGGAGTTTTTTTCGCAAAGTGCTTTTTGTGGATGAGTCCTCTTTCCATAATAACGGACTCCCAAATAGGCACAATTTACACCATTATGCAGAAAACAACCCGCACGTAACAAGATTTGGTAACTTCCAGAATAGGTGGACGCTTAATGTTTGGGGTGGAATCATTGGCAATACCGTTCTTGGACCATATTTTTTTGATGGGCCTCTAAATGGACTAATGTACCACCAGTTCCTGGTTAATGATTTACCAGTCTTAATGGAACATGTACAGCTACAAGTTAGGCAAGATATGTGGATACAGCATGATGGTGCTCCACCGCATTATGCTGCCGTAGTTAGACAACATCTTGACCAAGAGTACGAAGGAAGGTGGATTGGCAGGAGTGGACCAGTAGCCTGGCCTCCAAAGTCTCCCGACCTTACTTGCTGTGATTTCTTTTTATGGGGATTTGTGAAAAATTATGTGTATCGCACTATACCAACAACACGAGAAGATATGCGAGGGCGAGTACAGGATGCATTTCGGCAAATTAGTGGTGCAATGCTTTCCAATGTCCACGAATCATATGGAAGAAGGATACAACTTTGCCTTAAACAAAATGGTCGTCAATTCGAGCACCTTTTATAATCCATTCCTGAAATAATAATTATTTGTTGTTCGTTGATTATTCGTTTATTTGTTCTTTTTTTTTATTCATTAGATATTATCAGTTTGTTATATTTAATTTATTACTTGTTAACTCCGTTGTTATTTCTCCTCTGATATCTATTAAACTAGTTCCAAGTAAATAATCTTCTGTGATTCGAATCTTTACCGGGTAACTTTAAAAAAATAGAGAATGTATCGCTTTTCGATGAAAGTAATTGGATATAAATTTAAAAGCAAATTAATTTTTGCATTGTTTCAGGTGCTTATATACAGGATTTTATATTCAAGAATTTCTAGTAGTAGTAGTTTAACCTATACGAATGAACAAATCATTAATGTTAATGTTCATTCTGTACTAGAATTCTATCTGGTCACATCACTCAATTGAGTTTAAGTGGTTAGTTCGAGAATGTATTATTTGAGAATAGTTTGCATTTGTCAAGTAAAAAAAAACAATCAGGCAGAAGTGATAGATTTTTGACAAAACAATGTTAGCCTCTCAATCATTGATAAGAACATTTATTTTGGCAGCAAAATTTTTCTATTTTGATGCCCTGAAAAGCATCAAATTATCTAGCTCGAATTTCTTTTCAAGTCTTTTTAACGTCAAAATTGTCGCTTGTCTCCATGGAGAGAAACACTGTTCGTAAATGCTAGAAGCCAAGGTGCAAACGGCCATAACTCAATCATAAAATCATGTAGTTAAAATCAAATTAATAACTTTTGAATAACTCAGAAATTATCAGCTCTACATGTAAAAAACCCATATCCATCCGAAAGATAATCAATTTTTGCATTGATTCAGGTGCTCATATACAGGGTGTTCCATTTGAAATTTTCGAGTAATTTATATTGGAATTTCAACAAATGGAAGCCTCTCTAGCAACCACCCTGTATATAAAATATGATTTTTCACACCATCACCAGATAGACGGGTACCTGTCAGCTACTTGCGCTGAATTTCAAGTATTGCGGATGTGGTGTACGAATGATACCAGTATCTGAAAAAAACTCTACAGCTGTCAAATTTTTTGAAGAACTTGAATAACTTGAAAACCATTGACTTTTATGCCATAGCACTTCATATAATTTGTAATCAAAATTTTATTTAAAATTAAAAAATATAATAATATATAGGGTGTTTCATTTAAAAAAACAAAGTTACCTAGTGCCAGTGACATATGGACCATGCTGTGTAGCTGAAAATAATTTCAGGTTATGTATTTTAATATAGTAGAAAACTTTTGTCTGAAAGTATTTTCCAAAAAGTCTCGTTTAAGGAAGCTATTGGACTTTATCAGGGAAATGAATCACGTTGTATATATATACATATATATATATATATATATATATATATATATATATATATATATATATATATATATATATATATATATATATATATATATATATATATATATATATATATATATATATAAGAAATTTAACGGACCTTGGTTTTGGGTTCTAGAGACCCAAATTTGCGCTCATTTGAAGACATTTTTCTGAAAGCTTTTCATCGTGACCTCTCAATTAGCGAATTTTTCTTAATGAAAAGTCACTAAAAACATAGACATTCAATTTGGAATCCAAATATTTTTTGAATTCGGTAAAAAAGATAATAATCCTAAACAAATTCCAGTATTTTCGTCTTGCAGTAACTTTCTTTAAGTTGTGGGACAGGCAAGGTCATCTCATTTACAATGCAAACTTGGCCGCTATTACTGAAATCGTCAGTTAAAACTGTAAAGAAACGAGGTCGTAGACACCACGCAACATTTTTTTCTTGTTAGAATTAGAAAAAGAATTTTGTGGGAATAAAACGGAAAGGAATTAAAACGGGATTTGCTAGGTTAACTGGAAAAAATCTGAACGCAGCAAGTGCGTTATGGTAGCGAATTTTTTAATAGAAATTATCTGGCACAAAATATTTTTTATACCTTTATTTCCTGTAACATAGAAATCTAAATTTTAGTATATAGTTTTCCTTTTAATGTCATAAACTTGTGTGCCAAATTTCCTTTTAAAAAAATCACTAATGAGGAGATCCCAACTTTTGAATTTAAAAAATGTCTTCAAATGACGGCTAATTAGGCTCCCTAGAACAAATATACGAGGTCAGTTTTATATTTTATATGCTTTATTTATAATATATATATATATATATATATATATATATATATATATATATATATATATATATATATATATATATATCACACCTAGAATTCCAGGTGCAGATACCTCCCCGTGGTGAGTTCTGGGTAAATTTGGGATTTTGTTACCTTACGAGAGTGTCAAGTTTAGTGAAAGACTGCACAACAGTTAGCAGGTGGTAGTGGACTTTTCCTTTA
Organism: Tillus elongatus; assembly: GCA_964006375.1. NCBI lineage: Eukaryota > Metazoa > Arthropoda > Insecta > Coleoptera > Cleridae > Tillus > Tillus elongatus. The sequence continues at coordinate 12,710,159 of OZ023268.1, read as the reverse complement.
GGTGATAGTGAAGGATTTTTTCACGCCCGCGGAGGTACCACCAATTAAATCAAGGGGCCGGTGAAGTCCCAACGGACGTTTCCGGTTTTGGTGTATGAGTCGGTGTCCCTTATAAACAAAAATGGTGATGGCTCCTCCTTGTACTAAAGATTCCGGAGATAAAATACCCATCCATTCGAATCTCTGGGAGAGGGGTGTGCAGGAGACGCCGGCACCAAGATTTAACATATCCTTCTCGAATATATGTGGCCTTAATTCTAACCTGAACTCCGTCCACCATTTCCTCCAGGCTAATAGGCCCCAACTCCTCTTCCTCACCGAAACCCAAATCACTGCCAAAACAGCCACTAATCACCTTAATTTCCCGGGGTGTGGGCTCCTTACTTCCTTTATATTGCATGTAGCAATCTACCCTGCACCAGACTCTCTCATTTAGAAGCTGGAAGAAAATACATACTTTGGATGAAACTCTCTCTCAGGGCTGCAACTAAATTCATCTGTTGCATTTGCCGGTCACCTTTTGACAACAACTTTGCCCAGCTCTTCGACTACCTTTCTGAAAAAACCGACCATCTGATTTCTGAATATCCTTCCTCCGAGGTCACTATTCTTGGTGACTTCAATGTCCATAATAAGGAATGGCTAGGATCTTCAAAAACCGTTCCACAAGGGAGAACAGCGGAGGCCTATGGAATCAGCAATTTTTTAGCGAATATGGTTCATCAACATACTTACTTTCCTCGCATCCCAACACACAGCTCAGATTCCTTGGATGTCCTTCTTACCACAAAAGTCACCGCCCACCGTACCCCCCCCCCCCTTGGTCGTTCAGAGCACGGCATGGTCACTGCTTCCTGCGCAATGCAACCCGAGGTCACACAGTCATCACATCCACGTATCGTTTGGCCCTACAACTCCGCGAACTGGGACGAAATGCGGGATTACTTTTCCTTATTTCCATGGGCGTCTGTCTACTTATCCCATCTTGACCCCTCTGATATCACAAAAAACTTCACCGAAATTATCCAAGCTGCCATGGAATTATTTATTCCACGTGCACAGAAAACCTCTTCAGCCACTCAAAAGCCCTGGTTCTCTAAATCTTGTGACAAGGCCAAACTTGTAAAGGTCGAAGCTCACAAAACGCTTCTACACAATCCCAGTCAAGAACACCGTCAATCATTTAACGATGCAAGAAATCTCTATGTCCGCATTCTTTCTGAGGCGAAAAACTCGTTTAATAACCACATCAAAAACAAAGTCCTCTCAAGCTCCAACGGCAGCAAAACCTTCTGGACTCTTGCTAAATCTATTGGGAATAATTTCTGCAAGAGCACGTTCCCACCTCTGGTTTCAGGGGATGAAATTGTTTCTACCGCCTTGGGTAACGCTGAACTCTTTGCCTCGTTGTTCGCCGGCAATTCTACTATCAACCCACCTTCAAATGTTCAACCACCAACAGTCCCCAATGTCACGCATAAAATGACGGATATCATTTTCAAAGCTTAAAAGGTACGAAAGATGTTCGCTTCTCTTAATGCTAGGTAAGCCTCTGGCGATGACGAGCTCCCAGCAATTGTTCACAAAATGCGCACCAGAACTTGCTCCTGTCCTAACTCGTCTGTGTCAGACATCTTACAATAGAGGTATATTCCCTGGAAAACTGCTAGAGTACAATCCGTCCCCAAGAAAGGATCCAAAGCGCTTCCTAGCAACTGAAGGCCTATTTCTCTCCTTTCAGTCGTATCTAAAGTTATGGAAAAGTATATAAACACCGAATTACTAAAATTTCTTGAAAAACACAGTCTAAGCCACGACAGGCAGTATGGATTCCGTCAGCGCAGATCAACTGCTGACCTCCTTTCCTTTGTCATCCATTCTTATAACATCTATGGAACTGCACGGTGAATCCCAGATTGTCGCTCTAGACATATCCAAAGCATTCGACCAGGTCTGGCACGCAGCGCTGCCTAATAAACTTCCGGCCTATGGCCTACCATCAAAACTCTTCCTCTCCAACCGGAGCATTTCTGTTGTCGTGGATGGTCATTCCTCTAAACTGTATCCAATTAATGCAGGAGCCCCTCAAGGTTCAGCTTTAGCCCCTACTTTGTTTCTTCTCAACATCAATGATCTCCTCTCTAGCACATCCAACCCAGTTCACAGTTACGCGGACGACAGCACCCTCCACTAAAATATACAATATTCTAAGCCCGTCTCTTTAGCCCAATTAGATGAGGATCGTAGACTCATGGAGAGTTGTGTCTCTGTGGATCTCCAAAAAATATTAGACTGGGGAAGTAGAAATCTTGTACAATTCAACTCCACCAAATCTCAGTATTCCTTTCTATCTCATCAGAGATACACCAACCGTAGACCCATTATAATGAACAACCAAATTATTCAATGTAACGAGTCCTTTTCACTTGTTGGCACTTCTGTGGATCGAAATCTCAATTGGCACCAACATGTCACATAAATTGCAGAAGCGGCTGCTAAGAAATTAGGTTCCCTCTTCCGGGCTCGCAAATACTTTTCACCAGCTAATCTCTATACCTTATATACTTCACAAATAAGACCAAACCTCGAATACTGCTTCCACATCTGGTGTACCGTTGCCGCTTCTACACTCGCTATCCTGGACTCCATTAAGAAGAGAGCTATGCGTCTCATCGGTGACCCTACCCTCACCCAAAAGCTGCCATCTCTTGCGCACCGACGTTCCGTTGGTGACTTCTCTCTCTCTCTCTTATATATATATATATATATATATATATATATATATATATATATATATATATATATATATATATATATATATATATATATATATATATATATATATATATATCTGCCCGGGCACTGCTCAAAGGAGCTTTCTTCCATAGTTCCAGCTTCTGCTGCCCCCAACAAATCTACCAGGGGAACAGAGCGAATGCACCCTTTTACTGTCCAGGTCACCAGACATAGAACATCTTGTTATGCCCACTCTTTTATCCCGAGGACTTCCAAGTTGTGGAATTCCTTGCCGGCACATGATTTTCCTTCTCCTCCGAAGCTTCAAACCTTCAAGTCCAGAATTAACAAGTTGCCTCTTTCCTCCTTGTCGACACCCACGGTACGATAGTATTTTTTCAAAACTCAAAAGTCTGGATCTCCTCATTAGTGAATTTTTTAAAAGAAAATTCACTAAAACATAAGTTTCATCCATTCAACACTTGTCCAAGATTTAAACGAAAATTATCCGGATCCACGTTTACAATATTGTGAAAATTTATCTAAGCGTTTGATAAATGACCCAGGTCTACTCTACAACATTTGTTGCCAATTATTTTTTGAGTTATCGGTGTGATACACACACACACACGAACGCACACACGCACACACACACAAATATATATATATATATATATATATATATATATATATATATATATATATATATATATATATATATATATATATATATATATATATATATAATTGAAACTGACCCTGGATATGGGTTCTAGGGGGCCTAAATAGCGCTCATTTGAAAAAATGTTTTCAAAATTCAAGTCCGGATCTTCCAATTAGTGAATTTTTTTTTAAAGAAAATTCACTAATAGGAAACGTGACATTCAAGCAGGTACCCGTATTATTCAGAATCAATTAAGTTAGATAATATGACCTTCGGCATTGAAACAAGAATGAATAAAAACAAACAGCACTATTTTAAAAGAGTAGGTGTTATTAATTTAAGTATAATTGTAGATTATCTCATAACATGACGTCATTAAATACAGGTTGTTATAATATAAATGGGCATTTAAATTATGTAACAAAAAAATGTAGATATACAGTATGGCTCATATTGGTGATACATGTATTGAAATTTTTAATTATTTAAGGCCCAGCTTTCCACCTAGTACATTACAACCATCCTTCTCATGACCCGATAAACCTTTTCCTTAGGTTTAAGTTGAAATATTTATTAGTGAAAATAAAACTTTGCCTATTGAATGATTGCATTGTCATAACGTTCCTTTTAGTGAATTTTCATTAAGAAAATTCACTAATAGAGAGGTATCGATGGTGAGACTTTCGGAAATTTTTTTCAAATGAGCGAATTAGGGCCTCTGAAACCCATTTCCATGGTCAGTTAAAATTTATATATATATATATATATATATATATATATATATATATATATATATATATATATATATATATATATATATATATATATATATATATGTTCAGAAAGATTTCCGCGGTCTTTAATGTGAGACATGCTTGGTTCTCGGGTTAAACCGCGTCCAGAATTTATGGAAACTCGACGTTTCGGCTCCTGTTTTGGAGCCATTTTCAAGAGGTAAAGGAAATATATAAGGACACTCTAAGGCCTCAATCTGCCTACTCCTTAGAGTGATGGACAAAGGTGGGTAAAGGAAATATGTAAGGACACTCTAAGGCCTCAATCTGCCTACTCCTTAGAGTGATGGACAAAGGTGGGTAAAGGAAATATGTAAGGACACTCTAAGGCCTCAATCTGCCTACTCCTTAGAGTGATGGACAAAGGTGGGTAAAGGAAATATGTAAGGACACTCTAAGGCCTCAATCTGCCTACTCCTTAGAGTGATGGACAAAGGTGGGTAAAGGAAATATGTAAGGACACTCTAAGGCCTCAATCTGCCTACTCCTTAGAGCGGTGGATAAAGGTAGGTTGGGTTGTTGTAGCTCGATTACGGTTGAACACACTGAGACCTCACAGACGATCTCCGGCGAGATTTGGGGAGTAGGCAGATTGAGGCCCCGTAATCGAGCTACAACAACCCAACCTACCTTTATCCACCGCTCTAAGGAGTAGGCAGATTGAGGCCTTAGAGTGTCCTTACATATTTCCTTTACCCACCTTTGTCCATCACTCTAAGGAGTAGGCAGATTGAGGCCTTAGAGTGTCCTTACATATTTCCTTTACCCACCTTTGTCCATCACTCTAAGGAGTAGGCAGATTGAGGCCTTAGAGTGTCCTTATATATTTCCTTTACCTCTTGAAAATGGCTCCAAAACAGGAGCCGAAACGTCGAGTTTCCATAAATTCTGGACGCGGTTTAACCCGAGAACCAAGCATGTCTCATATATATATATATATATATATATATATATATATATATATATATATATATATATATATATATATATATATATATATATATATACGTATCCAACCGATAACTCAAAAAATACTTCACTCATTTGGACCAAATTTGGGAATTACCCTTATTTTGCTAATGGCTTGGATGAGTTCGTTCATCAAAACTTAACGACCAATTTTTCTTAGTAAAAAATTAAAAAATTTAAAACGCAATATCTCTCAAATTTTTTAAGTGATTGACACGAATATTTACAACTTAAAATAATATAGACAGACGTGGTTGTGTCCCAATTTTCAAGTCGTTCAAAGAAAGGAAAATAAAGTTATCTGAAATTAATAATAAAAGAATCCCCGACATCACTTCAGATTCTGTAATGCAATATCTACAATGTTGGACAAAGACAGATGACGTTATCTGTACCACTATGCTATTTAAATAAATCGTAGATAAAAATCTAAACAATGGAAGTCCAGTCACCCTGGAGAACATTGTAAGAGATAGGTGCAGGACCAGGTAGTATGTTGTCACGATCGCTCTACTTTACACAAAATTTTATAGAGAGAGCTGTGTACAATCAACTAACAATCGTGTAAATTGTCAGCCTGGGACCATTTCTTAACTAATACCAGGACAAAGTTTGCATTCAAATGCGCTTAATTTTAGCTTGCGGATCTATACTATGAATAAAAAATTTCGGGACACAGCAAGTGCCTTATAGTAGTAAATTTGCATAAGAATTGTACACTATAGTAAGATATATTATTAAAACTAACTGTTTAAATTTAAATGGACGTTGGAGATCGGTTTTAGAGTCCCATGTAGCGATTATTTGAAAATAATTATTATTTATATGGAGCTTAAAAATTAAAATTTGATGTTAGATATAATATGTAAGTACTGCAAGTGTCTTTAAAAAAATTTTGTTACAAATTTCATTAAAGTTACAAAAGTTTTTCAGAAAAAAAATTATTAACAAAGGGAATGTACCTGTTAAATTATAGATATGGCAGGTATTTTTCCTTATTAATTGATTGGATGGTTTTGTTTTAGTCAACCCATCCAGTTTTTACAAACAATAAACAACAAAAGTCTGGACGCAGCAAGTGCCTCATGGTATGAATTTTCATTTAAATGTTTTTAATAGCAAATATGTGTGTTTTTTTACAGAAAGCATGCATCAAATTCAGTTATCAGTATAACCAATATAGTGTGTGGGTTTGATAATAGATTCAGTTATGTGTATCATAAAAGGGTTGTGTTGTTTTTAGTAAAAAAAATCCATTTACCGTAATTATTTACATACAAATCTTCATATGTTATTATTTTAATATGCACGCTCTTAATACTTAAAAACTTGCTTGCCAACGACCAGTTCAGTGTAAATATAAATAAAGTCATAGATATTAATTGAAACAAACAGCACGACCTAATGCTTGGGTCTTTCTCCACACCGATCTGGCATCGTTGCTCTTTAAACATGACGGTATGAACACTGCCTCCTTTCCAAAGATTTATGACCAGATCCCTTTTAACAATGGTATATAGGGACGTTCCAATATTAGAATGCAGTATAATAATGGGATATGCTAGATAATATTGTACTAGGTAAATATATTTCATATATATCTCCAGTGGTGAATTTTTATTTGTAATAGATCCGGTCTGTACAAAAAAACTGTACTAGGAAATTCCGGTTCATGTGAAACACCAGTACAGGCAAGTTAGGGATAATGCCATTAAATGATGCTACCATTTTGCTATACTAGTAACCATTGTATGCTGCTATGTTGGTGTATTAGGAAATACTTTAATATAATTTTGTTTTTGCGGTGTTATTGCTATAATTGGAGTTTGTCGGTAAGATGCTTGTAATGTATGACAGCGTCACGGCATGATTTTGTAAATAATGTGAATTTACTGTACTATGTCCTTCCTTTAGGATAAAGTACGCACCCCCTTTCAGATCAGACTGAACCTGTTCATGGCGCTCCGGTAACCATTTTCAGAATTTTATTCTGGACGGTTTGAAGCGTATTGATGTGTGCGTGTTAACCCCAGTGGGCCGTGCGGGAGATACATAGGTCAAGGCTGGTCCGATTTGACTTTGTACATGAGCAGTTTATTGTTCACGGACAATTAGGAGTTTGTGCTAAGAGGTGGTAAGAACTTCGAGATGAACATCGAAGCTTTCCGTCGGGCATGTTGGATATGGGGGCTCCATGTTGAGCGTTTGTCGAGGAAAACCTCGAGGTATTTGGCGGAGTCTTGCCAGCGAACTAAACTTGTCTAATGACATGTGATCGTTAGGTGTGTGTGTCCTCTTGAAAAATAGAACTGTTGAAGTTATGCTGACTTCTGTATACACTTTCTTCACGGACTGGACATAACATTCTCCTGAGTATTTTCCTTTCAGACCTCAATTTTTTTTTAGCTCAATGTATACCTCACAGAATTAAATAATGTTGAAATAATCGTAGCGAAACTACACAATATGCTACATGTATGAATTTTTTCAGCTACATTAACTTACTGAAGCCAAAATATATATCATGTGATACTACCAATACAAATAGATTTAAAAATTGTCATTTTCTTAACCATTTTCATTTGACATGTTGTCAGACTGATGTGACATAGATGTTAAAAAGTGTCATTTTTTCAAACATCTTTATGCAACAAAATGTTCTTGACAATCTCATTGGTGTCAGCATCTGTTCTTGGTATTTTAGGATGCTTTGCTTATTCAAGAAGGTATACCTTTTCTATTGTCTATACTGAATTTAAAGTTATGAAATAATTATTGCAGGGAGATAAAACAGAACTGGTATATAGTATTAATTTCTATTTTGTGTGGTTTTTTGTTGGGATGTACCTATGTACATTTTACTAAAACAATTAAAACTACCGATCACTCAATTGTAGTTCCAAGATTTGAATCACCAGATGAAGAATTTTACAAATACAGAAATTATTACGTAGCCAATAAACTACGCGAGAAAGTAAAGGTACTATGTTGGATGCTTTTGGGCACTCACTCAAATGCAGAGGTAGTAAAAGTTACTTGGGAAAGACGATGTGATAAATGGGTATTTTTTAGTAACAAAGAAGGTAGGTTTATTTGCACACTGTTCTAAGTTCGATATTCTTTTTGTATTTGTCAATTCCGCTCAGACCAAATAACTATACGATTTTATTTGAGGACATTTTTTGAAAGTTCGAAAGTCGCTACTTCTCTCTATAGCCAATTTTTTCTTGGGAAAATTCGCTAATAGCTATAAGTTATTTTGTATTTACTTAACAACTTGTTAATTTTCTTATATGATTAATATATTTTTTTACAGACTATTATTTGCCAACGGTTGTTTTTCCATTAGATAACGTAATTAAATGGTGCCATGTTTCACCAAAATAACTTTATTGTTTGAAAATGTACAAAAATTTCCGAAAGTAAACTTAAAGTGTTCCCGGAAAAACTGGTTTCTTGGTCAACCTTATAGGTTAATAGCAAATTGAGCTATTCAAATTTGAAGCATTTAAAGAAAATTCACTTCCATAACGCACTTGATGCGCCCCGAATTTATTTTCTTACAAACATGCATTATATTTCGATGGAAAATGGTTCGATTAAAAAAAAGAAAATTTGTGTCACCAACGACTTATGGGCCAGCCTGTGATTGTAGAAATATTTTTTAAGATGTAGCTCAAAACACCCTATAATTAATGTATATAATTTTTAGGACTTCAGGATTTGTAAAACATTCTTCTTGAGCTATTTTCTTTCCATAGCCCGTTAAGTTCACCTGGAGAACCCAAATCACCACAACACATATTTTAAAGACCTTACGATCGTTTCGTTGACCACATCAACGTCATCAGAGGATGAAAAATTCTTCTTCAGAATTCTGAATTCTGATGACGTTGACGTGGTCAACGAAACGATCGTAAGGTCTTTAAAATATGTGTTGTAGTGATTTGGGTTCTCCAAGTGTACTTATCAGTGCGCATCACAAGTTCCAGTTTTCACATAGTCCATAGCCCGTATTAGTCTCAAGTTCTTTGTCTAGATGTTGCCAATTTTGACGTTTTAAATCGCGACTTTGACGTTTTGAGGAAAACCTCAATTTATTTTTCTTTAAATACCTCTAACTTTTTTGTCTTTTAACTTACAAAGCTAAATTTTGGTAATTAATTTACTTATAATGGTAAAAACCCGCGTACCAAATTTGGTTGCCCTTACTTTGTTTTTTCGGGATATATAAATTTTTTTCGAAGGAAAACACAACATTTTCCGGGAAAACCTGGGCCGATTTTACTGGCTAACGAACTTATCCAAGCCACTTGCATAAGGAAGGTATTCAGCAAATTTAATCAAAATCGGTCCATTATTTTATTAGGTATCGGTGAGATATATATATATATATATATATATATATATATATATATATATATATATATATATATATATATATATATATATATATATTGAAACTGACCCCAGATATGTGTTCTAGGGGGCCTAGTTTGCGCTCATTTGAAGAAATTTCTTCAAAATTCAAAAGTTGGTATCTCCTCGTTAGTAAATTTTTTTAAAGAAAATTCACTAAAACGTCATGTAAAAAATATATTTAATAAGGATAATACCATAATAATTATTATTTACTATAAAAATTCAACCTTCAAGGTAGCAAATCTATAATGTCAAATTAAAAAAAACACTTACATCAAGGTAAATTGAAGAATTGTTCAAAATCCGTCCTAATCGCCAGCACTTTAAACAAATTCTCCACAAATTCACACAAATAGTTTCTTAATCTTTAACCCTTCACACCTTCAATTATAAAACACCCACATTACGTTAAAATTAAATTAACACTTTTCATCTACCGGTTCACAGACTACTGCAACTTTTCGAATTGTCACCGGACAAACAAGCGAACGTGTGTGTGCTCCTGCAATGTTGACTAGATCAACTATGACCGCGGGCTACTCGCGACTTCAACGGTTTTTATTCGGCGAAAGCGCAAAACCACACTAAACTACTGAAGACTGAAGGTAAATATCTCTCTGAAAGCGGATTGAACTTTAAGAAAACGTTCAAAAAATTCACACCAGCTTTGACCCGGTGGATTAACCGAACAGTCTAAGCGCAAAGTAACGTTTGAATTATCGTTCAGGTTGTTGTTCACCTCTCTCTTTCACTGTTTATTGCAACTCTTCGGGACGGATAGGTACGGCCATCGGCATCTCGCTATGTATGATTGCATCACACCCATATTAATAACGTGCGGATAGTAGCCGGAATATAAAATAGGTAGGTTTTTTGTTGGTACTGTAACGCTGTAAACCAATGAGAATCTAAACATCTTTAGTGGAATCATAACTGTAGTAAAACCTGTAATTTTGACAAGAGATCATATTCAATTGATACATAAGCTCTTAATGTTTTTCTTTTTTTTTTGTACCGTAACGTCGGCCTATTTCAGCCACTATGGCCAATCACCGACGCCAAGGAGCAGTTTCACCTCACTATTCTAGAAATTTTGTCGAATCTCTGCCTTTCTGTAAGGTGAATAGGGATCTTAAACGTGCCCAACATTGCATGGACACGAGACCGACGGCTTTACGCCCCCTCCGAAGGGCGGAACGTGCAGACATTCAACTTGCTCAAATACAGTGCTTAATTGATCTTAATTTTACAGTATGTACTGAGAAAGTGAACGAAAAAAGGCAGGGCAAGTCATATTTGGGATGAGCATGAAATTTTACAAAACATTGCTAAATTAACCGTCTCCCTATCTCTAATAATATCGGAGATAGCAATTCATTCCCATCCAGTTTGGTACACACACTGTATATATATATATATATATATATATATATATATATATATATATATATATATATATATATATATATATTTGTGTCATAACTTAAAAAAGAATAGTCCGATTTTGATCAAGTTTCGTGTGTTTCTTTGGCAAATATTTTATATCTCCGGAAATAACAAAGCCTTTCCCAATGCCATATCCACTAAATGTCATTAAAATAGCTTGGTAATTTTCGGAGAAAATTTTTTTTTTTCAAAAGAAAACTAAAAATTTGAAAAACTCAATTTTCTATAAACTTAGAAAGTTTAATTTCGGTACGTAGTAAGGTCTTTCCCAAGGAAACATATCCACCAAATTTTATTAAAATAACTTTGTAATTTTCGGAGAAAAACTTTTTTTTTAAAGAAAACACAAAATTTTACCGGAAAACCTTGTCCGATTTTTCTGGCTAACGAACTCATCCAAGCCATTAATTAAAGAAAGGCACTTGCCGAGTTTGATCGAAATGGGTTAATTATTTTTTGAGTTGTCGGTTGGATATATATATATATATATATATATATATATATATATATATATATATATATATATATATATATATATATATATATATATATGAAACTGACCCCGGATATGGGTTCTGGGGGTCCTAGTTCGCGCTCATTTGAAAAAAATTTTGAAAAGTCTCACCATCGATACCTCTCTATTTGTGGTTTTTTTTAAATAAAAATTCACTAGAAAATCGAGACGCAGCATTTCTACGGTAAAGGTCAATATAATTGTTATTATGCAAGATACGTGAAAAAATTGTATACGTTAATTATAGGGTGTCTTGAGCTGCATCTTATAGAATTATTTTGACAATCACAGAGTGGCCCATAAGTTGTTTGCGATACTTACAATTTTTTTTCGAACATTCCTTATGTTATTGCATTTTTACATTTTTCATCGACATATGATGCATGGTAGCGAATTTTCATTAAATGCTTTAAATTTCGATAACTCAATTTGCTATTAACCTAAGGTTAGGAAACCAGTTTTCTCGGAAACATTTCAAGTTTATTTTCGGAAAATTTTAGTACATTTTCAAACAATAAGTTATTTTGATAAAATATGGTTCATTGTTCCTGCTATATAGGTTATACCGGTAACCAAATTGATGCCTGATTGCTTACGTATTTGCTACTAAAAACACGCGCACTTGCTGCGTCCAGACTTTTTTCTATAGCATTTAAATTTATGTTGCAGATATGTACCTAAGACCCAATTTTACGAAAACAACGTTAAAACGTCAATATAGAATATAATTCGGCAATAACAGGGGGGTTCCTCTTTGTTTGTATTCTTTTTTACTCGCACGCATCTGAAAGTGCATTGAACCTTGCAGTTCTCATCCTAAAGTAATATAAGGTTCAGTGCGTGTTAAAATAACATTTGTTTCAGTACACGTGGCTACATTCGTTAAACCAAATTAAATAGGTCATTAGGAAAGGTGTGTTCTTACAACGTCAGGTCAACAAATAATATTAAACAATCATCAGCTAACTAAGTGAAAATTAAAACCTGTGATGAGCACTGATAAGTACACTTTGAGAACCCAAATCAGCACAACATATTTTTTAAACCTCACGATCGTTTCACTAGCAAAGTTAGCGTCAGCAGAGGATCAAAAATTCATAGAAGTGTACTAATCATGAAGTAGCGAATTACTGAGTATAGGTACCAAAAACTATTTTGCGTTTGTAGATAATGGAATTCGTGACTTTGAAAGCAATGAAAATAAAATAAACCTCGTTAGATACAAATCGATAATGTGTTCACGTGAAATCGGTAAAGAAAGTTTGGAAATCAATTAGCAGCTATTTACTAAACTGGCACACCTTTTAGCTGTGACCAGTCGAGCTTGTAACCAACTACAAAAGGTATATTTTATATTACTGCTGAACGCTGTTACACTTCATATTTCCTACAAATTTAAGAGAGAACGAATAATACAATAAAAATCACGTGTTGTCACTTTTAACTCCATATAAAATTAGATTTCGGAACGCAGCAAGTGCGTTATAGTATCAAATTTTTATAAGAATTGTACACTCTTATTATACGGCATATTAGTAAAGTTAATACTTTAAAGCTACAAAGCCTTGAAGATCGATTTTAGAGATCCTAGTACGCGCACATTTGAAAAATTGTTTAAGAAGTGTTACCATCGATCTCTCTATTATCAAAAAAATCTTGTGTTCCAACTCCTTTTGAGAAAAATGCCCAAAACTCAATTTTCTATGAAACTAAAGAATTAAATTTTGCTATATCTGTAGATAGTGTAAGTCTCTTTAAAAGAAAATTGTATTACAAATTTCATTAAATTTATACAAAAGATTTCCAGAAGGAAACTTAATTCATATTTAGAAAGCTAAAATATCTGCCAAATTATAAACGTAGCAGTTATTTTTCCTTATTAATCGCCTGAATGATTTCGTTTTAGTCAACCTAAGCAAACCGGTTCTTTCAATATCAACAATAACAAAATGTCTGCTGAAAATTATAATTTCGGACTCAAAGGTGACAAAGTTATTCAGGCGTTTTAAACAAAAATTAAATCTTGTTCAAAACGTATGAAATCTATACCCTATTGTTTTTTTCAAGTGTCAAAATAAAACAAAAATAAGGAATCTGAAGAATGAAGAGTTAATCGTTGACGGCTTGTCACAAGATAAAATTTCGCGACGCAGCAATTGCGTTGTGGTAGCGAATTTTCATTAAATGCTTTAAATTTGTAGAACTCAATTTTCTGTAAACCTAGAAAGTTGAGTTTTCGTGGAGTAAGGTATTTACGAGGGCAACATACCAACCAAATTTGATCAAAATAACTTGGTTATTTTTTTGAGATACAATTTTGTTTTCGGAAAAGTTATTTTTTTAGAAAAAACGGGTGCGATAGGACTGGTGCATGATACAAAAAACTCTGGACGCACCAAGTGCGTTATGGAAGTGAATTTTCATAAAAATGATTTTAATTACAAATCCATCGGTCTAATGCGAGCAGGCATCAATTTGGTTACCGGTATAACCTGTATAGTAGGAACAATGTATCATATTTTATCAAAATAATTATTTGAACATGTACAAAACTTTTCGGAAAATAAACTTTAAATGTTTCTGAGAAAACTGGTCTCCTTGCCAATGAACCTTAGGTTAATAGCAAATTTAGTTATTGAAATTTGAAACATTTAATGAAAATTCGCAACCAAAATGCCCTTGCTGCCTTCATACAAAAATTTTCCGAAAATACAGTTTTAATGTTTGTTTCCTAACCAACAAAACTTACGTTAATAGCAAATGAGTTATTGAAATTTGGAGGATTTAATGAACATTTGCTACCAAAACGCACTTACTGTGTCCAGATTTTTTCTTACAAACATGCATCATATTTCGATAAAAAATGCTAAAATGCAGTAACGCATTTGTTCTACGAAAATTAGCTAAAAATTATAGACCGTTAAACCATAAACTTCACTAAACCTACAGCGAAAGCATCAACTTAACTAAACCGACAGCCAAAACATCAGAGAAAGGGTCTATCTGAAATGAATTTTCTGGGAATATTTTAGTAAAATGAAGGACAGTGACGATTGAAATTAAGACTACAGGCTTTGTAAAACATTATTCTTGAGACATGTTCTTTCCATAGCTCATATTAGTTTCAGGTTCATTGCCTAAATATTACCAATTTTGACGTTTAAAATCGCGATTTTGCCGTTTTGAGGAAAAGCCAAATTTATTTTTCTTTGAATACCTGTAACTTTTTTGTCCTTTAACTTACGGAGCTAAATTTTGGTAGGTAACTTGCCTATATTGATATTAACCCGCGTATGAAATTTGGTTGCCCTAACTCTGTTAATTTTGGAGATATAATTTTTTTTCGAAAGAAAACACAAAATTTTCCGGGAAAACCTCGGCGGATTTTCCTGGATAACGAACTTATCCAAGCCACTTGCGAAAGGAAGGTACTTACCAATTTTGACGTTTAAAATCGCGATTTTGACGTTTGAAGGAAAACCCAAATTTATTTTTCTTTGAATGCCTGTAACTTTTTTGTCCTTTAACCTACGGAGCTAAATTTTGGTAGGTAACTTTCCTATATTGATATAAACCCGTGTATGAAATTTGGTTGCCCTTACTTTGTTAATTTTGGAGATATAAATTTTTTTCGATTTTTTTCGAAAGAAAAAAAATTTTCCGGGAAAACCTCGGCGGATTTTCCGGGCTAACGAACTTATCCAACCCACTTGCAAAAGGAAGGTACTAACCAAGTTTTATCAAAATCGGTCCATTATTTTTTAAGTTATAGGTGTGACACATAAATATATATATATATATATATATATATATATATATATATATATATATATATATATATATATATATATATATATATATATATATATATATATATATAAACATATAAAGTCTGAAACTGACCTCGGATTTGGGTTCCGGGGGTCCTAAATAGCGCTCATTTGAAGAAATTGTTTCAAAATTCAAAAGTCGGGATCTCCTCATTAGTGAATTTTTTTTAAGAAAATTCACTAATAACGAGAGATATGATATTCAGACTACCTATTTTTAGACCTGTCACGCGCATGGTGTCTCATGGTGAGTCCAATGCAACAATAATATGCTGTCGTACAGTGGGGTTTGACGTTTCATCACAACCTCTTAACAAATTACGTATTTTACTAATATTTAAGTGCATACAGTTGGAAGTTATAAAAACTCTGGACGCAGCAAGTGCGTTATGGTAGTGAATTTTCATAGAAATGATCTGGCACAAGATATTTTATTATAACTTTTTTTTCTTGTAACATAGAAATCTAAATTTTGGTGTATAGTTTACTTTTTATATCTTAAACTTACCTACCAAATTTGGTTATCATAGATTTGTTATTTTTTAAAATAAAATTTTTTTTCAAATGAAAACTCAAAATTTTTCCAGAAAACCTAGTCCGATTTTTTCGATTAACGAACTTGTCAAAGCCATTTACAAAGGGAAGGTACATACCAAATTTTATTAAAATCGGCTTATTATTTTTTGAGATAAGAATTATTTTCGAATGAAAACTCAAAATTTTCCCGGAAAACCTCGTCCGATTTTCCTGACTAACGAACTTATCCAAGCTATTTACAAAGAAACGTACGTGCCAAATTTTATCAAAATCGGCCCATTATTTTTTGAGTTATCGGTGTGATACATATATATATATATATATATATATATATATATATATATATATATATATATATATATATATATATATATATATATATATAAACACATAAAAATTGAAACTGACCCCGGATATAGGTTCTAGGGGTCCTAGATAGCGCTCATTTGAAGAAATTTTTTCAAAATTCAAAAGTCGAGATCTCCTCATTAGTGAATTTTTTCTAAGAAAATTCACTAAAATGAAAAGGATTAAATTTTGTGCTGCGATCTATATTATTTGAAAAAGACAATATAGGCGTAACTTCAACCGCATTAAACTGACGTATAGAAACTTTTTGATTGCGAATGACTTTGTTTTAAGTGTGTAGTTGGACTTCTATAACGTTACACACCACGTGACGTCATAGGAGGGGGCGGGGCATATGCGCAATATCTTATCTCTTCTAAGTCATTATATCATGGGACTGGTGTACTCTGCATGCTTCTATGGGGATAAAATATAACAATCAGGCCAAGGTATCCATTTAAACAAGGTAGGGTCGTGATACACATTATTTTTCAAAAAATATAAACATTTTCTGAAAATAAATATAATTGTCCCGAAACAACTGATCCGATTTTCTAGACAACGAACCAATTCAAGCGATTTACACAAAAACTACACTAGCCAAGATATAATTTTCACAAAAAGCTTTTTACACAATTTTTTTTAAAAATTACACAAAAATTTGCAAACAACCCCTTTCACGAAAATTAACCATTTTCTTACGAAAATCAGCTTAAATGTTCACAAAATTTATATTTATTTATACCTTTACTACATACAGACTTGGAGACTACTTCTCTGGCTTCACTGTTGGTTTTCGTTTTTGTAGGTGAAGGACGTAGCCAGCGCGTAAGCTAACTGGAGCAAGTGGCCCTTACGAATTCTGGATGTTCTAGAATGTTCTTCAACGTTTCTGTGACTATAGTTTCGCTGCTTGACAGCATTCTCAGACAGGAACGTTGAAGAACATCCTAAATAATAAAATAAAAGATATATATATATATATATATATATATATATATATATATATATATATATATATATATAATTTTTGCAAAGTCTCACCATCAATATCACCATATATATATATATATATATATATATATATATATATATATATATATATATATATATATATATATATATATATATATATATATATAGCTTGGAGGAGTTCGTTTTTAAAATCGGACAGCCCGTATATTATTTCAAATTTATATTTATTCATATATTTATGATTTGCTTGCACTCAAGGCTCGAGGCTATATTTATGTTCTGGAGCTCCGAGGCGGTATGTGCCTAGCGCCAACGCTGCCCAGACCCAAGTTTCCCTGCTGGTTGTTTCTTAGGCAAACAAATAACAAGATTTTTATGATAGAATTTTCCTATTTATTACGGAACTAGCCTATTTGTAAAATAATATAACTTGTTATAGAATTTTTGTATATATTTAATTTTTAAGTAACAATAAACATTTCTTTTCATATGTTTTTTAAAATGTCTTCCCCTCAATTACTGCGTTTAATACAGGTTGATAAAACGTGTTTTTTTATATTAGTGAATTTTCTTTAAAAAAATTCACTAATGAGGAGATCCCGACTTTTGAAAAAATTTCTTCAAATGAGCGCTAATTAGGCCCCCCAGAAAACATATCCGGGGTCAGTTTCAATTTTTATATGTTTATATATATATATATATATATATATATATATATATATATATATATATATATATATATATATATATATATATATATATATATATATATATATATATATATATATATATATATATATATATATATGTATCACAGCGATAACTCAAAAAATAATGGGCCGATTTTGATTAAATTTGTTGAAAAAATTTCTTTTGCAAATGGCTTGGATAAGTTCGTTAGCCAAGAAAATCTGCCCAGGTTTTCCCGGAAAATTTTGTGTTTTCTTTCGAAAAAAATTTATATCTCCGGAAGTAACAAAGTAAGGGCAACCAAATTTGGCACGCATGTTTATATCCTTATATGTAAGTTACCTACCAAAATTTAGCTATGTAGGTCAAAAGACAAAAAAGTTATAGGCATTTAAAGAAAAATAAATTGGTGTTTTCCTCAAAACGTCAAAGTGGCGATTTAAAATGTCAAAATTGGCAACATTTAGGCAAATAACTTGAATCTAATACGGGCTCTAGAAATAAAATGTCTCAAGAAGGATGTTTTACAAGCCCTAAAGTCTTAGTTTCAACCGTCATTGTCCTTCATTTTACTAAAATATTTGCAGAAAATTCATTTCAAATAGACCCTTTCTCTGATGATTGGCAGTAGCCTTAGCTATAGAGTTTATCGTTTAATGGTATATAATTTTTGTCGAATTTTTGTAAAAACTCAATAAAGCTCAATATATCCGTTATTATATAAGATATGAAAAAAATTTGTATATATTAATTATAGGGTGTCTTGAGCTACATCTTAAAAAATTATTGTTACAATCACAGGCTGGCCCATAAGTCGTTGGTGATACGAATTTCCTTTTTTTTTAATCAAACACGCCTTATGTTATTGCATTTTTGCATTTTCCATCGAAATATAATGCATGTTTGTAAGAAAAGAAATTCTGGACGCAGCAAGTGCGTTATGGTAGCGAATTTTGATCAAATGTTTCATATTTGAACAGCTCAATTTGCTATTAACCTATAAGGTTGATCAAGAAACGTGTTTTTTCGGGAACACTTTAAGTTTACTTTTGGAAATTTTTGTACATTTTCACACAATAAAGTTATTTTGATGAAACATGGCACATTGTTTTTAGTATATAGGTTATACTGGTAACCAAATTTGATGCCTGCTTTCTTAAAAAAACATACATATTTGTTATTAAAAACATTTTTATGAAAATTCACTACCATAACGCACTTGCTGCGTCCAGAGATTTTACTTTATGCTCTACCTGGATTCTGAATTGAAGAACACGCCATCTCGAGTTCGTCATTTTCAGGATATTTTGAACTTCCACATCAGTTATTTTATTTTTGAGGAGTTGTAATGTAAACAAGGCTACATAAGAAACGACGAAGCATAGAAATGATGCGCTTGTTGAGCTTGCAAGCAACTTGCTGCTGTTAAAAATCGGCGGTAACGTCTAACGTCAACAGCTATCAGGCCGCTAGCAGTCATGATATAATGACTTAGAAGAGATATGATATTGCGCATATGCCCCGCCCGCTGCTATGACGTCACGCGGTGAGTAACGTTATAGAAGTCCAACTACACACTTAAAACAAAGTCATTCTCAATCAAAAAGTTTCCATACGTCAGTTTAATGCGGTTGAAGTTACGCATATATTGTCTTTTTCAGATAATATAGATTGCAGCACTAAATTTAATCTTTCTCATTTTTATTACTTCCAACTGTATGCACTTAAATATTAGTAAAATACGTAATTTGTTAAGAGGTTGTGATTAAACGTCATACCCCACTGTACGACAGCATATTATTGTTGCATTGGACTCACCACTTAACACCATCCGCGTGACAGGTCTAAAAATAGGTAGTCTGAATATCATATCTCTCGTTATTTATTGTATCATGGCTAGCAGTCGCCTGCTAAAATTAAGCACTTTCGGACGCAAGCATTTGTCAAGTTCAGTTCACCAACAAAGTACAAAGTGTTGACGTTTGTCAACATTTTTTGACTTAACAATGAGGCTGCTGGCTGCACGTGCCTCTCGCGACAGTAAACACTCAGTTGCATTGATTATGCGTAATTTTCACTTTAGTAACGAAATAAAAGACCTCCCTGACGTGCTATTTACACACAATCCTGCCAAATGAACTGCCCTGACATCAGTTTTGTTATCAAAAGCTAAAAGAAGGCAAAAGGGGAAGGGAAAGTACGTTATGCTGACATGAATGGTAGGGTTGATTTTTCTTCACCTTTTAGGTTTGAATTAGGCAAACTGATGTGAGAGCAGATCAAGAAGGTCAGTTGGGAGGATTGTGTGTAAACAGCAAGTCAGGGAAGTGCGCGTGATCAATTCAACCGAGTTTTTACTGTTGTGAGACGCTCATCTGACAGCTGCTGGCGCGTATTGAACTCGCCCGGTGGCGCATTCACAAATCCTCACCAGTAGGGGCTTAAGGCTGCGATATCCTAGACGAAGAAGTACCTCCGACAAAGATAGAAAATATTATCCCGTAAAGTGCTGCTGAACATCTTGAACTAACGCTTTCCTTAAAAATTGTATGCTTTTACCGAAACTCTTACTATGTTGAGCTACTTCTCAGAAGGTGTCGTCAGTTTCGCTTTCGTATTTACAGAAAACTGGTAATATTTTTGCCTTTGAAAAAATGCTACGTTGTCGGTTGTCTGTTCTTTTGTTTATATTCCATGCTTCTCGCAGCGGAGGGCGGAGGGAGATGGAAAAGATAGGAATTCTATTGTATGCCTTTGGATGAACTTGAGACAGGCAATATTTCTGCCTATAACAATAAGCGGTCGACCGTTAAGGGACAAGTGCTTTTTTTTTACCCAGCATAACTGTTGATTATGGCATTTATCAGAACAGACATTCAGATCATGGATTGAGGTCCGGTCTAATCTTATACACAATACAGTGTTCCAGCAAATTTTCATAAAAAAATTGATTATGTAGATCAGGCCTTTAAGTTCTCAAAACATTTCTTCAAATGAACACAAATTAATTTTGATTAAACTTCGACACATTAGTCTGCTCAATCGGACCAATTTAAAAACAAATAGATTTGTATTGTTGAAACATGTAAATCTGTTTTGGTAAAGCTTCGTTTATTTGTTGCCTTTTGTGTGCCAAAATTTAAGTTTCTAGGTTAGTGGAAAATTGAGTTATGAAAATGTACAAACTTTTAACGAAAATGAGCTACCATACGGCACTGCCTGCGCCCAGACTTTAATATTTTGGTGTCACTTTCTTAAAAAACGGGTACTGCTTTGGAGATGTGTTTTTCAAAATTCTCCTAAAATTTATCCTAAAAAAAATAGTATTGTATTTTGTTTCCTTACCGTCTGCCTATTTCAGGGACTATGTCCAGTCACCGACGCCAGACAGACATTTCGCCTTGCTCTATATTTAACCGAACTCCCGGAGTTTGCAAGCAGGTTAGGGATGTTTTACATGCCTAGCATCGCGTAGAACACAAGACCGAAATCTTGGCGGCCTTTCTGAAGAGCGGGTGCAGGCATTCAACTTGCTTAAGCACAATGCAATTGTCACGGCAGTTGTTATGCTTTAATATGTACCGAATTAACAATTATTTTGAGCTTTCAGCCCCATTTATACATATCTATATATTTTCTTTATTGAATGCTTTTTGGTTCATTTTAACCCTGCTCGTTAGTTTTAGCCATATTTACCATCATGCGTAAATTCATTTCTTTAGGGGATGTGATTCTAAAGGAGTACATTATGCAATTTGACTAAACGTCAAATTTTTGCATTGTATGGATAAACCTCTACACATATGTGTGTAGCTGTAACAAATTAAATTAATGTAAAAACAGATCATGCATCTTTTAATAAAATTTCACCAAGTTTGTATAATAATAATTGTGTGTGTTAGTTAAAAATCAATAACCTTTTTAATTGCAAAATTACAACTATGTAGAGAAAAATGATTATTGTTTTGTGGAAAGTTCTGTTTTCTAAGTAATAAAGTACATTAGCACATATATAGTTCTTTCCTCTCCTTCTTAGTTATTCAGTGTTAGAAATTACATTACATATTAGAACATTTATTATAATTGGGAAGAAATCAACAAGGCTTGATGCAGCAAGTGCGTTTTGATAGCGAATTTTAATACCCCACCTCCTAAAGAATCGTTAGTTGAACATATAAAAAAAGTTTGGGACGCAGCAAGTGCATTATGGTAGTGAATTTTCATTAAATGCTTCAAATTTGTATAACTCAATTTCCTATTAACTTAGAAAGTTTAGTTTTGGTACGTAGTAAGTTATT
This sequence comes from Tillus elongatus, assembly GCA_964006375.1. NCBI lineage: Eukaryota > Metazoa > Arthropoda > Insecta > Coleoptera > Cleridae > Tillus > Tillus elongatus. The sequence continues at coordinate 12,687,936 of OZ023268.1, read as the reverse complement.
TCCTAAGGAAAGATATCCACCAAATTGTATTTAAATAACTTTGTAATTTTCGGAGAAAAAAATGTTTTCCGAAAAAAAATTCAAAATGTGAATAACTCAATTTTCTATAAACTTAGAAAGTTGAATTCTGGTACGTTAGAAGGTCTCTCTTAAAGCAATATACCCATTAAATTTTATTAAATCAGCTTTGTAAATTTGGTTACCAGTATAACCTATATAGTAAAAACAATGTGCCATGTTTCATCAAAATTACTTTATCTCCGAAAGTAAACTTAAGGTGAGCTTTTCAAATATAAAGCATTTAATCAAAATTCGCTACCATAACGCACTTGCTGCATCCAGAATTTCTTTTCCCACAAACATGCATTATATATATATAACATAAGGCGTGTTCGACTAAAAAAAAAAAAAAAAAAATGTCACCAACGACTTATGGGCCACCCTGTGATTGTAGTAATAATTTTTTAAGATGTAGCTCAAGACATCCTATAATTAATGTATAAATATTTTTTTCATATCTTGTATAATAACGGATATATTGAGCTTTATTGATTTTTTAGGCAAATGTACTTGTTTTGTAATTGAGTGTGTATATATATATATATATATATATATATATATATATATATATATATATATATATATATATATATATATATATATATATATATATATATATATATATGTAATTATATGTATAAACATTAAAAAGCGAAACATATAACCCATACATTTGCAGTCATATCCAATCTCTTTACTGTAGTGCAAAATTAGTACATATATTGTACTTACTTATTTACGCCTACTATAATATTTGTAACACTGTAAAGGCACTAGCAACTAAGAACTGGTGGATGAACCATTAAAACAATTTAATTTAATTATGTTATTTTTTACTTCAATATAATTTATAACATTGTTAATGTGATTCGGTCATAATAAAAGTGTGAGGGTATTCTTATATCCTTTCTTTATAGGTAATTTTATAAGTATAATTTTCTTTGTAGAAAGCTTGTAAGTTTATTGCACGGAAATCATAAAATGCTTTATTTGAGAAACGAAAAGTGAATGTTTAAGCACTCGATTAAATTTTGTTCGGCAAATAATGCATTGTAAAATTAATGTCAATGGCAACTTTTACCGTTATTTTCATCATTGTTAACCACCTCATTTATTTTAGGTTGTCAAAAAAGCTTATGGTTATCGAAGTATTTAATTTCAGTGAGTTTTTATAACACTGACAACACTGCTTAGGCCGCAGGTAGAAAGTAATTGTATCCAATGGGGACGGCATCTGTTATAGAGTTCCCAAACTTGTGATGTCTCAGCTCAGTGACAATACAGTTGCACTTTTAATGAATTTGCCTTGGGCAGCTGTAGAAAACGTATTCTGTGTACATTTAATAAAAACTTAATTTAAAAAAAAACTAGAAGGGCTACATACTTAGATTTTATTGCGATCGAATCTTTACATGTTCCTGCAGGTAATGAATAGTCAAAGTCATCACTTTTGGAACATCTTCGTATATATAATCCTATCTAAATCATTGTAATATTTAAGTGAATTTCAATTAATTATAACTAATAACACAAAACATTTTTTGAAATTTGCGAACATTCATCATCATTTGTGGTTTGTCTAGATTATGCAGCTTTTTAAATTGTTCCCGTAGACCTACTATTTCTTGAGATAATTACAATTTAAGGAGGCATTGTTTTCCTATAATAAAGTGATAGTTAAATGCCACCCTTAAAGACGTCTCTTGTGTTCTAATTGGCGTAGACATGTCACGTGACTTCCACCACACACGGAATGATTTATCAGACTTTGTTAACCACTATTGTGATTGGTCTGGTTTCTTGTTTCTGGATTTCAAATTTAACAGTTTTGTTTTGCCAAATGTTTGTTGTTGAAATTTATATTTATATTGTGTGCTGTAATTTCGCATTTTTACTACGTGAATTTAGACTTGTTAAGTAGTTAACAATTGCATGAACATGTCACAGTTATTGTTAACTAAATATGAAAATGGTTCAACTGTACTGAGAGCTAATCCTCTCTTTCAAGAAGACGCGGAAGAGTTCCTAGAAATATATTCTGTAAGATCTTTTACGCAATGGGTAACTTATCATATATCTCTTTACCACAGAGGTAAATAACTATAGTTAACTATTAATTCAGTTTCACGTGTATGAAATGAATGTTAATGTTTTTAGAATGGTATTTGATAGGACATGGTTATCCCAACACAGTTCCAGAAATAAATATGAGAAAATTGTATGTGAAAAGAATAGGGATGCCCTGTTGCTTTGGACATAAAAATCAAATTAAATACTATTAAAACCAGATGTGCAGATGCATATTTGAGGAATTCACCACTCCTTTATTATGTTATATTGATTACAAATTCAAATGTATACTTTGTCCACAAAAGTCAAACCGTTGAATACAACACAACAAATAATATAATCACCGTCAACAGCTGAAGTGAAGAAAACTACCGTAATCATATAGTTAACTATATTCTAATTATATTAATAATTAAGATCGATAATATTACCTCAAATGCAAAAGTATAAATTTAATTATGAAAACCAATATTATTATATTGATCTTTGATCTTGCTGTCAAATGTCAACGCTCTTAATGTAACGTCCAACGACGTATAGAGTAATTGTGCTTTTGTTGATGCTCCATAAAGGTCCTCATTTTCTTCAAAGAACATCATTGACCTGTCGCTATATGGAACAGGAGGTAAAAGAGTAAAATTTGGGTTTGTTTAAACACCAATGCTCTTTTGTTCCATTCCTCTTCAAATAAATAACCTCATGAAAGTCTCTAAAATTAATTATTGAAAAAACCCGGTTGCTTTTATAATGAACTCACACCCACTGCTCAGAAATTTAATAAAAGTCTAACAAACACTTCCGGCTACAGTATGCATTACTCACATTTAAATGGTTTTTTTTTCAGTATGCTTAGATGCGAGTCCAGCAGTTTTGAGCGACACTGCCTCTATGTTTGCAACCCTCCATACACCTACTTACTTAATAAAAATCTTCAATAGTATATTGGTCGACTGTAATGTGTAATGTATTCCCTTGATAGGCGTGGTTTAGCTCGAGTAGCTCTAGTCAGAACTGAAATAGGCAAACAGTTTTGCGGCATTGTGTTTTGATATAGTATATACCAATGCATGAATATATTATATTGTTTAGTCTCGTGGGGTCATTTAGATTCACTAATTACGTATATAAATGAGAAAGCTCAAATTACCGCTACCTATTCCAAGTAAAAAGAGAAGTAAATTAAACTTAAAAAAAATACAATATATTTTTTAGGATTTCTAAGTCCATTTTTAGGGAGACCTAAAAGCCAAACAAAGTTTTTTGCGATATGTGAAGAAAAAACAAGGCTCCTATGAGAGTTGTCCGAACGCGCTGAATTTCAATTATTATCTTTAGTAAATGCGCAATAGTAGCGAATTTTCATAAAAAACTTGTTTTCATAAATCTGCAAGTTAAAATAGTAAGTAAGTATTGAAAAAAAGTAAGCAGGCAACGCGTTTTTGCAGCGAATGTTCATAAATATATTTGAAATGTTATAAGTCAATTTCCCATTATTAAGCTAAAATCTTAACTTTTAATATTTAACAGTACAATTAAGTGTCTATAATTGAGCAACATTGGGTACCTACAATATTTTATAAAAATAAAACGTAAATATTTAAGTTTGACTGTCTTTTGAATAAGTAGCAGGTTTAGCAAAAGTAAGTACAACAAATTATAATGTTTGTAGAGTTTTTAAGAGCATTCCAATTCATACCTTTATCTGTCCCATTATTAAGCTGATTTTTTTGTTAATAATTATTAAAAGTCAAAAAAGGCATATCTTAGTGTATACTGCACCACGAACATCTTACAATAAATGTTGTAATAAAAAAAGGCACTGAGCATGGCTTAACCGAAATATAACGCGAGGATTGAAACAGCCGGGATGTCTGTTGTGGAGAATATATCAGCCAATAAAACCGCCCGGATCGCTTCGCGCCAATTTCAAAATGAAGTATAAGTCCCACTATCTCATACGTTTTGTAATTGACGAGGCAAATTCATTAAACAACTGTTTTATGTCTGTGCCTTTAATTTGTAGATTTTTTTAAAGTTTATTTGTTTGTTAGTTAGTGTAACAGAAACACATATCAGCGTATAATGCGTTATTATTTACTATATTTGCCAAGTAAAGCAGCATAAGAATATGATGACTGTGGAGAAAAGAGTAGGTAGGTAGGTACTTATATCATGGAAACAACTATTAACCAATGTCAAAGTTTGTTGTGAAAGTGTAGGTAAATTATGTTTAATGTCAGACATCTGTAATGAAAAACTAGGTATCAAATTATTATCTTTACCAAATTCCAAACGACATTTAGATCTTTAGAGTAGGCCTATAAAAAGTTCGCAATTTGTTTCCAGACTATGATGGCTTACTAGAATTATTTGTGAACACTATCTATTTTCACGGGTTAGCGCTCAAAATCGAAAATAACCTTTTAATGAGAATGAAATGTAACATTAAGTAACTACTTAATGATTCAGTTAGGTATAAGAAAAAACTTGAGCGTGATGTCAGGACAACTCCAGGCGAAACCTTGTTCTTGTTTTAGACTTGCTCGTGCATTTATTTGATTTATTTTCTATTTTCAAAACAAAAAGAAATCATTGCCCTTGAATAATATAATTTTAAATTTCGTGCGTCTTTGTACTTATTCTACTTGACTTTCTAATATTGGCCAAATCGCCTTCCAAAACACTAGTCTGACCAATGACATAATAGATAGGTCTATGAGCCTGACTTTGTGCCATGTTGCCAAATGTAAAAGTTATCAACGATTTTTGTGACTAGTCTATGACCTAGCGTCTTTCAGTTTTTGCTGTTTTTAAAATACTAAATTTGGTATTCTTCTGGCAGCTAATTTATAGTAAAAAAATTAAGTTTGAATAAGCTAATTGTTCTTTTACTCAAAAACATCAAATTTGCGGTGATAGTATTATAATCTTTATACTAGAAACCTATGTACCAAATTTCATTCAAATAGCTTTATATTTTTTCGAAAAAACGAGGTCCCATTTACCTGGCGAATGAACTTATTCAAGCAATTTGTACAAATAATAATATATATATATATATATATATATATATATATATATATATATATATATATATATATATATATATATATATATATATATAATTCGGTAAGTCAACGAAATGATAAAGTACGGCGTTGCGCCCTATACTAATAGTATATATATAGCGGTCCGTCGCGAGCTTAACATAAGTTTTTAAATAGGACACGGCATTTTTTAATCCATTGCTACTATTCTCTGTAAAGTTTCCTCTATTTATTGACCAATAATATCGTATATGTTATATATGGACCGTTTCCGAAATATGTAACTTTCTCAATTATTTTCTCTCAAAATCGTTATACGTTTTAAAACTAATATCAGGTCAGGTCATTGTTTTGAAGATTTTAGAAATAAATAGTAAACGTTATTATTACCACACCACTGGGATAATAAAGCTTCTATATAGTCTTCAATATCGTCCGACAGATTTGGATAACTTTATATATATATATATATATATATATATATATATATATATATATATATATATATATATATATATATATATATATATATATATATATGTATTCATCTGATAACTCAAAAAATAATTAACCAATTTCGATGAAACACAGCAAGTGCCTTTTTTTATTAATGGCTTTGATGAGATCGTTAGCCAGGAAAATCGGGCAGGGTTTTCCGGGAAAATGTTGAGTTTTGTTTAGAAAAAAAAATTCTCCGAAAATTACAAAACTGTTTTCATGAAATTTAATGGATATTTTGCCTTGGGAGGGACCGTAGTACGTACTAAAATTCAACTTTCTACGTTTATAGAAAATTGAGTTATTCAAATTTTGAATTTTCATTCGAAAAAATTTTTTCCTCCGAAAATTACAAAGTTATTTTAATTAAATTTAGTGGTTATATTGCCTTAGGAAAGACCTTATGACATACCAAAATTAAACTTTTTAAGTTAATAGAAAATTGAGTTATTCACATTTGAAGCATTTAATAAAAATTCACTACCATAACGCAACTGCTGCGTCCAGACTTCTATAAGATATAACTGAACCACACCAGAATAAACTACCTATTATGTTCTGACTACACTGTTATACAGAACAGTTATTTAGGGTCGAAGACAGCAGGTAGCAGGTAGGCATTCACGATCGTTTGATGGCCTTCTATACATGTGTTGGGTTTTATTTCAAACATTCTTCTAAATCAGCCCTTGCCCTTAGAAATAAATAAGCAGGTAGGTTAACTTAAAAACGCAGGCTTTATTATAATATAAACTCGTATTTGCTCAGGGCTTCAACTTTGTTTTTTCAAAAGATAAAATAACTATATATAAATAACAAAATAAATAGACAAGGGTTCCATTGAATGTTACGCAGATGACATGATAGCGATTATTATAAACGGAAAAAGAATTACAAAGGATGTTGAGTGTGCTAGATATTGTTTTAAAAATATCAAACTAAACATCAATACGACGAAAATAAGGGTACACAAGATAAGTAGAGGACAGCGAAAATGAATACAAAGCTTAAATATGCAACAGCTTGAACAAGTAAAATGTTCATGTACTTTGAAAGTATTATTACGGATGATGATAAATTTAGCAAATCTGAGGAGAATCCCAACATTCAATAGATAGACAACATACCTACTTTTCTGGCAGATAAACATTCAAATTTGGGTATAAGGAAATGGTTCAAGTCAAACGTAGAGCATAGCATACCGTACTAGTTTTAGTGACTCATACACTGTTCCATGCACAAAAAAAAATGGGAACGCAGTAAGTGCGTTTTGGTAGCGAATTTTCATTAAATGCTTCAAATTTCAACAACTCAATTTGCTATTAACCTAAGGTTCGTTGGCTAGGAAACAAGTTTTCTTGAACACATTTAAGTTTATTTTTAAAATTTTTTTGTACATTTCCAGGCGCAGTAAGTTATTTTGATAAAATATGGTACATTGTTTCTACTATATAGATTATACCGGTAACCAAATTTGATAGGTAGGTTTGTGAGATAAAGAGTATAGACTATAAACTAACATTTTTATTTCTATGTTACAAGCAAAAAGTTTATTTCTATCAAAATTCACTACCATAACGCACTTGCTGCGTCAAGACTTTTAGGAAAAACTTTTCAGTAACATGCTTAGAAATAAACACACCCCCCCCCCCCCCCGAAATGCACAAATCACAAGAAAAACTCGTTAATTTGCATGATGATGACCTCCTGGACAGTTTGAGATGAAACGACTGCTGATACATAAAGTTTGGTATCTTGCATGTACGCTGACAGTAATGTTAGCTTTTGTTCGCTTGCCTTTACCGAGTTATTGACATGTCAGGTTTTTAACACATTACATATTTTAAACAATTTCTCAGCAGCTGATAGATAAAGTTTTGTATCTCGCACGTACGCTGACACTATCCTTATCTTTTGTTCTCTTGCGTTTGCCGAGTTATTTACATGTAAAGTTTCTTACACATTACACACTTTAAACAATTTATCAGCTGCTGGTAGATAATGTTTGGTATCTCGCACGTACGCTGACACTATTCTCACCTATTGTTCTCTTGCCTTTGCCGAGTTATTTACATGTAAAGTTTTTAACAGCTTACATACTTTTTAAACAATTTCTCAGTACGGTTCTGTTCGGTGACACCCCTTCCCCTCCTAAACATTACATTTGACATACAATTCTCTTTGGCCTTGGGAATCCCTGGAATATTCTGGACACATGGACAATTGCCTTCTACTGCCAAGTTATCACTTCGCTTTTAGTAGACCGCTAGTACGGGTACCCGTTTAGATGGTTTCTTATATATATATATATATATATATATATATATATATATATATATATATATATATATATATATATATATATATATATATATATATATCTGTGTTCACCCACGTTATTTCTTAAATTGTGCCTAGCTTACCTTGTTCTCTTAATGAACATCAGTTTTGTAGTGGTTTAAGCGTACATGTGTCGCTAGTTCCTGGTCCGTGCCAATGTTATTTGTTTTCTACATTGTTTTTGCAATGAAGGGTCTGCTTCGCTGGGGGATTCTTCTTTCCCTCTCGCATGCATACAACCTACCCTCGTTGCGTAAACCAGAAGTCAAATTCCCTGAGAGCAGCCCTCAAAAAAGTAACAGGTGCTGGGGCGAATAGGGGTGCTGTGCGGGGAGGCAGGGTTAAAGGGGATATGGATTTTATATGTGAAAAAGGCCGCTTTAAGACGTTTTCTTAGCATTTTCTGCTCATATTACGTTTTTACTACCTACCCCGCCCGGCAACCCTATTTACTCCTGGTCCCGTCTCTTCCTTGTGGGGTATGAACAAGAAAATTTTCTTGTCGTTTGTGCATCCAGGGAAGGAGGTCTAAGCATGTTTCCGAAAAGATGTTACAAAAAAACGTCCAGAAGAAACTAGCGACACATGCATGCCTAAACCACTACAACACAAATGGTCATTAACAGAACAAGGTAAACAATGCTTAATTTCAGAAATAATGTCTGTGAACACTTGAATATACAGGAAACCGTCTAAACGAGTACACTTACTAGCGGTGTAGTAAACTGAAAGCGAAGTGATAAATTGGCAGTAGAAGCCAATATTTCATGTGTCTAGGATATTCTCGGGATTCCCAAAGTCAATGTGAACCTTATGTCGAATGTAATGTTTAGGGGGGGAAGGAGGAAGTGAAAGGAGTACCCTGGGATCGAACCCAGTACCTTTCGGTTCAGAGGCACACGTTCTTACCCCTAAACCACCAAGCTTAGTGAATTTTGATAGAAATAATCTGGCACAAAATATTTTTTTTTGAACTTTTAGCTTGTAACATAGAAATAAAAATGTTAGTTTATAGTCTACTACTTATCTCACAAACCTACCTACCAAATTTGGTTGCCACAGCTGTTTTATTTTTTGTCTTATCGCTATGATATATATATATATATATATATATATATATATATATATATATATATATATATATATATATATATATATATATATATATATATATATATATATATATATATATATATATATATATATAGGTATATATATATATATATATATATATATATATATATATATATATATATATATATATATATATATAAACTTATAAAAATTGAAACTGACGCCGGATGTGGGTTCTAGGGGTCCTAGTTCGCGCTCATTTAATATTTTTTTATAAGACTCAAAAGTCGGGATCGCCCCAATAGTGGATTTTTTCGAAAAAATTCACTAAAAAGCGTTCGGCTGGTTCTCTGCAAATTTAACCAGTAAACACTTAAATGTAACAATATTGTGTTTTTTTACATTTTTTGTAGATGCTGTTGGACCTATTTTTAGATTTATTTGATACAGGCAAAAATATATTAAAAAGTATAAAATATTTATTAGATCTTATTAAATGAAAGAACTACAACCCGACAACACTGTATACGGTATTAACGTTTCTGTTTCATATCTTGGCTGCGCAGTTTAAGATGCGCCGTGTGACACCCTCTATTCAAAATCAACCACGTGTAGGACTTTATTGTGTCTGAAATATATTTTGTGTTTGTATTTTCAACAGAAATAGAAAATTCCTAATTGCTTCAGATGTCTAGAACGACTGAAAGTCAAATTGCGAAGATACCTACTATAATCTATAATACGAGAAAACAATGCTGCTATACCAAGTAGGTACACTTCCTTTTTCAAAAAACAAGGGAACAGCGAAGCAACAGAAAGACAAGTTGTATTATTTGAACTGTGAACTGGCTCTTTACTTCAGATTTTGAAATGGGTAAGTCAGTTGTAAAATTTGTTAATTAGAATCAAAATGTAAGTAGTTTTTTATATATGTGGGAAACTATAACCCCATTATTTTCATTTGTAATAAAAATGTCTTGTTTTTCAAGTCTATAGGTATATATATATATATATATATATATATATATATATATATATATATATATATATATATATATATGTATATATATATATATATATATATATATATATATATATATATATATATATATATATATATATATATATATATATTAGGTAGCCTATCGAGTTTTACTCTTGCAGTTGTGATTTCTTTATCAAAAAATAATGTGTTACAAGAAATGACTTAATTTTCTTAACATGGATGTTCTTCAAAATGTTAGGTTTATCTATTCAATTTCACTTCTGCTTGTATAAAAAAAAACTCTGAACGGAGCAAGTGCACTATAGTAGCGAATTTTCATCAGTTTTGTTATAGTGTACTATAAGTGAAGAGAAGTATGCAAAAATTGAAGTTGTAGGAACAAGAGCCAGTAGGTAGATATATTTGTAAAGTAGGAGCATCCTGAAGAAGCTGACATTTTAGCAAAATTGATAGTGACAATTCTAGAAAGTTTGATACAGCATTTTTGAGAAGGAAATTTGTAATTTTCGATGGAAAAACTTGACTCGCAGAACTGACCAGTGTGGTGAAAAAATACCGGAAGTATCTAGTTGGCCTAGAAGCTTCACAAACCATGATCTACATATAAAAGAAATATTATATGTTGTTACCTCTTGAATAGCGAAATTTTCTTTATGAAAATTCGCTGATATTGCACAATTTATTACAAAATTTAGAAATATGTGGTAAATTCAATACTCTCATGCAACATTTTTTTCAATTTCAGAGCAAGCACAAACAGAAACCGAGCAAAGTGACAAGGTTGTTCAGATCTTATCCAAGGTGAGCCAAGCAGTTGATGGCTTGAGGGAACACCTGGTCCCTCTGTATGGTTAGTGTTAACTTTCAAAGATTTATATTATTATGTTGAATATAATTTTGAATTTGTTGTAATTTTGTAATGTTTTGTTTGCAATATACACGCACTTGCCTAGCCTGATGCTGAAGAAGAAGAGTTTGAAGTTATATCATAAATGTTTTATATAGATGTATATAATTTACTGTTTATAATAAAAGGCAATAAAAAAGTTTACTTTTTGTATACTCTTACAGAAGGGTCCTGTACGTATTTATGTTGTCTTGCAACCAGAAGTAAAGTGTTACCAGAAACAGGTGCAGCATCAGTGGTATCAAATGAAAGCAGTGGTATTTGCGACTGTTGAAAATAATTGTTAGTAATACATATACTGATAATCATGATCATCTATAAACTTTTTAGTTTTATAAATTTTTGTGTGTATTTTTTGCGTAAGTTACAAACACATTTGTTTTTATACTATGTTGTGTGTGGTGTCTGTGTTGGCATATTTTGACATAATTTTACATCACTAAAACAGTCAGATTTATATAATTTTATATTAGCCTAATAATGTATCTTTAGCAATATTCATTATTAATAAATCAGGATATTTATAAAACTCTCTGACATATCCGATAATTTAGAGTATATTGCAGCACATGATAACGCTCTCGATTTGTGCCAATAAATGAACTTGTTCACATGTAATGCATGTTTATTGCTTTTAATGTAGGTAAACCTTAAAAATAGTATTACAAACATTCAATGATAGTTGTATTTTATATTTATATTATAATATCTACCTTAATTCTGAGTCTTGTGTGGACCTTGTGTTCATGTCTCACGGGTGCTATGCAGATGCAGGAAAACTTCACTTTATAGTGAGCCAGATTCATGAGAGGATAAATTTGACTAGCAATTACAACTTGTGGTTTACCGTTGACTTCCGAACAAAATTTGCCATGTTTTCAGAGGTTCTAGGGTTCATTTCAGTGCTGGAGTCAAACCTGCTACCTTTAGAGTATCAGAGATTTTCACCACTACACCACAGGCAATGACCTTATACCCACATTAAATTATAAATATCGTTTGTTCTAAAATATAACATATAGAAATAAGAAAATAGTTTGTTTCATTTTTATATAATTTTCTGTTTTTACGTTGTGTCTTAGTTTATTTAATTCAAATATGATTATGTTTTTAGTGTACATAATATATTATGTTAAAAATTTAATAAATCTTAGGCAACCATGTATTTTTTATAACTAACCAAGTTTACGCACTTTGTTAATTGTAATGGACTTTTAATTTGGATTTATTATATTTATCAAATATGATTTGACTTGGAAATAATTAATAATTAACAATATGTTGCCAGTCAGTAATCTTCACCACTATGCTATATGTTGTTACCTTTATATTTACATAAAGATATAAATATGTTCTATTATAAATCATAACAATTAGAGGTGTGCAAACCGAACTATAAACGAACCCAAGCAAAAATGTTGCATCGCACTTCGAACCTCTCAGATAGTATGTCTAAGGTTCACAGTCGAACATCGAACTTCTTAAACATTTAACATTGAACACCGAACTAACTACAGTTCTTCAATGTTCACATATATTTTCCTTAAATACAAAAATTAGGTACACTGTAGCATACAATATTTGGTACATAGAAAAAAAAGAAAGGTTTGACAAAATTTGCAGGTCGATTGGATGAAAATGCCCTCTGATGCTGATGTTTGTTTTTAAGATGAGTCGGTGTTGAATCAAAAATACAAAAAGGCACATTGAACACTTTTTTTATACTTCTACATCTATAATAGCTAAGCTCAATTATAAATATTTTGTTGTTTGGTATTAGCTGGGCAGTTTTAGCAAATTTGAATGAGTGGGTTAAAAGTGAGCATATATATATATATATATATATATATATATATATATATATATATATATATATATATATATATATATATATTAGAGGTGTGCGAAGCTTCGAAATTCCGAACCGAACCTTCGGTTCGAAAATATGTTCGCACAAGCGATGTTGAAGTAGTTCGAAGTTCGAAATATGTAATTTTTCAAAATAGTTCCAAGTTCGTTGCTCAAAAATACTTCGAAATTTCACTTTACAGGCATCGAATGTTGCCAAAGGTAGCGAAGTTGCGGCTCCTTTAACTCGGTAGCGGCGCTTTAAACTCGTTATCGGTCTCATTGAGTCAATAGCGTAATTTCAGGAGATTTCACTCATGGATATTTTTGACAGTAGGTAGGACACATTGAGACACGACGGAGTCATTTAGCAATCACAGAATTATTTATCTTGTATATCCTAGCTTCCCAACACCTATTTCAGTAACAACATTATGATGGTGGTGTTCGAAGGCGATCGGTAACGTAAATTTTCAGAATTTGAGGATAATTGCAGATTGTCTTTGGAAAACACTGGTTTCAACATGCTTTATTTCACAGTGAGCCAAAACAGTTAAATATTCACAATAAGGAGACAGTTCAAACTTGTAAGTGGTTAGTTTTATACCTATTATGCTCACTTTGAACCCTCTCAATCTGTTTGCTAAAACTGCCTAGCCAATACCAAACAACAACATATTTATAATTGAGCTTATCTATAGATCTAGAAATCTTAAAAAGTTTAAAATATTTTTTGCTTTTGTGTTTTTGATTTAACGTTGACCCATCTCCACAATGATCAGCACAGGAAGGCAGTTTCGCCCAATCAACCTGCAAATTTGTCGAACCTTTCTTTTTTGTAAAAAGAGTGGGAATCTTTTACGTATCAAATATTGTATGTTACAATATTCCAAAATTTTGTATTTAAGGAAATGATATATGAACACTGAAAAATTTTCGGTAGTTCGATGTTCGATTTTGAATTTCTAAGAAGTTCGACTGTGAACCTTAGACATACTATTTCAGAGGTTCGAAGTTCGAGGCAACATATTTGCTTGGGTTCGTTCATAGTTCGGCTCGAACAAAACATGGGTTCGCACACCTCTAATATATATATATATATATATATATATATATATATATATATATATATATATATATATATATATATATATATATATATATATACTAACAATTGTAACTGTTTCTTGATTGTTTTAACTGTTTGGATCATTGTAAAATAAAGTATGTTTAATCTAATGTTTTCGGAAGGCAATCTGCAATTATAGTCATAAATTGTGAAAATTTACTTTACCAACAAGTTGCTAACACTGCCATTATAATGTTGTAACCAAAAAAAGGCATTGGGATGCTAGGATATATAAAAATATAATAATTCAGTGATGTTAATTAGCTGTCTCAGTGTCTCACAAACTGTCAAAGATATGAATGATATTTCCTGAAATTACACTATCGACTCAATGGGACTGATACGGACTTTACAACTTCGCTACCTTTGCCAGCATTGAATGCCTGTAAAGTTCAACTTCAAAGTATTCTTTAGCAACGAACTCCAAGCTATTTTGAAGGATTACGTATTTCGAACTAGTTTAACATCGCCTAGCGCAAACAATTTTTCGAACCAAAGGTTTGGTTCAAGTTAGGGTTCGGTTCGAAATTTCGAAACTTTGCACACCTCTAAAAACAATATATATGATAATATATAAGAAAAAATTGTATATTAAATATATGTGTTTGAAACTTTATTCGTTTAAATGTTGAGTTTTATTTTCTTTTATAAAAACTGAAATATATCTTACGTGATAATGTATTTTTTTTACCAAAAACCCATTTCTCTGTACTTCATATATATATATATATATATATATATATATATATATATATATATATATATATATATTTTGTTGTTAATTTCCAATGATTTTTTTTTATTTCCTTCATTATGTAATTAAGTATGTATATTATTTCAAAATAAACTATTTTTAACATTATTTCTCCCCAATCATACATTAAAAAAACACAGTTTTGCAGCAAATTAGCGTTAAAAATAATGTTAAAAGGTAGGTGTCATCAAGGAGAGGTTGTTTGAAAATATTTATACGTTTTCCCCTCAACCATAAACTTGGAAAAACAAGTTTGCAGCAAATGAGCATTAAAAAATATAGAAAAGTAGGTGCCAAAGAGTAAAGCTTTTAAGAAATATATATAAACAATTTCTTAACTATAAACATTGAAAGACAATGTTGCAGGAAATGAGCATTAAAAACCAATGTTAAAAAGACTATCATGGCAGCCAGCTTTTTTTGAATTTATTAAACATTTTCTCATTAAGCATAAATTTTGAAATACAATTTTGCAGCAAATAAGCATTAAAAATAAATGCCATCAAAGACAGCTTTTTTAAAAATATTTGGCAATAATAAAAAAACATTAAAGTTAATTATAATGTGGTTTTGCTGTTAATTAAAAAATGAAACTAATCTTGTCAATGAATTTTTTCATTACAAATATTTTTATAGGAAAATGTCATTGCAATTTAAACTATTAATACCTTCTACAAAAACGATTATTTACCCTTATATATATTTATTTGTATCTAAATAACTCAAACAATTCAAAATGCAATTAAATAAGTCTCCTATAAAACATAAATTTGAATGTCTACATTAATTACATATTTATTTTCTCTATATGGGAGGAGCATAAGAAATAAGAACACTCCCATTGGTCTGTCTATGACACTTCACACAGTCAGCCAGACAAGTACTGAAAAAATGATCTTTCTGCCTGTATGGAGGCAATCTATTGTTGTGTCGCGCTAAAGAGTGTCGCCCAGAACCACTGTCGCGCTAATCGACGACCTCGCTTAGATGCTATATGTGCTGACAATTTACATTTAAGAACAGTACTGTAATCACATAATCCACATTTGAAGGGCTTTTCTGCAGTATGTTTAAATGCTATATGTGATGACAAGTAACTTTTAAGGACAGTACTGAAATCACATAATTCACATTTGAAGGGCTTCTCTGCAGTATGCTTACACGCTACATGTACTAACAAGCTACGTTTAATGGAAGTACTGTAACCACATAATTCACAGTTGAATGGTTTTTCTACAGTATGCTTGGATGCTATATGTGCTAACAAGTTATATTTACGAGAAGTAATAAAATCACATGATTCACACTCGAAGGGCTTTTCTGCAGTATGCTTAGACGCTATGTGCCTTGATAACGTACGTTTAAGGGCAGT
The DNA here is from genome assembly GCA_964006375.1 of Tillus elongatus. Classification (NCBI taxonomy): domain Eukaryota; kingdom Metazoa; phylum Arthropoda; class Insecta; order Coleoptera; family Cleridae; genus Tillus; species Tillus elongatus. The sequence continues at coordinate 12,671,831 of OZ023268.1, read as the reverse complement.
ACTGTAATCACATAATTCACATTTGAATGGTCTTTCTGCAGTATGCTTAGATACTATATGTGCTGACAATCTACATTTAGCTGCAGTACTGTAATCACATAATTCACATTTGAATGGTCTTTCTGCAGTATGCTTAGATACTATATGTGCTGACAATCTACATTTAGCTGCAGTACTGTAATCACATAATTCACATTTGAATGGTCTTTCTGCAGTATGCTTAGATACTATATGTGTTGATAATCTACATTTAGCTGCAGTACTGTAATCACATAATTCACATTTGAATGGTCTTTCTGCAGTATGCTTAGATACTATATGTGTTGATAATCTACATTTAGCTGCAGTACTGTAATCACATAATTCACATTTGAATGGTCTTTCTGCAGTATGCTTAGATACTATATGTGTTGATAATCTACATTTAGCTGCAGTACTGTAATCACATAATTCACATTTGAATGGTCTTTCTGCAGTATGCTTAGATACTATATGTGTTGATAATCTACATTTAGCTGCAGTACTGTAATCACATAATTCACATTTGAATGGTCTTTCTGCAGTATGCTTAGATACTATATGTGCTGACAATCTACATTTAGCTGCAGTACTGTAATCACATAATTCACATTTGAATGGTCTTTCTGCAGTATGCTTAGATACTATATGTGTTGATAATCTACATTTAGCTGCAGTACTGTAATCACATAATTCACATTTGAATGGTCTTTCTGCAGTATGCTTAGATACTATATGTGTTGATAATCTACATTTAGCTGCAGTACTGTAATCACATAATTCACATTTGAATGGTCTTTCTGCAGTATGCTTAGATACTATATGTGTTGATAATCTACATTTAGCTGCAGTACTGTAATCACATAATTCACATTTGAATGGTCTTTCTGCAGTATGCTTAGATACTATATGTGTTGATAATCTACATTTAGCTGCAGTACTGTAATCACATAATTCACATTTGAATGGTCTTTCTGCAGTATGCTTAGATACTATATGTGCTGACAATCTACATTTAGCTGCAGTACTGTAATCACATAATTCACATTTGAATGGTCTTTCTGCAGTATGCTTAGATACTATATGTGCTGACAATCTACATTTAGCTGCAGTACTGTAATCACATAATTCACATTTGAATGGTCTTTCTGCAGTATGCTTAGATACTATATGTGTTGATAATCTACATTTAGCTGCAGTACTGTAATCACATAATTCACATTTGAATGGTCTTTCTGCAGTATGCTTAGATACTATATGTGTTGATAATCTACATTTAGCTGCAGTACTGTAATCACATAATTCACATTTGAATGGTCTTTCTGCAGTATGCTTAGATACTATATGTGCTGACAATCTACATTTAGCTGCAGTACTGTAATCACATAATTCACATTTGAATGGTCTTTCTGCAGTATGCTTAGATACTATATGTGTTGATAATCTACATTTAGCTGCAGTACTGTAATCACATAATTCACATTTGAATGGTCTTTCTGCAGTATGCTTAGATACTATATGTGCTGATAATCTACATTTAGCTGCAGTACTGTAATCACATAATTCACATTTGAATGGTCTTTCTGCAGTATGCTTAGATACTATATGTGTTGATAATCTACATTTAGCTGCAGTACTGTAATCACATAATTCACATTTGAATGGTCTTTCTGCAGTATGCTTAGATACTATATGTGTTGATAATCTACATTTAGCTGCAGTACTGTAATCACATAATTCACATTTGAATGGTCTTTCTGCAGTATGCTTAGATACTATATGTGCTGACAATCTACATTTAGCTGCAGTACTGTAATCACATAATTCACATTTGAATGGTCTTTCTGCAGTATGCTTAGATACTATATGTGTTGATAATCTACATTTAGCTGCAGTACTGTAATCACATAATTCACATTTGAATGGTCTTTCTGCAGTATGCTTAGATACTATATGTGTTGATAATCTACATTTAGCTGCAGTACTGTAATCACATAATTCACATTTGAATGGTCTTTCTGCAGTATGCTTAGATACTATATGTGCTGATAATCTACATTTAGCTGCAGTACTGTAATCACATAATTCACATTTGAATGGTCTTTCTGCAGTATGCTTAGATACTATATGTGCTGATAATCTACATTTAGCTGCAGTACTGTAATCACATAATTCACATTTGAATGGTCTTTCTGCAGTATGCTTAGATACTATATGTGCTGATAATCTACATTTAGCTGCAGTACTGTAATCACATAATTCACATTTGAATGGTCTTTCTGCAGTATGCTTAGATACTATATGTGTTGATAATCTACATTTAGCTGCAGTACTGTAATCACATAATTCACATTTGAATGGTCTTTCTGCAGTATGCTTAGATACTATATGTGTTGATAATCTACATTTAGCTGCAGTACTGTAATCACATAATTCACATTTGAATTGTTTTTCTGCAGTATGCTTAGACACTATATGTGCTGATAATCTACATTTAGCTGCAGTACTGTAATCACATAATTCACATTTGAATGGTCTTTCTGCAGTATGCTTAGATACTATATGTGCTGATAATCTACATTTAGCTGCAGTACTGTAATCACATAATTCACATTTGAATGGTCTTTCTGCAGTATGCTTAGATACTATATGTGTTGATAATCTACATTTAGCTGCAGTACTGTAATCACATAATTCACATTTGAATGGTCTTTCTGCAGTATGCTTAGATACTATATGTGTTGATAATCTACATTTAGCTGCAGTACTGTAATCACATAATTCACATTTGAATGGTCTTTCTGCAGTATGCTTAGATACTATATGTGTTGATAATCTACATTTAGCTGCAGTACTGTAATCACATAATTCACATTTGAATGGTCTTTCTGCAGTATGCTTAGATACTATATGTGTTGATAATCTACATTTAGCTGCAGTACTGTAATCACATAATTCACATTTGAATGGTCTTTCTGCAGTATGCTTAGATACTATATGTGCTGACAATCTACATTTAGCTGCAGTACTGTAATCACATAATTCACATTTGAATGGTCTTTCTGCAGTATGCTTAGATACTATATGTGCTGACAATCTACATTTAGCTGCAGTACTGTAATCACATAATTCACATTTGAATGGTCTTTCTGCAGTATGCTTAGATACTATATGTGTTGATAATCTACATTTAGCTGCAGTACTGTAATCACATAATTCACATTTGAATGGTCTTTCTGCAGTATGCTTAGATACTATATGTGTTGATAATCTACATTTAGCTGCAGTACTGTAATCACATAATTCACATTTGAATGGTCTTTCTGCAGTATGCTTAGATACTATATGTGCTGACAATCTACATTTAGCTGCAGTACTGTAATCACATAATTCACATTTGAATGGTCTTTCTGCAGTATGCTTAGATACTATATGTGTTGATAATCTACATTTAGCTGCAGTACTGTAATCACATAATTCACATTTGAATGGTCTTTCTGCAGTATGCTTAGATACTATATGTGCTGACAATCTACATTTAGCTGCAGTACTGTAATCACATAATTCACATTTGAATGGTCTTTCTGCAGTATGCTTAGATACTATATGTGTTGATAATCTACATTTAGCTGCAGTACTGTAATCACATAATTCACATTTGAATGGTCTTTCTGCAGTATGCTTAGATACTATATGTGCTGATAATCTACATTTAGCTGCAGTACTGTAATCACATAATTCACATTTGAATGGTCTTTCTGCAGTATGCTTAGATACTATATGTGCTGATAATCTACATTTAGCTGCAGTACTGTAATCACATAATTCACATTTGAATGGTCTTTCTGCAGTATGCTTAGATACTATATGTGTTGATAATCTACATTTAGCTGCAGTACTGTAATCACATAATTCACATTTGAATGGTCTTTCTGCAGTATGCTTAGATACTATATGTGTTGATAATCTACATTTAGCTGCAGTACTGTAATCACATAATTCACATTTGAATGGTCTTTCTGCAGTATGCTTAGATACTATATGTGTTGATAATCTACATTTAGCTGCAGTACTGTAATCACATAATTCACATTTGAATGGTCTTTCTGCAGTATGCTTAGATACTATATGTGCTGATAATCTACATTTAGCTGCAGTACTGTAATCACATAATTCACATTTGAATGGTCTTTCTGCAGTATGCTTAGATACTATATGTGCTGATAATCTACATTTAGCTGCAGTACTGTAATCACATAATTCACATTTGAATGGTCTTTCTGCAGTATGCTTAGATACTATATGTGCTGATAATCTACATTTAGCTGCAGTACTGTAATCACATAATTCACATTTGAATGGTCTTTCTGCAGTATGCTTAGATACTATATGTGTTGATAATCTACATTTAGCTGCAGTACTGTAATCACATAATTCACATTTGAATGGTCTTTCTGCAGTATGCTTAGATACTATATGTGCTGATAATCTACATTTAGCTGCAGTACTGTAATCACATAATTCACATTTGAATGGTCTTTCTGCAGTATGCTTAGATACTATATGTGTTGATAATCTACATTTAGCTGCAGTACTGTAATCACATAATTCACATTTGAATGGTCTTTCTGCAGTATGCTTAGATACTATATGTGCTGATAATCTACATTTAGCTGCAGTACTGTAATCACATAATTCACATTTGAATGGTCTTTCTGCAGTATGCTTAGATACTATATGTGCTGATAATCTACATTTAGCTGCAGTACTGTAATCACATAATTCACATTTGAATGGTCTTTCTGCAGTATGCTTAGATACTATATGTGCTGATAATCTACATTTAGCTGCAGTACTGTAATCACATAATTCACATTTGAATGGTCTTTCTGCAGTATGCTTAGATACTATATGTGCTGATAATCTACATTTAGCTGCAGTACTGTAATCACATAATTCACATTTGAATGGTCTTTCTGCAGTATGCTTAGATACTATATGTGCTGATAATCTACATTTAGCTGCAGTACTGTAATCACATAATTCACATTTGAATGGTCTTTCTGCAGTATGCTTAGATACTATATGTGCTGATAATCTACATTTAGCTGCAGTACTGTAATCACATAATTCACATTTGAATGGTCTTTCTGCAGTATGCTTAGATACTATATGTGCTGATAATCTACATTTAGCTGCAGTACTGTAATCACATAATTCACATTTGAATGGTCTTTCTGCAGTATGCTTAGATACTATATGTGCTGATAATCTACATTTAGCTGCAGTACTGTAATCACATAATTCACATTTGAATGGTCTTTCTGCAGTATGCTTAGATACTATATGTGTTGATAATCTACATTTAGCTGCAGTACTGTAATCACATAATTCACATTTGAATGGTCTTTCTGCAGTATGCTTAGATACTATATGTGCTGATAATCTACATTTAGCTGCAGTACTGTAATCACATAATTCACATTTGAATGGTCTTTCTGCAGTATGCTTAGATACTATATGTGTTGATAATCTACATTTAGCTGCAGTACTGTAATCACATAATTCACATTTGAATGGTCTTTCTGCAGTATGCTTAGATACTATATGTGTTGATAATCTACATTTAGCTGCAGTACTGTAATCACATAATTCACATTTGAATGGTCTTTCTGCAGTATGCTTAGATACTATATGTGCTGACAATCTACATTTAGCTGCAGTACTGTAATCACATAATTCACATTTGAATGGTCTTTCTGCAGTATGCTTAGATACTATATGTGTTGATAATCTACATTTAGCTGCAGTACTGTAATCACATAATTCACATTTGAATGGTCTTTCTGCAGTATGCTTAGATACTATATGTGTTGATAATCTACATTTAGCTGCAGTACTGTAATCACATAATTCACATTTGAATGGTCTTTCTGCAGTATGCTTAGATACTATATGTGCTGACAATCTACATTTAGCTGCAGTACTGTAATCACATAATTCACATTTGAATGGTCTTTCTGCAGTATGCTTAGATACTATATGTGTTGATAATCTACATTTAGCTGCAGTACTGTAATCACATAATTCACATTTGAATGGTCTTTCTGCAGTATGCTTAGATACTATATGTGCTGATAATCTACATTTAGCTGCAGTACTGTAATCACATAATTCACATTTGAATGGTCTTTCTGCAGTATGCTTAGATACTATATGTGTTGATAATCTACATTTAGCTGCAGTACTGTAATCACATAATTCACATTTGAATGGTCTTTCTGCAGTATGCTTAGATACTATATGTGTTGATAATCTACATTTAGCTGCAGTACTGTAATCACATAATTCACATTTGAATGGTCTTTCTGCAGTATGCTTAGATACTATATGTGTTGATAATCTACATTTAGCTGCAGTACTGTAATCACATAATTCACATTTGAATGGTCTTTCTGCAGTATGCTTAGATACTATATGTGTTGATAATCTACATTTAGCTGCAGTACTGTAATCACATAATTCACATTTGAATGGTCTTTCTGCAGTATGCTTAGATACTATATGTGTTGATAATCTACATTTAGCTGCAGTACTGTAATCACATAATTCACATTTGAATGGTCTTTCTGCAGTATGCTTAGATACTATATGTGCTGACAATCTACATTTAGCTGCAGTACTGTAATCACATAATTCACATTTGAATGGTCTTTCTGCAGTATGCTTAGATACTATATGTGTTGATAATCTACATTTAGCTGCAGTACTGTAATCACATAATTCACATTTGAATGGTCTTTCTGCAGTATGCTTAGATACTATATGTGCTGATAATCTACATTTAGCTGCAGTACTGTAATCACATAATTCACATTTGAATGGTCTTTCTGCAGTATGCTTAGATACTATATGTGCTGACAATCTACATTTAGCTGCAGTACTGTAATCACATAATTCACATTTGAATGGTCTTTCTGCAGTATGCTTAGATACTATATGTGTTGATAATCTACATTTAGCTGCAGTACTGTAATCACATAATTCACATTTGAATGGTCTTTCTGCAGTATGCTTAGATACTATATGTGTTGATAATCTACATTTAGCTGCAGTACTGTAATCACATAATTCACATTTGAATTGTTTTTCTGCAGTATGCTTAGACACTATATGTGCTAAAAGATTTACTTTAAGGGCAGTACTGTAATCACATGATTCACATTTGAATGGTTTTGCTGCAGTATGCTTAGATGCTATATGTCTTGAGAAGGTATCCTTAAGGACAGCACTGTAATCACATAATTCACATTTGAATGGTTTTGCTCCAGTATGCTTAAAAGCTATATGTCTTGATAAGGTACCTTTAAGGGCAGTACTGTAATCACATAATTCACATTTAAAGGACCTTTCTGCAGTATGATTGAACACTATATGTGATGACAAGTTACCTTTAAGGGCAGTACTGTAATCACATAAATCACATTTGAATGGTTTTTCTGCAGTATGTTTAGATGCTATATGCCTTGATAAAGTACCTTTAATGGCAGTACTGTAATCACATGACTCACATTTGAATGGTTTTTCTGCAGAATGTTTAGATGCTATATGTCTTGAGAAGGTATCTTTAAGGCCAGTACTGTAATCACATAATTCACATTTGAATGGTTTTTCTGCAGTATGCTTACATGCTATATGTGCTGACAATCTAGATTTAACCACAGTACTGTAATCACAAAATTCACATTTTAATGGTTTTTCTGCAGTATGCTTAAACGCTATATGTCTTGATAAGGTACCTTTAAGGACAGCACTGTAATCACATGACCCACACTTGTATGGCTTATCTTCATCATGGTTTGACCTTATGTGCTCAAGTAAGTTAACTTTCTTGGTATTAGTGTAATCTTGTGATTCACATTTAAAAGACTTTCCTGCAGTATGCTTTAATGCTATACGCCTTGAAAACTTAGTGCCATCACATAGCTTGTACATGAATGGCTTTTCTATACTATGCATCAACATTATGTGTTTTGTTAAGGAACTTCTAGTGACAGCACTGTAATGACACGACTCACATTTGAAAGATTTTTCTTTATGAACCAACTCTCTATGCTGTACAACTGCACTTTTATATTTATTTATATAATCACAAAGAGTGCACTGAAAAGGTCTACAATGTTCAAAGGTTTCTTCAGTATTTTCTTGACTTTGATTTGCGAAGCAAACACCAGCTGTCATGTCTTGTTCTACTTCTTGATTATCTTCTTTCACTACTGATGACTCTCTTATATTATTGAAGATGAAAATTGGAACATCTAACATTTCCTGATCACTAGTTTCTGCTTTTATATCAAAACTCTCATTGATTTCAGTTTTTACTGAATCTTTTAGATTTTCCTCCTTCAATGCAGAAGACTGTATTATATCTTCGAGGGTGGAAGTTGGCCCATCTTCATCAGCAATTTGATCTGTTATATGAAAACCATCACTGATTTCAGTTTTCACAGCTTCTTTTAGAGTTTCAAGGTGGTGATTAGACAATGCGTTACCTCCAAAGGTTTCTGTACCCGGTTCTGTTTTGACAGTAACAATTTCTGCACTGTTTTCATGAGCTTCATCACTTTCTAATTCATTTATATAATGTTCATGCTCTTGAGGAAACAGTGGCTTAGTTAAACACTCCCCTACAGTTTCCTCCTTTTGCACGTTACATATCGCATCCTGAGATTTCTCACTGCAATCACGCAACTGGACTCGATCATCTTTATTTCCATCAAAAATATACTTAGCATCCATAATTAAAGGGGCTGTTGTGTTATTATTAATAAATAATAGAATATCAGTACACACATAAATATTTCAGAACACCGAGTCAATTAGTACACAGAGTACACACGACAATTATAATTCTTATTAATAATAATAGTTCAACGGTCAATAGTCATTACGGCTATGCCACCTGTCACCATAGAGCACAGAATAAACCTTTGACTAGCTACCAACGGATAGACCAGGCATCTCCCAATGGACGTCCGTGTGCTGCAGCGACGTATGTGATTGGTAACGTCATTTCATGATTGTATTTTAAATGACAGGGAAGGTACGTGGTTTGTCTCATGATACAAATAACGAGAGATATGATAATGAGGCTATCTAGTTTTAAAACCGTCACGCGCATGGCGTCATGTGGTGAGTCCAATGCAAGAATAATATGCTGTCGTACAGTGTAGTTTGACGTTTTACCACATCTTATAACCTCTTAACAAATTACGTATTTTAAGATCAGAATCCTATACTGTGATTATGTGACATGATGATCAAATCTAGTTAATGAATGTTAACGCCCTCTAAATGTCTTCGAACGTTCTCCCTACTTTTTAAGTTTGTGTATCCCCAATGTTAATTAAGGGCTCCCCTTATTATACTTGTCATGTGCTTTATATATATATATATATATATATATATATATATATATATATATATATATATATATATATATATATATATAATGTAATATAAAAATGAAAAAGATTAAATTTAGTGCTGTATTATATATTATTTGCAAAAGACAATATAAGCGACGAAGTGGAATGTAACTTCAATCGCATTAAAATGACGTATAGAAATTCTTTGATTACAAATGACTTAGTTTTAAATGTGTAGTTAGTTGGACTTCTATAACGTTACTCACCACGTGACGTCATAGAAAGAGGTGGGGCATATGCTCAAAATCATATATCTTGTAAGTTAATATATCATGTTTTGCCTCAGACAATGAAAACGCCAGAAATGCGTTTACGTCCCTAATGTTGAGGATTTGTGAAAACGCCGCCCGGTGTCAACATTTTTTGACATAATAATAACAATTCGCTATTCGCTGCCGGCAGTCTGGTGAACTCGCTACTCGCTGAATATTAGCTAATATTGATCGTGGTTTGATTTGTGGCTTGTGGTTATATCTTTGATGATTGGTTTTTCTTAGAAATCTGGTAAATAGTTTAAGATTATTTTTGTTTTTCACTTTATAGTAAATTAACTTTTTTTTAAACTTAATATGTCATGTAGATTCGATAAACAATTCGTTAATCCTTCATTTGTTAAATTTAACTATGATCTATAAAATTAACATCCCATTACAAGAAAATGTTACATTTGTACCATAACTTAGTTTGACAGTCTGTTTTTAAACGTTTATTTAAACGATATGTGGTAAAAATGCACTTGAGCCCGTCCAAACTACAGCAAAGTCCTCGCGCACTTGAATTTCGTCCTTAGAAAGCCTGTAAAGAGTTCTAAAGTTGATTTCGATCTCCTAGTCTAAATATTTGAAAATATACGAAACATATACAGACTTATTACAATTAAAATGGTTTAAGTAAGTAAATAAAGTTAAAATGTTATTGTGTAATACAATGCTTACAGACAAAGTTTTGAAAAACTCGATGATGCATAACACTTAATGAAATAAAATATCTATATTCTTGGCAATTCGAACCAAATGGCAAAACAAAGTGACCTATGCATATTAAGAAATAAATGTGAACTTCTTACCATTGCCTTTTTTGCAGGCACAAGCAAATCTTTATTCAAACTCGATACTGGAGTAAAACCACCCTGATAACACTTATTCCAGAGACGTTCTTTTTTAATTTTATTGTGGATAAAAAATCTGCCTTGTAACAATTAATTTGATAGTCTTTTCAAATTAATACTAGATCAAAATCGAAGTCTGAATTCACGTACTGTAGCCACATCCTTCTCATAACAGAAACAATTTAAAAGATCGGAGAATTCATTACAAAAATATGCACGTATTAAGTACGTTATTGACGTTGCCTATATTGATGCAGCAAGTGCGTTGGGGTAATGAATAAGAATAGAATTAATTGGTAGACTATGATATATTTTAGCAAGTAAAATGGAAAACAAAAAAATATACTTATATTGACACAGCAAGTGTGTTAAGGTATTAAATAAGAATACAATTAATACATGTGCGTTATGGTAGGGAGTTTGATATAATTTAGCAAGTAAAATCGAAAATTTAAAAATATACGCAGCAGGTACGTTACGTCATGAACAAGAATACAATTAATACATGTGCGTTGTGGTAGGGGGTATGATATAATTTAGCAAGTAAAATGGAAAAGTTGAAAATTATACCTATATTGATGCAGCAGGTGCGTTACGGTAATGAACAAGAATACAATTAATACATGTGCGTTATGGTAGGGAGTATGATATAATTTAGCAAGTAAAATGGAAAAGTTGAAAATTATACCTATATTGATGCAGCAGGTGCGTTACGGTAATGAACAAGAATACAATTAATACATGTGCGTTATGGTAGGGAGTATGATATAATTTAGCAAGTAAAATGGAAAAGTTGAAAATTATACCTATATTGATGCAGCAGGTGCGTTACAGTAATGAACAAGAATACAATTAATACATGTGCGTTATGGTAGGGAGTATGATATAATTTAGCAAGTAAAATGGAAAAGTTGAAAATTATACCTATATTGATGCAGGAGGTGCGTTACGGTAATGAACAAGAATACAATTAATACATGTGCGTTATGGTATGGAGTATGATATAATTTAGCAATTAAAATGGAAAAGTTGAAAATTATACCTATATTGATGCAGGAGGTGCGTTACGGTAATGAACAAGAATACAATTAATACATGTGCGTTGTGGTAGGGGGTATGGTATAATTTAGCAAGTAAAATGGAAAACTTGAAAATTATACCTATATTGATGCAGCAGGTGCGTTAAGGTATTAAATAAGAATACAATTAATACATGTGCGTTATGGTATGGAGTATGATATAATTTAGCAAGTAAAATAGAAAATTAAAAAATATACTTATATTGACGCAGCAGGTACGTTACGTCATGAACAAGAATACAATTAATACATGTGCGTTGTGGTAGGGGGTATGGTATAATTTAGCAAGTAAAATGGAAAACTTGAAAATTATACCTATATTGATGCAGCAGGTGCGTTAAGGTATTAAATAAGAATACAATTAATACATGTGCGTTATGGTATGGAGTATGATATAATTTAGCAAGTAAAATAGAAAATTAAAAAATATACTTATATTGACGCAGCACGTCATGAACAAGAATACAATTAATACATGTGCGTTGTGGTAGGGGGTATGATATAATTTAGCAAGTAAAATGGAAAAGTTGAAAATTATACCTATATTGATGCAGCAGGTGCGTTACGGTAATGAACAAGAATACAATTAATACATGTGCGTTATGGTAGGGAGTATGATATAATTTAGCAAGTAAAACGATTTTTTTTTAAATTTACCTATATTGACGCAGCAAGTGTGTTACTGTTATGGTTGAGAGTATCATATCATTTATCAAGCAAAACAAGAAAGATTAAGAGAGAAGATTTGTAAGGAGTTTTTCGGTATATTTTTATATCTTACTAATGTAATTTATAAAATTAGAATTTATTATCTAATATCTCAACGCTGAACCTATTTCTCTAGGCAAATTCTTGCAGATATGTATTGAATAGACTTCGAGAGGTTCCAAACTGCATTCGCAGCTTCCGTTTGGTCCGCATCCACATGTTCTGGATATTTTGTGTGTGGATTTCTGGGTAATCTGGATCGACGAAATTTCTTTGCTGAATAATTTCTCTGTGCTCGTAAATACCCCCATCGATTGTGCCGATGTTGGCATAAGCACTTCAGCCATCACTAACGATGACCGTACCTGGCAGTATGTATCTGTAAAGTATTAAAAATGACTTCAAGAGTAACAACCAAATGTTAGTAACATAAGAAGGCATCAAATATTAATAACTTACTCTCTGATAATGGCAGTCAATGGTTGCTCAGTTCTGTTAGGTACCCACACCAGAAAACATTGGCCAGTCTCTCTCAATCCTACACCTCACCCCCCACCCCAAGACCCATTGACCTCTGTTACTCACTGCACCCTGCTTGAACTTTCTTTTATAGGATTCGTCTATCTCGACTGTCTTGGATGCACCGTCTTCCAATTACCGATTGATGCAACTCAAAGTGTCTACATAATGAACCGATTTTGATAACATTTGGTAGGTGCTTTCCTTTTGCAAGTGGCTTGGATAAATTCGTCAGCCAGGAAAATCGGACCAGTTTTTCCTGCAAAATTTTGGATTTTCTTTCTGAAAATTTTTGTATTATATATATATATATATATATATATATATATATATATATATATATATATATATATATATATATATATATATATATATATATGTTGTGCTGGGAAATTGCACATTATAAACAGTACATCAGAGTGTGCATAATACAGATCGTAAATAAATTTCACTATAAAACAAAAAAGGAAAACCCTTACCGAAATCTAATTTGATGACTTAAACTCCTATTATTTGCTGAAATATGTAAATGGTCAGATATAGGTATATTGGGGGTTATCTTAGCAATACTTGTTGAAATAATTTGACCGCAGGTCAGTAGTAAGTACAATACTTACAGTTTACACGTGATGTATATGGGCTCTCTGTAAATTGTGTATATATCCATATCGTTCAACATTTTTCTTTACACTGAAACAAAAAATAAAATAAAAACATTAATATACAAGCATATTATCTATTATTGTTAGCCAGTGTTAGTTAGATGAGCAATGACAGGTATAAAAAGCCATGGTTTATTAAAATAATCATTAATGAAAATTTTGAGATTTATAACTTTAACAATTTTGGATATTATATCAGTGAGAGAGGTTTAAATGAGCCAAATATCTTAATCATGTCAATAAAACCAAAGAATTATGCTCTAGAACAATATTTACCTTGATATAAGTTAGAATAAAATTTAATAAAAAACCAAACACTGTATATAATATATAAGAGAGTGTGTTTTATGTAAGCAATGGACTAAAGTTTATCAAAGACAAAGTGTTTTATGTTGTGAGACTTTTTAAATCAAGATCACAACATTTGAAAGTGTTATAGTTTTAAATTTAGTATTATTTATTAATGTCTAGAAGTAAGGTTATGCCAAATGTCAATTTTAATAATAGCCATGTAAAATAATAAGATTTAAACTTACCGGGCTTTTCAAAGATGCATAGCTGTCAAAAATGTATTAATTATTTCAAGAAAAAATGCTTTGAAAAAAAGAGGAAACGAGATTTCAGATGAAATTGGAGACGATTTACGGGCTTCGGTTGTTGGTTGTTAATGATTAGGGCGCCAAGAGAAGCGTCAGATTTCCCTTCGTAAAGAATTTCAATATTTTAAAGTATATTTTGTGTAAAGAAGATCCATTGTGTTCCTGCAAGCAACAAAACGTATTAAATGCACAGTAAGAAATACACCAGAAAGCAGTAATATACAAAGAATAACCACGTCCAGACTTACCTACCAAAACTAGCCAAGAACCTAGGTTTGAAATCCGTTTTATTTTGTTTAAATCAGACCAAGGCGGCAGGAACCTCAGATAAAGACAGGCAATTCTGTCAAACATCTATCAATATAAAGTATTTGTGGGAAATTAGAACATTTAAATAATAAACAGAACTCTTATTTGCATTCTCACAATAGTAAAAAGTTAGGAACCTAGAGGGCGCGAAGTCCGCAGTCCAAAATCCAAAAAGCCATTTTAATCTTGTTATAAACTTAATACCAATCAAAATTCTGTCCGTAATTGTGATAACCCAATTTGTTAACAAATTTAAGATTTTCATCGAGGATCCGCTTTAAGTTTGAATTTAAAAATTCTATGAAATAAAATGTGTCATGAATTTGAAATGAGGTAGTTCTTTGTGTAAATAATAAAACCATAAATTAAGATTTAATTGCATATTAACAGGCTATTTTTCTCCTGTATAACAGAACCACCACTGAGAAGGAGTTTTAGAAGAGAGCAGAGTCAGGCAGTAAATAAAATTAAAAGGTAAATAATATTAGTAGATTAAAAACAAAACGATAGGCAAATATATGAATATGTCATTTGTCATTTCAACTGACGAATAAGGGGGAATATGCAACCAATATTACACTAAAGTCAATTTTTCAATCTAACATATCTATAGGTATGGATTCAAATAATTACAACACCACAGTCACAAACATTTATTAAACAAACACAAATACATTAATAAAATTCACAGGGTTATACATAAACATTGTGTGTAAACTGTCAATATAAAAATTTCTATATATATATTTTAAATACAACATATAAAAGAAAAATCATCATTAATTATACCCATTAGATTAAAATTAAAATATATTTACACAGGCTGATCTTTTTCACTATATATATATATATATATATATATATATATATATATATATATATATATATATATATATATATAATCATTATTAACAAAAAAGAATATAATTCAAATAACAAAATTTAACATAAATAAATAAAGATAATCAGATTAATTGACACCCAAGCGTTGGGCAGTCACCAGTAAGTATAATCATATTCTATATATATATATATATATATATATATATATATATATATATATATATATATATATATATATATATATATATATATATATATATATATATATATATATATAGGGTTCCCACTCGTCTGGAAAACGTGGAAAAGTCAGGGAATTTGTAGAAGGAAAAATTTTGTCAGGGGAAAAATTGGGAAAGTTCACTAAGAGTCAGGGAAAAATTATTTGCTCCATTTTTATGATAAATAATCGAAACAATGTGTTTGCTTTTTGTGCAATTCTGAACCATTCATTTAATTATATTTTTAAGACGATGGCGTGATGTCTGCTTTTTGAATTCGGTTTCCAAAAACGTGCTTACAACCATCCCCGTATGCATAAACCACGAGGGAAATGTTGTGGTTTCAACCTCCTAGCCACTTATAGAAGTCCAGCTAAGCTTGCATTTACATTTCCTTTAATCTTCTTCCCCGCACAACTCCAGACCCATTATTTTCTTTCAGATTGAATCCACAACATTTCTCTTGTGGTTTATGCATACAGGGTTGGTTCTAAGCAAGTTTCTGAAAAAAATCTAAAAGCTCATCGCTCATAGAGATAATTCTTCTGCAAAAATTGCTTGCAATGGGCATCTATGGTTGTTATCTTTCATGGATTCGATCTAACCTGTCTGACAGAAAGCAATTTGTTAGAATTGATGGTGCTCTATCAGATGAGGTCCTCGTCTTGTCTGGGGTACCACAGGGGTCACATATAGGTCCCCTTCTCTTCAATCTTTTTATTAATGATGTGAGTTGTTTTGAGTCATCGAAATGTTTATTGTATGCAGATGACTTAAAGTTTTTTTCGGAAGTTGTCAATGATGTCAACACTTTGCAACATGATCTCGACAACTTGACTCGCTGGTGCAGTTCAAACTTGTTGTCGCTTAATGTGGGTAAATGTAAGGTTGTGAGCTATTTTAGCGGTCAGAATCGGATTGTTTATAGCTATACCATTTATAACAAGATGTTGGACGTTGTCACTTCAGTTGCAGATCGTGGTAATTTTCAAAAATGATTTGTCATTTAATCTGCATATTGATGCTGTGGTTGTGAAATGTTGCAGACTTTTGGGGTTTGTTAAAAGACACACTAAACATATGACTGACACAAGGGTGATCGCTAGTTTGTATACATCCTTGGTTCGAAGTAATATTGAGTATTGTTGCGTTGTATGGTTTCCATCATATGCTTGCCACATTAATCGTATTGAAAGGGTACAAAACAAATTTGTTAAGTACCTTCTTTATAAGCATCACTTTCCTTGCCAAGATATTGGCTATGATGTCAGATTGCTTCTTTGTGGTATGGTCAGTCTCAAAGTGCGACATGAGTATTTTTCATTGATGTTTATATATAAGTTAATTAATGGTCACATTGACTGTAATGATCTGCTCGAGTTGGTCCTTTTCCATGTTCCACCACGCTCAACTCCCCAACAGCAACTTTTTTTTTGAGCGAACACACAGCACCAACTATGGATGTAACAGTTTCATGGACAGATTGTTGCATAATTATAATGCTAATTAGTGAATTTTCTTTAAAAAAATTCACTAATGAGGAGATCCCGACTTTTGAATTTTGAAAAAATTTCTTCAAATGAGCGCTAATGAGGCCCCCCAGAACACATATCCGGGTTCAATTTCAATTTTTAGTGAATTTTCGTAGAAAAAAATCACTAATGGAGAGATCCCGACTTTTGAATTTTGAAAAAAATTTTGCAAATGAGCGCGAACTAGGACCCCTAGAACCCATATCCGGTGTCAGTTTCAATTTTTATATATATATATATATATATATATATATATATATATATATATATATATATATATATATATATATATATATATAATGTGTATCACACCGATAACTCAAAAAATAAAGGGCCGATTTTGATAAAATTTGGCATGTACCTTCCTTTTGTAAGTGGCTTGGACAAGTTCGTTAGTCAGGAAAATCTGACTAGGTTTTCCGGAAAAATTTTGAGTTTTCATTCGAAAAAAAATTTTATCTCGAAAAATAAAAAGGCTATGATAACCAAATTTGGTGGGTAAGTTTACGATATAAAAAGTAAACTATACACAAAAATTTAGATTTCTATGTTACAAGAAAAAAAGTTATAATAAAATATTTGGTGCCAGATCATTTCTATGAAAATTCACTACCATAACGCACTTGCTGCATCTTTGAGTTATATATATATATATATATATATATATATATATATATATATATATATATATATATATATATATATATATATATATATATATATATATATATATATATATATATATATATATATATATGTATGTATATATGTATGTATGTATGTATGTATCACACCAATAACTCAAAAAATAATGGGCCGATTTTGGTTAAATTTGGTGAATAAATTGCTTTTGCAAATTGCTTGGATATGTTCGTTAGCCAGGAAAATCTGCCCAGGTTTTCCCGGAAAATTTTGTGTTTTCTTTCAAAAAAATGTAAGTAAGGGCAACCAAATTTGGTACGCAGGTTTATATCCTTATAGGTAAGTTACCTACCAAAATTTAGCTACGTAGCTCAAAAGACAAAAAAGTTATAGGCATTTAAAGAAAAATAAATTTCTGTTTTCCTCAAAACGTCAAAGTTGCGATTTAAAACGTCAAAATCGGCATCATTTAGGCAAATAACTTGAATCTAATACGGGCTATGGAAATAAAATGTCTCAAGAAAGATGTTTTACAAACCCTGAAGTCTTAGTTTCAACCGTCATTGTCCTTCATTTTACTAAAATGTTTCCAGAAAATTCATTTCAAATAGACCCTTTCTCTGATGCTTGGCAGTAGTCTTAGCTATAGAGTTTATCGTTTAATGGTATATAATTTTTGTCCAATTTTCGTAAAAAATCAATAAAGCTCAATATATCCATTATTATACAAGATATGAAAAAAATTTGTATATATTAATTATAGGGAGTCTTGAGCTACATCTTAAAAAAATATTTCTACAATCACAGTGTGGCCCATAAGTCGTTGGTGATACATTTTTTTTTAATCAAACACACCTCATGTTATTGCATTTTTGCATTTTCCATCGAAATATAATGCATGTTTGTAAGAAAAGAAATTCTGGATGCAGCAAGTGCGTTATGGTAGCGAATTTTGATCAAATGCTTCATATTTGAATATCCCAATTTGCTATTGACCTATAAGGTTGACCAAGAAACGAGTTTTTCCGCAAACAGTTTAAGTTTAGTTTTGGAAATTTTTGTACATTTTCACACAATAAAGTTATTTTTATGAAACATGGCACATTGTTTTTACTATATAGGTTATACTGGTAACCAAAATTGATGCCTGCTTTCTTAAAAAGAAAACACACATATTTGCAATAAAAATATTTAAATGAAAATTCACTACCATAACGCACTTGCTGCGTCCAGAGTTTTTTGTGAATTTTCTTAAAAAAAATTCGCTAATGAGATCCCGACTTTTGAATTTTGAAAAAATTTCGTCAAATGAGCGCTAATTAGGCCCCCCAGAAAACATATACGGGGTCAGTTTCAATTTTTATATGTTTATATATATATATATATATATATATATATATATATATATATATATATATATATATATATATATATATATATATATATATATATATATATATATATATATATATATATATATATATATATATATATATATATATATATATATATATATATATGTATCACACCGATAACTCAAAAAATAATGGGCCGATTTTGATCAAATTTGGTGAAAAAATTCCTTTTGCAAATGGCTTGGATAAGTTCGTTACTCAGGAAAATCTGCCCAGGTTTTCCCGGAAAATTTTGTGTTTTATTTCGAAAAAAATTTATATCTCCGGAATTAACAAAGTAAGGGCAACCAAATTTGGTACGCAGGTTTACATCCTTATAGGTAAGTTACCTACCAAAATTTAGGTCAAAAGACAAAAAAGTTATAGGCATTTAAAAATAAATAAATTGGGGTTTTCCTCAAAACGTCAAAGTGGCGATTTAAAATGTCAAAATTGGCAACATTTAGGCAAATAACTTAAATCTAATTCGGGCTATAGAAATAAAATGTCTCAAGAAGGATGTTTTACAAACCCTAAAGTCTTAGTTTCAACCGTCATTGTCTTTCATTTTACTAAAATATTTGCAGAAAATTCATTTCAAATAGACGCTTTCTCTGATGCTTGGCAGTAGCCTTAGCTATAAAGTTTATCATTTAATGGTATATAATTTTTGTCAAATTTTCGTAAAAAATTAATAAAGCTCAATATATCCGTTATTATATAAGATATGAAGAAAATTTGTATATATTAATTATAGGGTGTCTTGAGCTACACCTTAAAATAATATTTCTGCAATCACAGAGTGGTCCATAAGTCGTTGGTGATACAAATTTCCTATTTTTTAATTAAACACTCCTTATGTTATTGCATTTTTGCATTTTCCATCGAAATATAATGCATGTTTGTAAGAAAATAAATTCTGGACGCAGCAAGTGCGTTATGGTAGCGAATTTTGATCAAATGTTCATATTTGAACAGCTCAATTTGCTATTAACCTATAAGGTTGACCAAGAAACGTGTTTTTTCTGGAACATTTTAAGTTTACTTTTGGAAATTTTTGTACATTTTCACACAATAAAGTTATTTTAATGGAACATGGCACATTGTTTTTACTATATAGGTTATACTGGTAACCAAATTTGATGCCTGCTTTCTTTAAAAAAAACACATATTTGTTATTAAAAATATTTTTATGAAAATTCACTACCATAACGCACTTGCTGCGTCCAGAATTTTTTTCTAATTGTGATATCTTTTATATTGCTATGTCTGGGATGAAAACTGTCTTAAGACAGTGATTTTGTTACTTTGAGTTATTTTTTTTTTCGTTTGGTTTTATTTTTAAGTACCATTTAGAATTGTTTAATTCTGTAGGTGCAAATTTGAATAAAGAAATAAATAATCTGCCAATTTACTAACACAATTTTTCAGCATGTAATTTATTTGTGAAATCTGTTGCGCTTAACTAAAGCTTTTCTCTTTACAGATATAATGCAGGCTGAAAAGGAGGACATGACTAGTATTGGAAGAGAACCTGAAAAGGATAGTAATTGTCAACACACACCCATAGGTCATATAAAACAAGAGCAGGAGGTATGCGGAGTTTACTGTAAATGTATTAAAGTTGAAAAAGACAGTGATGATGTATCTATTGACCGAAAGTTTACTCCTTCCTGTGAATTTGATTGCGATATGAAATTAGATCTGCAACAAAATGAATCTTCAATCAAATTGGAAATAGAAGAGCATTCCTTGGATAGTTTTGTATTATATCAAGATCTAAAAGAAGAGAGCTTGAACAAAAATGAGAGTTCTACTACTAATCAAGATACCTGTCTCACTTTAGGCATTAAGGATGATGTGCATGTTGAAAAGAAATGTGAGTTACGGAACTTAGTTAAAAATGGTAACCAATTAATAAACCAAAAACATACATCTATTATAGATGAAGATGAGAAGATTTCTGTTGACTGTATTAAATCACAACGCCTTAAGGGGAAGCAAAAATTGATAAAACACACAAAAGAAAAACTTTATCAGTGTTCATTATGTAGTTATGCAAGTTTCCATAAAACGCTATTATTAAGTCATATTAAATTCAAACACACAGAAGACAAGCCTTATCAATGTTCATCGTGTGATTATGCAAGTGTGCAGAAAACAAGATTGTTAGAACATGTACAAGCAAAACACACAGGAGAAAAGCCTTATCAATGTTCATCATGTGATTATGCGAGCGTGATGAAGCAAAAATTGCTAGAGCATGTTAAAGCAAAACACACAGGAGAAAAGCCTTTTCAATGTTCATCATGTGATTATGCGAGTGTGCGGAAATATAGATTGTTAGAACACGTCCAAGCAAAACACACAGGAGAAAAGCCTTATCAATGCTTCACATGTAATTATGCAAGTGTGACGAAACGTGTATTGTTAAATCATATTAAATCGAAGCACAGGGGTGAAAAGCCTTATCAATGTTCAACGTGTAACTATGCAAGTGGAACGAGGCGTGAATTGTTAAATCATATTAAATCTAAGCACAGAGGAGAAAATCCTTATCAATGTTCAACGTGTAACTATGCAAGTGGGACGAGACGTGAATTGTTAAATCATCGGAAATCTAAACACATGGCAGAGCAGTTACATCAATGTTCATCATGTAATTATACAGGTGTGCACAAACAGCAATTGTTAAATCATATTAAATCGAAACACACAGGAGAAAGGCCTCATCGTTGTTCATCCTGTGATTATGCAAGTGTGAGGAAAACTGAATTACTAAATCACATTAAAGCAAAGCACACAGGAGAAAAGCCTTATCAATGTTCAACATGTGATTATGCAAGTGTAACGAAACGTGCACTGCTAATTCATACTAAATCTAAACACATGGGTGAACAGCCTTATCAGTGTTCATCGTGTAGTTATGCAGGTGTGTACAAACAGCAATTGTTGAATCATATTAAATCGAAACACACCGGAGAAAGGCCTCATCGTTGTTCATCATGTAATTATGCAAGCGTAAGGAAACTGGGATTACTAAATCACATTAAAGCCGAACACACGGGTGAAAAGCCTTATCAATGTTCATCGTGTGATTTTGCAAGTGTGCAGAAATGTAATTTGTTATATCATATTAAAGCGAAACACACAGGAGAAAAGCCTTTTCAGTGTTCATCCTGTGATTTTGCATGTATGCAAAAATATAATTTGTTGTATCATATTAAATCAAAACACACGAGAGAAATGCATCATCGTTGTTCATCATGTGATTATGCAAGTGTGGGGAAAACGGAATTACTAAATCACATTAAATCCAAACACACAGGAGAAAAGCCTTATCATTGTTCATCATGTAATTATGCATGCGTAAGGAAACAGGGATTACTAAAGCACATTAAAGCCAAGCACACAGGAGAAAAGCCTTACCAATGTTCATCGTGTGATTTTGCAAGTGTGCAGAAATGTAATTTGTTAAATCATATTAGAGCGAAACACACAGGAGAAAAGCCTTATCAGTGTTCATCATGTGATTTTGCATGTGTGCAAAAATATAATTTGTTATATCATATTAAATCAAAACACACTGGAGAAAGGCCTTAAAAGTGTTCCTCATGTGATTTTGCAAGTGTGCAAAAATATATTCATCCAAGATGGCTGACACGGTGAAAGTTAAGGAGCCTGCTCTCTTAAATTACTTTTGTTACTGTGAAAAGAAAGTTGTACAAAAGTTAAATCGTGTGAATTGCAAGACAGATTTTCATTGTAGTTTTTCAAGAAAAAAAAAGTTGTGAAAATCAAAGTACAGGAGATTTATGTGAGAATATTGATAGTGCTGATGAAGTTGATAAAGATGGTCTTATAGAGATACTCAAATTGGAGAATAATATTTTAAAGCATTTAAGGGTGGCATTTAGCTATCATTTTAGTATAGGAAAACAAGGCCTCCTTAAATTGTAATTATCTCAAGAAATACTAGGTCTACGAAAACAATTTAAAATGGTGCATAATCTAGACAAACCACAAGTGGTGATGAATGTTCGCAAATTTCAAAAAATGTTTTGTGTTATTAACTATAATTAATTGAAATTCACTTAAATATTCCAATGATTTAGATAAGATTATATATACGATCATGTTCCAAAAGAGATGGACTTTGACTATTCATTACCTGCAGGAACATGTAAAGATTCGATTGCAATAAAATCAAAGTATGTAGCTCTTCTAGTTTTTTTTTAAATTACGTTTTTATTAAATGTACACAGAATACGTTTTTTACAGCTGCCCGAGGCATATTCAGTACAAGTGCAACTGTATTGTCACTGAGCTGAGAGATCACAAGTTTGGCAACTGTATAACAGATGCCGTCCGCATCACATCCAATGACTGGCTACCTACGACCTAAGCAGTGTCGTCAGTGTTATAAAAAACTCACTGAAATTGAATACTTCAATAACCATAAGGTTTTGACAACATAAAATAAATGAGGTAGTTAACAATGATGAAAATGACGGTAAAATTTGCCATTGACATGAATTTTACAATGCATTATTTGACGAACAAAATTTAATCGGGTGCTTAAACATTCACTTTTCGTTTCTCAAATAAAGCATTTTATGATTTCCGTAAAGCCGTCGGTCCCGTGTCCGTGCGATGTCGGGCACATGAAATATCCCTACCCCCCTTAGAGAAAGGCAGGGGATCGGCAGAAATACCTTAATACTGGGATGAAACTGCTCCCCGGCGACTGTGATTGACCATAGTCGCGGAAATAGATCAACGTTCAAGAAACAAAGAGAGACATATATATATATATATATATATATATATATATATATATATATATATATATATATATATATAGTAAACATTTATATAAAAATAAATTGATTTAAAAAATAAATTCGTAATTCACGAAAACAGGCTAAATGCTCAAACGCTTTTGAACGCGTGCAACCTTGACCATATACAAATGCGAAGGACACAAACTAGAGACTGTAAATCTATTTCCTGTTGTAGGTTTCTGTCGTATTCTGTACTATTGTATCTTGACAAACCCTATACCGTTATTATATTGGATAAAAAACGAAATAAATGTGAAATCTTGCCAGTTTAGAAAGATGCTTTTTATCGATTTGTCATAGAGAAAATGTTTACTATTTGAATTAAAAAAATAATTCATCGTTTTTGGGAAAACTTGCCAGGTGTGTTACATTAGCATGGATGAGTTTATTTGCGAACAAAATAAGATTAGCGGTTTCATAAAACATTAGTTACACTAATGTACATAGAGCTTCGGTGATTCAGTGGTACGAACGTGTGCCTCTGGACCGAGTACTGGGTTCAATTTCTAGCGTTGCCCTTTCGCTTTTTCCGGACATAGTGTAAAATTAACATCAACCGAGCTTGTGACATTGTATTTGAGCATGTTGATTGTCTGCACGTTCAGCCCTTCGGAAAGGGCGTGAAGTCGTCGGTCGATGTTGGGCACGTTAAGAATCCCTAACCTCTTTCCAGAAAGGCATGGGTAAAATTTCCAAGATAGCAAGGTGAAACTGATCCCTGCGGTCCGTAATTGGCCATAGTCACCGATTTCTGAATAGTGACGTCATCGTAACTTTTTTAAATGACTACCATGATTTTGTTGCTGTTTTTCCATAGGCCTGTGTACTACTTAAATGATGATGAAACAAAATAGCATTATTTACTTAAAAAAACGGAAACGTAAATTTAATAGAAAAAATGATTGAACCAAGGAAAACAAACAAAATTTAGCAAAAGTGTTCAAATTGTTCTCCACCTACCATTTGACATTGACCAATTGAATATTGCTATATTTTTGCCATCTATATCTCAATTAGCGGTCTCAGTAGCTTAGCAGGTAGGCCATTGGCTTTCGTTTCAGATATTCTGGATTCGCATCTAACCACAACTTTTCGTAAGTTATAAATAATTATTAATTGGGTACATATTAAAACCCAACAACTGCTGTGACAATGGCATTGTGCTTGAGCAAGTTGAATGCCTGCACCCGCTCTTCACAAAGACCGCTAAGATGTCGGCCTCGTGTGCCACGCGATGTTAGGCATGTTAAACATCCCTACCCTGCGTACAGACTTATAAAGGCGAAACTTATGTCTGGCGTCGGTGACTGGACATAGTCCCTGAAATACTCAGACGGTAAAGAAACAAAATACAATACTATTTTTGTAGGATAAATTTTAGGATTTTTTGAAAAACATCTCCAAAGCAATATCCGTTTTTTAATAAAGTGACAGAAATATTAAAGTCCGGACACAGTCAGTGCCTTATGGTAGCCAAATTTCATTAACCTAGAAAATTTTGGTACACAAAATTATATGAATGGCAATAAATAAACGAAGCTTTACCAACATACATTTATATTTTTCAGCAATATTTTTTTTAATTGATCCAATTGAGCAAGCTAATATGCCAGAGTTTAATCAAAATTAATTTGTGTTCATTTGAAGAAATGTTTCGCGACTTTAAAAGCCTGATCTTCATAATCGATTTTTTTATGATGATTTACGAGAACACAGTGATTCTGTACAAGATTAGATGACTTCAAAATCCATAACGTGACTTTATTCTCCGGCCTGATAAATGCCGAATAGATGCCCCATTCATTCGACCGCTTAGAAATCTTACAAATATTGTGTCCCAAGTTCATCTAAAGGCATAGGTAACAATAGAATTCCTATCTTCCCCATCCTCCACTCTTCAACCTCCCGCGCCCTAAGCTTGGTATGTAAAGAAAAGAGTAGACAAATGACAACATCGATTTTCTAAGGATGTAAAATTATTGCAAGGTTTCTGCAAAAGCAAAACCGAACGTGACGCCACCTGCTGAGAAGTAGTTCAACTTAGTAAGACTTTCGATAGAATCATACAATTTTCAAGGAAATCGCTAGTTCAAGATCTTCACTCATATTCAGCAGCACTTGTCTGGATAATGTTTTCTATCTCTGTTGGAGGTACTTCGTCTAGAATATCGCAGCCTTAACCCTTTAACGCGCAAAATTATCTAAAAAATGTTTGCGTAAAAACTGTATACTAATCGATTATAAGGGACTCAAGTAATGCATAAAAATGGTTTTTGTGTAGACTGCACTTTTTGATTTTTTTCAAAATGCTGGTAAACCGTTTTACCAACGAACGTTCAGGATCAAATATTTCATGAATGTTCTCTGGTATACCTATCATACCAGCAACATAAACAATGCCTTTTTATTGTTATTTAAAGCTACAATGCAGATGCGGTATCAAAAATAAAAACCAAATATAATAATAATTACATTTTATTAGAAAAGTTCACATAAAAAATTGAAATTATTAAAATTCCTTGTATTTTACTCATTTTATAAAATAAATCATTATAAATTTTGGTGATACGGCACAAAACAGTCAATACAGAGGTCTGCATCACATGTAATGCACATAAAATTTCTTATTTTCTGTACTCATTAGTTGTTGCAATGTTTGCACCGTCTCGCAGTGATCCTCTGTAGAAGCAGGTGCTCGATACTTATAAAACGAGGACCTGCTATGGAAGGACCCGGTTTTTTTCCCTGGCGTATCGTTGGGCCGACACATCCAATTTTGTTTGCTGTTGCTGCTTAAATGATGGATCGCATTAAGTCATAAATCAACAAGAGCTCAACGTGTGCAGATTGACTAGGTCGGCAAGTGCGAACATAGCCAAACCCACATAAGGTAGTGATCTTCGACTGAAGTGGATTCCTCTTTGTAGCATAATAGCCTCAGGCAAACCCGTGGCGTATCGTTGGGCCGACACATCGTAAAGTGGACACTACAATAGAGCGCCAATTCGACCGAGAATACCTCTTTTTTCAGTATTGGCCGACTGGCTCTAATATTGATCTCTGCGAAATTGAAATAAAAATGCCAAATTATATGCGCGCGGGGCAATACGCACTCTTTATATGTTTAAGATAGCTTACATAATAAGGTTATTTGTGTAAAAAACATGTTGAGTTATTAGATACAAATAAACATACTTATGGGTAATTGATTGTTGTGGCGGTGGTTCCGACCGCAGTGTTTCCGTCAACACTACTCTATGTTTCTGCATAAATACTCTTGACAGTTAAACGTTGCGTTACGTTATTCGACAGCAAGCTGTCAAGAACTACGATATAAGAGACACCAGGGATCTCTCTCTCTCTCCTCGCTACCAACCTCTACAGTGAACACACGTCCTCTACGCTCGGTTACTTATCTGTTATGTACTCATGTACTGTTGTAATTGTTATAGTTAAATGTATCATATAGTTTATTCAGTTAGTGAAATAATAAAGTATATTAAATGTTTACGTATGGATTTAATATCAACAAGTGCAATTAACATCCATAATTGTTATATGTGAATATGTATGAAACTCAATCCTGACTCACCTTAATG
The DNA here is from genome assembly GCA_964006375.1 of Tillus elongatus. NCBI lineage: Eukaryota > Metazoa > Arthropoda > Insecta > Coleoptera > Cleridae > Tillus > Tillus elongatus. The sequence continues at coordinate 12,644,266 of OZ023268.1, read as the reverse complement.
AAAAGGTCATTTTCTAATAATAAAAAAATCGATTGGTATAAGATTTTATTCCATATTTTAATTACAAGAATGTGATTTAAAGTGAAGCCACATATTATTAAGCATTTATTTTCAAGAAAGTTATCTTTGATCGCATCTACTTTTTCACATTTTCTAATACATAGCTGCACAATTGTTTGAAAATTTATGGTTGCGAGGGCGGAAGGTTAAGTACTTCTTTTTTTTAATGTATCTAACAATGAAGAAAAAATGATTGGAGATTGAATATGTGGTCATGCCTTTAAAGTTATTTGTGTAAAAAAATTGTTGAGTTAGATATAAATAAATATACTGCAACACCAGGGCTGTAGCTCAACTTACGTTTTTCCTACAAAAATTTGCAAAGAACTTTAAAAGTTGGCTTCTGCCCTCATTTTTATTGTGATTTTCGTCATCTACACCCTAAAACACGTCTATATACAAAATATTAAAAAAATCAAACACGCGCCCCGAAAGTAAACTTTTACCAATTTAAACTACGGATACACAACATACACACATTCATGAACCGATTCGTAGTTTCCGTTTTCCGCATGCGCATTACGATCCCGTCTACCAGTTACTCGATGGTTAGGTTCATTATTATAGGTTGGCATACCTTTACCTTTTCTACTTTTGCGTATTGCGTACTGTCAACTGTTCCCTCAAATCCTCAAATATTTATGGATATTTATTTTATTTTGTAAGAGAATATATTTGTTTTTATTTATTTCAAAGAAACTTGATTCTTTTGCTAATTTTCAAATAAATAAAATATTTAATTTTTGGTTTAATTATAGTTTTATTGTCATAAATATGCATAATTTTCCCCTCTTCCATGAGACCTTTTAGCGTTAATACGCAGTTACCACACATGATACAAATAACGAGAGATATGATATTCCGACTACCTATTTTTAGACCTGTCACGCGCATGGTGTCAAGTGGTGAGTCCAATGCAACAATAACATGCTGTAGTGCAGTGTAGTTTGACGTTTCATCACAACCTCTTAACAAATTACGTATTTTACTAATATTTAAGTGCATACAGTTGGAAGTAATAAAAATGCAAAAGATTAAATTTAGTGCTGCGATCTATATTATCTGAAAAGGGCAATATAGGCGTAACTTCAACCGCATTAAGCTAACGTCAATGACGTATAGAAACTTTTTTATCGCGAATGACTTTGTTTTAAGTGTGTAGTTGGACTTTTATAACGTTACTCACCGCGTGACGTCATAGCAGGGGACGGGGCATATGCGCAATATCATATCTCTTCAAAGTCATTATATCATGGTTACCACAGGTAGTGACATTTCAAGATCTATAAAGTAATAAATCTTGGTTACATTTTACATTTCATAAACACAGATATGTCTATGGATTCAATAAATCTGGGGATATTTTAGCACTCAAACCGTAAATTTAGCACCGAAACGTCCCTAAATTCAGCACTTATAATCTCATGACAGGAGCAAGACTGATTGACATTGGCACACAGAAATAAGAAGTAAGAAGATAATAGAAAAGTATAGAGTGAAGTGTGTCGTTCTCTTTTCGTTTCGGTCGGTCTTTTAAAGACTTCCAAAATGGCCAAGAAGAAATTCTCGTCAAGCGGCGACGAAAAAAATAATCAAACTGACAATAGTACAAAAGAAGAATGTGATGAAGAGCCCAATTTTAGTGATCCAGAGGGTTTTGCGGATGATATTAGTGATGAAGGTAAACGTTATTTAAGTTTGATGTTACACCTTGGAATGAATCAAAGCTGTTGGTGTTAGGACCACGCTGTCACCTTTTACCGCTTCACGTAAACACCGTTTGTTAAATTCATTAAAAGAAACGCGACGTGAGAGTGAGAACTCAGTGGTTGGTGTTCAATTGGCTTATTATTGTCCCTTTGTTTTTTCTGTTCACGGCCAAAACATATCCCAATCTTTAAAGTTAGGTTAAGTAATCCGTGGAAAATATTGAGAACAAATTTAATTTCATTGAGCAAACCCTTTCAGGCTGAATGGTATTTTGAATTCACTGTTTTGATAAATGTTTCTAGTCTTTGGGGTTAGTGATAAATCTCTGTAAACTTTCGTTTGAAAAACAAACATTTACTACTGCTTCCAGATTAATTTTTGTTTGTATTTTCACTTTAAGATCCATTGATTAGGTCAATCCTGACGTTGATACCTATATTAATTGCGTTAATATTGTCTTTAGAACCACACCATATGTCAAGTTTACATATGACTTGAAAAGAAATGGAACTCTTAAGAGAGCCACCCACCTACCACCTAATTTATTAATTGTCGCCCTTACTGTACTCAGATGTAGCAACTATTTCTCTAGCTTCACAAATGTTTGTTTTTTCTGTGTAACGGGTTTCTCTGTTTGATGCTATCAAACTTCAAATTTTGACAAATTATATATATATATATATATATATTAAGTTTTCGTGACGGTAATAGTGTTATTTTCTTAAAAAATTGTGGGAAAGCCGTCAGTTGCAAAATAAAACTCTTTATTAAAAGCCGAGCTTTCGGAAAAGTTTATTCCATTTTCAAGGCTACAACATGGAAAGGAAAAAGTTTTCAATTTACTTAGGAAAAATATAAAACTTTTATATTTTTCCTAAGTAAATTGAAAACTTTTTCCTTTCCATGTTGTAGCCTTGAAAATGGAATAAACTTTTCCGAAAGCTCGGCTTTTAATAAAGAGTTTTATTTTGCAACTGACGGCTTTCCCACAATTTTTTAAGAAAATATATATATATATATATATATATATATATATATATATATATATATATATATATATATATATATTGTTTTTTGTTCTATTTTTCATCTGCTAACACTTCAACTATAAACTATTACCATTAATCAGTGTTGCCAATGGCTAAAGATAAAAAGATCCACCTTCTCACCTAAAATTATCCGATTTTGTTTAATATTAGCCTTTATATATATATATATATATATATATATATATATATATATATATATATATATATATATATATATATATATATATATATATATATATAAACACACACACACAGCTTTTCTGGTCTTTTAGTAGTCTATAGTAATAAGATACAGTTTCGTGAGGTCTTTTAGTTTTAAAAACTTTAGGGCAATTTTAGTGACCACTAAGTTGGTACTAAGACTCCAGGTAGTAGTCACTAAAATTGTCTATTAATAATATTAATAAGGCTCTAGTCCACCTTTGTGAAGGTGGGAAAACGAGATATTCTGTGCTACCTGTAACCCAAGAACGATAAATTAACAAGGAGGACTTATTTAGTATTTAGGCTCTAGCAAATCAAATGTATGTAACGGTAAATGCGTCACAGTGACGTCATTGAAGAAATATTAGAGGCCCAAATGACATGCGGGTGTCCCAAATTAATGTTGGGCATAATCGATATATTTCAATAATCGAATGGATCAAAATAATCAACCATGATCGAATAATATTTCGAGATATCGATTATGAACGATTTGAATGACATTTACGTTATGGTAGAGATGCCGATCTTTGGAATAAAGATCGATTTTCGGAATCGATCTATATCGAAATGAGAAAGATCAATCGATGATTAAATCGATAGGAATAAGATCGATTCTCTGGAAATCTATTTTATTTCAATTATCGAATAAAAAACATCTAAAGCTAGGTACATACACTCGCGATTTGCCTATTGATTTATTTTAAATAATATTCTAAAATTATTTAAAATGGACCCACAAGAACTAGTTTCGCACTTTGCAACTATCGAGTGTATGAACCTAGCTTTAACATAATTGTCGTGTCTTTTCTAATTTACAGCGCCTTCAAGTTCTGTTTCACAGATGTCACCACATACTACTAAGTACAAAACAAACTATTCATGTTAGCTAAGAAAATTGTTGACGTAGTTTGTCCTTTGCTACCAATCAAAAACTGTCAAAATCAATATTTGAAAATTTATTGAAAGATCGATCTTTCGAAAATGTTCGTTTTAAAATATAAATCGCAACATAAAAAATTCGTTTCGTAAAATCTATTTTTTTGTCAATTTTAGGAATTAAAAATGACTACTTTAGCAGTTATTTATGAAACTATTATTTACATAAATGATTTTCCAAATTTCGTAAAAGATGCAACAGTCACCCATTCTTAAAACAAGTCTATGGAACTATACAATGAATCCCAGATTGTCGCTCTAGACATATCCAAAGCATTCGACCAGGTCTGGCAGGCAGCGCTGCTTAATAAACTTCCGGCCTATGGCCTACCACAAAAACTCTGTACCTGGACAGCAAATTTCCTCTCCAACCGGAGCATTTCTGTTATCGTGGGTGGTCATTCCTCTAAACTGTATCCAATTAATGCTGGAGTTCCTCAATGTTCAGCTTTAGCCCCTACTTTGTTTCTTCTCCACATCAATAACCTCTCTAGCACATCTAACCCAGTTCACAGTTACGCGGATGTCAGCACCCTCCACTCAAATATACAATATTCTAAGCCTGTCTCTAGCCCAATTAGATGAGGATCGCAGACTCATGGAGGGTCTGTCTCCATGGATCTCCAAAAAATATTAGACTGGGGAAGTAGAAATCTTGTACAATTCAACCCCAAAAATATCAGTCTTGCTTTCTATCTCATAAGAGATACACCGGCCCTAGACCCATTACGATGAACAACCAAGTTATTCAAAGCAATGAGTCCTTTTCACTTGTTGGCATTTATGTGGATCGAAATCTCAATTGGCACCAACATGTCACATCATTTGCAGAAGCGGCTGCTAAGAAATTAGGTTTCCTCTTCCAGGCTCGCAAATACTTTTCACCAGCTAATCTCTATACCTTATATACTTCGTAAATAAGGCCGAACCTCGAATACTGCTCCCACATCGGGTGCTGCTGCCGCTTCTACACTCGCTATCCTAGACTCCATTTAGAAGAGAGCTATACGTCTCATCGGTGACCCTACCCTCACCCAAAGGCTGCCATCCCTTGCCCACCGACGTGCCGTTGGTGACCTTTGTCTCTTTTATGGATATCTGCATGGGCACTGCTCAGAGGAGCTTTCTTCCATAGTTCCTCCACCTGCTGCCCCCACCCGATCTACCAGGGGAACAGAGCAAATGCACCCTTTTACTGACCAGGTCACCAGACATAGAACATCTTGTTATGCCTGCTGTTTTGTCCCGAGGACTTCCAAGTTGTGGAATTCCTTGCCGCCACATGTTTTTTCTTCTCCTCCGAACCTCCAAACCTTCAAGTCCAGAATTAACAAGTTGCCTCTTTCCTCCATGTCGACACCCACAGTACGATAGTATTTAGGCTGTAAGCCCTTGTGGTGCGTTGTTGAAATAAAATAAAAATTAAAAAAAAAAGTCGTGTATGCAAATGACACTTATATTCAGGAAAAACAACAGAAAATCTTCAGTCTGACTTTTTCAAATGTGTTTGCGATGATGCATGATTATTTCTCTTCAAACAACTTGAGTCTTAATCTTGAAAAGACCAATCTTTAAATTTACAAACCCAGATGACGGACTCAGAATTTGTGTTGACAGTACTGGATATCACTATGTGAAAACTGGAACTTGTGATGAGCACTAATAAGTACACTTGGAGAAACTCAAATCACCACAACACTTATTTCAGAGACCTTACGATCGTTGACAATGTCAACATATTCAGAGGAAGAAACGAAACGATCGTAAGGTCTCTGAAATAAGTGTTGTGGTGATTTGGGTTTCTCCAAGTGTACTTATTAGTACTGGATATTTCAGAATTTTCATGAATTTCACTGGTCTTTTCAACATCGCGATAAACGATACATATTGTATAGCGCACTTTTTTTTAATCTTTTTAGAACTTCTTGGAGACATCCTAAAGCAAAAACCTAAAGAGACTGACGGTGTAGAAAGCGTAATAGTCGTAGATGGTGCACCTCAAGTTGGTCCAGACCGCCTGGAAAAGCTCAAGTCCGTTATACATAAGATATTTGCCAAGATAGGCCCCATCAGCAGTGACTACTACCCAGTTAATGAAAAGGGTCACACAAAAGGTTACATCTTTATTGAATTTGCGTCGCCTCTGCATGCCCAGGAAGCTGTAAACCTGATCAACAACTTCAAATTAGACAAACAACACACTTTTCAGGTAAGTTTGGGAGGGTTATATGCATGTATGTGTATGCAAATCAATGTGAACACAGGCAGATTTCCATTAAATTGTTTATTGAAAGAAAAAATTCTGGACGCAGCAAGTGCGTTATGGTAGTGAATTTTCATAAAAATATTTTTAATAACAAATATGTGTTTTTTTTTTAAGAAAGCAGGCATCAAATTTGGTTACCAGTGTAACCTATATAGTAAAAACAATGTGCCATGTTCCATTAAAATAACTTTATTGTGTGAAAATGTACAAAAATTTCCAAAAGTAAACTTAAAATGTTCCCGAAAAAACACGTTTCTTGGTCAACCTTATAGGTTAATTGCAAATTGAGCTGTTCAAATATAAACATTTGATCAAAATTCGCTACCATAACGCACTTGCTGCGTCCAGAATTTATTTTCTTACAAACATGCATTATATTTCGATGGAAAATGCAAAAATGCAATAACATAAGGCGTGTTTAATTTAAAAAAAAAGGAAATTTGTATCACCAACGACTTATGGACCACCCTGTGATTGCAGAAATATTATTTTAAGATGTAGCTCAAGACACCCTATAATTAATATATACAAATTTTCTTCATATCTTATATAATAACGGATATATTGAGCTTTATTAATTTTTTACGAAAATTCGACAAAAATTATATACCATTAAATGATAAACTCTATAGCTAAGGCTACTGCCAAGCATCAGAGGAAGGGTCTATTTGAAATGAATTTTCTGCAAATATTTTAGTAAAATGAAGGACAATGACGGTTGAAACTAAGACTTTAGGGTTTGTAAAACATCCTTCTTGAGACATTTTATTTCTATAGCCCGTATTAGATTTAAGTTATTTGCCTAAATGTTGCCAATTTTGACATTTTAAATCGCCACTTTGACGTTTTGAGGAAAACCCCAATTTATTTATTTTTAAATGCCTATAACTTTTTTGTCTTTTGACCTACATAGCTAAATTTTGGTAGGTAACTTACATATAAGGATGTAAATCTGCGTACCAAATTTGGTTGCCCTTACTTTGTTAATTCCGGAGATATAAATTTTTTTCGAAAGAAAACACAAAATTTTCCGGGAAAACCTGGGCAGATTTTCCTGACTAACGAACTTATCCAAGCCATTTGCAAAAGGAATTTTTTCACTAAATTTGATCAAAATCGGCCCATTATTTTTTGAGTTATCGGTGTGATACATATATATATAAATATATATATATATATATATATATATATATATATATATATATATATATATATATATATATATATATATATATATATATATATATATATATATATATATAAACATATAAAAATTCAAACTGACCCCGGATATGTTTTCTGGGGGGCCTAATTAGCGCTCATTTGAAGAAATTTTTTCAAAATTCAAAACTCGGGATCTCCTCATTAGTGAATTTTTTTTAAGAAAATTCACTAAAAATACCGTAGCTAGACGTGTCAGTTTCGTCTGGAACAAAACATATAATTTTAATGTCAATATTTGGATCAAATGGAAAATTTTAGTTTTGGAAAGAGTAACGGTGTAATAGAGAGTGGTGAAAATTGATTGGTTTGAGTTGAAGACAGAAAAAAGGAACATATTAAAGTAAATTATTGTCTAATGATCAAAATCTGAAGTCTGCCAAATTAGAAAAGTGTCATTGTCAAGAACTTTGGGAGTATCAACGTTTGGATAAAAACTGACTAAATTGCGCTGTTTACAAGCACAAGTAAAATACTTTTTTGTAATGCGCTTTGTACTATTATTGTCACAATAAACTATAACTATAACTATAACTATTAGTTTATAAATCCTTTAGTGTTCAATAGGGCATATGTCCCAGTTTATAAATTACTTTTTGTTATACAATCCATTTTTAACCAATTGGCCTTGCATATAGACCACATGTTCTCAATAGCATTAATGATCCGAATGAGGTGTTGCTGAAGGCCCCCTCTGTGTCTAGGAAGTCCCCCAGCGCCACCTCCCTGTTGTCCAGCGTCACCTCCCTGTTGTCCAGCGTCACCTCCCTGTTGTCCAGCGTCACCTCCCTGTTGTCCAGCGTCACCTCCCTGTTCTCCAGCATCACCTCCCTGTTCTCCAGCGTATTCTCCAATTTCAGCACCAGTTGGTGCAGTACTCTTTCTGTTGAGAATCCTGCTCTGTATGCATATTGGTCGCAGTGTAGGGGATATGCTTCCAGTACACTGCCCCTAATGTGCCAGTCGAGCAGTTTTTAACAAGGACATGAGACTTATTGGCCTCAGGGACTTTGCCTGGTCTGTTGGACGCCCAGGTTTAGGAATGAATACAACCCTGGCCAGTCTCCATGCCCTCGTAATGTACCCCAGAGCCAGCCTGGTCCTCATAATGAGGGTAAGCGCCGGTGCCAGTATATCTATCCCCTGTTGGAGCATGATAGGCATTATTCCATCAAATCCCGGCGATTTGTATGGCTTAAAGCTGTTAATGGCCCATCTGATTTTGCTTCAAGTAACCACCTCTTTAGCGACTGTCCACTCTACTCTAGATGCCCGCCTATAAGGCGCCTCTATTTCTGAGTGTTCCCAGTACGGAGGTGATTGGTTTATTATGTTACATCCGGGGAAGTGTGTCTGGAGTAAAATTTATATAGATTCTTCCCCCAAGCTTGTAAAGCCTCCCGTAGATGTTCTAAGACAACCTATCTTAGTCTGAGTGCCCTTGGACAGGATCTTGTGTAGTTGAACACTCTCGGACGTGTTCTCCACTTCCTCGCATTGCCTTCTTCACGACTCATTGGCATCCCTCAGTCTTTTGTTGTGGGTCGTTAGAGCCTGTCTGTCTATATTCATCCCATGCTCCCGACCTTTTGGCCACGTTTAACAGTTTACGAACCTGCATCCTCATTTGCCTGAGCTCCTCGTTCCTTCACGGAACGTTCCTGGTGGAAGCCCTCATTTTCAGGGGGCAATTGGCGTTATAGGTCGAGGTAATTGCCTCTCGCAATTGGGCTGCCGCAATCTCTCGTTCTATTGAATTGTCTATGGTACTCTTAAACCCCCGCAGTTCCACTGCTAGGTCTGCGCTGTAGGCTTCCCAGTCCGCCTTGTGGGGGTTCCGGTATCGTACCGTTTGTCTTTCGATTTTGGCGATTTCAAACCCAATGTATCTGGTCTGAGATACTCACTTCCCCAGACACAGCCCAGGTCTTAACAAAGTCACCCAGAAACTGGGTGGAAACTGTTAGATCTAAAACTTCATCATGCTGTGTTGTGACGAAGGTCTGTTTATTACCTCTATTCAATTAAATTTCATAAAGAATTGTAAAAGTGCCTCACCACTAGAGTTTGTGTGTGTGTGTGTGTTCCCTTAAGTTTGACCTTGGAAGATTTCCATTAGTCACAAGACATCACTAGAGTTTGTGTTCGAGCTTCTCCATAACTCATGGTGCGTGTTCGCATCCATGCCGATGATGGTCTGCCATTCACCTGCTTTGCTACCCACCAACAGCTGCTTCAATTCCTTGGGTGGAGGAGCATCCGTGCTGTCCCCTGACAGATAGGTTGATCCGACAGTAATGTCCCTCGGCCCATCCGCTTCTCCACATCGGATTTTGATCGTTGCAAGGTCCATGGAACAGAAATTCATTAAAGGCAGAAATTCTATCCCTTCCCTGACAAAAATGCAGGCCCTTGAGTTCTCGCTGGATCTACTGTAGATGACCTTTCCAGCAGCTCCGCTGAGTCCCTTGATCTCTCCTTTATAGGAGTACAGTTCCTGGATGAGGGCCACATCCGTGTTCCTCAGAGCCATCAGTAGTCCGGCTGTGGCTGCCCTACTGGTTGCTTCCCCAGTGGGCGGCACGAGTCTGTAGCCGGAGCCACTCCTCGAGCCTCATTGGTTTTGGTTCCATATATATTTATGATCTTTATGTTGTTCCCACGAGGACGGGGGAAATACTGTCCAAACCATCAGAACCCTCTGTGTGATGCAAGGTGGGTTACTCTGGAGGGTTGCCCGGCACTCCAGAGATTCCGTTCACCACACCATCACCCTGGTGCCATCCATCCCTTGGCACGGGTCACGTGACACCGTAGATTGGGGGAGTTCATTTCGACCTCCTTGTCTAGATCCTTCATGTTTAGTTATCAGCAGGGTCACCTCGTGCAGGATGCGGCTCTTCACCACGCATGACGGTCTTGGGGAAAGCTTCATTGAAAGCTCATGTTGTTTCCACTTCCTTAGCTTGCCCCCTGGAGTCCTTTGGCCCATGACTCCTTGACCACATCTTTACTCTTATTAAAATTTAAATAAATACTAAAGTAAGTACTATTAAATTAATAACTTTCTTTAACAATATCTCTGCAATAAGTATTGATATTGATAACAAGCAAACTCCTTGTTGATATGAAATAAATTATGAGAGTTCATGCAACTCAATTATTTGCATTGCTTCCAATGAAATTATGTTAAAAGCCCTTTTTTGTAATTTTCCCCAGTGCTTATGATCCAAACGTAACCATGTTATACCTGGTTGAAAAGCTTTTTTTATGCTCTATTCGAATATGTCAAAAACCAATATGGCGCCCATAAGAGAAAATAAAGTTGACTATCGCTTCGCAAAATCTAGTAAGCCTAGAGAAGTTCTAATGACACTAGCTGATGCAGGCTGTAGCATTATGGTAGCATAACAAGTGTCAAATAGGTATCTTGACAATTAAAAAAAACTCTGGACGCAGCAAGTGCGTTATGGTAGTGAATTTTCATTAAAATGTTTTTAATAGCAAATATGTGTTTTTTTTCAGAAAGCAGGCATCAAATTTAGTTACCAGTATAACCTATATAGTAAAAACAATGTGCCATGTTTCATCAAAATAACTGTATTGTTTGAAAACGTACAGAAATTTCCGAAAGTAAACTTAAAATGTAACCGAAAAAATCCGTTTCTTGGTCAACCTTATAGGTTAATAGCAAATTGAGCTTTTCAAATATGAAGCATTTAATCAAAATTCGATACTATAACGCACTTGCTGCGTCCAGAATTTCTTAACTTACAAACATGCATTATATTTCGATGGAAAATGCGAAACATAAGGCGTTTTCCACTAAAAAAAATATTATTTGTATCACCAACGACTTATGGGCCACCCTGTGATGGTAGAAATAATTTTTTAAGGTGTAGCTCAAGACACCGTATAATTAATGTATACAATATTTTTTCATATCTTGTATAATAACGGAGATATTGAGCTTTATTGATTTTTTACGAAAATTCTACAAAAATTATATACCATTAAACGATAAATTCTATAGCTAAGGCTACTGCCAAGCATCAGGGAAAGGGTCTATTTCAAATGAATTTTCTGGAAATATTTTAGTAAAATAAAGGACGATGACGGTTGAAACTAAGACTTCAGGGTTTGTAAAACATTCTTCTTAAGACATTTTCTTTCCAGAGCCCGTATTAGATTCAAGTTCTTTGCCTAAATGTTGCGAATTTCGACGTTTTAAATTGTCACTTTGACGTTTTGAGGAAACCCCCAATTTATTTTTCTTTAAATGCCCATAACTTTTTTGTCTTTTGACCTACAGAGCTAAATTTTGGTACGCACCTCACCTATAATGACATAAACCAGCGTACCAAATTTGGTTGCCCTTACTTTGTTAATTCCGGAGATATAATTTTTTTTTGAAGGAAAATCCAAAATTTTCCGGGAAAACCTGGGCCGATTTTCCTGACTAACGAACTTATCCAAGCCATTTGCAAAAGGAAGGTATTCACCAAATTTCATCAAAATCGGCCCATTATTTTTTGAGTTATCGGTGTGATACATACATATATATATATATATATATATATATATATATATATATATATATATATATATATATATATATATATATATATATATATATATATATATAAACATATAAAAATTGAAACTGACCCCGGATATGTGTTCTGTGGGGCCTAATTAGCGCTCACTTGAAGAAATTTTTTCAAAATTCAAAAGTCGGGATCTCCTCATTAGTGAATTTTTTTTAAGAAAATTCACTAAAAGATATTGAAGAAAAATGAAAATGGATTTTATTATTTTTTGCTAATATCTATGTTTTTTTTTTTTTTTTTTTTGAAATCTGAAAGTGTTTGTGTACTGGCCTCAAAACAGAGCAACTTTCATCTAATTTAACCAACTTCGTATCTTTACCGTTTCCGAGATCCCCATGTAGTTCACTTTGAATGGGGCACCTGTATATTCAAAAGCTTTGGTATTTTACTCTTAAGAAATGTGATTTTATTGTAAAATTTGTTTGCATTTACTTGATACAGGTGAACCTGTTTACGGATTTTGCCAGATACGAGCAGATCCCTGAGAAATGGGAGCCACCAGAATCACAGATTTATCAAGGCCAAGCTGATCTTCACTACTATCTTCTTGAACCAGATGCATATGATCAGTTTGCTGTTGTCACAGGCCAAGGACAATCTGTACAGATCTGGCAGAATACACAACCTGATCCCTCAGTTGTGGAAGAAAGAAATGTAAGTACTGCTTGTATGTATACTCACAGGGTGTTTATTGTATACTAGTATATATTTTAACAAGAAATAGCTATTTTCCTTAATATCTAGCAAAATATTTCACATATTGTCTGGAATATAGGAGTAGAGTTTTTCATGGTGAAAAATACAGTCGAGCTCCGCTAATCTGGATCAATTGTAACTGGCCCAATCTGGATTAAGCCCTCAGAGAATCCGATAGCCCTCATCCTGTCGATTAGAACAATGATTTAGACAATCGAAAGCCTCAGATAGATCAGTATACACAACATTAACCTGTGAAGAACAGTCGAGAGTGGATGCAACGAACTGCAACCTCAACTAAATTTGTTACAGTTGATTTCCCTGGAACGAAATCATGCTGATAAGTAGAGAGTCTGTTTTTGATGTGAAATATATTAAGACCAAAGTTATTAATACAATGAATTCATTTTATCTGCGGGAGGTGACGTCGCTGGAGGTTTGGAGAGTGGTATGTGCCTTGAAAGCCAAAATAACGCCAGACTGTTATGGAATAAATGTAAAATTTTTAAAAACAGTTATTTACAGCATACTAGATCCAATAACAGCTTTAGTAAATGAATGTTTGCAGGCTGGCCTGTTTCCAGAGGAACTTAAGAAAGCAGACGTAAGTATGGCATATAAGGGTGGCAATGTTGCCTCTTTGGATAGCTTTAGACATATTTCCATTTCGCCAGCACTTTCAAAAATATTTGAGTACGTAATAAAGCAACAGCTTGAAGAATATTTAGAAGCAAAAGGTTTTCTCAGTGAGGAGCTTCATGGCTTTCGAGGAGGTAAATCAACAGTCACTGCTCTGGTAAACACAACAAATAAATTAAGTGAGGCGCTGGACTCTGGCAATATGGCACAATGCATATATTGTGATTTACATAAGGCATTTGACACAGTATCACATGAGATATTACTAACCAAATTGGAACACTATGGCATTAGGGGTTTGCCACTGAGGCTCTTTAAGTCATACCTTACCAACCGATACCAAAGAGTGAAGCTAAATGAACAGTACTCGAGTTGGCAGACACAAACATGCGGTATACCTCAGGGTTCGCTGCTAGGGCCTCTCCTATTCATTATATACACAAATGATCTTCCAGATCACGTTTCGTCTGATGCAGTTTTCCTCTATGCAGACGATACCTCATTTGTAAACATTGGCAGAAATGAAGCTGAACTTAATGAGAGAAGAAATATCACAATGTCGGAAGCAGGAGAATGGTTTAGAAATAATAAACTGAAACTCAATGTAAACAAAACAAAAGTCTTGAATATCAGCTCCCACCAAACGCAACCAAGACAAAAACAATCTGTGAAATTTCTTGGTGTATATATACAATCAGATTTTCACTGGTCAATGCACATTGAAAAGCTCCAGGGCACATTGGCGTCGTGTCTGTATCTGTTGAGGCGTCTGATGAACATCAGTAATTACCAGACAGTGTTGACAGCTTATCATGCATGTTTCCAAAGTAGGGCTACCTATGGTATCCTAATATGGGGGAGTAGCCCTGGAGTGTCTGAAATATTTCTGCAACAGAAAGCTGCAGTAAGAATAATCTGTTCTGTAGACAGCCGTACAAGTTGTAGAACCTTATTCACGAAGACAGGCATACTTACCATATTTTCAGCATATATTTTGGAAAGTGTCTTATATACTTACCAACATCAAGAGGACTACAACCAAAACGGTGATTACCACGAATATGGTACCCGAGGCAGACAGAACATATCCATTCCTTATCATAGAATAAAAAGAGCTGAAACCGGGGTGAATTGCTGGGGTGTCAAGTTCTTCAATAAAATCCCCCAGAATATAAGATCAAAACATAAGCGAGAATTTAGGAGAAATGTGAAAAACACTCTTATGAAGTATGCATTTTATTCTTTAAGTGAATACCTCAATATGGACATTGAGTAGATAGAGTAGAGCCACTAGAGACAACATAAGATGCCATTTTTTTATGTGTGTAAATTTGTTTCTTTTGTCTTTTGTATTTTTGTTTGTTTTTGATGTTTATTTCACAATTTTAGTTCTATAATCTTATATTTGGTATTTGTTTGACAAGGCTGTGTAATTTTTGCCAGAATAAATATTATTATTATTATTATTATTATTATTATTATTATTATTAAACAATATTCACTGAAAAAGATAGGCGAAAATCTTACAGAAGACGCATAGTATGGCTATTGGTCGATAGTTTGATGGATCACCATTGCCATCGTCCCCCCCCCCCCCCTTCTTTTTTTTAGACTGAAAACTCGTGACAGCTTCCAAATCATGGGGAATGTTCCAGATCTAAGAATTAATTTAAGCATTTTCTTAACTGGAGTCAAGAAAGCATATAAGCAGTCTCGCACCAAGAAGCAAGGAACTAGATCAGGTCCACAGGACATGTTAGCCTTAATTCTCTTAGCAGCTGTAATGATTTCATCATCTGTAAAGTCATCAACAAAAAGCACTGTGATGTCACTTGAAGCCAGACTGGCGGCTGTAGGTGAAGAGATGGAGCTGGAACAAGGACATTTTGCGAAATTATATATAAAATTTACATTTTCAAATTTTGATACAATGTTATTCGGATTAGTGGAGCTTTACTGTAATAATTAATTGCCGGTTTGGCTCTAGCGGATAGAGGATGCTGCCTGTAGCATCCTTCAAGTCTTAAAAATACTCACACTGTTTTTTGTTAGCGTTTCTAGGAAACTTTTTATTAGAAAATAGTATTCTTTTGTATTTTCTTAAGAAAAAAGGTACATTTGATGCTAAAATCAACAGTTTTCAAAATATTTGTGGCTTTAAAAGTAGCTGCAATAATGGAGTACTATTTAGGTTAGGTTAGGTTCTAATGTGAGTGGGCCATATCGGTCCCTCCACCGCGACCATAAGGTCTATTGTGGCTGGAGTACTATAGTATTTTTACAATAAGAGTGGAATGTTGTCAGAAAGGGAAGCAGTGCGGCATTTCTAAATGGCGTCGTTACAGATTTTATTTATTACATGTTTCGAATGACACACCAGTTATTTTTTCTGCGGATGCTTTCAATAACTATTTTACCTGTGTCTGAGCGCCTTCCCTCACTGTTGGTAACTGACTATCAATGTCTTGCAGACGATGTTACCGATGATTGTATAACCTTTTCTCCTGTCTCCTGTGAGGTGGTGAGAGACCTCATCATCAAGCAGAAGTCATCTTGTATTGGGTTTGATGGTGTCAGTGGAAGGATGTTGCAGTTAACTGTTGATTTCTGTGCTGCTCCTTTGACACATATTATAAATTACTCTGTGGAGTGTGGTGTGTTTCCTGACTTGTGGAAGGTCTCAGTGGGTATACCGATCCCAAAGAATAACTCTCCAAAGTCACTAAGTGACTTTCGTAATATAAACTTGCAATCTGTGCCTTCTAAAATTGCTGAAGTTGTGATTAACAAACAGTTGTCGGAATTTGCTGAAAGCATTATATCTTCTCAACAGTCTGCCTTTAAATGCGGTCATAGCTCATCAACTGTCCTACTCTCTGTAGTTAATGATATTCTCACTCATCAGAATCAGGGCTGTGTTACTGCTCTGGTTATGCTGGATATAACGAAGGCCTTTGATTCTGTTGACCACTCTCTTTTACTTGCTAAATTGTTGAGTTACGGAGTTTCTGGTCGCCTTTTACAATGGGTTGCCAGCTACCTTAGTGGTCGATCGCAAATGGTGAGACTTGATGATGGAGCTTGCTCTGAGCTCCGCCCAGTATCGGTGGGGGTGCCCCAAGGATCAATACTTGGTCCAATTCTGTTCAGCTTGTTTACCGCTGATGTGAATAGCATTCCTCTACTGTCAACTCTTCACTGTTTTGCAGACAATATGCAATTATATATTCCTCCCATGTATTTAATGCTGATGAACAGATTGGGCGTTTAAATGGAGACCTGCAGAGAGTTCAGATGAGGGCGTGGAGCAACAACTTGAGGTTCAATCCTGAGAAGTGCAATTTTCTCATTCTTGGTACCTCCTATAATGTTCAACAGGTCCGCAGTCTTCGACTGTCTGTGTTGCTTGGGTCTGATGCCTTGTCCCATTCGGATAATCCCAGAAATCTGAGATTGATACTGGATGGGAACCTGCAGTTCTCCAGACATGTGGACCATCTCTGCCGCTCTGCGTTCTATAGACTGGGACATCTGTATCAGTACCGTGATTGTCTTCCCCAAGATGCACGTAAACTTTTGGTGAACTCACTAATCCTGTCACTGTTCACGTATGGTGATTATGTGTATGGTCTTTGCCTGACGCGTCTGGACGGGTACCGTATCCAGAAGGTGCAGAATTGGTGTGTGAGATTTGTTCTCCACGTAGCCCGGTTTGCTCACGTTGCGCCGTACATGCGGGCACTGGACTGGCTGAACATGCAAGAAAGGAGACTTGTTCACTATGCCACTTTAGTAATCAAGGTTGTTCGGGAAAGGAAACCTGATTACCTATATGACTGTGTCAACCTTTGAACTGATGTACATGACAGACTCCTGCGAGGTACGAGTTACTTGACTGTTCCTATACATAGAGCTGCAAGTTTAAAAAGATCCTTTTGTTTTTTAATATCTTACCTATTCAATTATCTGCATAGAAAGGGTATAGCTTCTCTTTCGATAAGGGCTGTAAAATCTGCTTTGGGACAGAGTCTGTTAGCTGGGACACATGAACTTGATATTACCCTGTTTTAATTTTTTTCTGTAGCTGGATATGTTGAAAAACAGTTCGCTGAACATGTCCATTTGCACTGTGAGTGCAATAAATATTATTATTATTATTATTTTTCTTTAAAGTGCCCCAATATCACAAAGTAAAAAATTGATTCCAATAAGTCAGCCTATAAATTTGAATTTCCGATTTAGGGTTATTACGTCGCAACATAGACATAGTTTGTGTTTGTGACAGAATATGGTGCCACAAATTTAAATTGCAGCATTGCCATGTTTACAATTTTACATAGGATTTTAAGAATAGTATGCTAAAGGGATGATGACAGTTTGATTTAAAATTTCAAAGGCATAGCCTAAATTAAATAAAATAATAGCTGCTTTGAGGATTCATATTGAAAGGTTCTTAAAAAGGTTTTAAATCTGAATCTTACAACATACCATCTGGAGTCCCCCAGGATTCCATATTGGGTCCTCTTCTCTTTGATATTTTTATTAACCAAGTGTCGCAGATATTATATGTTAGATGAAGTTACTCCAACTTGCAGGACAGCCTGGATATATCTTGCTGTTATGTTGCTCTCGTTGAGAATTGTTTCTGTGCTTGTTATGGATGTAATGTAATGTGTTTTATATATCTTGTATGTCCCCAACCTTAAGTTTGTTTTGTGCTGTTGGATGTGCGAATTAACTAAATAAATAAATAAAAAAAAGAATACCAGAATTTGCAATGTTTGGACCTCATGCATATACGAGGGCGGATCAATAAATCCGTGACTTTTTGAATCAAACACAGGTTTTTTGACAAAAAAATCATTTTATTTCTCAACATAGTCTCCTTTGAGCTCTATACACTTCGTCCAACATTTCTCCAATTTTTTTATCCCTTCCAAAAAATAAGATTTGTCGAGGTCCTAAAAATAGGTATTTGTTCGTGAGCTGATTTCATCATTGGAGTCAAATCTCTTTCCGCCGAGACATTTCTTTAAGTTTGGAAAGAGGAAATAGTCACTCGGGGCTCAATCCGGAGAATAGGGCGGACGAGGGAGCAATTCGTAGCAATGTCATGGAGACTATAGATGTGTGCACCCTTGCATTGTCTTGCTGAAAAATAACTTCTTGGCAAAATGCGGTCGTTTTTTCTTCAAATCGTCATTGAACCAGTCCAATAAGTTGGTATAATATTCGCCATTGATTGTTCTTCCCTTTTGAAGCTAATCAATGTGGATTATACCGTGTGCATCCCAAAAAACGGTCGCCATGACTTTATTGGCTGACAAACCCACCTTGGCCCTCTTCAGCGCTGATTCGCACGGAGAAACCCACCGTTTTGACTGCTGCTTGGTCTCTGGTGTGTTGTGATGAATCCATGTTTCGTCCACGGTTACGAAACTGCGCAAAAACTCGTCCCTATTGCGGTTGAACAACGCCAAACATTCCTTCGAAGTTATCACACGATTGCGTTTGTGGTGATTGTGAGCAAATGCGGCACCCATCTTGCGGTAGCTTTCTCATACCCAAGTGATCATGCAAAATCGAAACCACTGAGCCATGTGATATGCCTATGACTTCCACAATCTCCCGCACTTTCAATCTCCAATTGGCCAACACCATATCGTGAATTTTTTCAATTGTTTCGGGTGTAGCGAGCTCAACTGGGCGTCCAGAACGTCGGCGTCATTTGTGCTTGTACGGCCACAACGAAATTCAGTAAACCATATTTTTACCATGGGAATTGATGGTGCAGAGTTCCCATAGTATTTATCAAGCTTAACCTTGGTTTGAGTGATGGTTTTTTTTCCACAGAAAATAATGTTTGATGAGCACACGACATTCACTTTTTTCCATTTTCGTTATAACTCAAGAGGTTGTCTGCTTTCAATGGTTATCTAACACACACTAAATGACGCAGCTTGTTCAAAATTTGACAGGAGTCGACTGACAGATGCTTGTTGACAGGAGCAGTGTTGCCCTTCCTGTGAAGAGGCGGAAAATTAAAAAAAGTCACGGACTTATTGGCCCGCCCTCGTATCAGTTCACAGCTACTAGATTTAGCAAATTACTTAATAAATTATTTAATAATAAAATAGATATAGATTTTCTATTAAACTTTTATTTTTCCTTTCCCTTTAAAGTTCTCTGACAAAAGTATATTTCACTTTAAACTTGTAAAAATGATTCACTGTGGAACGAATTTAATTTTAGATGCTCATATAAATTGTCGAACTTTAGCGGGCCAATTTTAATTTATAAAGAAAGACTCTACTCGCAGCGGGTTGAAAATAATATTCATTCCGATCCTTCCAGCTTCTTTAAATTTGCCAATCATAAAAGAAGTAACTCGGCACTTTCATCCCTCTATGACTTATCGCAGGGTACCCCTCTCGGACACCCGGGATGTTGCGTAGGCATTTGCAGAGTTTTTTCAGCAATCCTACTCTACTGATACCAACCATAATAATGTCACAGTTCATTCCTCTTCCTGCACTCCTCTCTTCTACATAAATGACGTATCGGAGCAGCAGGTGTATAGGGCTCTATGTAAGATCAAGCCAAGGCATACTTCAGGTCCGGACCAGATCCCTGCGTTTCTGGTTCGAGACTGTGCACAACTGTTTGTTAAGCCCCTAACAATAATCTTCAACACATCCCTGAAATCTTCAAAGTTTCCTAGTGTCTAGAAGAGGACGAAGTCAGTCCCGATCCCCAAAAAAGGTGACAAAACTGAGGTGGAGAATCACAGACAGATTGTTCTTATGGACAATTTTTCGAAGGTGTTTGAAATCACTGAATGACATCATGTATTTCAATACGAAGGGCCTTATCACTGTCACTCAGCACGGGTTCATGGGGGGTCGTTCCACCGTCACCAATCTGGTGTGCTTGACAGATTATATCTCGTCGAGTTTGGACATGAGACCACAGATGGACGTAGTCTACTTGGACTTCTCTAAGGCCTTCGACCGATTGAACCATAAGCTTCTGCTCCGGAAGCTCTGCCATATGGGTTTCTCTCCGAATCTGCTGAAATTCCTTCATACATATTTGTTGGATAGAAGGTATTTTGTATCATACCGCGGTCGTACTTCGACCAAGGTGGTCGGGGGTCCGTTTTGGGACCTCTACTGTTCAATCTGTTCGTGAACGATATATCTGGGGTAATAGATGTCCCGCACCTGCTGTATGCGGATGATCTTCCTCAGAATAGAAAATCTGGAGGACTGTGTGGAGCTGGAGAACAATCTCAGCAGGATACATTCAAGGGCTCGCACGAACTGCCTCCCTATCACCATACAGAAGTGCGAAGTAATGACCTATAGTCGGAACCACTCACGTATTGAGTTTTGCTACTCCTTGGACGGTGTTGAGCTTCGGAGAGCCGGGATTCTTACTGATCTAGGGGTTGTTTTTGACCACAAGCTGTCTTTCATAAACCACATAGTCTATCGTCTCGAGGGCATTTAAGACTCTAGGCTTCCTCGTACATAACTCAACCACCTTTCAGAATATGAGCACTCTCAAAATACTTTATAATACGTATGTACGACCTCATCTAGAATATGCGTCCGTGGTTTGGTCTCCCCACTATGAGGTGCACATAAGTGTGCTTGAGTCAGTTCAGCGTAGGTTCTTCTAGCTGTTAGCCTACAGAGCTGACGGTGTTTATCCTGTGATGGGCACGCCGCAGGCCCATATGTTGGAGCGATTTTCCGTTGAGTCCCTACAAGTCAGACGAACAGTCTCCATTTTGGCATTCTTGTGGAGTCTGCTCAACCATGATACGGACTGTCCGCAGATACTGCATGCTCTATCTTTTCTGGTGCTGAGGCTTACCTGCAGATCTCATGACTTCTTTTACATCTCCGCTCCTAGGACTAATGTAAGACAGAACTCACCTATAGTAAGAATGTGTACCACCTACTATATGGTGCACCGCTCCATAGATATTCTTAATTGCAGCAAGGCAGAACTAAAGACCACTGCTTCTCTCATGTAATGCAACTTGTGTGTGTGCGGACTGTCCCTAATTTTCTCGCCCATAGAGAAATGTATTTTTTTGTATTGTACTGTACTAGATTGTATTGTATTGTTGTGTATTGTATTTATTTGCTTGTTATTTGTTATAACTGTGTATATTATTGATGTATGATTTTCTTTCGTGCACTAGCTTACTCTTTATTTGGGGATAACCCGTTGAGTAATGTATATTTAAATAAATAAATTATAAGGAAAAACCTGATCGTTTTTTCATGGAGTTTTCTTGTTACGACCAATAATTATTTTTTATATATTGAATCGGTGATTATTGATTATGTGTTATGACCCCATTAAAATATGATCTGAAAACTATTATGAAGAATCTGCTGCAGCTACTTTTAATATTTTGATGCCAAAAACTACCGCTGCTCTGTGTACCATTAGTTTTAGGCCAGCCTCTATACAGTAAGGTAACAAGGATGGAATTGCCACTTCCGATATAACCAGAAATTTATATTATTTCAATCAATTAACAGTATCTCATTTTTCTAGTACTGATTGATGTTTTTTTGCAGACCTGGACACAAACCTACATAAAATGGTCACCTCTTGGGACTTTCTTAGCTACCTTCCACAAACTGGGTATTGCCTTGTGGGGTGGCCCCAACTTCACCCAGTACAAACGATTTGCTCACGCAAGCGTGCAGCTGATAGACTTCTCCCCATGTGAAAAATATTTAGTAACATATGCCCCGACAGCTGACCAACACAATCCTGATCAAAAGCGTGTCATAATCTGGGACATCCGAACCGGTCAGGAGAAGAGATCGTTTAATCCCGAAAGCGGTTCAGCTTCTTGGCCCATCTTCCGATGGTCACATGATGATAAGTACTTTGGCAAAGTCGGAAATGATGTGTTGTCGATCTACGAAACACCTTCTTTTGGTTTATTGGACAAGAAATCGATAAAGATCAATGGAATAAGAGATTTCAGTTGGTCGCCGACTGACAATGTAGTGGCTTATTGGGTGGCTGAAGATAAAGATGTGCCAGCTAGTGTTACTCTGCTAGAAGTTCCTAACAGAAATGAGACTAGGAAGAAGAATCTGTTTAACGTAGCCGATTGTAAGATACACTGGCAAAAATCTGGGGATTATTTGTGCGTCAAAGTCGACAGGTATTCCAAAGTGAGTAGTTTTTGTTATATTTGTTTGTTATTTGTTATATACTGCTTACTTACACTACAATCTCAATATAGTGGAGTAATTAATAAAGAGTTTAAGAGTGGGTTTGATAGTGGTAGTTGTAGCAATCTCCATGTGGGGAGCTAATGTACCATTGCTTAAATATTTTTCAATTATTAGCATTGTACAGAACCATGCAAGATAACGTTTTTATTATGCATTAACTCTAATCGCCTAGTAACAAATGGTTACAAATGAGAGAACAGTGTACATTGTATGTATCATAGGTCCCTAGGTGACACATAAATTACTTAGCAAAGAGAGCTGTAGTAACCCATATTCCTTTTCCCGGTGTACAAAGATCCATATAACAGTTCTGGCTTCCACCATACTTCCAAATTCTGTAGGGGCAAAACCACATGTCCTAAATGTTCTGGTGACCATCCTCTGAAAAACTGTGTGGCTACTACTCTTTGTTGTGTGAACTGTTTCAATGCTGCCAAGGTAAAGGCTGGAGTTGCCTATGATCATGCAGCCTGGAACCATAATTGTGATTTACAAGCAAAAGCTGCAATCGATGAGAGCAGAGATTTTGCAGATCAAATAGCAATCACCACAATGCCATGTTGGGGTAGAAACCCAGTCTCCTAACAAACCTGTTGGATCTGTCTCAAATTTTAGACATAATTATCATTCTTCTTTTGCCTGTTCTACAGAGAGGCAATTTAACATATTTTATCAAAACGCCAGGGGCCTCCGGACACGAACTAATGATGTTTACTCTTTTGTTTGCTCGCAGGCATACCCTCTTGACTGTTTTGCTTTCACTGAGACTTGGCTGGATAGTGATATTTATAGTAGCGAACTGTTTGATGATCAATATATAGTCTACAGATCAGATAGGGATTTTTCCTCCTCTTGCAAGACTAGGGGAGGTGGTGTCCTGCTTGCTGTGCACACTCGCTTTGCTAATCGTCGCCTTGATATTCGGAGGGACTGTGGCGGATTTGTGCTCTTCCTGGTGTTGACATTGTGGGAGTCAGAGTCTCGGATCATCAGGCATCGTTTAATATTTTTGTTGTTTACATACCTCCCAATACTCCAATTAATAACTACTACCCCATGTTTGAAGCTCTCGAGTCCCTGTGCATAAAATATGGTTCCGAGACACTCTTAGTTGGTGACTTTAACATGCCTGAATATGCTTCTTGTCGTCAGAACGACCCCTCTGCTCGTGTGTCTGCTTTTCAAAATTTCTGTAATCTACTACTCCTTGGATAGTTTAATCATGTTGAGAATATTAACAACAGGATTCTTGACGTGGTTTTGTTTACAGACACTTGCTTGGTGGGGGAGGCTTTTGATTCGCCTGTGATTTCTGATGGTCATCATCCTCCCTTAATTATAGAGTATTCAGTCAGGGGTTCAATGGTCACTTCCCCTGTTGGTAACGCAAGGCAGAGATCATATAATTTTCTAAAATGTGATTTTGTCAGATTGTATGCGGAGCTTGGCGGCTTGTGCTGGGATGGCATGGATGGGCTTCAGGATGTTGATTCTGTGCTAGACTTTTTCTATCCCAGAATTTACGACTTGCTTGATCTGTATGTTCCCATGACTGCTCCAAGAGCATGTAATAGGTACCCCCCCGTGGTTCTCTAAAGAAATTAAGGTTAGTATCAAATATAAATATTCATTATGGTGTAAGTTTAAGAAGTCTGGAAATGTGGAGTTTCTGGATAGATTTAGGGAGTTGAGACAAAAACTTAACAGATACATTTATCTTTCTCGAGTAACCTACTTTCAGAGGGTTGAAAAAGAGATTAGGTCTAATCCTAAAAAATTCTGGAACTGCTCTTCTCGGCACTGTCAAAACTTTTCTATTGGGAATTCATCTAACCAGCAACAGGCAGTTGACATTTTTGCTTCTTATTTTGCGGGATGTTCTGGTTCCACCTCCACCTCATCACCTACAGCCGCCAGTCTGGCTTCGGGTGACATCACAGTGTTTTTTGTTGATGACTTTACAAATGATGAAATTATTACAGCTGCTAAGAGAATTAAGGCTAACATGTCCTGTGGACCTGATCTAGTTCCTGGCTTCTTGGTGCGCGACTGCTTATATGCTTTCTTGACTCCACTTAAGAAAATTTTTAAATTGATTCTTAGATCTGGAACATTCCTCGTGATTTGGAAGCTGTCACGTGTCCTCCCTGTCTTCAAGGCGGGGGATAGTGGTGATCCATCAAACTATCGACCAATAGCCATACCATGTGTCTTCTGTAAGATTTTCTAGGCCTGCCTTTTTCAGCGAATACTGTTTCACACAAAAACAGGCTCTCTATTTCTCAGCATGGTTTCATTCCAGGGAGATTGACTGTAACGAATTTAGTTGATGTTACACAGTTCATTGCGACCGCTCTTCACAGGTTAATGTTGTGTATACTGATCTATCTAAGGCCTTCGATTGTCTAAATCATTCTGTTCTAATTGACAGGATGAGGGCTATCGGATTCTCCGAGGGCTTGCTTGGCTTGTTCAGATCTTACCTGGATGGAAGGAGGCAATTTGTTGAGGTTGGGGGCTTCAAGTCTGACACCTATCACATAGCTTCGGGAGTACCGCAGGGTTCCATACTCGGTCCATTACTGTTTAATATATTTATTGGCCCAGCTAAACATGTTTTGTATGTTCCTTTTTTAATGTATGCAGATGATAGAATTTTCGCAAATATTTCGAGTGTTGATGACTGTAGCTCCAGAACTGTCTTCAGATCCTTGATGAATGGGGTTGTCGGAGTGGTCTTTCTATGAATGTTTCCAAGTGTTGTGTGATGTCCTTTACTCGAAATAAACACACAATTACTTTTGGGTACAATATAAGAGGGCTGCCACTTGATCGCCCCGGGACAGTTTGGGACCTTGGAATTACTTTTGATGGTACTCTTCTTTTAAACCACACTACGAGCAGACTGTCAGTTCTGCTTACAAAACTCTTGGGTTTCTGATAAGAAACAGCGAAAATTTCTCACAGACTGACAACCTCCTCCTGCTCTTTCGTTGTTTTTGTTAGGTCCCGACTTGAATATGGCTCAGTTGTGTGGGCTCCTATTTATGAGATACATGTGGCAAGTCTAGAATCAGTGCAAAGGAAATTTCTCAAATTTCTTAGCTTTCGTGAGGATGGTCGATATCCTTCTATTGGTTTTCCTCAGGAAAGTTTACTTCTTCGCTTTGGTCTGCAGAGTCTGTTGATGGGCAGGCAGTGCAGTTTCTGTACATTTTTATACAAACTGGTCAATTCTGTGTTCGATTGCCCTAATCTGCTTCAGCAACTTAATTTCAATGTGCCTCGTATTGCAGCACGTTTTCCAGGCACATTCTATCTCCCGACTGCTCGTACGCGATTGCTGCGATCGTCTCCAATTTACCAGATGTGCAATGATTACTCTGTATTGCAAGACAGCCTAGATATCTTCTCATGTAATATATCAGAGATAAAAATGTTTTTCAAAGCGATCTAATTTGTGACTCTCTTTTGTGTAGTTTGATTATTGTTTGTTATTATGTTTTGTGTATCGGACCATCCTTAGTTTGGCTTTAAGCTGTTGGATGGTGTATGAATAAATAAATAAACATAGAAAAATTAAAACTAATCCCAGGAATGGGTTCAAGCGATCCTAGTTCACGCTCAGTTGAAAAAAATTCCAAAGTCGGGATCTCCCCATGAATGAATTTTTTTGATGAAAGTTCACTAAAAATACAAACATAAATCATAAATATTTTAGTATTATTCAACAGTGTATTTGACCTAGAACATATAAGAATTGTTTTTCCCTTAAGGCTCGTCTGCGTATTTGCCGCCTCGATAGCACCATATAAGAGTATTAGTTTATCCCTGATTAATTTGCTGGCATTGAGTACATCAATTTCATGTCGGTTATACGCTCAGGGTATATAAGTTGACATCTTAAAGTATCTATTAAATTCACTTCGTTTGTGATTTAATTTCTTTGAGGTGTGACATTTTTTATATACAATATTGTGCAAATTAATGTGAAAGCAGGCAGATTGACTTCAAATATAGTTTATTGAAAGAAAAAAAGTCTGGACGCAGCAAGTGCGTTATGGAAGTGTATTTTCATAAAAATGTTTTTAATAGCAAATGCGAGCAGGCATCAATCTGATTACCGGTATAGCCTATGTAGTAGAAACAATGTATTATATTTTATCAAAATTACTTGTTTGAAAATGTACAAAAACTTTCAGAGAATAACCTCAAAAGATGGTTTCCTAGCCAACAAACCTTACGTTAATAGCAAATTGAGTTATAAAATTTGAAGGATTTAATGAAAATTCGCTACCAAAACGCACTTACTGCGTCCAGATTTTTTTCTTACAAACATGCATCATATTTCGATAAAAAATACAAAAATGCATTAACGAATTTGTTCTATGAAAATTTGCTAAAAATTAGACTATTAAACCATTAACTTAACTAAAACTACAGCGAAAGCATCAACTTAACTAAACCGACAGCCAAAGCATATATGATTTAGTTTTATATCACACATGCTTTGGCTGTTCATAATTCATAATATTTAATTCTTAGCAAAAAGGAAAAGACAAGGAAAATACTGAAAGAGATATGTCATCAATAAATCTAAATTATATTATTAACTGTAATTAAATACTTAGATTTTTTTCTCTTTTTTTTTTAAGATTTTAAGAGGCAGCAGCACCTAGATCAAGATTATTTATGTTTCTAAAAATAAGAAAAATATGCAATTAACTGAATATCAATACAAGTTACAGCTTATAATTTAAACAAAGAAATTACCCTTATAACAAACGTCACTGCTTAAGATTCTTAAAAAAAAATGACTGATTTAATTTAAATTCTCTTCAAAATCATTAAGTAAAAGAAATCTTGTTTGATGCAAACTGGTTTAGAAAAAACACGCTCAGTCAGTCAAACAAGCAAGGTCAGGCCCTGGATGAAATCTGGTAGTCCATTAAAAGACCCACGCATCTGTGAACTACACATTGAATGGAACACACCTAGACGTGTGAGATGTGGGGGTCCTAATGGATTCAGGTACAAACTCGGATCGGGAGCCTACATATCACTATACTAGTTGTCAAAGCTAAACATATCAGCCCATGAAGATTTAGACAGTGGGACAAACAGTGATGACGATATGGAGAGCTTTTACGACAACAGTGAAAACAGTTAGGCTCTATTGAAGACTGTTAACGGCAGTTACGAGCCCTACAAACACAGCTTCTAAGACATATGTTCATCTAGGGACAGCTAGGAACACCTGTGAACTAGCTAGGAACACCTGTGAACCAGCTAGGAACCCCCTGCATTTTTAATAGAAAAATTCCCTTGAAAAATCGCACTTTATATGAAAGAAAATTGGTAAACTTACCATTTTTAACCAAAATGGGGCCCACAAATTGTTAACTTCAATAAAGCACCTCACACAGCAATACAATGCCAACATAAATGCACTAGGTGCTCTAGACAACAGCAGTTAATTTTATGGATGAACTTCTTTCGCCTCGTCAGGAAAATTTCCTCTCATTTTACACGGACCTTCTCTTTTTATTAACTCCTATTCCCCTTAAACTGCTATGAAAATCTCATGGGAATGATCATAATGTGATTGGTCGAGAAATCTTGTTCGTTATTTTTCAAACAAAATGGGAAAACTGACATGCATTAAAGACACTCCAGAAGTCACCCTCACAGCACAAATATCGATTTATTTTAAAACCACTTTTCAAGTATAAGAGAGTCGTCAGATGTAAAATAGACGTTATCTTCTTCCCACATTAGGTCAATATTCCATTGGCACATGTTAGATGGAGAACAAAGAGTTCTGTATACACTGATACATCTATGCACTCAAATTAGTATTCCAGGAAATATTTATCCTTTCAACTTGGCCTCTTTGCGTTTTGTCTGAAAAACATTTAAAGTTTCTCTTAATAAAATGTTATTAAGCAGTCAGTAGTGTTCTTTAGGTAGCTAAATAAAAGCGAAATTCCATAATATTTTTCCAAACGATTGTTAATCATTATTTTGAAAAAGATGCAATGATCACTAAAATTTCTTAAATATAGAATTTGCCAACTGGTATGGTAGCTATAAAAAAAAGCGACTGTAAGAAGTGCAAAATTTGAGATTGGAGTTTTGAAGCCTAAATATACCACATTGATAAAATATGTATGAATATTATCCTATTTCCACAACGTGGTAATTTCATTTGGACTTTTTTCAAAGTAAACATCTGATTTATTTTCATTGCTCAATAAGTTATTTTTATCAAGACGTGTCTTTATCGAATGCTTGAACAGTGGTTATAATATGGCTCTTGTGGTTTGATCTAATTTAGACCAAAATGAGTAAAGCTTAATTACTAGTTACTGCAAAAACGTGTAATAGTCATTCATTTAAGTAGACAGCTATCAGTTTTCTTTAGACGTTTAAAAGAATAAGCATATTTATGTTTTTGATGATGCGTATTAAACAGGTTTTTTGTTCAGAATTTTTATGTACTTCATAAATAGTATTCGGAGATGTGTGCCTTTCATTTTAAGTATTATGAAAGACTCTATTTCTGCTGGGTACCCTTTATTTAGAGACTCATATTTTTATTTTCTAGGTCCGTAAAGAGAAGAACGAGCCTAAATATTCAGGCATGTACTGTAACTTTGAGATATTCCATATGCGTGAAAAGCAGATTCCCGTTGATAGTGTTGAAATCAAAGAGCCCATTCAGGCATTCGCGTGGGAACCAATTGGTTGCAAGTTTGCCATCATACATGGGGAAGCACCTTCTATTAGTGTCAGCTTTTATGAGGTAAGTTTATGATTATGTGACAGTTTATTAATTCTGTAACATATTTTTTCTCTTGTCTTCAGGTACGTATGGGTCAGGCACCCATCATGCTGAAGAAGTTGGAAAAACGCGCCTGCAACCATCTGTTCTGGTCACCTGGTGGTCAGTTTATAGTGTTGGCAGGTCTAGGAACGACAGGAGGTGGTTCCCTTGAGTTCGTTGATACCCACGATTTCCTGGTGATGACCACCACTGATCACTTCCAAATGTCCGATGTTGAATGGGATCCCACTGGGCGGTATGTGGTCACTGCCGTGTCCTTCTGGAAGCACAAAGTCGACACAGGTGGGTATTTGTGGATTTCGAGCCTCTTAATATTTCAGTATCATTTTACATTTAATTTTGCTACCTTCTACGTTGGGTACCTCAAGGATGTATGTCTGGGCCTATGTTGTAGCTGTTTTACATTTATCATTTTTCATCTGTGTCTAAATTAAATCAAGTTTGTTGCATATAGATGATAAATTTCCTTTAACGTGTTCATTTCAGTTGCTATTGCCCGAGTTCATCAGGTACCAACAACCAGTCCCGCTGAGTTTCTGCTGGTACTTAGTTGTTGCGGTGTTGTCAAAGCGGAATGACAGACAAACCTCAGAAAATAATGCTTTAAGTCAACAGTTTGTTGGTTTTAAGTCTCCAGCCGCTGAAATGTATCAGTAGTTAGTAGATGATCGCTTAAAGTCAGCAGTTGGTGCTTGGTGAACTGAGTCAACAATACCCATTGATTTTTTGTTGTTCACATGTGTTCACATTTTTTAAAAGATATGTTGATGTTTCTAACACTTTATTGTTAATAATCAGGTAATTTGGTGTTGATAAAATCTTACCTGTTTTTCCTCAGGCTATTGGATCTGGACATTCCAAGGCAGGATCCTGAAGAGGGTAAATTTGGAGAAGTTCGCCCAGTTATTGTGGCGACCGAGACCGTCCACACTTCTCAATGAAGAGAAGCAGAAGGAAATTAAAAAGAACCTGAAGAAATATTATCCGCAGTTCGAGAGCAAGGATCGTATGCGACAGTCTAGAGCATCTAAAGAGCTTATTGAGAAACGTGCAGCTCTTATGGATAAATTTAAGGAGCATAGGGCCAAACGAATAGAAGAATATTTGAAGAACAAGTCAAGAAGATTAGCTCTTAGGAACCGTAAGTGTTTTTTAATTTTGTTCAGAGGAAATGTCCATTGTAAGGGATATTGATTGTAAGATTAAATGAATTGATGAGTTTAAAAACAGTATTAGTCCAAAAAGTTAGTTTTGAGAGGATTTCGGAATGGTGTGATATAAATAAGTTGCCTCTAAATCTTTCTAAATGTAGTGTTTTGTCTTTTTCCAATAAACATCACTTGCAGGTTCTCACTTATAAGGTGACTTTCTGTTGTCGTGGATGGCCATTCCTCTAAACTGTATCCAATTAATGCAGGAGTCCCTCAAGGTTCAGCTTTAGCCCCTACTTTGTTTATTCTCCACATCAATGACCTCCTCTCTAGCACATCCCACCCAATTCACAGTTACACAAACGACAGCACCCTCCACTCAAATATACAATAATCTAAGCCTGTCTCTTTAGCCCAATTAGATGAGGATCGCACACTTATGGAGGTTTCTGTCTCTGTGGATCTCCAAAAAATATTGGACTGGGGAAGTAGAAAACTTGTACAATTTAACTCCACCAAATATCAGTCTTGCCTTTTATCTTATAAGAGATACACCAGCCCTAGACCCATCATAATGAACAACCAAGTTATTCAAAGTAATGAGTCTTTTTCACTTGTTGGCATTTCTGTGGATCGAAATCTCAATTGACACCAACATGTCACATCAATTGCAGAAGCGGCTGCTAAGAAATTAGGTTTCCTCTTCCGGGCTCGCAAATACTTTTCACCAACATCTCTATACCTTATATACTTTACAAATAAGGCCAAACCTCGAATACTGCTCCCACATCTGGGGTGCTGCTGCCGCTTCTACGCTCACTATCCTGGACTCCATTCAGAAGAGTGCTATACGTCTCATCGGTGACCCTACCCTCACCCAAAGGCTGCCATCCCTTGCCCACCGACGTGTCGTTGGTGACCTCTCTCTATCACGGACACTGCTCGGAGGAGCTTTCTTCCATAGTTCACCTGCTGCCCCCAACAGATCTACCAGTGGAACATAGCGAATGCACCCTTTTACTGTCCAGGTCACCAGACATAGAACATCTTGTTATGCCCGCGTTTTTGTCCCGAGGACTTCCAAGTTGTGGAATTCCTTGCCGGCACATGTTTTTCCTTCTCCTCCGAACCGCCAAACCTTCAAGTCCACAATTAACAAGTTGTCTCTTTCCTCCTTGTCGACACCCACGGTACGATAGTATTTAGGCTGTGAGCCCTCGTGGTGTGTTGTTGAAATAAAAATAATAATAAAAATAAAATATATTCTGGGGTCGAGCTGTCATAGACTAACTGTTTGAAATTGGAAATTACTTCTGCATGATTGCCTCAACTCAAATGCAGTGGTCGTTCTTTTGTAACTCTTGGGCCATCAGTTTTTAAAATCGATAATGTCTTTGTAAGTTATGGTCTTCACAGTAAACAGCTTCTTTCCGCTGCAAGTTAACATCATATCTTCATACTCTTCTGGCAAGTAAACCTGCTCATGATGTCTCACAGGAAAATAGTGGTATATTTTCTTGAAACGCCGAAATCCCTGTAGTACCAGAAGGAAACAAACCACAGTATTATTACAATTCTGCCCTGGACAGAAAAGATGTGTAGTTTGGTAATATCTGCAGAAATGTGAGATTGTATGTAATCGTTTAGAAAGGTACATACTTCATCTGGTCCCTTTCGATCTTGACCTTCATAAGTATGAAACATCCCAGTATTATCTTTCACATTATGGATCTCGAATGCATACACCCACAGCTATCAAGTTGAGCGTTAAGCCTAAACACAGTATAAGTCCAGGACTGGTACTGTTCTTCAACTCATTGTCATAAATATGTAATCCGTAGAGACATAACAGTGGGGTTTAGAATACTGTTCTTCAGCGCAATCGATAGAGACACAGAATTTAAATACTGTGGCTATGTCAACTAAAAACCGCCATTTTTGGACTTATACTGCTTTTGGACTCACCGATTCAAATATAGCTTCGTGCGCAAACAAAAGGTTTGCTATTTAACAAACTCTGAACGCAGTGGCTAACCACCGAGTGTATTTGCCAATCAAGTTTTCTCCTGGAAATAGCTACACTTGGGTTGAGTTACATTATTATTTTTATCACTATTAACTTTTTTTTTTAATTTACTGTAACAAAAATCTCACCTAGAACATAGAAGATTATTTGTTTGTCCCTGATTAATTTGCTGGCATGGAGTACATTAATTTCATGTCAGTTATATGCTCTGGGTATATAAGTTAGCATCTCAAAGTATTGATTAAATTCACTTCATTTGTGATTTAATTTCTTTGAGGTGTGACATTTTTTATAAACAGTATTGTGTATAATTAGTGTGAACACAGGCAGATTTACTTTAAATATCATTTATTTAAAGGAAAAAAGAATGCAAACAGTACTAGTTTATAAATCTTTTGGTATTGGAATCTGAGGTTTAGCACTAACACTGATAAAATCATACTTGAAAAATCAAACACAAAGCATCATTGAGAAATATAACAACAACATATATATATATATATATATATATATATATATATATATATATATATATATATATATATATATATATATATATATATATATATATATATATATATATATATATAGGATCACAAAAGGAACAGATAATTAAAGGTATCCCACAAGGGTCTATATTAGGGCCCCTTTTATACATTATATATACAAATGACTTACCAGAATTAGTAGATGAAAAATTAATATCGTTTTGCAGATGATACGTCTATTACCTACAGAAGCAACTACAGATGAACTGAGTAGAAAAATTGAATCATCTGTTAATACACTAAATTCATGGTTTTCAAATAACAACTTAATGAACATTGGCAAAACCAAATTAATTCATTTTAACTTTAACAAAATAAATGAGGAGTTAATATTCACCTGTAAGTCAAATATATTAAAATCATCAGAGTCTGGAAACTTCCTTGGGATAGAAATTGACCATCGTCTTGACTGGAAGAAACATATTAAGGCTGCGATATTCTAGACGAAGAAGTACCTCCGACAGAAATAGAAAATATTATCATGACAAGTGCTGCCAAAGATCTTGAACTTCGGATTTCCTTAAAAACTGTTTAATTCAACCTAAAGTGTTACTAAAGTTGAACTACTTCTCAGCAGGTGGCGTCTAATTCGGCCTCTCATTCGGCCTGTTTTCTAAAAGGTTCGCAATAATTGTACCTACTCAGCAAAGCGATGTTGTCATTTATCTACTCTTTTGTTTACATACCAAGCTTATGAAGCGTGACGGTGAAGAGCAGAGGACGGAGAAGGTACGGATTCTATTGTACTTATGCCTTTAGATGAGCTTGGGAGAAACTATATTTGTAACCTTTCTAAGCGGTCCAAGCCGTCTATTCGGCGTTTATTACGCCAGAGCATAAAGTAACGTTATGAATTTTGAAGTCATCTAATGTTTTACAGAATAACTGTATTCCAGCAAATTTTCATAAAAAATTTGATTACATAGATAGGCTTTTAACTCACAAAACATTTCTTCAAATGAACGTAAATTAATGATAATTAATCTTCGACACATTAGGCTGCTCAATTGGACCAATAAAAAAATGTATTGCTGAAAAATGTAAATGTATTTTTTCTAGGTTAATGGAAAATTGAGTTATAAAAATGTACATTAATGAAAATTGACTACCATAAGGCACTGGCTGTGTCGGAACATTAATATTTTTCTGTCACTTTCTTAAAAAACGGGTACTGCTTTGGGGATAATGTGTTTTTCAAAATAATCCTAAAAAAGTATTATTGTATTTGGTTTCTTTACCGTCTGCCTATTTCAGCGATTATGTCCAGTCACCAACGAAAAATATATAGTAAATTTCATTAAAACAGCTTTGTTACTTTAGGAGAAAAAAAATTTTTTCGAAAGAAAACTCAATTTTTTTTCGGAAACGTCTGATTTTTCTGGATAACGAACTCATCCAAGCCATTAATAAAAGAAAGGCACTTGCCAAGTTTCATCAAAATCGGTTAATTATTTTTTGAGATACACACACACACACACACACACACACACACGCACGCACTCACGCACGCACGCACGCACGCACGCACCCACACACACACACACACACACACACACACACACACACACACACACACACACACACACACACACACACACACACTTATACATGTTTTATTTCTTTTTCCCTTATTCTTAATACACTGCATATTTTATGACAATCGATTTAATTTACTTATTTGATTTCATAAATAGTCGGTTAATAGTGACTTGTAATGAAGTAGATACCACATCTTCAAACATATTCAGAGAATATGAGTAGATCAATAGCAACTGGGAATGAATTCGGTCAGTCCCCCAGCCACGTGTTTAAAATAGTGAGGAAACTACCATTGATTTTAACACTGCAGTGAGCTATAAAAATTTGATTAACTCAGTTTTCTATAATCTTAGAAACTTTAATTTTGGTAGGTAGTAAGGAATTTCCTAGGACAAGATATCCACTAAATTTCATTAAAATAACGTAATTTTTGGAGAAAAAAAAATTGTTTCAAAAGAAAACTTAAAATTTGAATAACTCAATTTTCTATAAACTGAGAAAGTTGAATTTTGCTACTTAGTAAGTCCTCTCCCGTATGCACAATCAACCAAGGGTTGCGGTGCTATCGGGGCGGCAAGGCCGCGGACGAGCCCTGAGGGAACAAAAAAAAAGTCCTCTCCCGAGGCAACATATATAGTAAATTTCATTAAAACAGCTTTGTTATTTTTGGAGAAAAAATTTTTTTTTGAAAAAAAACCCTCAATTTTCCCGGAAAAACCCGTCCGATGTTCCTGCCTAACTAACTCATCCAAGCCATTAATAAAAGAAAGGCACTTGCCGAGTTTCATTGAAATCGGTTAATTATTTTTTGAGTTATCAGACGGATACATATATATATATATATATATATATATATATATATATATATATATATATATATATATATATATATATATATATATATATATATATATATATATATATATATATATAAACATATAAAAATTGAAACTGACCCCGGATATGGCTTCTAGGGGTCCTAAATCGCGCTCATTTGAAAATTCAATACCTCTTTATTAGTGAATTTTTTAAAATAAAAATTCACTAAAATGCGAAACATATAACCCATACATTTGCAGTCATATCCAATCTCTTTACTGTAGTGCGAAATTAGTACATATATTGTACTTACTTATTTACGCCTACCATAATATTTGTAACATTATATAGACACTAGCAACTAAAAATTAGTGGATGAACCATTAAAACAATTTAATCCAATTATGTTAGTTTTTACTTCAATATAATATATAAGAGTTTTAATGTGATTAGATCCTAATAAAAGTGTGAGGATATCCTTATATCCTTTTTTTCTATAAGTATAATTTTCTCTGTAGAAAATTTGTAAGCTTATTGCACGGGATTCATTAAATGCTTTATTTGAGAAACGAAATGTTAATGTTTAAGCACCCGATTAAATTTTGTCCGTCAAATAATGCATTGTAAAATTAATGTCAATGGCAAATGTTACCGTTATTTTCATCATTGTTAAGTACCTCATTTATTTTACGTCGCCAAAAGCTTATGGTTATCGAAGTATTCAATTTCAGTGAGTTTTTATAACACTGACAACACTGTTTATGCCGGAGGTAGAGACTTATTGGATCCGATGCAAACGCCCCCTGTTATACAATTGCTCTACTTGTCATCTCACAGCTAAGTGACAATACAGTTGCACTTGTGCAGAATTTGCCTCGGGCAGCCGGACAAATCGTTTTGTGTGGACATTTAATAAAAACATAATTTAAAAAAAAACTATAAGGGCTACATACTTATATTTTATTGCAATCGAATCTTTACATGTTCCTGCAGGTAATGAATAGTCAAAGTCATCTCTTTTGGAACATCTTCGTATATATAATCTTATCTAAATCATTGGAATATTTAGGTGAATTTCAATTAATTATAACTAATAACACAAAACAGTTTTTGAAATTTGCAAACATTCATCACCACTTTTGGTTTGTCTAGATTATAAAGCTTTTTAAATTGTTCCCGTACATCTATTATTTCTTGAGATAATTACAATTTAAGGAGGCCTTGTTTTCCTATACTAAAGTGATAGCTAAATGCCACCCTTAACTCCACTGCCAATAACATGTCAAGATATATATTTGCACTGAGAACACTGACTACGATAACAAATAAAAATGTAGCTATAATGGCATATAATGCCTATATAAAAATAGAATACAATATGGCATCATATTTTGGGGGAAATCTACAGATGTAAGCAGATTTTTTATATTTCAGAAGAGATGTCTCAGAATTATACTTAACTTGGAACAAACAGCAAGCTGTAAACCATACTTCATAAGGGAAAAAATACTTACAGTCACATGTATATATCTTTTGAATGCAGTAATGTTTATAAAAAAAAACACATTGAACTGTTTAAGGAGTGTTTACGTACACACGAGCATAATACTAGAAATAAAGAAGATCTCAACAGCCAAAGACAAAACTTCACATATTTACAAAAACATGTATATGCCGCCATCATAGAAATATATAATCATATACCTAATGAAATAAAAAAATGCAATCATTCAAGACTCAAAACAAAACTGAGAAAAATATTAGAAGAGAAGGATTACTATACTGTTGATGGGTACTTAGCTGATAAAACAATACAAGGGGAAAAACTATGGGAGACCATCAAATTATTTTTTATAATTTGAATTTATTATTTTATTTGAACTTGTTTTGCTTGTTAATTTGTTACTGTTCGGACAAGTTTCACACCCATTACGGGTAATGTATTCATGTCATGCCAATAATTTTGCTACGACCGCTCGCTACTAAGTACCAGAGAGGTGGAACACACCACAATTCACTCAATAAGCAGCGGAGGCCTAAGCAGAGCTCAAGCACTGATACATCTCAGAGGGGTTCGGGTATTATGTAAACACTCTGAGTTTATCAAAGTCGGAGAGACTTAACTTACTAGGTGCCAGCCGCTTTCCGCAACCCGTGGCCAGGTTCAAGGTGTCATTAGTACCTGCGCGGGCAACTATTTTTATTTATTTATTCATACACCATCCAACAGCTTAAAAGCCAAATTAAGGATGGGCCAATACACAAAACATAATAACAAACAATAATCAAATAAACTATCCAAAGGGTGTCACAAATTAGATCGCTTTGAAAAACATTTTTATCTCTGATATATTACATGAGAAGATATCTAGGCGGTCCTGCAGTACAGAGTAATCATTGCACATCTGGTAAATTGGAGACGATCGCAGCAATCATGTACGAGCAGTCGGGAGATAGAATGTGCCTGGAAAACGTGCTGCAATACGAGGCACATTGATATTAAGTTGCTGAAGCAGACTAGGGCAGTCGAACACATAATTAACCAGTTTGTATAAAAATATAATGAAACTGCACTGCCTGCGAATCGACAGACTCTGCAGACTAAAGGAAGAAGTATACTTTCCTGAGGAAAACCAATAAACGGATATCGACCATCCTCACGAAAGCTAAGAAATTTTATAAGTTTCCTTTGCACTGATTCTAGACTTGCCACATGTATCTCATAAGTAGGAGCCCACACAACTGAGCCATATTCAAGTCGGGACCTAACCAAACAACTAAAGAGCAGGAGGAGGGTGTCAGTCTGTGAGAAATTTTTGCTGTTTCTTATCAGAAACCCTAGAGTTTTGTAAGCAGATCTGACAGTCTGCTCATAGTGTGGTTTAAAAGATAGAGTACCATCAAAAACAATTCCAAGGTCCTTAACTGTCCCGGGGCGATCAAGTGGAAGCCCTCTTATATTGTACCCGAAAGTGATTGTGTGCTTATTTCGAGTAAAGGACATCACACAACACTTGAAAACATTCATAGAAAGACCACGCCGACAACACCATTCGTCAAGGATCTGAAGACAGTTCTGGAGCTGCAAACAGTCATCAACACTCGAAATATTTGCGAAAATCTTAATATCATCTGCATACATTAAAAAAGGAACATGTAAAACATGTTTAACTGGGTCAATAAATATATTAAGCAGTAATGGACCGAGTATGGAACCCTGCGGCACTCCCGAAGTTACGTGATAGGTGTT
Source organism: Tillus elongatus (assembly GCA_964006375.1). NCBI lineage: Eukaryota > Metazoa > Arthropoda > Insecta > Coleoptera > Cleridae > Tillus > Tillus elongatus. The sequence continues at coordinate 12,605,417 of OZ023268.1, read as the reverse complement.
AGATTTGAAGCCCCCAACCTCAACAAATTGCCTCCTTCCATCCAGGTAAGATCTGAATAAGCCAAGCAAGCCCTCAGAGAATCTGATAGCCCTCATCCTGTCAATCAGAACAGAGTGATTTAGACAATCGAAGGCCTTAGATAGATCAGTATACACAACATCAACCTGTGAAGAGCGGTCAAGAGCGGACGCAATGAACTGTGTAACGTCAACCAAATTGGTTACAGTCGATCTCCCTGGAATGAAACCATGCTGAGAAATAGAGAGTCTGTTTTTGATGTGAAACAGTATTCGCTGAAAAAGGGAGGCCTCGAAAATCTTACAGAAGACACATAGTATGGCTATTGGTCGATAGTTTGATGGATCACCACTATCCTCCGTTTTGAAGACAGGAAGAACTCGTGACAGCTTCCAAATCGCGGGGAATGTTCCAGATCTAAGAATCATTTTAAAAATTGTCTCAAGTGGAGTCAATATAAGCAGTCGCGCACCAAGAAGCCAGGAACCAGATCAGGTCCACGGGACATGTTAACCTTAATTCTCTTAGCAGTTGTAATAATTTCATTATCTGTAAAGTCATCAACAAAAAACATTGTGATGTCACCCGAAGCCAGGCTGGCGGCTGTAGGTGATGAGGTGGAGGTGGAACCAGAACATCCCGCGAAATAAGAAGCAAAACTGTCAACTGCCTGTTGCTGGTTAGATGAATTCCTAATAAAAAAGTTTTGACGGCGCCGAGAAAAGCAGTTCCAGAATTTTTTAGGATTAGACCCAATCTCTCTTTCAACCCTCTGAAAGTAGTTTCCTCGAGAAAGATAAATGTATCTCTTAAGTTTTTGTCTCAGCTCCCTAAATCTGTCCAGAAACTCCATATTTCCAGACTTCTTAAACTTACACCATAATGAATATTTATATTTGATACTAACCTTAATTTCTTTAGAAAACCACGGGGGGTACCTATTACATGCTCTTGGAGCAGTCATGGGAACATACAGATCAAACAAGTCGTAAATTCTGGAATAGAAAAAGTCAAGCATAAAATCAACATCCTGAAGCCCATCCATGCCATCCCAGCACAAGCCGCCAAGCTCTGCATACAATCTGACAAAATCACATTTTCAAAAATTATATGATCTCTGCCCAGTGTTACCAACAGGGGAAGAGACCACTGAACCCCTGACCGGAAACTCTATGATTAAGGGAGGATGATGACCATCAGGAATCATGGGCGAATCAAGAGCCTCCCCCACCAAGCAAGTGTCTGTAAACAAAACCGCGTCAAGAATCCTGTTGTTAATATTCTCAACATGATTAAACTGTCCAAGGAGTAGTAGATTACAGAAAATTTGAAAAGCAGACACATGAACGGAGGGTTTTTTCTGACGACAAGAAGCATATTCAGGCATGTTAAAGTCACCAACTAAGAGTGTCTCACGACCATATTTTATGCACAGGGACTCGAGAGCTTCAAACATGAGGTAGTAGTCATTAATTGGAGTATTGGGAGGTATGTAAACAACAAAAATTATTAACCGAGGCCTGATGATCTGAGACTCTGACTCTCACAATGTCAACACCAGGAAGAGCATCAAATCCGCCACAGTCCCTCCGAATATCAAGGTGACGAGGAGCAAAGCGAGCGTGCACAGCAAGCAGAACACCACCTCCCCTAGTCTTGCAAGAAGAGGAAAAATCCCTATCTGATCTGTAGACTATATATTGATCATCAAACAGTTCGCTACTATAAATATCACTATCCAGCCAAGTCTCAGTAAAAGCAAAACAGTCAAGAGGGTATGCCTGGGAGCAAACAAAAGAGTAAACATCATTAGTTCGTGTCCTGAGGCCCCTGACATTAAGATAAAACTATGAAGACTTGGTGACCTAGAATCAACATCAATAATACTTCTATAATCCGCGAAACGCGGGCTCGAACGACATAAACACAAGCAACACACCACCAGAAACAATATTAACCCATATATTCACAATATAAATACATTAGTGGCATAGAATTATGCTATGATAACAGTGGGCTGTATGGTGATAGAGACCGACATAAATACAATAAGGTCCTCCTATTATATTGGTATCTACTGGCAGATAATATCAACAGTGTAACAAACCCCCATCCCCGTTCACGCCATCCACGTGCCGCCCATGGTCAGAGCAGGACGTGCAGCTGTTGTGTTGGTGACATTTCCGACGGGAAGGCTAGCAGTACTGACTAGAATAATGGAGTGTTCATTCTAGAAAACTTTCTCTCCACAATATCTTTGAAATTAGACATGTTAAGCCTGAACCCTAAATAATTATAATTGTTATTTTATATTTTAACACCAGTAATAAACCATTAACGATTATTACAGTGTTACAACAGCCATTAATTGACATCAGTTGTTTAAATCTCTGGCGAGTGAGCTCACATACCCTTCACAAAGGTAATATAACCTAAACAGGTTAAATTGATCTGCCTGATGGGCCTGCACAGTAAATTATGTTCTACAGTTAGCTTTACTTATGTAACAAGTCAGTTATCCCTTCAGAATAAAACTGCAAGAAGCGTGAAGCACTTCTCACAAGGTAAACAATAATGCACTTCACTGGTGGGGTGAAACTGACTTAATTAAACACCTAGGGGTGACGCCCCCTCCTGGAGTTTATGTCGTGATGAACAACCGTCTCAATAAACGACCCCATAGGTCAGGGATCATAAATAATAATAACAAATAATCAGTATCCAGCCCTATAGGTCAGTAATCATCAATAAAATAACACAAGCATGTGCTCTGTTCATATTGGTGCTCTGGAAGATGTTCAGCGTAAGTTTTTAAAACACCGTGTGTATAGGGCATCTGATACCTACCCACAGAGGGGATGCGATCATGGCCAATTGGTGATGCAAGCTGGCATACCCAGTTTGTATTCACGTATAAAAGTTGCATTTGTGATGTTCCTGCATAACTTGTTTCATGGTAAAGTTGATTGTCCAGACTTATTGATGCAATTAAATTTCTCAGTTTCACAGGCTGCATCTAGAGTGATGAGAGTGTTTAAGCCTCCAATACCAATAACTAACTCGTATATGAAATCACCTGTGTATACAACGAGCTCTGACTTTAATAATATTGCAAACTTGTGCAACTTCAATTCAGATAAGGCTGCGTTTATTCGTACGGTAGCTATATCTTATTTTGTCGGCTATTAGGACCATTATATGTACTGTTTTGTGGAATTTCTGCCTTGTGATGTTTTGCACAGTATTTTAGTTTTGTTTTAAGAAGTATTTTTTGTTCATTTTGTTACATATTGTTCTTTTTGTATGGTGCCCTATTAATGGGATTATCCTGTTGGGCATCTATTCAATAAATAAATAAATAAAATAATGAGGGTAAGCGCGCCGCCGGCGCCAGTATATCTATCCCATGTTGGAGCATGATGGGCATTATTCCATCAAATCCTGGCAATTTGTATGGCTCAAAGCTGTTAATGGCCCATCTGATTTTGCTCCAAGTAACCACCTCTTTAACGACTGTCCAGTCTACTCTAGATGCCCGCCTATAAGGCGTCTCTATTTCTGAGTGTTCCCAGCCCGAAGGTGATGGGTTTATTATGTTACAGTCGGGGAAGTGCGCCTGGAGTAAAATTTCCATAGTAACCCCCCCCCCCCGAGCTTGTAAAGCCTCCCGTGGATGTTCTAAGGGAGCCTATGTTGGTCTGAGTGCCCTTGGAGAGGATCTTGTGTAGTTGAGCACTCTCGGACGTGTTTTCCACTTCCTCGCAGTGCCTCCTCCACGACTCCTTCCTGGCGTTCCTCAGTCTTTTGTTATAGGTTGTTAGAGCCTGTCTATATTCATCCAATAATCCCGACCTTTTGGCCGTGTTAAACAGCTTACGAACCTGCACCCTCATTTGCCTGAGGCCCTCGTTCCACCACGGGACGTTCCTGGTGGACACCCTCATTTTCAGGGGGCAGTTGGCGTTATTGGCCAAGGTGATTGTGTCTCGCACTTGGGCTGTCGCAATCTCGAGGTTTATTGAATTGTCTACGGTACTCTTAACCCCCTGCGGTTGCACTGCTATGTCTGTCCTGTAGGCTTCCCAGTTTGCCTTTCGGGGGTCCTGATGCCGTACCGTTTGTCTTTCAACTTTGGCGATTTCAAACCAGATGTATCTGGTCTGAGCTACTCACTTCCCCAGACACAGGCCAGTTCTTATCAAAGTCACCCAGAAACGGGGTGGAAACTGTTAGATCTAAAACTAAATTAAATTTCATAAAGAATTGCAAAAGTTCCTCGCCCCTAGAGTTTGTGTCCGAGCTTCCGCACAACTTGTGGTACGCGTTTGCATCCATGCTGATGGTGGTCAGCCATCTACCTGCTCTTTTACCCACCATCAGCTGCTTCAATTCCTTGGGTGGGGAAGGTTTTTTAGTGGTTACCCAGTTCTTAACAAAGTCACCCAGAAACGAGGTGGAAACTGTTAGATCTAAAACTTACTCACGCCGTGTTGTGACGAATGTCGGTTTATTGCCTCTATTCAATATGTCTAAATTAAATTTCATAAAGAATTGTAAAAGTGCCTTACCCCTAGAGTTTGTGTCCGAGCTGCCCCACAACTCATGGTGCGCATTCGCATCCATGCTGATGATGGTCTGCCATCCACCTGTTCTGCTACCCACCATCAGCTGCTCCAATTCCTTGGGTGAGGAAGGGTTCTTAGTGGTTACCCAGTTCTTAACAAAGTCACCCAGAAACGGGGTGGAAACTGTTAGATCTAAAACTTTCTCACGCCGTGTTGTGACGAAGGTCGGTTTGTTACCTCTATTCAATATGTCTAAATTAAATTTCATAAAGGATTGTAAAACTGACTCACCCCTAGAGTTTGTGTCCAAGCTGCCCCACAACTCATGGTGCGTGTTCGCATCCATGCCGATGATGGTCTGCCATCCACCTGCTCTGCTACCCACCATCAGCTGCTCCAATTCCTTGGGTGGAGGAGGGTTTTTAGTGGTTACTCTGTAAAACAAAACATAGATGTTTCTTTTTTTATTATTATTATTAACTTTTTAACAATTTTTCCTTGTTTACAGATACAGACACTGACGAGCTGAATAATGATGAAGTTGAGGAAGAAGTAATTGAATTCTTTGTAAAAGAAGAAGTAACAGTACTCGACTAATTTATTATTGTTTGTGGAATGTTAATAATAATTTCTTTGGGTACAGTGAACAAAGCATTTTATTTCAGTCTGACTGTGGTTACTACAGAAATTCAGTACTCACATATTTTCCCTTATCAGATTGTGCCTTCCAGGTAGAACAAATCGATAAAGTTAATCAATTACGTAGAAATTTGTTTATCTCCAACAAAACAGTGCTAAACTTAGAAAATAATTATTAATATATCAAAAAAGTAAATATTTCTACACCATATAAAATATAGCATAGTGTAAATAGAAGTGTCAAGTAAATGTTGTTTATTATACAAATTCTTTAGATATTTTTATATATGCCCCGATGTGTCTAGATACAATACTTAAAATTTAATTTATAAAAAATGTAGTAATTGATTAACTTTGTCTGTTTATTCAACCTGGAATGCATCTGGCTGTGAAGGGACAATATAGATTCTTGTTTGCACGAAAATTAAATTTTAAAAGAAGACTGTGTTGCAGGAGTACACTGTACATATTATTATTATTATTATTATTATACAAAGCATTATTATTTACAGTATCCAGTACTGTATACATAACATGTACTGTATCTAGATACATCGGTGCATATTTAAAAATATGTAAAGAATGTGTGTTAATAACAATATATAATTAGCACGTCTCTAATAACATTTATACTATGTTGTACTTTAAGTTAGTGTAAATATTATATTTAATTTTCTCCAGATGTTAATAAATACTTTTTTTTTAAATTAACACCTTTTTTGTCCTTATCTATACCCAGCAGATAAAGGATTGATTACAGTATAATTTCGAATATTCATGTGCCGATTATCCAGTTTGCAAAATATCTGTGCTGAGATATTCATCAAAATTTCAAATCAGGAATATATCGAAATTTCAATTTTTTCCGTGTCCTCTCACAAATATAATAAATATCACTAACAAGAACCAAAGACCATCTAAGTACGGGTCAGTCTATTATAATTACTACGTTGCCAAAATCATGAAGAAAATAAAACTGTACAATTCCTTAGAATCTGTAGTAGCACATGTATAATCAGAATAAACTCCCCAACTAACAATTCTATAATTTTTAAATAATAGTGCAAATTTGTTGTGTTACTGCTATATAACTGGTCTTCGAAAGCAGTTTTGTTCTATTAAGACTGCCAAGGTGAGTATTTAGCTTCTCGCAGCAAAATGCTTGTTTAAATTTATTGTTAGAATGTTCTTAGAGCAGAATTATAAAACGTTTTAGAGATTTCGTTTTTCGTTGTTTTGTAAACGTTTATACAACAATCGTTATATACAAAATTGTTCTGTAATGGCTTTATAACAACGATCTTCCAAACATATCTGTCAACTTGCAAACATTTATAAAGCTTTTCTTTAAGTGATTATGTAAGCAGTTATAAAACAGTTTTGTTAACATTTTCTACGATACAATATAGCTGGAAATAGCATAGTCTACTTGAACGCAGTTAGATGGAACGCGACTAATAGAACACTTAGAAAACAATTGCAGTACAAAATTATTGCTTTGCATAAAAGTGTGTTCGCTGGAATCTTTATAAAACATATTATAGCTTTTGTAAGAAGCACCGTTATATACTTTTTTTGTGGCAACTTGTGTATTCTGTAGCCTGTAATTTCTAAACATGGCCAATTTGCAATAAATAAATAAATGGAAACAGGCAAAAAGAAGCAGTGCTTTTCGAGGGAAAGTCAATAAATATAAAAATATTTTAGAAAGTAGCAAATTTGTTAATAAACATGTTAGTAGTGTTTTACTTAGTAAGCAGCACAACAAACAACAATTTGGGTTTGAGGTTAAGTCACATTGCTACTACATTTATGTTGCATAAATATCGCAGCTAACGCGAGTTTAGCACTATACTCATGTGTAAGTGTTGCCGAAAATGCTTTTATAGAACAATTAAATACACCATATGTGTTATAGAGCTACGCGCAGGTCTTTCTCAGTGCAGCAATAGGAAACATATTTTAAAGCTCTATAAGCGCTGTTTATGTAACAATCTGCTTACTATGCCATCGGAAGCCACACTGATTTCCAAATACTATATAGGGACAATACGGGACACTCCTGTGCTTTAGCATTGGTGATATTTGTGACAAGTACACTAGCTCCACCTCGCGTGAAGTACTGACAACTGTGCGACTAATTTGAATTGTATATTTACCTACATATTCTTAATTTAGACAATTGGTTTATTATAGATTAATATAAAAACTTGTACATGACAAAACAGTGAAAATTTTCTGATTATATAGTTACAAATAGAATTTGTATCAAGAATCAGCTTGAAACCTAAATGAATTCCGAATGAATAATTCTGCAAATTTCTCTTACCCGTAATCTTATTTCATCATAATTTAAAGTACTACCTTGAAACTGTCGTTAAACTACTATTTCAAGGGTAGGTATAGGAATATACTGAAAGCTGTTTCTGAGGATATTAAGTTACAATCTGTACTTACCTATAAATAATTGTTCTAGGTATAAATGGTAGCACAGTACTCAATTTGCTATATCTCTACATGAAAACTGGCTTATTAATCTAATATTTTAAAATATGTAACTGGTATACTTAGTACATAATTAAGAAATTGTGCAGATGAAAGTTGAGACTAACTCTTACTTCCGTGAATAAATATATTATAGGGCTGAATCTGCTATTTCTACTTGTCTCTTTAAAAACTTGTCTTGGGAAGATAACTAAAAGCCTTTACCAAGTAAAATAATTCTAAACGTGAAAAAATGTGACAATTTATGCCATACTGAAATAAAAAAGGATACAAAGAATATAGAAAAACAGTTTTCTTATATCATTTAGTATTAATGCAAAACATTTTTTGCCTACATATTTCTTTTTGATGCACTGGAAGACAAGTTATGATTCAAGCCTTTCAACCATCCGTTTACGAAGTTTATCTATAAATAGGTACATGATGGTAAATATTACACAATAAATTATCTTCTGCGAACTGTACATATTGGCATAAAAGTGATTCTGAATTTGTCTTTTGCTTCAATTCATATTCACGTTTCGCCATCCTTTGGAAACCTATTAAATGTCTTTGATAGATTTAGCACGTTATCATTCGAACAATTATAGATTGCACACACCCAACCACTAACATTCATTGTAAAAAACACAGCTCAAACTTAATTATACACAGTTAAACACCAGCAATTGCTAGTGTTACACGTTCTCGAACGACGTAACATCAGTACTATCCGCTAGGGGCGCTGATATTCTTGAAACACGAAATCAGCCAGATTGTCCTGTATTGTCATAAAGTATTTGCTATTTCCTTTATTATTGACTAACAATTTCCTTGGCGATGGTTATAACCATTGACTATTTTACATGATCTTTTATTATTCAATAGTAACAAATTTTGACTGATTCTGCATCGTTAACACACGTTATAGTTAGTCATAACGCTAACAGGTGGCGCCAGTTGATTAAAAGTTATCGCGGTGCTAAAGCAATATGTATATACTCCCGTGGTTACGAACGAATCTTTCAGTAAGAGACCCAAACAGATACTCAAACAATAACAAAGATGACTTGACCGATTAAAAACCATGTAACAACTGAAGTCTATTCCATCGGCTCATGATTGCGGGATAAGAGGAGAACTCTCCTGGTCCATCTTCAAGCCATGACAAGTGACAAGTGATCTTTCAGTTCGGCACAATTCCTCGCGTTTCTGCTCTCCTAATACAAACATTCAGGTTCAGCTTGTTTTTGAGGGATCTACTACTTTCATGGTTACAAACGAATTTTTTAGTTCCACACAATCTTTCGCGTTTCTGCTCGCCTAATACAACAGTTCGGTTTTACTTTATTTTTCGAAAATTTACGCTTGCATGGTTACAAACGATTTTTTTAAATTTTACACAATTCATTTCGTTCGGCACAATTCCTTGCGTTTCTGCTCTCCTAATACAAAAGTTCAGTTTCACTTTATTTTAAGAGATTTATACTTCTATGGTTTTGCAAATAATTTTTCTAGTTCCACACAATTCCTCGCGTTTCTTTCTGCTCTCCTAATACAAAAGTTTGGGTTCACCTTGTTTTTGAGATATTTATACTTTCATGGTGACAAACTTTTTTTTTCATTCTTACACAATTCCCTGCGTGCCTGCTCTCCGAATAGAAAAATTCGGTTTTACTTTATTTTGGAGAAATGTACCCATTCATAACAAACGAATTTTCTGGTACCACACAATTCCTCTCGTTTCTGACATCCTTATACAAAAGTTCAGTTACACTTTATTTTTGGGAGATCTGTACTTTTATTGTTGCAAACAAGTTTGTAGTTTCACACAATTCATCGCGTTTCTGCTGTCCTAATACAAAAGTTCAGGTTCGCCTTGTTTTTTGAGATATTTATACTTTCATGGTGACAAACCATCTTTTAAGATCTCACACAATTCCTCGTGTTTCTGCTCTCCTAATACAAAAGTTCAGTTTCCCTTTATTTTAAGAGATTTATACTTCTATGGTTTTGCAAATAAGTTTTCTAGTTCCACATAATTCCTCGCGTTTCTGCTCTCCTAATACAACAGTTCAGGTTCGCCTTGTTTTTGCGATATTTATACTTTCATGGTGATAAACCTTTTTTTTTAATCTCACACAATTCCTCGTGTTTCTGCTCTCCTAATACAAAAGTTCAGGTTCGCCTTGTTTTTGAGATATTTATACTTTCATGGTGATAAACCATTTTTTTAAATCTCACACAATTCCTCGTGTTTCTGCTCTCCTAATACAAAAGTTCAGTTTCACTTTATTTTAAGAGATTTATACTTCTCTGGTTTTGCAAATAATTTTTCTAGTTCCACACAATTCCTCGCGTTTCTGCTCTCCTAATACAAAAGTTCGGTTTCGCCTTGTTTTTGAGATATTTATACTTTCATGGTGACAAACCATTTTTTTTTAAATCTCACACAATTCCTCGTGTTTCTGCTCTCCTAATACAAAAGTTCAGTTTCACTTTATTTTAAGAGATTTATACTTCTCTGGTTTTGCAAATAATTTTTCTAGTTCCACACAATTCCTCGAGTTTCTGCTCTCCTAATAGAATAGTTCAGTTTCACTTTATTTTTTGGACATTTATACTTCCAATCTTAGAAACGAATTTTCTAGTTCCACACAATTCCTTGCATTCCTGCTCTCCTAATACAAAAGTTCACTTTCACTTAGTTTTGGGGGATTTTTACTTTTTGGGTTACAAACGATTTTTTTAAAAGTTTTAAACCAATTCCTCGCCGTTTCTGCTCTCCTGATACAAAACTTTTAACTTTTACTTCATTTTTTGGACATTCACTTTCATGGTTACCAATGAATTTTTTACTGCCGCACAATCCCTTGCGTTTCTACACTCCTAACACAAAAAAGTCTAGTTTCACTTAGTTTTGGGAGATTTTTACTGTTTTGGTTACAAACGATTTTTTTAGTTCCACACAATTACTCGCGTATCTGTGTTCCTAATACAAAAGTTTAATTTTATTTAACATTTAAGATATACTCTGTAAACTATTTCAGAAGACAATTCAATATTTAAAATAACATTTGGTTAAGCAGTTTTATTTAATTTTTATTTAAGGTCAGTCTATTTCCGTGACTATGGCCAATAACCGACGCCAGGCAGCAGTTTAACCTCATTATCCTGGAAAGTTTACCGAACCCTCGCCTTTCTCTAAGAAATGTGGGATTTTTAACGTGCCCAACATCGTATGATCCACGGAACCGACGCCCCCCCACCCGAAGGGCGTAACATGCAGACATTTAACTTGCTCAAATACAATGCCACCTCGGTTGATGTCAGTTGTACAGTATGTACTGAAAACATGAAAGGGGAACCCTGGGAATCGAACCCAGTATCCATGTGTCTAAAGGCACACGTTCTTACCACTATACCACCGAGGCTCTAAATAGTTTTAAAATTGAATGTAATTTCGATTTCTATTGAAATAGTTTGGAAATTGCATCTCATTCCATAACCAATTACCATTGAATATAGCTTAGACTATACTTACCTGAAATGTAGGTCAATGAAATTCTGCCAAATTAGTTTCATTATTATTGACTAATGAAAATTTCTTTGACAAATTTGAAAACTAATGACTATTTTAAATTTCTTTGAATTATTCGATAGTAACAAATTAGTTTGGATAAATCTTTACCATTATCATGCGCTATAGTTTGATATGAAGCTAATAAGTGAACCACCCAGGCTCTAAATAGTTTTAAAATCGAATGTAATTTCGACTTCTATTGACATAGTCTGGAAATTGCATCGCATTCGATAACCAATTACCATTGAATATAGCTTAGTCTATACTTTACAGATATGTAGTCAATGAAATTCTACTACGTTAGTTATATTACTATTGACTAGTAAAAATTACTTCGTCTAACGTGAAAATTATTGACTATTTTTAATTTCTTTGTATTATTTAACGTAACAAATTAGTTTGGTTAAATCTTTGACCATTATCATGCGCTATAGTTAGATATGAAGCTAATAAGTGGACCACCGATGCTCTAAATAGTTTTAAAATTGAATGTAATTTCGATTGACATAGTCTGGAAATTGCATCGCATTCGATAACCAATTACCATTGAGTGTAGGTTAAATTATATTATATAGTATTTGACTATACTTTACAGATCTGTAGTCAATGAAATTCTGGTAACTTAGTTACATTATTGACTAATAAATTGACTATTGACTATTTTAATTTCTTTGTATTATTCAATAGTAACAAATTAGTTTGGCTAAATCTTTACCAGTGTCATGCGCTATAGTTAGATATGAAGCTAATAAGTGGCGCCAAATGATCAAAACTTATTGTGATTGTAAAGCTATCTAGATTTAAAAGCATTTATGATAAATAAAACAACGTCTGAAAAAGTATAAATTTCTTTCTTTATTTATTTCAATAACACTTCTACAATAGTAAATCATATCGACAATTATCCTTTAAAACCTAATGGTTACAAGTAAAACACATTTTTTTTTATACAAGTAAAACATTTCTTACACGTTAACTATTACAAAAGTCACAGACAATATAAAACATTTTAAGAATTGTAAAGAGGTTCGACCCTATACAACGATTTGAGCATCTGTTATATTAATATGAGAACGAATCTAAATAAATCGAATTCATACCTTTGTACATTTGTGTTCAAATGCAGACACCAAAAGAATTTTACACAAATTAAAACGGGACACATAAAATAATATACTTAATAAAATTAAGGCCGAATACAACATGCTCACATATAAAACAAATTATTAATATATAATAATAAATCACAAAAAAAATGAACACATAAGAAACTCTACCAACTTTATAAGTAATAAAAAATACATGGGAAAGGTAATTTTCAGAAAAACATCACACAAGTTACAATCTACATCACAGTGATAACTTACACGCTTATAAATTAAAGAGGAATGTACAGATGTAAGTCTTCTTTTACATATTTTTTTTTTGGTGAAAAAATAGATCATATAAAATGATTTATATTAAAATTCAATTCTGATAAAATACTTTTTATATACTATAAAAATAAAATATATAGGATGTATTATATCAATGTATAAATACTTCGGATTGTTTTCCAAACCAATACCGAACTTGCAGTGTTCTTGGGTTTAATTGTTGAAGTTTAAAAATGTCGCAAACAGGGGTTTTACATCTGGAAAGAAAACAATGATAATTTATTTACACACTAAGCATTTTTCATACATACTCCTAATCTACATCAATAAACGGGGGTAAAACCCGCAATTGTTGGCAGTGCAGCAATAATTATTGGCACCCAGATATGTATTTGCCAAATTACTAGCAAGTGTGCAAATTTCAAGCAAATTTAAGTAGGTGTACCTAATTAAGTGACATTGGATTCACTAGAAAGCTACTGCGCATAAGTTAATATTGCAGTATGGCCAAAGTATTAGTTGCTGTTCAGTCCCAGTGTGTAGAAAATGGTTAAATTTAATGAAATTTGTAAGATAAGTGACAACAAAAACAGTGAGTATGTTTCCCAAATGACAGTCTATGGTATTTACATGTTGTAACAATTGCGTTTCGTTACTACTTGAAATATTCAAAATTAACCCGTAAGATACTTAATTAATAGCCGACAATCCAATATCTGTAAGGCAATTCATGTTTTGATTTCAAAATGTTTCATTGAAAATTCGCTAAGAAATTTTATATCATAACACCCGTACTGAATTCCCTATAATATACGTCGACATCTAAATATTGAAAGACGTTGCATTTTTGTTGGGGAAAATGAATATCTCTATTGTCCTGGAATTCTAGGTAAATAACAGAAGCTGACGTAATTATGATGAAGTCTAGAAAAACGGTGGACCAAGTCCATTATTGTTTTAAGGTGTGTATAGAAGACGGAGTGGTTTCGCCACCGATTAGAGTTCTCGTTTTATCTCATTCGAAGAGAGGAAGCTAGAAAGAGCTCGCACACAGCCACTAACAGGTCACGGTAATAATTTTGCGTGCAGCTCTGGCAAGAGGAAGAAGTTGAACCTCAACGGACAAAGCGTTAGCGGAGAGGAGTGTTAGTTAGGCAGTTGACAAGTTAACATAGTTCTAATTAGCGTGGCTCCCAATTATCTTAAAACAGGTGATACAATTCCTTTTCGTTGTCAATTCTATCTAACAACAGTTGTCAGTGATTGTTTAATACCATTTGATCGGTTTTTGAATTTAAATTAACAACGTGTTGTGCATTTAACGTTAGGGGCCAAATTGTCTCACTCAGTATTGGAGCAACAAGAACCACCTGCCCAATAACCGTTTATGGAAATTACCACTTATTCTCTCCAACCTCCCCTCTCGTATTGGAATTGGTAAGCCTATGTTAGGCCCTGATGGTTGACTCTACTTGGAGAGCATCTTCAAAGGTTCAGCAGGTAACTCCAGGTGTCAGGACTCCAGACGCCAGGGGAGGATTGGGTGGTACCAGTCCTACTACAAAATGGACTGGAGATTCTTCTACCTTTCCTAATCAGGTTGTATAGAGCCAGTCTGGCTTGGAACTATATTCCATCCAGCTGGACGGTGATTAGGGGGGTTTACATTTCCAAATTGCGACGTAATGACCTCCTACCCACGTTACTGAGACCTCTCAGTATTACATCATTCTTCTTGAAGGGATTGGAAAAAGCACTGGACAGACACATTAGGGGAAATATCTTACTCAACAACCCCCTTAATACCCACCAGTATGCTTACCAAACTGGCAAATCTACTGAGTTAGCACTCCATAACCTCGTCGAGAAAATCACACGCTCCCTTGATAACAGGGAGGTGGCTGCAATTCTCCACATTGAAGGAGTATTTAATAATGCATTACCTATCTCCCTCTACGAAGCCACTATCGCTAGAGGGGTGGAACCTACCATTTGTGGCTGGATCGGAAGCATGCTCCACAATCGGACCGTTATTACCTCGTTGCAGGGGAGGTGGTCAGCTTCAGGGCTGCGAGGGGGTGCCCTCAGGGGTGAGTTCTATCCCCCCTGCTGTGGTCCCTCTTTGTGGACGATTTGCTGGCTATCCTGGGTCTGTGGGAGGTTGAGGCCCAGGCGTATGCTGATGATATAGTCATAATGGTTAGTGGAAAATCTGAGGAGGAACTAGCAAGTACTCTTCAAGAGGCACTAAATGTAGTGAATGATTGGTGTCGGAGCGAACAGAAGTCTGTGAACTCCCGCAAAACGATCATTGTTCCATTTACCAGAAGAAGAAGGCTGGATAGATTAAAACCACCTATTCTTATGTGGGAAACAATTCCATTTATGGAACAAGCCAAATATCTGGGGGTTACCCTAGATAAGAAGCTCAACTGGGACGTACAGTTAGATAATGTAATCCGCAGGGTTAAACTGTCCCTGTGGACATGCTGTAGAATCTGTGGAAATAACTGGGGAACAAACCCCCAACAGATGTACTGGCTCTATGTAGTGGTTATCAGACCAATGATAACATATGGAGCCATAGTTTGGTGGCCCAAGGCACTTCGTGGTATCACGAGGGCCAAACTGGCTCATCTACAGAGACAAGCTTGTCTGATGACAACGGGAGCGATAAGCACTGCACCATCAACCGCTCTGGAGGTCCTCCTTAATATTCCACCTCTTTACATCTGGCTGGAGAGGGTGGCGAAGTGGACAACGTACAGATTAAAACAAACGGCCGAAAGCATGCCGAAGGAAATCAGTCTGGGAGGGTCCGGACTGCCTGATGACATTGAGGGTCATGAGATTCTGGGAATGGTCTCAGACTTGATCCTTACAAAGATCAGTAGATATCTGTCTTTCAAGACCATCCTCCCGGAAAGGGAGGACTGGGAACGAAATCAAACTACCCTATTGAGAGCTGATCTTTGCTGGTATGCTGACGGCTCCAAAACCAATATGGTAGTAGGAGCCGGCGCATATGGGGGCAACACCGATGCTAGACTATCAACCAGCCTCGGCAAATACACAACCATACACCAAAAAGAAGTGTATGCCATCGAGATGTGTGCAAGGGATAAATTGAAGATGAACCACAAGGGCCTAGACAAATTAAAACTACAGTACTTAAGATGAGAGAGAGAGAGAGAGAGAGGGGGGGGTACTGTCCGGCCCAGGACTTTTACTGACATCTAGGGCTGCAAGTTTAGAATAAATGTCAGATAATTTAATGTGGTGCACTGACAGATTTAGCTCAGCATAAGAAAATTCATGGGTAGGGGGCAGAACAGTTATTACTACTGTAAACAGACTAAAAATAATCAGCGAACATGTCAACAATGAACATATTTGATTGTTATATTTTAAAGTACTTGGAAAATCAACATTCTTATATTTAGAGTTAACAAACTTCTAGAAAGGTTTAGTATTATTACATAAAGATGACTCAGTACTCAATATTGTATGATAGCTGTTTGTAAATTGTAAATACTTATAATAATAATAAAAAATTAATTGTATGTATTAAATAAACCAACTTACTTGGAAACTGCTGATGAGAAGAAGTATCCTCAGCATCTGAAGGTGAATGATCTAATTTTGTAGTGTTCACACCTGAATCATTTGAGTCATCTGAGACGACACCTTTGAAAATCAGTTTATCTGGCATGGGGAGTTCAGTCGGGTCAGGTGCTGAGATCAATGGTAGAACACATCCCCAGGGATTTCTGTTTGGTAAAAGGTGACGTGCCGGTGAAATCAAATGATCAGAATTACCCAACAGTGTAGGGTTCTGAACTATTGGCAACTGAATTGAAAAATTCTACAATTTAAAAATTATGTTAAGTTAAGAAAACAAGTCTAATTCAATCATATCATCATATCATATTTATTCACCATCAAAATTAAATGCTCAGTCAAACAAAATAAAATCAACATCATGAACAAAACAAACATACAAAACCACAACAATAAAATTCAATGTATACAAACTCACACCTCTTAAATACAGTTACATAAAATACACAAAAATGTATAAAATATCACTACATTGCAAACCAAAAGCAGACACTCAATGATACAGAAAAATGAACTCAAAACACTGACTATAATCAAAATATTCAACAAGGCTATAAAAGGTCCCATTCAGCAAATAGTCCTGAACTCTATTATGAAAAATATTTCTAAAAGGGCCTACACACCTAGCGTTTTATCATACTGCATGCAGTACAACATCGGCCAGAACTGCTGCAGTAATGATAAGCAGTAGCGTGTGTAGGAAAATTGGATGCCACGCAGTAGCCGAATCGCTCGCAGTACGGAGCTTCCATAAAATATTGTATCAGCGGTCGTGTTTGATTGCAAGTTGGAACATGTGTAGAGTTATCACGACTGCGCACTTACAATTTTTCCATTGTACAGGTGTATTGTTACTTTATTGTTAGCTAGTACTTTATTTCATTGATTGTTGTTGCCCTTACTTGGTGAAACTTGTCCATACTACATACAGACTTGGAGACTACTTCTCTGGCTTCACTGTTGGTTTTTGTAGGTGAAGGACGACACGTGATTTGTTATTTAACGCGAAAGAAAAATCTTGTTTCCTAACAAAAGCTGGAGTTTATAAATTGGCTTGTACGCATTGTAACGCAATCTACATAGGTCAAACTTCTAGAAATTTTAACACCCGATACAAAGAACATATTCCTGCATTTAGAAATAACCACGCTGACAAATCTACATTTGCAAAACATATTATTGATACTGAACATAGACCTACAGTAAATAACCGCATACAACCACTACATTTTTATAATGACAAACGTAAACTAGACTTTTTTGAAGCTGTAGAATTCAAAAGGCACACACACGACGATAGCTACCTTGTTTTAAACGAGCAAACTGATTTAATGAATTCCCCTTTCTTGGATATTCTTCTTTCTAATTAAATAAGTCAAAGAAAATAAATTTAACTATTCTTTCAAAAAAGTTATAATAAAATAATAAGTTGATGTATGTCGATATTTTAGTTGTTACCATAGTTATTATAGGCTAGTTCTATTTTTTATGTTAAATATTGTCATACATCACATAGACATTTTGAAAACCTCATCTGTCATCTGTATTTCATTTTATTGTCAATTTTTTGATCAAAACATCATACAACATAGCAACAAATCTTTATTTGTAGTTGTCATGATTTCGTACTAATTCAATTTTAATCTGTCTGAGAATGCTGTCAAGCAGCGAAACTATAGTCACAGAAGCATTGAAGAACATCCTAGAACATCCAGAATTCGAAGGGCCACTTGCTCCAGTTAGCTCACGCGCTGGCTACGTCCTTCACCTACAAAAACCAACAGTGAAGCCAGAGAAGTAGTCTCCAAGTCTGTATGTAGTACTTTATTGTTAGCTAGTTATTCTTTTCATTTCATTAAGCATGTATATTTAAAAAAAAAGACATTCTGGGAAGAGTTTATTGAAATGTATAGAGAAAACAGCGGCCTATGGGAAGTGAAATCAAAAGATTACGCAAATAAATTAAAGAGAAATGGTAGTTATGATATTTTATTTAACAAATTTAAGGAATTGCTCCCAGAAGGGACGAAAGAAATAATGAAAAGAAAAAAAAACAATATGAGAACTAATGGGTAATTTCACTTAGCGTGAGGTGAAATACCCATTCTAAATGTAAGATCTTCATAAGAACATCTTGTTGCCAAATATCTTAATGTAGCGACCAATCTTTCTTCAGCAGATATTGTGTTCCTCACAATTGTATCTTGTTTTGTAATTTTATTAAAAATTAAAGCCAACAAAGACGTATAGGCATCAGAATCCATTCTTAAGTAATTTTAAAAATCAAGAGGTTCTTCATGTTCAAGTTCTTTTAACAGCCACATAAGAGCGAATATTTGTTTCTGTCCAACAAATACCTTTTACACCATTTTCTCTTTGTCACTAATTTTTGTTCCATCTTTGTTCTGTATTGCTCAATGTGACATCCCTGTAAGCCACCACCCCTAAGAATATAAGCTCATTCTGTCACATCAGAAAACCATTCTGGTTTTTAACTTTGTAACTCAAAGATGTTGTGTTAAATATCTCAGTCGAGATATAAGTGTATATATAGTGTTGATACGCCAAGAGTATCATTCAATAAGTCACCTAACATTAACTATGGTGTTGCTATTTAATTAACCCAAACAACGCAACTATCTATCAAATAACTTATTATAACTCAAAGCACAATTTATATATGGTCCTTCGAGTATACACGTAACAATCTTCATCAATCAACAAGACTGCAGATAAAAGCGCAACAGCTCTCCTTTTTGTTCTTGAATACATAATAATGCACTGTTCACTCTAGCGCTTCTATTATTATACTGTAATAACTGCAATAATCTGAACTGATTGAGTACGATGTGTTGAATCATGTGTACAGAAAATTGTTGTACTGCAACCCATACGATTTTCACTAAGACCTGCAGTTCCACGTGCAGTACAATAAGTCGTTACGTGTTTAGGGCGTCTAACTCTGAGTGTCTTTACAAGGAGGCAGTGCATTAAAAAACTTCACTCCCAGATGATTCGCTCTGTGCTGCGAAGCTCCTATTCGATGCAGTGGAATGGACGATTCATTACCATATCGTGTATCATATGCATGATATTGGTTATTTCTTTCCATTGTGTTTTTATTGTCCCATATATACAAAATGCAGGTAAGTATATAAACACTTACTATAGTCAAAATACCATGTTGCCTAAACCGCTCCCTGCAACTCTACAGTGGTCCCACATTACTCAGCGCTCGAATAGCTTTTCTTTTGTTCCAGTAGGACCTTCGCTAACTGAGGTGAAAAGCCCCATATCAGGATTTCGTAAGTTGCTAGAGAGTGAAAGCTTACAAAGTACGCTGTCCTCACGGTCTGGTAAGTTGCAACCCTCATCAGTCTCTTCACAACATACACCATACTTGACAGCCATCTACATAGTCGATGTGCACATACCACTTAACGAGACGTATCCAGAACAATACCAAGAAACTTAGCTGTTTAGGATTAGCATTAGGTTTTACCTCAAATCTCATTATTTGAGTTTTATTTTCATTTAGCTTCAGTGCATTAGCCTCAAACCAGCTCTTAGCATGGCAAATGTAATTTTGCATAATTAACCCTACTTCCTGAGTACTGCTCGCCCTGGTCATAAAGCTCGTATCATCTGCATATAAATATGCACCATATGCATTAACACCATGTGTTAGGTCATTTATATATATATATATATATATATATATATATATATATATATATATATATATATATAATAAATAGTATTGGACCAAGAACTGAACCCTGTGGTACTCAGACTTTTAGTTGAAAACTTTTTTTTTTATTTCAACAACACACCACAAGGGCTTACAGCCTAAATACTATCGTACCATGGGTGTCGACAAGGAGGAAAGAGGCAACTTGTTAATTTTGGACTTGAAAGTTTGGAGGTTCAGGGGAGAAGGAAAAACATGTGCCGGCAAAGAAATCCACAACTTGGAAGTCCTTGGGACAAAAGAGCGGGCATAACAAGAAGTTCTATGTCTGGTGACCTGGACAGTAAAAGGGTGCATTCGCTCTATTCCCCTGGTAGATCTGTTGGGGGCAGCAGGTGAAGCAACTATGGAAGATAGCTCCTCTGAGCAATGCCCGTGCAGATATCTATAAAAGAGAGAGAGAGAGAGAGAGGTCACCAACGACACGTCGATGGGCAAGGGTTGCAGCCTTGGGGTGAGGGTAGGGTCACCGATGAGACGAATAGCTCTCTTCTGAATGGAGTCCAGGATAGCGAGTGTAGAAGCGGCAGCAGCACCCCAGAGGTGGGAGCAATATTCGAGGTTTGGTCTTATTTGTGAAGTATATAAGGTATAGAGATTAGCTGGTGAAAAGTATTTGCGAGCCCGGAAGAGGAAACTTAATTTCTTAACAGCCGCTTCTGCAATTGATGTGACATGTTGGTGCCAATTGGGATTTCGATCCACAGAGATGCCAACAAGTGAAAAGGACTCATTACTTTGAATAACTTGGTTGTTTATTGTGATGGGTCTAGGGCTGGTGTATCTCTTATGAGAAAGAAAGCAAGACTGTGATTTGGTGGGGTTTGAATTCTACAAAATTTCTACTTCCCCAGTCTAATATTTTTTGGAAATCCACGAAGACAGAACCCTCCATGAGTCTGCGATCCTTATCTAATTGGGCTAAAGAGACAGGCTTAGAGTATTGTATATTTAAGTGGAGGGTGCTGTCGTCCGCGTAACTGTGAACTGGGTTGGATGTGCTAGAGAGGAGGTCATTGATTTGGAGAAGAAACAAAGTAGGGGCTAAAGCTGAACCTTGAGGAACTCCTGCATTAAATGGATACAGTTTAGAGGAATGGCCATCCACGACAACAGTAATGCTCCAGTTGGAGAGGAAATTTGCTGTCCACGTACAGAGTTTTGGTGGTAGGCCATAGGCCGGTAGTTTATTAAGCAGCGCTGCGTGCCAGACGTGGTCGAATGCTTTGGATATGTCTAGAGCGACAATCTTGGATTCGCCGTGTAGTTCCATAGACTTGCTCCAAGAATGGGTGACAAAGGAAAGGAGGTCAGCAGTTGATCTGTGTTGACGGAATCCATACTGCCTGTCGTGGATTAGACTGTGTTTTTCAAGAAATTTTAGTAATTTGGTGTTTATATACTTTTCCATCACTTTGGAGATGATTGAAAGGAGAGAAATAGGCCTGTAGTTGCTAGGAAGTACTTTATCCTTTCTTGGGGACGGGTTGTACTCGAGCAGTTTTCCAGTTACTAGGGAATATGCCTCTATTGTCAGATGTCTGAAACAGACGAGTCAGGACAGGAGCAAGTTCTGGTGCGCATTTTTTGAGAACAATTGCTGGGATCTCGTCAAGGGCTGAGGCTTTCCTGGTATTAAGAGAAGAGAGCATCTTTTGTATATTTTTAGTTTTGAAAATGATATCCGTCATTTTATGCGCGACATTGGGGACTGTTGGTGGTTAAACATTTGGAGGTGGGTTGAGAGTAGAATTGCCGGCGAATAACGAGGCAAAAGGTTCAGCCTTGCGCAGGGCGGTAGAAACAATTTCATCCCCTGAGACAAGAGGTGGGAACGTGCTCTTGCAGAAATTATTCCCAATAGATTTAGCAAGAGTCCAGAAGGGTTTGCTGCCGCTGGAGCTTAAGAGGACTTGTTTTTAATGTGGTTATTAAACGAGTTTTTTGCCTCAGAAAGAATGCGGACATAGCAGTTTCTTGCGTCGTTAAATGCTTGACGGTTTTCTTGACTGGGATTGTGTAGAAGCTTTTTGTGAGCTTTGACCTTTTCAAGTCTGGCCTTGTCACAGGACTTAGAGAACCAGGGCTTTTGAGTGGCTGCAGAGGTTTTCTGTGTACGTGGAATAAATGCCAGCTTGGATAATTTCAGTGATGTTTTGTGAGATATCAGAGGGGTCAGGATGAGAGAAGCAGACAGACGCCCATGGAAATGAGGAAAAGTAATCGCGCATTTCGTTCCAGTTCGCGGAGTTGTAGTGCCAAACGATACGTGGGTGTAATGACTGTGTGACCTCGGGTTACATTGCGCAGGAAGCAGTGACAATGCCGTGATCTGTGCAACCCAGGGATTTGAGCTGTGTGCTGGGATGCGAGGAAAGTAAGTAGGTTGCTGAACCATATTGGCTAAAGAATTGCTGACTGCAAAGGCCTCCGCTGCTCTTCCTTGTGGATCGGTTTTTGAAGATCCTAGCCATTCCTTATTATGGACATTGAAGTCACCAAGAATAGTAACCTCGGAGGAAGGATATTCAGAAACCAGATGGTCGGTTTTTTAAGAAAGGTAGTCAAAGAGCTGGACAAAGTTGTAGTCAGGAGGTGACCGGTAAATGCAACAGATGAAGTGCTAGATGTTTTGTTGTTCCAATCTACTATTTGTCTCCTGTTTGTCAGATATGATTTCAAGATGTCCAGGGCAACACCTCTAACACCATAGTAGTGTAGTTTACCAAGCAATAACTGGTGATTGACTGTATCAAATGCTCTGCTCAAGTCCAAGAAAGTCATTTGTATGTTATTTTTGGTTTCAAAACCTTCCAGTATACCTTCCACTACACTAACTAAACCAGATACGGTGGATCTAGACTTTCTATATGCTTCCTGGTTTTGATGAAACAATTCATTTTTTTCAAAGAAATCCACAATTCTGTTTTTTAGTAGTCTTTCATAAATCTTTGATATTGCAGGCAGAACACAAAATGGTCTATAATTGTTACACAAATCTGGATTACCCTTTTTATAACAAAGTGTATATGCTTCCTGGTTTTGATTAAACTCATTTTTTTTTTCAAAGAAATCCACAATTCTGTTTTTTACTAGTCTTTCATAAATCTTTGATAGGCAGGCAGAACACAAATTGGTCTATAATTGCCACACAAATCTGGATTACCCTTTTTATAACAAAGTGTAACGTGGTACACGTTTTACAACATATATTTCCATTATACCATTTATTGGTACATTATTACATTATTTTCTTAGTCAATGAAATTTACATGTTCCTACGCAATGAAATTTATAATGTGACATCATAAATTCATGCCCACAGAAACACACATATTCTGTGGCGGTGTTCGTGAACACTTAGAAAGTGACAGTTAATAGCTGACTATGTGAAAACTGGAACCTGTGATGAGCACTGATAAGTACACTTGGAAAACCCAAATCACCACAATACATATTTCAAAGACCTTACGATCGTGTCGCTGACTACGTCAGCGTCATCAGAGGATGAAAAATTTAGAATTTCTAAATTTTTCATCCTCTGATGACGCTGACGTTGTCAGCGAACCGATCGTAAGGTCTTTGAAATATGTGTTGTCGTGATTCGGGTTCTCCAAGTGTACTTATCAGTTAATAGCTGGTTTCGGTATCTAATCTATTCTTCATTTTCGTTTTTCAGATAAAAGAACTCTTTATAAGCTCGTGTAGACTTCAACTCATTCTCTTTTCAACAAAATAACTATGTTAAGAATAATTAGCTAAGAGAATCAGGCAGTCGCTCAGGGTGAGGAGAGTCAAATTAAATCCTTTACTATCTTATGTTTTTGCTTTGTAACAATTCATGATAACTGCTTATTTCAAATGTGACTTCTTTATTTGATGTTCTTTCCTTGTTTTGTGATAGCTTGTCGCAGTATTCTCGTACAATATCATTACTAATATGACCACCATCATCTCCAGTACTTGGGGTACTGGGTGTTTTCTTTGGTTCTCCACCTGTGGTTCGTGTTCCGCTTCTAGCTGTCATGTCACCTGTCACTTGTCACATTAGGTTTGCATTTCTTGAGTTGATCCATGTGACACCATTTTGTTCGTTTGTTAAGAAATTCGACTAAAAAACAACTGTCTTTTCCATTCATCCTCTGGTTTTCTTCGAGTCTTGTGATGTTCCTGCTTTCCTGGTTTTCGCAGTTTCTGTTTGGTACACTGAAGACAATAGATGAAAAGCCAAACCTTGGCAACTTTTCATACAGCATCTTTCTGTAATTGAAACAGGAATTTTGTAAGTATTAGCCCAGATGTGACATCCATTTCCGTCTTTTCTTTTCTTTCTCTCTGAATTTAACATGTTTAGATGTTCTCGGGGAGTTCTGCTTGGCTGTGCAGCCTGCTTGGCTTTTAGTGAAGTTTCTTAAAAAAAATTCACTAATGAGGAGATCCCGACTTTCGAATTTTGAAAAAATTTCTTCAAATGAGCGCTATTTACGACCCCCAGAACCCAAATCCGAGGTCAGTTTCAGACTTTATATGTTTAAATATATATATATATATATATATATATATATATATATATATATATATATATATATATATATATATATATATATATATATATATATATATATATATATATATTTATGTGTCACACCTATAACTTAAAAAATAGTGAACCGATTTTGATAAAATTTGGCACATACCTTCCTTTCGCAAGTGGCTTGGATAAGTTCGTTAGCCAGGAAAATCCGCCGAGGTTTTCCCGGAAAATTTTGTGTTTTCTTTTGAAAAAAATCGAAAAAAATTTATATCTCCAAAATTAACAAAGTAAGGGCAACCAAATTTCATACGTGGGTTTATATAACTAGAGGCAAGTTACCAAAATTTAGCTCCGTAGGTTAAAGGACAAAAAAGTTACAGACATTCAAAGAAAAATAAATTTGGGTTCTCCTCAAAACGTCAAAATCGCGATTTTAAACGTCAAAATTGGTGAGTACCTTCCTTTTGCAAGTGGCTTGGATAAGTTCGTTAGCCAGGAAAATCCGACGAGGTTTTCCCGGAAAATTTTGTGTTTTCTTTCGAAAAAAATTTATATCTCCAAAATTAACAAAGTAAGGGCAACCAAATTTTATACGCGGGTTTATATCATTATAGGCAAGTTACATACCAAAATTTAGCTCTGTAGGTCAAAGAACAAAAAAGTTATAGGCATTTAAACAAAAATAAATTGAGGTTTTTCACAAAACGTCAAAGTTGCGATTTAAATGTCAAAATGGCAACATTTAGGAAAAGAACTTGAATCTAATACGGGCTATGGAAATAAAATGTCTCAAGAAGAATGTTTTACAAATCCTGTACAAATCCAATATTCCCAGAAAATTCATTTCAAATAGACCCTTTCTCTGATACTTTAGCAGTAGTGTTGCCTATAGAGTTTATCGTTTAATGGTATATCATTTTTGTCGAATTATCTTAAAAAATCATTAAAGCGCAATATTTCCGTTATTATTCAAGTTACGAAAAAAAGTTGTATACATTAATTATAGGGTGTCTTAAGCTACATCTTAAAAAATATTTCCACAATTACAGGGTGGCCCATAAGTCGTTGGTGATTCAAATTTTCTTTTTTTTTGGGGATTTTTTTAATCGAACACGCCCTATGTTATTGCATTTTTGTATTTTCCATCGAAATATAATACATCTTTGTAAGAAAAGAAATTCTGGACGCAGCAAGTGCGTTATGGTAGCGAATTTTCATTAAATGCTTCAAATTGTGAATCAATTTGCTATTAACCTATAAGGTTGACCAGAAAACCAGTTTTTTCGGGAAAAATTTAAGTTTACTTTCGGAAATTTTTGTACATTTTCAAACAATAAAGTTATTTTGATGAAATATGGTACATTGTTTCTAATATATAAATTATACTGGTAACCAAATTTGGTGCCTGCTTTCTTAAAAAAACATATTTGCTATTAGAAACATTTTTATGAAAATTTACTACCATAACGCACTTGCTGCGTCCAGAGTTTTTTTATGTTTGTGCTTGTTAGTAGCTTTTATGTAATTTGACTAGTTTAAAATTAACTTATTGCTTGTGACTCCATTAGAGTGCTGTTCGTGTTTGTGGGACCCCAGTCCCGTTTTAAGCTTTAAATTCTTAATTTGTACATTTTTATAGAGACTTTTATAGAAGTGTTTTATAACTCCTGACACTGATGTCAGTTTAAATGTTTGCATGACTGTTAGGACTGATCTGCATTTGACGTTTACCTTTGTTGTACTTTGTATTCTTTCTGTAGTTGCAGTGTTAGTCACTCACACGGTAGACCTACCAGAAACATAGTTTCTGACAACCACCTTTTTACATTCTAGGTCTAAACCCCTGAAGATGGCACGTTAATCTGTGGAAACGCGTAGGGTTTTGAGAATAAATCAGTCTGTCTGGTAGTATAAAGCCTTTAATTTTCCTTTAAACCTTGGGGTACTATTAACACAATCCTCACATGTTAATTTCAACGTTTGATTTTTCAAAGACAAACATCTAACCTCTGATGCTGTTAGTTCAATGCATGGCGCATGTAAACAAAGGCATCTGCGACCGTTTTGGAAAAAAAATCACTTCTAGGAATAAGAATGCTGTTTTTACCCTTGAAAATGGCATAAACAAACACACACATCTACACTTTGAAGTAGGCAGATAAAAAAGCACAGGGATCATCATCCCTGCGATCATGACAGTGCTCAATGCCAGACTCTTTATTTCGTACTTTTCTTAACCAAGGCATGAAGAGGGCCTCGCAAAGCTGATTTCACCAACGTCCACATTCGGTTTAGCTACATCACTGCACGTAAATATCCAAAACCATTATTTTCAATATCCTTTTTATATTTCATGCAACTTTTGACTGGTTTGTTCATCTTAACCTCAACATTTTAATTTCAAAATTTTATTAGAACCTTTGCAGGTTTCACAGATTTTCTATATCCAATATTACCTACTTAACTACTTACCAGATTATCAAATGCGGTTGAAGACCAATAATTATTCCAAGGTGTAGTTCCAGGAGTAGGTGGAGTATCGGGTTTCGGTGGTGACACTTTCTTAGCTTGGCTTAACATCTCAGGCAGTGGTGGTGGAGGCCAGTGACTTGTGATATCCCTCTTGGAAGCACCGCCCCCTTGTCCTGTGAGTGGGGTTAGGGTGTAGATGTCCCGAGGCAGGGGAATTGAGTGTTCTACAAAGCGAAAATAAATAAAAGCTTTTAAATCTCTACCAAATAATCCAATATGCTGTTTAACAAATTAATTTTTTTGACTAAAGAAAAAAATGACACAAACGATGTTTTGTCTCTAAAATAGCACTAAATTCAAAAGACAACTTTAAATTTACTTGATGTTTGAATCATTTCATTTTGTGTGTGACAGTTTTAATTATTATATACGCCATTTTCTTAGATACAAAATTTTTAGGTATATTGTAACATACAAGATTTGGTACTGCGACGGCCACTTGGGGTGGCCGGGGGTTAATACTAGTTTTCCCTAATATGGGGAATTTTCGGGCGGACCTCCGGGACACGGCTTTACAACGGGATCCTGTCCAGGCGCCAGCGTCTATAGAGTTGTTCTTCTCAGAGAGTAGACGCGCTCTCTCTCGGGATGCTCACCCCCTTCCCAAGTCACTGTCAGTGTACACACAAGCCCAGGGTAGTTTCTAGTGGAAACAGGGTCCTCCTAGGTTACGACAAAGTCCCCCAGGACTTCTGGTTATGGTCTTTGCTAAAGAGCTATTGTTAAAGTTTACTTGGGTGGATATTCTGGAGAGTATAAATGAAATACGGAGTAAATTAAAAGATGATCTATTTACAAACTATTTACAAAAGAAAACAAAGTTATTCCGTTTACTAGAAATTATGTACAAAGGAGTTATGAGGAACCAGAGGCAGATGGGTTTCTGTGACTTTAACAAATATATTTACGGATGATACGGAGGGTGGGTCACGCGACAACTTCTGCAACGGTCGGGGTCTTGATGCACAGTGCAGGGTAGCAAGAAAACCCATTAAAGGAAGTTACTCGCTGACGGCAACACAAGGGGTGGCCAGAGGGAGGGCTGTTTTACCTGGAACCGATGGTACATTCACCACGATACCGACATATCCCTCTCCCTTAGTCACTTACCCTGGCGATCCCGGGGGAACCAGAACTCAGGGATGCAGTTCCCTAATTCTGCAGGCTTCTCCGTGAACTCCGGATACCTGGGCCTAATGGAATCAAACTGAGCCACTTGGCTAATCTCACGGCTGCTACCTCGCGACCTGGTGTACCTGCTTTCACCGGGCCTTTCACCTTGATCCAATTTCGGAACTTAATAATAGAGGAATAGCGTAAAGCAGTTACGCTAGCGGAATCTTCTTGGTCTCAACAGTTCACGTACACAACCAACGAAGGGCGGTGGAGCTACTGAACTCTTCTCTGCGGCCGGCTTGACGCCAGCCGGTGTCACCCTCCTTCCACCAGTCGGTGGGCCAGTGCACACGGTCTTGTCTTCAATGTGAACCCGCTGCAGTCGGGTAAATATGAAATATATTTGCTAGTGAACAATTGCAGTTACTTAACCCCGGGAAGAAACTTCTAGAGATGAACAGACAACAACTGAGTACTCTAGTCGGCCTGTATACAGGACACTGCCGCTTGCGGCATCACATGTACCGTATTGGGGTCGGTCAGGAGACCGAGTGCCGGCTGTGTATGGAAAGTGACGAGACAGCAGAGCACGTACTGTGTTCCTGTCCGGCGGCGGACAGGACTAGACACCTGCTCTTTGGCAAGGTAAAGCTTGCTCCAGAGGATCTGGATCAACTTTCGCCCACAAAGATTATCGACCTCTGTAGGAGGCTGGATTTGTTGGGTGAAATATATACATTAGGCGTGAGCCACAATAGACCTTATGGTCGTGGTGGAGGGACCGATATGGACCACTCACATTCAAACCTAACCTAACCTAACCCCGGGTAAACTAGATGACTGCAGTCTCTGATTGTTAATTAGGCTTATTAACTTCGTGACAGTACATAGAAGACTGCTGTTCTTTTCACACAAAGCATTAGACCAAATTTATAGGCTAATTGGGTGAAAACGCCTTCTGGTGCTGACGTTAGTTGTGAAGATGGTTCAATATTGAATCAAAAATACAAAGAGTTAGTAGTGTGTGAACTCATGTTTTTCTTAAACCGAACTATGAATAAACCCAGGCAAATATGTTGTCTCGGACTTCTAACCTAAGAGATAGTAGATATGTAGATATATATATATATATATATATATATATATATATATATATATATATATATATATATATATATATATATATATATATATATATATATATATATATATATATATATATATATATATATATATATATATATATATATATATATATATATATATATATATATATATATATATATACCTTTATTTCACAGATACCAGTTACAGAATTATTATGTTCCTAGTTCGTGATATTGTCAAAAAAATTACATGACTATCAATTACTACACAAAATTGTAAACTATAGCACACAAGGTAAAAATAAAGACAAGCAAGATACAAAAACTATATACATACTAAAATCAACAAAAATCAACAAAAATATATCATCAAATAAACTACGAAAAGAACTCATCAAGAAAATAACACCCCTTCTGAAGAAGGTAATTTTTCAAAGATTTTTTAAAACACTAAACGTGTTTAATTCTCTAATTTCACTATAGGGAAGGCATTATAAAAATGACAACTATTATAAAAAAAACTATTACTGGTAAAAGGCCGTTGAGTTGGCATTGGGTAGCAAAACCTGGCATCTTGTATCATAAGCATGTAGCACTCTGTTCCGAGAAAAGGTGGCGGAATTCCTATAAACAAAGCAACACAACTGGTGCATGTATGTATCATAAACAGTTGGCGCCTGAATAAAGGTTTACAAGAATCACGAAATGCAGCACCAGCAATAATTTTAAGAATAAACGTTTGTATGTGAAAAACACGCTCTGCCCCTGAAACACCTTCCCAACACAGAATGTAATAACGGACAAGGGAATGAAAGCATGCATGTTACATATTCAAAACAACTCCCACGCTACAGACACTGCTCACCGACTTTCTGGCATAAAAACACTTTTTCGGTTGGTCACACAAAAACTCGACATGTGAAAGCCATTGCATATCACAGTCAAGGACCACACCCAACATGTTTATGTTCATGGAAAAATCATCTGGTAAATTACAAATACTTGCCGAGCATCCTGACCCAAAAAGTTGTCTTTACTCAAATATAATTTATTTTTATCAGCCCATAAAATTACCCTATTATGCACCAAATCAGCGGTAGCAATCATTTCGTCAAAGGTTTTTGATTTAATTAGAATACTAGTATTTTCCGCATAACGAGTAGTAGTTATATCATTAATGTATTTAGGAAAGAGGGACAGGTCATTTGTGTACACCAGGTAAAGCAGTGGGCCTGAAATAGAACCCTGTGGAACTCCCAAGATTATAGGCATTGCTTCACTGACACCATCATTTAACAACTTAACTCTTTGAGTTTTGCCCTGCAAATATGATGAAATTAACTTCAACGACAATCCTCTAACACCATATAGACATAACTTATGCAGTATACACAGTTGAAAGCACTCGATAAATCAATAAACAACTCTATACAATTAATTTTTTTGTCTACAGCACCTACAATTTGGCACACAGTGAACGGTATCCGTGTCTATACCCTGAATAAAACCATAATGCAACAATGTAAAAATACTATTTTAATTGAAGAATGCAACAAATTAGCTGTTAATAGCCTGCTCAAAATTTTTTGAAAAAGATCACAAAAGGCTAATATGATGCTAGTTTAAAAATACATGTGGATCACCCTTTTTGTAAAGTAATATAACCAAAGCCTCTTGTCGGAAATATTCCATGTTCAAATCACAAATTAATAATAAAAGCAAGCACTGTACAAGGGGTCACGGCAGGGTGTCCGCAGGGGAGCGTTCCGTCTCCCTTGCTCTGGTGCCTAGTCGTGCATGGCCTGCTGGGGAGGCTCTCAGGAGGGAGGTATGAGGTACAGGGCTATGCGGACGACATTGTCATCATAGTCCGAGGAAAGGTTACACAGTCAGTGTGGGAGCGCACTGTCACTGTCAGGCAGGTAATATCAAATCCATGAAAGATAACAACCACAGATGCCCGTTGTAAACAATTTTTGCAGAAGAAGCACACTGTCAAAAGCCTTTGATACATCAGTGTATACAACATCAACTTGTTTATCAGCCTCCAATGCATCCGTCATGTAAGATTGAAAAATGGCAAGATTAGTGACCGTTGACCTTCCACTACAGAAACCATGCTGCTCTCCAATAATACTGTGTTTCAAGGCATTGGAAATCTCATCCGCAATGATAGATTCAAATAGTTTCGGTATTACAGGTTCAATTGAAACACCTCTATAATTGACAACTTGTGTCTTATCACCTGATTTGTGAATGGGGATCAGAGTAGGTAACTTCCAGGGTGAGGTGCAAAAACCGGCATTGAAAAACCTTAGAAAGATACTACACAAAGGGCCGCTTAAAGAGTGTCGACAATTTTTCAAGAATGAAGAAGGAATACCATCCAAACCAGCTCGTTTTTTGCCATCTAGTGAGTCAATTTTATCCTCGATTTCCTCAATTGTAAAAATATGCATAGAAAGGTTATGTATATTAGATACATCACAAAAGTCCACACAACCATGGTCAGAATAACAGGATTGAAAATGTGCAGCAAAAGCGTCTGCTATATCAGACCCATTATTATATATTACATTATTAAAACTCATTCTATTTGACATCAGACTGAATGATCTGCTCTCTTTGACATTGATATAATTTAAGTTAACCTCAAAATCATATGTAATATTATGTTATTAATTGTAGAACTTGTTGCCAGTACAAATGTACTATTTTGAGTTAGTAAATAGAGAATATTGAAAAAAAATTTCGTAGGTTGGCACACTCCTAAAATTAAGCTATTCTTACAGTTTGCGTGACTTACCAGACAAGTTACGATTTAACGATATCACACATCTCTTCTTGATAGTTCTCACAAAGAACAGGAAACTAAACTTATTGTAGAGTTCATCTATGGAATTAATTTTGAAATCTGCTAACATTCGGCCATAACACTGGTTGTACAGTTTCTCCAAGTTTGCATAAATAACACTACCACCATTCTCGTACAGCACATGGTAAAGCTGAGCGGCTAGTATATACAGGGAGGTCAACGAAATGTAGGTAATATCATTCTTTGTCGATATCTAAAACAATACAGTTGTTTCACCAAAATATTTGTGTAAAAATTTTACTTTATAGGTACTACATCAAATTAGAAGAAATATTGCATTTATTTCATTAAAATGCCCGGCTGCATCAAATGCGTTATGGTAGCGAATTTTCAAAAGCTCCTTAATTCTAATACCTCAACTTACGATTAACCTATAAAACTCAATTTTAGACAACACTGTCTCGTTTTGAATTAAATAGTAGCTTTCTTTTTTTTATATAAATACCCTGTAAATATTTTCTTTCAATATTGTAAATAATAACCAGCATTTTAATTGGCTCGTCCATGACATCCACCACTACATAAAATGCATAATAATATAATAGAATAGAAAAGAATAGAATGGCTTTATTAGCCACAAGATCACACACAAAAATGACATTGTCCAGTCAAGACAAAAATTATCATCA
This sequence comes from Tillus elongatus, assembly GCA_964006375.1. NCBI lineage: Eukaryota > Metazoa > Arthropoda > Insecta > Coleoptera > Cleridae > Tillus > Tillus elongatus. The sequence goes on along the minus strand of OZ023268.1, from coordinate 12,572,587 downwards.
ACCACATGTAAATGCAAAACTACAAAATGCATACTTCTTCTTCTTTGGGTGCCATCTCCACTAATGGAGGTTATCGACTACAACAGCAAACTCCTCTCTATCCTCCGCCGCTCTCATCAAGTCCTCAAAGCCCAGACCTGTCCAATATCTTATGTTTCTCAACCATGACAGTTTCTTTCTGACTATACTTCTTTTCCCCTCTAGTTTACTTTTAATTATGAGCTGGGGGATATAATATTTGGGATTGCGCAATAAGTGACTCAGATATGCTGTCGTCCTCTGCTTGACAATCTTGGGAAGCTCTCTGTCTCTGTTCACTCTGTGCAAGACCTCTTCATTTCGCACTCTTGCTGTCCATGGTATTTTTAGTATGCACTGATGGACCCACATCTCGAAAGCTTCCAGTTTATTCATTGTCGTTATTTTTAAGGTCCATGTCTCTACTCCATACAGAAGGACTGACCATATGTAGCATTTTGTTAACCTCAACCTTAGGTTTATGTCGAGATGCGAATCGCAAAGAAGGCTTCGTATTTTTGTAAAGTTGCTTTTGGCTTGTGCAATTCTGGAATTTATTTCTTTTTCTGGGTTTAATTGGCTGTCTATCCAGCATCCCAAGTATTTATAATGGTTGACCTGTTGTAATATGTTATTATTTATAATGAAGGGTATAGGTACATTCTGTCTCCTCTGCATTACCATTATTTTCGTTTTCCTCTCGTTGATCCGCATTCCAAATTCCGAACATGTTTCATTTAGCTGATCTAGAATATTTTGTAAGCCGGTATCCGTACCTGTCATTAATACGGTGTCGTCGGCGTACCTAATAGTGTTTATCCGAACGCCATTTACTTTTATACCGTCATGAACTTTCTCAAGAGCCTTTTTGAACAGAAGCTCGGAATACAGATTAAACATCATGGGTGACAATACGCATCCCTGTCTTACTCCTTTCCCAATATTTATGCTGTTAGAAGTTTCGCCCTCTATTCAAATTTAGGCCACTTGCTACCGGTATAAGTTTTTGATTAATGTTAAGCTCTTGTCACCTAGACCTATATTTCGCAGGGCGTCTATCAATTTCGGATTCTTCACTCGGTCGAAGGCCTTCTCAAAGTTGACAAAACAGAGAAAGATGTCCCTGTGTTGATCGTAACACTTCTGGCACAACACTTGTAGGCTAAACAGCGCTTCTCTTGTCCCCATATCACACATAAAACCGAACTGATCATGTCCTATCTCTGCTTCACATCTTCTAAATAACCTGTTATGTCATATTTTTAATAGTATCTTAAGGGCATGGCTCATAAGACTTATCAGCCTAAAGTCCTCGCATCTGTGGGAGTGTGGTTGTTTTGGCAAGGGTACAAAGATCGATTCCATCCATTCGTCTGGTATTCTTCCTGTCTCGTAAATTTTATTAAACAGGGAGACAAGTAAGTCGAGGTTGTTCTCGTTTATCAGTTTCAATATCTCGGGGTAAATTTCGTCGGGTCCTGGGCTTTTATTTATTTTAAGCTATTTAATGGCGACTTCTACTTCCCCCTTGAGAATTGTTGGGTCTTCGTCATTCTCGACTGCATACAACAAACAAAAATACATTCACATCTAAAACACACAATGTCCGCTTATCACTAAAACAATGGATCACCTGGCCATTGAGGATCTCGACTGCTGCACTACAGTAAAATATTAATCTGTTCTGTATAAACAGGCCAGTATTAAAAGATCTCTAATAATAGTTCTGAATTTATTGATAAGTTCATTTCTCAACCACCTAAGGAGTGCATTGAAAAAGTCGACCCCAACCATTTTAGTTTCACATAGTCGACGCCTAGGTTGGATTAAATTATCTCTATGTCTGGTGTTATAACTATACACTACAGCATGTGTGTCAAAACTTTTCCTGTTCTCTCTCACCACCAACATTTGTCTGTAAACCACCAGTGAGTATAGTGACATTATGTTAAGTGTCTGAAAGATGGGTTTACAGTGGGCACAGTAACCCGCCCCGACAACACTTTTGACAGCTGCTTTCTGCAACACACAGAGTCCATCAAAGTGCATGTGTTCCGTCGTTATTTTCGACACCTTTTTTTGCCACACGCACGTGCTGACTATGGATACCAAAACACAGTTGGTAACCCTGGGCACATCAAGCAATGATGGCCAACCTGAAGATGGCACCCTGGAGATCTACGTTTTCGAACAGTGGTCTGATTGGTTAGAGAGGCCCCCTACCCCTTCTCGACCCCGAAACACATCAAAACTTCGGAATCAAGAACGCTGCAATTTTCCCATTTGATCAATGATCGTTCTATAGTGCAGTTCACATCACACTCACAGTTCGAGTCCTTCGTTGTCCTCTGGGCATGGGGCGCAGACAGGCCCGTAGCAGCCACGTGACCTTCTGAAAGGTGTTGGAAACCAACGTGGACCATAAGTGCTACAAACTGCAGGTACCAGAGCAGGAGGCTGCTGTGTGTGTGTGTGTGTGTGTTGCATCACGGGATGATTTTGAATGTGTCATTCATCAACCACAGACTTTTATCCTAAAATTTCGTTTCGAATCATAACCACACAGTACGGCAAACCTATAAATGAGGCTGCTCCTTAGCCCCATCTGTGCAACAAGTCATTTACTCTGTGAAGAAGGAAGGGTCCCGAAACACATCGAGCTGCCCATCACCGACGTCCCCGGCAAGAAAAGGTCTTTTGTTTATATTACACTGCTTCTGTTTATTATTGTCTGTGTAACTTTGCCCATTGTGCAATCCATTTAATTAATCCGCGTCAATGTTTTCTTTACCATGTAACCCCTGATGTACATGCAACCGTTCAATTACACGTAATCAACTAGAGCTATTGAAGAATGTAACGAATCAACCGCTACAGCACGCTTGCTGTGTTTTCCCACGCAAGCAAACAGTAATTGAGATGTGAGTAAAACAACCCATAATAGGTGATCAAAGCTGCCTCGGGTCTAGCTATTGGAGACATCTTACGCACTACATACACTGATGGGGCTAGCCTACCACCCAGCGAGTCTATTTGGCTCTTCTATGGAAGAGCAGGGTCGATGCTGAGGCCGAGAAATTTCCTAGCAGACTTCGACTCATCAGAAGTTACCCTGTTTGGGTATAAATAAATAAATAAATATAAATAAATAAACATAGTAATAATAAAAAGTGTATGAATCTCGCTCCGCCGCCTATGGGTAGTATCCTGATAGATTACTTACTATTACAAAATAAATACTGATCGAAGCACGTCTGATAGATAATAAAAGAATACAGATATTTCCGCCAAACGAAATATGTTAATTTTTGGTGTCACTGAACCTTCCTAAATCGTTAGTGACTACGCGCAGAAGAATCTAAGATATTTAGAATTATTCATTCTCTGATGATGCTAACTTGGTCAGTGAAAAAATCGTCAGGTTTTTAAAATGTGTTGTGGTGATTTGGGTTCTCCAAGTGTGCTTATCAGTGCTCATCACAGGTTCAAATGCACTTAGTAGATATCTGGAGCTTCAATACAACTGAAAAGCAGAGACAATTATCCATCTTAGTTAAACAATTAGGGCTCTTTTTTATCTTGACAGTTTCGTGTATTATTCTAGTTCTAAAGTTATAAACAAGGTGCATGGTTTTGATGTGGTCCCCGTATACTGCCATCACAGATTCCAATCTGCACTTAGTAGGTATCTAGAGCTTAAATACAACTGAAAAGCAGAGACAATTATCCATCTTAGTAAAACAATTAGGGCTCTTTTTGATCTTGACAGTTTAGTGTATTATTCTAGTTCTAAAGTTATAAACAAGGTGCATGGTTTTGATGTGGTTCCCGTATACTGCCATCACAGATTCCAATCTGCACCTAGTAGATATCTGGAGCTTCAATACAACTGAAAAGCAGAGAGGATCATCCATCTTAGTTAAACAATTAGGGCTCTTTTTGATCTTGACAGTTTCGTGTATTATTCTAGTTCTAAAGTTATAAACAAGGTGCATGGTTTTGATGTGGTCCCCGTATACTGCCATCACAGATCCCAATCTGCACTTAGTAGGTATCTAGAGCTTAAATACAACTGAAAAGCAGAGACAATCATCCATCTTAGTTAAACAATTAGAGCTCTTTTTGATCTTGACAGTTTCGTGTATTATTCTAGTTCTAAAGTTATAAATAAGGTGCATGGTTTTGATGTGGTCCCCGTATACTGCCATCACAGATCCCAATCTGCACTTAGTAGGTATCTAGAGCTTAAATACAACTGAAAAGCAGAGACAATCATCCATCTTAGTTAAACAATTAGGACTCTTTTTGATCTTAACAGTTTCGTGTATTATTTTAGTTCTAAAGTTATTGTACTGCCCTATACCAGAAGAATGTTTATTATAATGGATGTAAATTTTATAACCAACTGCCATCTGCTGTGAAAGCCTCTAATACTTTTTATACTTTTAAGCACACCCTAAAAAATTTTCTGTTGGAAAAGACCTGTTACTCTCTCGAGGACTTCTTTGTTTAGATTAAGTGATGTGCTTCATGTTTGTACCGTGCTATATTTTTAAATTTTAATTTTAGTTTTACTGATGTATCGCTTATACTGACATTATCACGAACAGATTTTATGCTGTATCTGTGAAATAAATATTTATCTATCTATCTATCTATCTATAAACAAGGTCTATGGTTTTGATGTGGTCAAATTGTGTTTTCTGTCCTGTCCGCGCATACTGTCATGAGAGGTCTGAGAGAAGATCAGATTTTTTAACTGCTAAAGTATGTTCATAAACTCTGTTTTGAATATGTCTGTTAGTTTGTCCTCTGTATGAGGGCGGATCAATAAGTCCGTGACTTTTTGAATGAAATACAGGTTTTTTGATAAAAAATCATTTTATTTCTCAACATAGTCTCCTTTAAGTTCTATACACTTCGTTCAACATTTCTCCAGTTTTTTATCTCTTCCAAAAAATAAGATTTGTCGAAGTCCTCAAAATAGGTATTTGTTTGTGAGATGATTTCATCATTGCAGTCAAATCTCTTTTCGCCGAGCGAGCCATTTCTTTAAGTTTGGAAACAAGAAATAGTTACCCGGGGCTAAATCCAGAGAATAGGGTGGATGAGGGAGAAGTTCGTAGCCAAATTTATAAAATTTTGCCATCGACACTACACATGTGTGCACCCTTGCATTGTCTTGGTGGAAAATAACTTTTTTTCTTGGTCAAATGCGGTCGTTTTTTCGTCAAATCGTCGTTGTATCAGTCCAATAAGTTGGTATAATATTCGCCATTGATTTTTCTTCCCTTCTGAAGGTAATCAATGTGGATTATACTGCGTGTATCCCAAAAAACGGTCGCCATGACTGTATTGGCAGACAAACCCACCTTGACCTTCGACACCGATTCGCACGGAGAAACCCACTATTTTGACTGCTGCTTGGTCTATGGTGTGTTGTGGTGAATCCATGTTTCATCCACGGTTATTAAACAGCGCAAAAACTCGTCCCTATTGCGGTTGAACAACGCCAAACACTCTTTTGAAGTTGTCACATGATTGCGTTGTGGACGATTGTGAGCAAATGCGGCAGCCATCTTGCGGATAGCTTTCTCATACCTAAGTGATCATGCAAAATCGAAACTACTGAGCCATGTGATATGCCTATGGCTTCCACAATCTCCCGCACTTTCAATACCCGATTGGCTAACACCATATCGTGAATTTTTTCAATTGTTTTGGGTGTAGCGAACTGGACGTACAGAACTTTCAGCGTCATTTGTGCTTGTATGGCCGCAACACACTTCATAAACCACTATTTTACCATGGAAATTGATGGTTTAGAGTCCCCATAGTATTTATTAAGCTTAACCTTGGTTTGAGCGATGGTTTTTTCCGCAAAAAATTGGGTTGTCTGCTTTCAATAGCTATCCAACACAAACTAAATGACGCAGCTTGTTCAAAATTTGACAGAAGTCAACTGACAGATGCTTGTTGACAAGAGCAGTGTTGCCCTTCCTGTGATGAAGCGGGAAATTAAAAAAGTCACAGACTTATTGACCTAACCTCGTACGTCTGTGAACAGTTAGAAGCTTCAACTAAAAATAAACTAGATATACAAGATTTCATCAAATTCAACATGGTGTATAGAGTGTAAGTAAACTGTTTTTTAACACAACAAAAAAAAAGCACTTACTGTAACAACATTTCCAATCCTCTGTATGCTCATCATCGAGAAGTTCGTACCGTACATGGATTGATATTCATATTGAAAAGTTTCAATTTTCTTACTGTGGGGTGGTTTCAGAAGCAGTGCCCAGGATCTTATTACAAGAGTTTCGATGGAATCCAGTTCTACAGCCATCAGTAACAAACCAGCGTTACTTTGTAAGAGCTGAATTTCCTCAAGATTGGACACTACTTCACTGACACTGTTGCATTCATACACTTGTGGTTTCAAGGGATAACCATATTCCCTGATATAAAGACTTGGCAGCTCGTCAAGAAGTATCGATGACATTTTGGAATTCTTTATCAGCGACACTATTTGTGAGGACAAAACTTTTAAAAGCTGCGGAAGCGTCAAACTGACGGTCCTATCACCATCAGGCAACTCTTCAATCTGAAATACAAGTTTATTGACATTTAATAATAATAATAGTAATGATAATAATCATAATACAGGGTGATTCGCATAAGGATCGACACAGAGCAGGGGCAAGTAGAGGAACCCAAAATATTGTGATTTAATGCAACCTACCCCTGAGAAGTTATAGGCTTTCAAAGTGGCGTTTCTAATTTCGGACAAAATCAATATCTCAGTTATGCTTGAACTTTGAAGAACTGAATTTGGTACCAAATTTGAGTGTACCAAATGCAAAAAATAAAATAAAAAAATTTAACGCAACTTACCCTTATACTAAGTTGCACCCCTGAGAAGTTATAGGCCTTCAAAGTGGGGTTTCTAATTTCGAAAAAAATCAATATCACAGTTACGTTTGAACTTGGAAGAACTAAATTTGGTACACGTTTTGAGTGTACCAAGAGCAATAAGCGACAGTAATAAGAGTTCAATTGACGCATTTTAAAAGGTTGATAAGGGACGATTCACCCTTAAAATGTGACAGAATTTTTTAATCTATAGACAGATTTAAAAAATCATTATTTCATTTTATGGGGAATTTAATTCTAAAACTTTTATTACTCTTATTAATTTGCAAAAAACTTTAGTCGTTTTCAACAAAATTCCGAATAATTAAATAGACATATTAGAGCTGTCTTATTTAAAATCATCGGAAATTCACACTTTGGCTATGAAATTTAGGGCCAGACTTGACAATCAGGAGAATAAGTCATTTTATTTTAGTAATATTTGCTGAGTGTTGTGAAAATGGCCGGGAAATTTTCATTTAGCGAACAAGTTGACATGCTATTAGTGTTAGGGGTCTGTGAAGGAAACTACAGAAGAAGTGTTGAAGAATATCGGAGAAGATCTCCTGGTGGTATGGAAATAAAGAAAAGTGAAAAGGGTATAAAATTAATGCAAATGCAAGTCATATCGAACTTCTTAAAGAGTTTGGGATGGATGAGATGAAATTGGTAACAACACCAATGGAAGTAAATTTTGGGATCGATGCAAATGAAGCAGTGCTAGTAAATGTTCAGTATAGAAGATTAGTGTGCACTTTGATGTATTTATCCATAGTGACTAGACCAGATTTAACATATAGTGTTTCGTATCTAATTTTTTTATTTCAACAACACACCACGAGGGCTCACAGCCTAAATACTATCGTACCATGAGTGTCGAGAAAAGAGGAAACTTGTTAATTCTGGACTTGAAAAACATGTGCCCGCAAGGAATTCCACAACTTGGAAGTCCTCGGGACAAAAGAGCAGGCATAACAAGATGTTCTATGTCTGGTGACCTGGACAGTAAAAGGGTGCATTCGCTCTGTTCCCCTGGTAGATCTGTTGGGGGCAGCAGGTGGAGGAACTATGGAAGAAAGCTCCTCTGAGCAGTGCCCGTGCAGATATCTGTAAAAGAGAGAGAGGTCACCAACGGCACGTCGGTGGGCAAGTAATGGCAGCCTTTGGGTGAGGGTAGGGTCACCGATGAGACATATAGCTCTCCAGGATAGCGAGCGTTGAAGCGACAGTGGCACTCCAGGTGTGGGAGCAGTATTCGAGGTTTGGCCTTATTAGTGAATTTTTATTTTAAAAAATTCACTAATAAGAGAGGTAGCGATGGTGAGACTTTGCAAATTTTTTTTCAAATGAGCACGAACTAGGACCCCTAGCACCCATATCCGGGGTCAGTTTGAATTTTTATATGTTTATGTATATATGTTTATGTATATATGTATATGTGTATATATATATATATATATATATATATATATATATATATATATATATATATATATATATATATATATATGTGTGTGTGTGTGTGTGTGTGTGTGTATGTATGTATCCATCTGATAACTCAAAAAATAATTAACTGATTTCGATGAAACTCGGCAAGTGCCTTTCTTTTATTAGTGGCTTGGATGAGTTCGTTAGCCAGGAAAATCGGACATTGTTTTCCGGAACATTTTTGAGTTTTCTTTCAAAAAAAATTTTTTTCTCCAAAAATTACAAAGCGGTTTTAATAAAATTCAATGTATATATTGAGAGAGACCTTACTACGTACCAAAATTCAACTTTCTAGGTTTATAGAAAATTTATTTTAATTAAATTTAGTGGATATCTTACCTTAGGAAAAACCTTACTACGTAGCAAAATTAAACTCTAAGTTTATAGAAAATTGAGTTATTCAAATTTGAAGCATTTAATAAAAAATTCACTACCATAACGCACTTGCTGCGCCCAGAACTTTTTTTGAGAAGTATATAAGGTATAGAGATTAGCTGGTGAAAAGTATTTGTTAGCCCAGAAGAGGAAACCTAATTTCTTAGCAGCTGCTTCTGCAAGTGATGTGACATGTTGGTGCCAATTGAGATTTTGATCCACAAAAATGCCAACAAGTGAAAAGGACTCATTACTTTGAATAACTTGGTTGTTCATTGTGATGGGTCTAGGGCTGGTGTATCTCTTATGAGAAAGAAAGCAAGACTGAGATTTGGTGGGGTTGAATTGTACAAGATTTCTACTTCCCCAGTCTAATATTTTTTCGAGATCCACAGAGACAGAACCCTCCATGAGTCTGTGATCCTCATCTAATTGGGCTAAAGAGACAGGCTTATAATATTGTATATTTGAGTGGAGGGTGCTGTCGTCTGTGTAACTGTGAATTGGGTTAGATGTGCTAGAGATGAGGTCATTGATGTGGAGAAGAAACAAAGTAGGGGCTGAAGTTGAACCTTGAGGGACTCCTGCATTAATTGGATACAATTTAGAGGAATGGCCATCCACGACAACAGAAATGCTCCGGTTGGAGAGGAAATTTGCTGTCCAGGTACAGAGTTTTGGTGGTAGGCCATAGGTCGGAAGATTATTAAGCAGCGCTGCGTCCCAGACCTGGTCGAATGCTTTGGATATGTCTAGAGCGACAATCTGGGTAATGACAATATAAGTAGATTTCTGAATAAACCAATATGAAGTGCCTGGAAAGTATCCAAGAGAATTATTCAATATCTCAATTGTACTAGAGATTTGTTTATTTATTCATTGAATACATGCCCAACAGCATAATCCCATTAATAGGACACCATACAAAAAGAACAATATGTAACAATATGAACAAAAAATACTTCTAAAAACAAAACTAAATTACTGTGCAAAACACCACAATGCAGAAATTCCGCAAAACAGTACATATAATGGTCCCAATAATCGGCAAAGTAAGATATAGCCACCCTACGAATAACCGCCGCCTTATCCGAATAGAAGTCGCACAAGTTTGCAATGTTATTAAAGTCAGAGCTCATTGTATAAACAGGTGATTTCATATACGAGTTAGTCCTTGGTATGGGAGGCTTAAACACTCTCACCACTCTAGATGCAGCCCGTGGAATTGAGAAATTTAATTGTATCAATAGTCTGGACTATCAACTTTACCATGAAACAAGTTATGCAGGAACATCACAGATGCAACTTTTCTACGTGAATACCAACTGGGTATGCCAGTTTGCATCAGCAATTGGCCATGATCGCATCTCCTCTGTGGGTAGGTACCAGATGCCCTATATACAAGGTGTTTTAAAAACTTACGCTGAACATCTTCCAGAGCACCAATATGAACACTATAAAAGGGATCAAAAACCAAGCTACAATATTCAAGCCTCAATCGAATGTGGGCAAAATAGATAATTTTCAAGCTATCCAAATTGGAAAATGATCTGCTATTCCTCATAATGAAACCCATCAACTTCAAACAGGATGCTGTAATTGTTTGAATATGTCCAGTGAAACTTAAATGTTCATCATATACAATGCCAATATCCCTGTGCGTTTCAGTCCTAGCCAATGGTACACCACCCACTTTGTAGGGAAAAGGGAGATTATGGACTTACCTTTACAAAATGGAAATCTGAGATTGCCAATCGAGAAAAAGTGTAAGTGGATTTATGTGTTTTTATGGAAACAACCCAATAGTGTTGCACTCACGCAAACAAAATTGTGTGGCGTTATCTTCAATGGAGGCAGAATACATCTCGGCAAGTTTAGCAGCCCGAGAACTGATGAATATAAAATGTGTTTTTGGTGATTTGTCAGAAGTCTGTGAACCAGTGGTTCTGGAAATCGATAATTTAAGTGCAATTTCAATGATAAGAAATTTTGAAAACTCAAAACGTGGTAAACACATTGAAATCAAGTATCATTACATTAAAGATATTTGCCTAAAGAAAGAAATAATATGAAAGTATGTTCCCTCAGTCGAAAACTGTGCAGATATGTTTACTAAAGCCTTGAGCGAAGAAAAATTTGTTAGGTTCAGATGTAACTTGATTTGTGAATGAAAATGTTGCTGGTTATGTTTGAGCTTATTTGTATTTAGCAATTTAAATGTGTCCTTTTGTCTTTAAATTCTTAGTACATTTAAATTGAGGGGCTGTGTTAGATATAAGCTTTGTTTACACCCTTAAGGAAACTGTATCTGTCTACACTTGTGACTTAGGCTAGCGTTAATAGATGGCGCAACATAAAATATAATCAATAAATTGAAGCCTGCGCTGTTGTTCGCAAAATGACATATCGAGTGACGAAAGCGAAAGGACAGAGACAGAGTGTATTCATATTAGTGTAACCATATTGTGCTTTATAAGTAACATAATATTTATTGTTTGCTGAATCGGTTATTAATTATAGTACAAGTAAATACCCAATTGTATATTATTACCAATGATATTTATCAGTATAAATAGGCGAGCGCAGATAGAGTGAGTCAGTCAGTAGTGACTTTGCAGAATAAGTGATTATAGACGGCAAATAGTGAAATATAGCTCTATGGACATTTGTAATAGAGGAATATTTTAGTTGGTGTGTTTATGGTCAGAAAATAGTTGGTTATAATAAATTAATAGTTTAAAAAGCTGTGTTTTGTTGGTCAACAAATCCAGAACCCCGAAGAATACAACCATACAATGCTGTAAATCAAACATTTTTATGGAGATTAAATATTAAACGTGCGATTTTTACATACCTTAACAACATCTGGTATTGCTTCAAATAGTTCAATTAGTTTTGTAAAACCATAATCCGACACTTTGCACTGATGTCCGAAATGATGGTGGTATGCAGGAACAAATTTGTTAAATAACATGGTGCAATAAGGCGAATGTCTAAGTAAATCAATCACCTAGAATAAAAATAAACTAACAATAAAGTATACTTTTTGTAAAACAAGCTGGTAACAAAAAAATCACATTGCGATACTGACATTTAATTTTCAGTTATACCAGTCACTTAACTGTGTTATTTTAAATAGAACATCCTATATATTGTGAGTACAAGTGAAGCACTTCTGGGAAAAATTTAATAAGGGGTCATGTTTAACTGCTTACCAAATGTATCGAAATGTGCATATAAAAATACTTTCATTTTAGAAAAATATTAAAAGGGTGTTAATGCTCTAACTGCAAGTTTTGAGATACGAGGGCGGGTCAAAGTCCGTGACTTTTTGAATGAAACACAGGTTTTTTAACTAAAAATAATTTTATTTCTCAACATAGTCTCCTTTGAGCTCTATACACTTCGTCTAACGTTTCTCCAAATTCTTTATCCCTTGCAAAAAATAAGATTTGTCGAGGTCCTCAAAATAGGTATTTGTTTGCAAGATGTCATCATTGGAGTCAAATCTCTTTCCGCCGAGCCATTTCTTTAAGTTTGGAAACAAGAAATAGTCACTCGGAGCTAAATCCGGAGAATAGGGCGAATGAGGGAGCAATTTGTAGCCCAATTTATGCAATTTCGCCATGGAGACTACACATATGTGCACCCTCGCATTGTCTTGGTGGAATATAACTTTTTTCTTGGCCAAATGCGGTTGTTTTTTCTTCAAATCGTCATTGAATCAGTCCAATAAGTTGGTATAACATTCTCCATTGATTGTTCTTCCCTTTTGAAGGTAATCAATGTGGATTATACCACGTGCATCTCAAAAAATGGTCTCCATCACTGTATTGGCAGACAAACCCAGCTTGGCCTTCTTCGACGCCGATTCGCACGGAGAAAACGACTATTTTGACTGCTGCTTGATCTCTGGTGTGTTGTGGTGAATCCATGTTTCATCCACAGTTATTAAACGGCGCAAAAACTCGTCCCTATTGCGGTTAAACAACGCCAAACACTCCTTTGAAGTTGTCACACGATTGCGTTTGTGGTCGATTGTGAGCAAACGCGGCACCCATCTTGCGGATAGCTTTCTCATACCCAAGTGATCATGCAAAATCGAAACCACTGAGCCATGTGATATGCCTATGGCTCCCACAATCTCCCTCACTTTCAATCTCGGATAGGTCAACACCATATCGTGAATTTTTTCAATTGATTCAGGTGTAGCGACTTCAACTGGACGTCCAGAATGTTCGGCGTCACTTGTGCTTGTACGGCTGCAACGAAATTCCGTAAACCACTTTTTTACTATGGAAATTGATGGTGCAGAGTCCCCATAGTATTTATCAAGCATAGCCTTGGTTTGAGTGATGGTTTTTTCCCTCAAAACATAATGTTTGATGAGCACACAAAATTCACTTTTTTCCATTTTTCGTTATAACTCAAGAGGTTGTCTGCTTTTAATGGCTATCTAACACAAACTAAATGACGCAGCTTGTTCAAATTTTGACAGGAGTCAAATGACAGATGCTTGTTGACAGGAGCAGTGTTGCCCTTCCTGTGAAGAGGCGGGAAATTCAAAAAGTCACGGACTTTTTTGACCCACCCTCGTATTTTATTTATTTATTTATTTAGATACACCATCCAACAGCAAAATTGCCATTTTAAGGATGGGAAGAAAAGCACAAAAAATATATAGAATAGTGAAATAACATTAATAAATACAAAAAGGAACCATACATTAATATACACATTCCAGTTAACAAAGTTCGAACAATCGTCTTATTTCAAACAAAGAACAATTGAAAAGATCCAGGCTGTCCTCCAAAGTTGAATATATATATTACACATGTTATAAACAGGTGAAGACCACATACGCTGCGTACAAACCGTTATTGGATAGAAAGTCAATGGATGACGTGATCCTAAACGTGGTACATTAAAATTAAGCTGTTCCAACACAGGCGGACAGTCAATTTGGCAATTAATTAATTTATACAAAAATATCAAAGAGCTACACTTCCTCCTATTCTCCAAAGTCTGCAAGTCAAAACGTTGTAATAAATCACTGTGTGGAAAGCCAATGCAAGGGTACTGACCATCGAAACGAAAACAAGTATACTTGAGAAACTTTCTTTGAATATTTTCGAGATTACCAATCTGTGTAACATAAAAGGGAGCCCATACCACTGATGCATACTCCAGAGATGACCTTATCAGAGAGCAATACAACAAAATAAATGTATCTGATGAAGCAAAATACCTACTATTTCTAATCAAAAAGCCCATTCTCCTGTAGGCTGAACCAGTGGCATGCTGCAAATGTTGCCTGAATGAGAGAACAGGGTCAAACACATCACCAAGATCTTTAACAACAGATGGCCTTCCTAGAAGCTGACTATTTACGTTGTAATCAAATAGGATGGGGCACGTTTTACGTGAAAAAGACATGACACAACATTTACCGACATTAAGAGAAAATCCATTGCCACCACACCAACTATCGAATAGATTTAAACTACTCTGTAACTTAATACAGTCATCAGGATGATTGACACACAGGAAAATCTTTATATCATCTGCATATATTAAGTAAGGCACTTCCAAGATGTTTGATATACCAACAATACAAATATTAAAAAGAACCGGACCAAGGATGGAGCCCTGTGGCACTCCAGAACATATTTCAAAGCTATCTGATTTAAAGCCCTTAATTTCAATAAATTGCTTTCGTCCGCTAAGATACGATTTAAATAACTCGATCAGGTTCCCTGAGAAACCAAGACAGTGCAGCCTGTCAATAATGACAGCATGATTAAGGCGGTCAAAAGCCTTCGAAAGGTCTGTATATATAACATCGACTTGGCTATGATCCTAAAGAGCTGCATCCATAAACTGTGTCATTGTGACTAAATTCGTGACTGTAGAACGACCTGCCATGAAGCCATGTTGAAAAACAGATAATCTATTCTTTATGTTAAAGGATATATGGTCATATAAAGCAGCTTCAAAAATTTTACAGAAGACACACCAAATTGACACCATACGATAATTGGAAAAAATATTCCTTTCACCTGCTTTAAATATCGGAAAACCACGTGATAATTTCCAAACTTCAGGGAAAGCAGATGATTCAAGTATAAGGTTAAAAATTTTTGTAAGCAGAACTAGAAAAATACCTAGACAGTCTTTAACAAGAAATGCATGTACCAAGTCAGGACCAGATGAAAAATTAGCCTTGATTTTTTTAGCTGCCCTTAAGATATCCATATCATCAAATCTGTTGATAAAGAAATTATGTATTATAAATATCATAAATTTCAAAGAAACAATCCACATACCTCAACAGCGAACTGCTTCGTCCTAGCTATCTCCTCAGCAGTCTGTTCTCTCTTGGGCACAGCTATTACTATACCCTCTGCAATCCTGCTTATAACCACCGTATTCTCAGGTACCTCCTCTAATAGGTCTTCGAATGTGCACAGCCCATATTCGACAGCATTAAAAGGTCTGTTCATAACTTTTTCATAGGCCAAAGGGAACTCGGTGATGGTTATCTGTTTGGCTGGCTGGACTTTCAACACTCGTAGCAAATCAGAGGTGAACCGGCGCATCTGGGCTGAGTGGGATAAGGTTATGGTGCGACGGGTACCATCACCCAGTATCTGTAACACAGGATATGTTTTATATAGTTAACTTTTATAAATAACATGGTTATCGTCAATACTGGCGAGAAGATTGTTCCTAAATAAAACATTTTCAGGTAGATGGATACAATGTGTAGCTCTTTGAAATCACAAGACTTATTCAACAAACCGGACAATTCTTCATGGTGAGATTGTTGTCGAGAAGCAAACGGTGGAAGTCTGGTTCATATAACTGCTACCATGTGGAGGTCGATGCTGATTTGGTGGAGACTCTGCTTCTACCGTTTTCTTGGCCTGAGAACATTATGGTGAAAAAGTTTCGTTTCTTCCGACGACAGAATACTGGATCAGCAAAATGAAAGACTGTTTAAGGAAACATCCTCCAATAACTATAACTGTAGGTCTAATAAACTGATATCAATTTTGCATCAATATGTGGGCTGGAATTGTCGGTGATCATTTGTTAGGACCCGTTGAGCTGCCTCCACGCTTAAATGGGGTTCAGCATCTAAATTTTTTAGAAAATACATTGCCTGGTCTATTAGAAGATTTGCCTTTGAATGTTAGGAGAGATATGTGGTTTATGCACGACGGTGCACCACCACATTATGCTCAACCCGTGCGGCAATTTCTTAATAACCAGTTTGCTAGGCGCTGGGTTAATCGTGGCCAAGATGTACCTGTAAATTGGCCTGTCAGATCACCAGACTTAAATATTTTAGATTTTTATTTTTGGGGATTTATGAAAAGTACAATTTATGAGACACCAGTACAAACTCGGCAGGAACTATGGGTAAAAATTGTGGAAGAGTCAAATTTGGTTAGACAAGATATTGGAGTTTTGTTTAGAGCAAGACAATCTTTTCTGCAACGCGCAGCTTTGTGTATAGAAGTAATTGGGGGACAATTTGAGCATCTGCTATAGTGTTTAACAATTTCTTAATTTAATAAATGTTCTTTTCCATTTCTGTTTAATATTTTACATTAATCCATTGTATCCACAAACTTAAGTAGAAATGTTCCTTATTTTCTTTTAATTAATAAAACTATCTGCAATTTATTGTTTGATATTTGTGTGTGTGTGTTTTGTTTGTTTAACGTCGACCTATTTCCGCGACTATCACCGACGCCAGGGAGCAGTTCCACCTCAGTATCCTGGAAATTTTGCCGAACCCCTGCCTTTCTGTAAGGGGGTAGGGATCTTTAACGTGCCCAACATCGCATGGACAAGGGACCGACGGCTTTACGCCCCCTCCGAAGGGCGGAATGTGCAGACATTCAACTTGCTCAAATATAATGCCAGAACCTCGGTTGATGTTAGGGTTTGATATTTTAAACTGGTATTGACAACTTTTGCTGTATACATTTTCAGTTTAAAAATCTAAATTAATACTTATACATCTTTAGTGAACAAACAATTTTAACTTCATTTTTCTAGAAAACTGCATATCCTATGGAATTTTTACCAGTATACCTTATTGATGAATTTTTATTTTTAAAAAATTCACTAATAGAGAGGTATCGATGGTGACACTTTTATATATATATATATATATATATATATATATATATATATATATATATATATATATATATATATATATATATATATGTATATATATATATATATATATATATATATATATATACAGGGCTTTCATTAATTGCCGAACCCGACGTGGCCGGATTCTGTCTCTCTCTTAGTGAAATATGATTTTATGAGTTGGCAGTCCAAAAAAACCACTAGACTAGGGACCCTAAAGTTACTAAATCAATTGACAATTGACAGTTCAGTCCATTGGCGCTCAATTCCCTTTTGACGGTTTTTTTGTATGTATATTGTGCATTTTCCAAGTTCGACCAGTGTTTAGCTTCTTCAAATAATTTTCTATCTGTTGGACAATAAAAATAAACAGTTTTTATCAAAACTTAGCATTTTCATTCCGTTTTTACGTAAGTTAAAAGTGTAGGTATGTTAAGGTTATGTTGTTGACGATATTAGACATCGCATGGAACGAAGCCCTACCAAATCTGTTCGTCGGTAATCTGCCCAAACAGGTACATATTTGTTCAATGTTACACAATACACATTCCCAAAACTGTAAATTAGAAGTTTAAATAATCGGACCTCAATTTGTTTACGTACATTACAAAATTTTGATATCTATACAAAATAAAAGTAATATTTTATTGTTTTTAATTTTTTTTTTAACAATCAATAACAATAAACCATGCATGAACAGACTTGCTGTTAAAAATACTAAATAATAAATACATTTAAGACATTTACTGTTTCACCTTATTATGATTTTTATATTTTTTATAAAACCCCAAAGGAAATATGAGACAACACTGGCATCTTATAGGGATTTCATTAATTTAGTTTGTACAACCGTGTATGCCGGGTGGCCTAACTTAAGCGGTCACGTGGGGTTCGGGAATTAATGAAAGCCCTGTATATATATATATATATATATATATATATATATATATATATATATATATATATATATATATATATATATATATCCATATCCATCAGATAACTCAAAAAATAATTAACCGATTTCGATGAAACACGGCAAGTGCCTTTCCTTTATTAATGGCTTGGATGAGTTCGTTAGCCAGGAAAATCGGACGGGGTTTTCCGGGAAAATTTTGAGTTTTCTTTCGAAAAAAAGTTTTTTCTCCGAACAAATTACAAAGTTATTCTAATAAAATTTGGTGGATATCTTGCCTTAGGAAAGACCTTACTACATACCAAAATTAAATTTTTTAAGTTTATAGAAAATTGAGTTATTCAAATTTGAAGCATTTAATAAAAATTCACTACCATACCCACTTGCTGCGTCCCGAACTTTTTTTGGCTTAGTTTTGTCTTTTGTATTTATGATTATTTTTTTTAAACTTATATTCTGTAAGGATGTATACTGGGACACATTTCTTGCCTAGGGACCTATCACACTAAAGAGCCACAGTTAGAAGGAATATACACGGGGAAAAACAATAGGAGAACTAATTCTATTACAATATCTTACTTTGTATTAGTCAATTGTTATTACTAATTCTATTTCTAAAAGCTAATATAACACAACTCATTACAATGTTTTTAGGCTCAACAAATGCATAAGAGTAAGATTAATAGGTTGGTCCACACTTGTATAAAGCAGCGACTGTAATGGAACAGCTTTCTTGTAAGACATATTATATAATTTTAGTCACAAATAAGTAAATAATAAGTAATAATTCAATTGTTGTTACCTGTACAACGTGTGATATGGACTCGAAGAGATCTAGAAGTTTTGTGTATCCATAATCGGCAACTCTGCACTGCCTACCAAAATGATGATGATATGCTGGGATAAATTTACTTAGAAGTAACTGGCATTTTTCTGTTGTTTTCAATAAATCAACTAGTTCTCTACACAACAAGGTTATGTTTGGCGCTAACGATGGAGGGACTATCTTCAGAACAGCATCTAAAAAAGAAAGGTCTTAATTAACACAAACTTGAAAAGTAGAGAAGTTATTTAAAGTATGTTAACAGTCATATTCTTGATTTCATCATCATGTCACAGTACTATTCTGATCATACTGATTACTTCTAACTGTATGCACACAAAAATTAGTGTGTTATGAGATGTGATGGAACATCAAAGTCACTGTACCGCAGCATTAACATAATATTATTATGTTGCCACTATATTCACCCCGTCGTATGCGTGTGACAATGCAGATACAGGTAGTCGCATTATCATATCTCTCTAGTAATTGTATCATGTCTAAAACCTAAACTTGAGGCTAAATTTCCAATTTATTCTGCTTTCTTTATGGCGCCTGTTTCAACTAACCAACATTTCCAGTTTGATATCGACAATTGACAATAAATGACATTATCACACAATGACAAATGACAGCTGAGCTTCTTCACGGGCACAGTTTAACAACGTTGTCAGATAGACTAAATTACGATTGGAGGGATACGTTAAAAATCATAAGAAATAGGTAATTCGAAATTTGTAGGTATTAAATACAGCCATGGATTACGGTATTTTTCAACTAACTGAAAATTAAATTTTATAAAATGTTCTCTTTATTATCAGAAGTTGTGAAAATTTTATATGTTTATACATGAAAGGTTTAACTACATGAAATTTCTGAAGATTTGGCAATCCCGGTCAGCTACATCTTGACATCTTGCAATCATTGTAACTTCCCTTGTTTAGATTTTATTTACGATTTATTTAAATAGCATAGCAGTACAGGTAATGTCATCTGTCTTTGTCTAACATTGTAGATATTGTATTACAGAATATGAAGTGATGTCGAGGATTATTTTATTATTAACTTCAAATAAATTTATTTTTCTTTGATCAAAAGACTTGAAAATTGGTACACAACCATGTATATCTATGTTATTTTAGGCTGTAAATTTTCGTTTCAATCACTTAAACAATTTAAAAAATATTGCGTTTAAAAAAATATATTTCAATTTTTTGTTAAGAAAAATTGTGTGTTAAGGTCTAATGAATGAGCTCATTGAAGCCAATAACAAACTAAGAGTAACTCAAATTTGGTCCAAATCAGTGAAGTATTTTTTGAGCTATCATGCATACATACATACATATATATATATATATATATATATATATATATATATATATATATATATATATATATATATATATATATATATATATATAGATAGATACATACATAGACTTTTTAACTGACCCTGGATCTGGGTTACAAGGGCCCTAATTCACGGTCATTTGAAGAAATTTTTCGAAACTTTTACCATCGATCCCTCTCTATTAGTGAATTTTCTTAATGAAAATTCACTTATTTCCCAATCAGAAGCTCTGAACAGCTTGTGCGGGGGGAGATTACACAGAAAGACAACGGACACACATCCACACAAAGAAATTGCCACAATTGGGAATTGAACCCTGACACTCCATATAGCAGCCGAACACTTGTTCCACTATGCCACGGAGCTGGAGTTTGGAGTGAACCTCTTAAAGTATAATTGTTCCCTATCTGGAGCTAAGTGTAGCATTGCTTACAAGATTTTTAAAAAAATTCGGGACGCAGCAAGTGCGTTATGGTAGCGAATTTTTATTAAATGCTTCAAATTTGTATAACTCCTTTTTGTATAAACCTAGAAAGTTAAATTTTGGGATGTTGTAAGGTATATACAAGGGCAATATATCAACCAAATTTCATTAAAATAAAAGTTGAATTTTGGTATGTAGTAAGGTATGTACGAGGGCAATATATCAACCAAATTTCATTAAAATAACTATTTTTTAAGATACGAATTTTTTTTGAATATAAATACTAGGCACTTGGTTCTTTGTGTGCCACAGGATTAGGTTTTGTCACCCTTTTTATTTATTATTTACATTAATGACCTGTATTACTACATGATGCCATCTAAGACTATTTGCTATGCCAACGACACGACTTTTATTAGCTCGCACAAAAATTCAATCGATACGACTCACTCAATTGGAGAGGCGACTTGTTTGGTTGAGCTGTGGTTCACCAGTAACAAACTCAAACTTAGCTCTGATAAGAATGATTACAATACAAGCCTTACCTTCTTCACTTTCTGCAGGTTTGAATTCTTTCTTGACATACTTGATATTTTTATGTGGTCCTACGTAAGTGATTTCAACATTGGAAACACAAGTTATTAAGTGTTCTAATGGTACACCTCTTTCGTCTACAGGTAGTGGTTCGTGATATTCCTGTTCATAACAGACTTGAAAACTGAAACATACAAGACAGAATAATAAAAAAGATTGATAAGCGTGATAACCAAAAATACAAAGAGAGAACATGAGGAACAGTAACTCTATGGGCAAAATGGGTAGCATCACATGTCAAATTTGACATGTCTGTTCCAATGTGGGTTTGCATCTAAGGTAGATTATATCATATCAATAGTTTGTTTCTGTTTGAAAATCAATTCAAATTTGTCAATGTGTCTGGCATTCCAAAAGCTTTAATGTGAACTTAATATTTGATATTTTTCTAACAGCAATTGTTTCTTGACTGTTTTTAATTTGTGTTTTTAGTGTATCATTGTACATTTTAAGATGTACGGCTGGGTCGCGATCTCGGTGTGGAGCTAGGTAGTAGTAGTAGTAGCGGTGGTGGGGACGCTAACGCAGGGCAAGTAAGCCACAATGGGCCCTTTTTGCCAACCCCGGAAACCCAGCTACCATGCACTACACTTCCTCGGTTTTGTCGCCAAACCACCTCGACCTCGAAATTGCCTCGAAAGGCTGTGACAGTTTTCAATTGGACGGCACTTACCTGCTTCCTCTGCAGAGCCCTCGAACCGAACAATTCTGTTCGAAGACTCCCAAAAGCCTCGCATTCACACAGGTAATGGTAAGACGTCTCTTCATTCTCGCCGGATTCCTCTCGACACCTATCAATGTGAGGTGTCATCTACGAGCGCAGTGACCTGTCAGCACGCCAAGGATGCCGCGAAGCGCAGGTCGACTCCTACCGTGAAGCCAGACAATCTTGTCTCTGCCCGGCCCCTCCATGAAGACCCTCGCCTGCCTACAGCCACCGGCCGACCCCCAGTGCCTCTCGATGGCCTCCTCAGTCCACCTGTCTAAGGCGACAGAGACTGTCTTCCTACTTATGCCTATCGCAGGCTCCGGGCCACAGAACGGCCGCCGGGAACCAAGTCTTGCGAGATCATTCGCCACCCCATTCCCCGCTACGCCACGGTGTCCCGAAACCCACAAAAGTTGCACCTCCTTTGCCTGGCTAGTCCCTTAAGGGCGTCAGCGCACTCCTGAACCAGTGTTGACCTAATTCTGGCCACGCAGACTGCCCGGAGGACCGCCTGGCTTTCCGAGCAAATGTATACACATCTCTCGGGGCTCATCCTCACATCCTGTCGATTGGCTACAGATAGGATAGCTTACACCGCTGTTTCGAATACCGTAGTATATGCGCCCAGAGTATAACTCTCGCGCACCCCCAGGCTGTCGATGTATATTCCAGCCCCAGAGGATTGTTAATCCTCCAGCCG
The DNA here is from genome assembly GCA_964006375.1 of Tillus elongatus. Taxonomy (NCBI): domain Eukaryota; kingdom Metazoa; phylum Arthropoda; class Insecta; order Coleoptera; family Cleridae; genus Tillus; species Tillus elongatus. The sequence continues at coordinate 12,550,102 of OZ023268.1, read as the reverse complement.
CGATCCGTCGGTAAAACAGACCTAGTCAACCTAATATCGTCCTCTGCATTCCGTACTTTGATGGTGGAAATCGGAATTTCCTTTTCCACCTCCTTGGTGACTCTTGCATGTCCTATTATTGCTCCCTCTCCGCACCAGTTTCCAGAGTCTTGCATTCTAAAATTCGACGTCATAGCCTCCCTACTGATATAGATGGGAAGCGATGGCAGCATCAGCAAGACCTCTAGCGCAGCTGAGGGTGTCGTTCTCATAGCGTCTATGATACCCAGGATTGCCAGCCTTTGGTGTTTGGCCAGCTTCCTGCTGGTAGTTTGGTTCACACCACACCACCAGACCAACGCCCCGTAGAGGATTCTTGGCCTGACGATCGCAGTGTAAATCTAATGAAGGATCCGAGGATTAAGTCCCCAGGTTCTCCCTATCACTCGACGCAGCTGCCAGAGGGTCGATACTCCCTTCCTTACTATTCGTTCTATTTGTGACCCTCATGTTAGTTTGGAGTCCAGTATCAACCCCAGATATTTGACCTCCCGCACTAAAGCTAAAGGTTTTCCAAGCGTCACCGGAGCCCTGAACCCCTCCATATTCCTCTCCTTGGTGCATAGGATTATCTCTGTCTTCGCTGGGTTTAGGGAGACTCCCAGCTCACCACACCACCTTTCAATTATGCTACAGGCAGATTGCATGAACGCACAGACGACGCCGAGGAATTTGCCGGTGACCAAGACCAGCCCTTTATCAGCGTATGTCTGGGCGTAGAAGCCATTCTTGGAGAGCCGCTCCATGAGGCCGTCCAGGACCAGACACCATAGATGAGGCGGCGAAAGGAAGCTGCCCTAAGGACAGCCGCCCGTCACACCAACGTCCAGCCCCCAGCCTCTCAAGGTCAGCGAGACTCTCCTGTCCTCCAGCATGCTCGCCACCCAACTTATTAGGGACCTAGGCGATCCCCTGCCCTGTAGGGCGGCACAGACTGTATCCGTCCTTGCCCTATCAAAGGCCCCTCCACATCGAATAACACAGCTAATGTGTTCTCACTGCAGTGTAGGGCCCTTTACACGTTTCGCGTTGTCTCCGTCGATTTCCCCCACTGGTATGCGTGCTGATTTTTATGGAAGGCAAACTCGTTCCCTGCCCAGGTGCCCAGGTTATAGAACCGTGACCACCCCCTCCGCCAGCTATCAGTCCTCATTTGGGACCCGCCGCCGGCCCAGGTCGGCCTATGACGGCTCCACCGCCCGCAAGGTTAATTTCGGCGAGATGGCGCAAGGTCACCTCGCCGATGTTGGTCCAGCTCCCATCCGGTTTCCTTAAGGATCCTATAGTACTACCTGACTCCCTTACCAGCCTGGCTTCGTCCGGCAAGAAGTTAACTTCCCCGCAAGTACACGTGCCAGCCAGCTCGTTTACTCCGTTGTAATTCCTTTTTAAACTCCCTTCTGGCAGTTCTAAACTTGTCCCAGGCCGCCTCACCAGATTCTCGGAAGGCTCGGTTTAAGGCCCCCCGAGTCCGGCCGTTTAGTTTGGCGAGATTCCTGTTTCACCATCGGACATTGATGGACGGCTCTCCCCTGAGTGGTGACGCGGCCTCATAGGTTGCCATTATTTTACCTTCTAGGACCTCGGCATTGCTATCTAATGCCTCTATAGAGAGTCCTCTCCCCTCTGGGCTCCTTGGCCACCCACCAAGACCCGTCACGTAGGTATCCCAGTCGGTCTTCCTTGGATTTCTCCTGGGGGGAAGACTCTCACGGTCCACATCCAATTCAAAGCTGATCATACGATGATCGGACATTGATATGTGTTCAGTCACCCTCCAGCTAGATATGTCCTCTGTAATTCGTCTGCTCGCCAATGTGATGTCAATCATCTCCTGCCGGATACGATTGACAAACGTTGGAGCTGTACCTCCATTTAATATTTCCAGGTTTGTTGTAGCCAAATACTCTAGTAGGGCCTCACCGCGTGGATTGGTATTTGTGCTACCCGAACCAGGTAGTATGTTGTTACGACAGCTCCAAATAATACAAAATGTTATAAAATAGACTGTACAACCAACAATTTTGTAAATTGTCAGTCCTGGCCCATTTCTTCACTAATCTAGGGACAATGTATATAAGGCTATCTCACAATGTCCTAGGAGGCTGGCTGGCTACCATAGCTGTATTACTTTATATGTGTGTTCTCGCTGTAAGTAGTATACCATACTGACGAATTAGAGCGAAACCTGTCTGCAGTTCTAATTCTGGGAAGAACACATCTAGCCTTGTATCATTGTGTATTTTGTTTTATGTTCTAACCAAATATTGTATGCTTATTTGATGTGTCTCATGTGTATAAGTTACCGACAGTTGATCAATAAAAAATAGTGGTTAGACTTTCTTATTCTGACTTTATTGTGGTTAAACTACCTTAAAAATTATGTCAAATTGTCACTTACTGTAATTACCACGTGTATTTATTTTATAATGAATAACAAAAAAAACAGAACAAATAGGGCACTGACAATAAGCAAAGTTACCTACCTTTATTCTCCAATAATGCAGGAACATAAGCTTCGTTTTTCTGTATTCACACACAACACCTCTAGGGACCTCGTGTCTCCCAAAGGACTTACAAACAAAATGGATATTTAGAGACCTCGTGTCTCTTCAAGGGGTTGAAAACAATTCGCTTTCTCGAGACCTCTTGCCTCTTCAAGGACTCAAAAACAAGTGGCAGAGGGATGCAAGCTTCTCTCCCTTCTCTCATTCTTCTTCCCCCTCTCTGGTCTTCTGGCGGAAACCATTAGTAACACTTACTCTATGTCAGTGTAGCGCGCGACATTTGAATTTAAAAGTGACAGAACAACGAGCATGAACATTCCGCCCACCAAAATAAGGATTTATTTTCACAATTATATTGTTTCTCAAATAAACAAACAAAACAAAAATTTACAATAAGCACAAAAAACAAAAAACTGAAGCTATTGGATTTATAATTAACTGTACAAAAAATTTCAAGGCAGACGTATTACTGCGATGGCAACAGACATAACTTCGTCAGAGGCCTATCAAAAGTGCCACTACTAGTGCGAACTTGAGCTACCCGAGCTATACCATCACGTCCTGGGTATAGTTGCATAATGCGTCCGAGCTTCCAAACAAGAGGTGACGAAGTCTCATCTTTAATCACAACTAAAGCTCCGATCGGGGGGGACGTTTGCACAGTATCCCACTTACCACGCTGCTGCAGTGTATGCAGGTATTCGTTCTTCCAGCGGCGCCAAAAGTCCTGGTGGATCCTTTGCACCAGCTGCCAGCGTGACAAGCGATTCATACTTAACAAAGTCAAATCAGCATCAGGAGGAGCACCTAACGGTTCCATTGTAAGAAAATGTCCTGGGGATAGGGCTAACAGATCATTTGGATCAGTACTCGCACTACACAATGGTCGAGAATTCAAAACTGATTCCACTTGAGCAAGCAACGTGGACATTTCCTCAAAGGTCAGAATCTGCAAACCGATCACCCTTCGCAAATGAGTCTTGACTGAGCGCACTCCTGCCTCCCACAGACCTCCAAAATGCGGAGCTGATGGGGGGTTGAAATGCCACTTAATGGTACAAGCATCTGCTGCCCCCTTTGCATAGTTTAAGAGCTGCTTATTTGAGCCGACGAAGTTGGTACCTCTATCGCTATACAAATTGTCACATCTTCCTCTGCGAGCCACAAACCTCCGAAGAGCTGCCAAGAAGGCTTCAGCTGAAAGATCAGACACTACTTCCAAATGGAGGGCCTTCGTTGCCATGCACACAAACAAACAAATATATGCTTTCACCTTTCGGACACCTCGATATCTGCCCTGTGTCACAAAAACTGGACCTGCAAAATCAACTCCGCTGTGTGAAAACGGCTTCAACTGAGAAACCCTGGCAACTGGCAAATCAGACATCATCGGTGCCATGGGAGTAGGATTCACTCGAAAGCAACGATAGCACCTTGACAAAACATGATGAATAGCTCTCTGAGGGGACAAAATCCAAAACTGTTGCGAAAGCAAATGAAGCAATGTGCGAGGACCAGGATGAAGATTGACATGGTGTGTGTGTGCAATGATTAACTCGGTGAGACGATGTGAGCGGGGCAACAATATAGGGTGTTTCACTTCAACTGGAACATCAGCTTGACGAAGGCGACCGCCCACCCTGAGGATACCCTCTGTATCCAGAAAGGGGGCTAACTTATTTATTGCCCTCGCACACCTCTCACCTTTAACCAAGGATGCTATTTCCCTTTGAAATACTTCACCTTGAGCACATTTGATAAGCATATGAAGCGCCTCCTGTAATTCGGTGGCTGTCAGAGATGCAGTAGTTCGGTCAGATGGAGACACCCTACAATTTCCAACAAACCGCTGACAATATACAACAACACCCTGAATTTTCCGTAGATGCGAAAAGCGATTCAAAAGTTTACTGAGCCACTCCTCATTTGCCAAAGTAACTAGTACGGGGAGAGTTCGTTGCTCCGCCAGGCACTCTTCTGGCGGCTCAAAACGCAACGACTTGGGCCAATTTTCTCTTGCCAATTTTAGCCAGGCGGGTCCCGCCCACCATAGTGGATGCTCACAAAACCCAGAAGGTAACATGCCTCTCGATGCACAATCAGCTGGGTTTTCTTGTCCACTTACGTGATGCCATGACTCTGGAGGAATCTTCTCTTGTATGCTTGCTACTCGATTCCCAATAAAGGTCTTCCACCTATTGGAAGATGATTTTATCCAGGCAAGTGCCACCATAGAGTCTGACCAAGCATACATAGAGTTAAACTCAAAACGACCTTCATACACCCGACACACAAATTCCAGAAGCTTTGCCAACAATAAACACCCACACAATTCGAGACGTGGAATCGATATTCTTTTTAAAGGTGATACCTTGGACTTGGCACACAGAAAATTGATCCAAACTTGACCCTCCTCTGATACTTGTCTTAAGTAAACAACTGCAGCATACCCTCGCTCCGATGCATCACAGAACCCATGGAGTTCTGTACTGATGATATTATCGTGTTTTACGCCTCTGGGAATTGATAAACCTGCTAGCGCACTGAGTTGTGATTTATACTGAGACCACTGACCAACAATATCCTTTGAGGGCTTATCATCCCATCCCACTTTTTGCTCCCACAAGCACTGCATAAGATATTTTGCCAACAGGGTAACAGGAGACAAAAAACCCAGGGGGTCATAAATTCTTGCCAATTCCGAAAGAAGATTTCGTTTTGTGCACGGACGATCAATAGGTTCAACATTAAAAGAGAATGTATCACCTATGGGACACCACTGCAATCCTAAAATTTTCAACACTGATGGATCATTTAAATCTAACGATCGAGGTTGCTGACTATCAGCTGATACTGTGGACAACAGTTTCGAATTATTGCTGGCCCACTTCTTCAATTCAAAACCCACCTTAGCAAACAACCCAATCAATTGCCGTTGCAACTCAAAAGCCTCTGACAATGAGTCGACTCCACTGACTACATCATCCACATAGAGATCGGACCGAACTAGCTTTGCTGCCAATGGAAAAGATGATTCCTCATCATCACAAAGCTGCATCATTGTTCGGATTGCCATGTGTGGGCTTGAGGAGACCCCATATGTGACAGTATTAAGGCGATATTTCTGTACAGGTTCCCCCTTTGAGAACCTCCAGAGAATTCTTTGATAATCCCTATGATTATCTACAACCAAAATTTGTCGATACATTTGCCGAATGTCAGCAGTAAATGCAATTTTGTTTGAGCGAAATTTCAACAACACAGTGGCAATATCTGTCTGCAACTTCGCTCCCACTAACAACGTATCGTTCAGAGATACACCATTCGTACTTTTGGAACTAGCATCAAATACCACCCGCAGTTTGGTCGAAAGGCTGTGAGGACGCAACACACAATGATGGGGAATATAGTATGCATCAGATGGTTCCACAGCTACATCTGATACCAGAGACATATGGCCAGACTCATAATAATCCCTGATAAACTCCGAATAGGACTTGTGCAACGCTGGATCCCTACTAAGACGTGCTTCCAGGGAGTAAAACCGCCTCAATGCAACACTGAAAGATTCTCCCAAACACGGAGTACCCTCACGAAAGGGCATATTTAAAATATATCTCCCAGCACTATTTCGGTGCTGAGTCTTCTTGAAGATTTCCTCACATTTTTTATCTTCCGGAGACATAACTAAACCTTGTGGTACCTGTTCCAAGCTCCAAAACTGTTTCAAGGTATGATCCAAGTCGACCAACGTGCATAAACTATTCACAACAGAATGAGACTTTGACTGTTCTACACTGCCCATAAGCACCCAACCAAAAACAGTATTGATGGCCACTGGTGCACCTCGAGGCCCTCTCTTTATTCCAGGTCTAACCACATGAGCATAAACGTCAGTACCCAACAAAATTTCAATGTCCCCTGGTATACCAAACTCTGAATCTGCCAACTCTAAGTTCTGAATATGTTGCCAGTGGCACTGCTCAATTTTAGCAGAAGGGATCTTGGAACAAATGTTCGGAATCACAATCATGTCCAACTCTAACTTTGTTGGCTCATAAATGGACTCTACTCGACATTTGAGAGTGCCTTGGCTAGCAAGCGAGCTCATTTGGTTCAAGCCTTGAACCATCACTGAACGAGATGAGGTGTTGAGCCCCAATTTTTCAACACACTGCTGCGAAATGAAATTAGCCTCACTCGCACAATCCAGGAGAGCTCGACATCTCCTAACCTTTCCATTTTTATCTCGTACTAATAGCATTATAGTTGCCAGTAACACGGACTGTTCCCTTTTTACCACACTTGCCAACACACGCAATTGCTCTGCACCTTGTGGCTCTTCCACAGGTGGCTTGTTTGAGTCACTCTCATCTCCCGATGCCGGTGCTTTTGGGAAGTGCAATAATGTATGATGGTGTTTATTACATACACGACAACTTGATGACTTGCACTCCCTGCTGGCATGCGAGTTTGATAAACAGTTAAAACAAAGATTATTCTTTTTTGCGAACGTATACCGTTTATGAGAGGATAAAGATAGAAATCCATCACACTTGAGCATGGGGTGCTCCTCCTTACAATAAGCACATACAAGCTTTGTGCTGGTAACAAAGGACGAAGCGGGCCTAGCAGTGATTGCTGAAACATGCTGCCTTCTATTAGTCACATAATTGGAAGTTAAGGCAGTTGTCTCCATTGCTTTACACTGCTTTTCCAAGAATCTACATAAACTACTAAAACTGGGAATGTCCGATTCGCAAAACTCAAGCTCAAATTTTTGCTTAAGACTCATATCCACCTTTTGCAGCAACATGTTGAATTTAGTGAAATCCCACATGTCACGTTCAAACTGCTTCAACGCTTCCAAATTTTCACTGAATACAGACAACAACGTTCGTAGGGAAGAAGCAGATTCACTATTTGCTTTGGGGGCCTGTACAATACCCTGCCAATAATTGGTCAACAAAACCCGGGTATTGTGATACCTTGAGACCAGAGACTTGAATGCAATCCCATAATTGCTTCCCGTTAGCGGTAAATTCTTGATTAGGCCAGCTGCATCCTTCACTAACGAAGCACTCAAATATTGGAACTTTTCAATATCTGACAATGATTCGTTCTCATGAATCATTGTTTTAAACAGATCATAAAAGGTTGGCCAGTTTTTCCAATTTCCATCGAATTTTGGCATTTCGATTTTCGGTAACCTCAAATGTCTGTTTAAATTTGAAGTTGACATAATCGCGTTTGCGTTCGTTACTTCCTTTTCACTGAGAGATCGAGCGTTCGATGATTTGACAGAACACCGCGACTTACTCGATGCTCGACTCGATTTCGAACTACCGTGAAAAACGGATCGAGCTTGATTCTCAGCGGCTTTATTTGCATAACCTCTCAGTTCTCGATAGATAGTTTTTATAGAGTATTGCAGTTCATCGAATTTGTTCTGCATTTCATGCTCGCTCTCCAACTCTGATCGATCAACTACCGACACGATGTCCAAATGCAATGAATCAAATAGATTGACCAACTCATTCAACGCCTCAAAACGAACCTCAAATCTATTCAACCTATCTAAATCCACTACTGCGTCTATTTTGACCTGTTGAGCCACGTGCAATATGGCTTCTACTCGTCTATAAACGCTTTCGCGCTTATTTTTTAGCTGAATCAACTCCATTGTTCAACGCAAAAAAATTCCTAAACGCGATTTAAACAATATGCAAACGTGATTTCAACAATATGCAATTCGAGTATGTACCTAGTTATATACAAGCAATAACGTCACCTTGAAATTAAATGACTCAACACGGCAATAAACAATTACAAATTTACTAGACTAAAGGAAACAAGTAAAATTACTTCAAAAAATGGACTGTATCAACTAATAACAAAACAAAACAACTATAAAAATCCGGTCGATGGGCCAAATGTAATTACCACGTGTATTTATTTTATAATGAATAACAAAAAAAACATAACAAATAGGGCACTGACAATAAGCAAAGTTACCTACCTTTATTCTCCAATAATGCAGGAACATAAGCTTCGTTTTTCTGTATTCACACACAACACCTCTAGGGACCTCGTGTCTCCCAAAGGACTTACAAACAAAATGGATATTTAGAGACCTCGTGTCTCTTCAAGGGGTTGAAAGCAATTCGCTTTCTCGAGACCTCTTGCCTCTTCAAGGACTCAAAAACAAGTGGCAGAGGGATGCAAGCTTCTCTCCCTTCTCTCATTCTTCTTCCCCCTCTCTGGTCTTCTGGCGGAAACCATTAGTAACACTTACTCTATGTCAGTGTAGCGCGCGACATTTGAATTTAAAAGTGACAGAACAACGAGCATGAACACTTACCTTAAAAGCGGCATAGAACCTGAATGTAAGTTGAGAAGACCGTTCAGCTTTGGTGCAAACATCTTTAATGACATCATAATGTTTGGTGTTTGTACTGTATTCATTTCACACCACCCTCGACTTTGCAAACCATTCGGACAGTGAGTTGTACAATATGGAACTAGAGCCTGAAAGGACGAGATTAGTATCATGTAGTATCATTTGCACAGAAATTTAATTTTAGAGGTAACAAAGTCATTTAAATGAAGATGGATTCAGTTCAGTTTGCAAAAGTAAATATGTAAGTTTATATATATATATATATATATATATATATATATATATATATATATATATATATATATATATATATATATATATATATATATATATGTATACTTATTTAGATAGAAATAGAACACCCTATATATTATAACATTTTTAGATTCCTTGTCTAATTCTACTTTGTGTACCAAAGTTGGTACGTCTCACTAAAGGTTTACAAAATATGGCGACCTGAGGACAAAAATTGACATCTGAAGAGGTTTAATAAAATTGTTTTTGTTAACTGAGTTTTATATCTTAAGCTATAATTTACTTATATCTTAATGCTGAGATAATAATATTCTTTTGATAACTATGACATACTAGTATTTCCTGAAACATGGCTCTCAGACAGTGTGTCTGACTTAGAGTTATGTGTTAGTAAATTATCTGTCTTTAGATGTGATCGCCTTCCCGTGGTGGTGGTTCATTGTTGGCTGTGCAAAATTACTTAAATCCAGTTAATCTCTTACTACCTGAGTTGCTTCGTAGCACTTTGCCTATGCTTGATGTTTGTTGTTGTAAAATTACTGTCAGTAACTCTTCTCTTTTCATTTTTTCTGTATATATTCCTTCCTCGTCTTTGGTCCCTGTCACTGCTCTGGATTATCTTACATTTTTTGAATACTTGGAATCATTGGATTTCCTGTATAGTAACAACTTTATTATACTTGGGGATTTAAATATTCCTGAATTTAGTACTCATTCTGAATCTTGTTCTGTGGTTAATTGCAGGTGTTGTGTTTTGTTGAATACTGTGTGTTTCTATAATGCCCAGCAGTTTAATTCGGGTTTAAACTATCAGGAAAAACTACTTGATCTGGTTCTGTCTACTGTTTCTTGTAAAGTAATAAGGGATCCACCTATTCTTAGAGAGGATCCATTCCAACCCTCCTTATGTGTAAATATCAAAGTGCCTGGTAAATGTGTTCATCAGTTTAATTTCTCCAGTGGTATTCCGGCCTATAACTTCAGACGTGCTGATTTTCGTGGGCTACATCATGCAATCGCACGCATGTACTGGTATTTTCTTCATGGGGTCACTGATGTGGATGTAGCTTGTGTTTTGTTTTACCAGAAGCTCTATATCCTGTTTGATGCCTTTGTACCCAAGAAAAAAATTACTTCTTCTAAGTATCATGTTTGGTTTAACAGCAAAATAATCTATAATTTGAGGATCAAAGGGAGACTTTATTCTAAATACAGGTCCGCACTGTCGGCTGTTGATTATAAAGCATTCTCGGATTGTAGGGCACAACTTAAGAAGGATAACTTGCAGGCTTAAGAATCCTACATAGGTAATGTTGAGTCTAACATACAGGCAGATCTCAGGTCTTTTTGGTCCTTTGTGAATTCTAAAAATAAGCAGACTCGGATACCTGGACTTATGACATATAATGGCCAGGACCTGTCCTCCACTGAGGGTTTAGTTGATGGTTTTGCTAAGTTTTTAAGTTCCTCCTTCAAATCTTGTACCGCTTCTTCAGAGGATATGTTTATTTCTTCGAACTGTCTTCCCTTTCATTTCAGCGAATTTCATACATCTGATGTACTTTCTGCTATTAAGAAGTCCAAGTTGTCTCAAGGGCCTGATAATATACCTAGTTTCATAATCAAAGATTGTGCTTCTCTATTTGCCGAACCTTTACTTTTTATTTTCAATTTGTCTCTGAAAACACAAACCTTCCCTTCTATATAGAAAACCACTAAAGTCTGCCCCATCCAATAAGAAGGGTGACAGGTCGGTTATTGAAAATTATAGGCAGGTTGTAATCATGTCGAACTTTTCGAAGGTCTTTGAGTAGACACTTTTTGCGTATCTATCTCCTCATGTAGGTCTGTATCTTTCACCGAATCAACATGGGTTTGTCAGGGGCTGTTCAACCTTGACCAACCTTTCTTGTTTCATGCAATATGTATCGTCTTGTTTGGATGGGAATGGACAGGTTGATGCAGTCTACTTAGACTTCTCGAAGGCATTTGATTCAGTAGATCATGAGCTGCTGTTACTTAAGCTTCATTCTTTTGGACTTTCCAATGGTCTTATATCCTTGTTTAGATCCTACCTCCTCAATAGGTATCATTATGTCTGGTATGCTGGTTGTTCTTCTGACCTGTTTCATGCTTCTTCTGGTGTCCCACAAGGATCTGTACTTGGTCCCCTTCTCTTCAACGTTTTTATTAATGATTTGGATTCTGTGTTTTCTGTTCCTCATTTATTGTATGCTGATGACCTAAAATTTTTTCTAAATATCAATTCTCTTGTCAACTGTCAGGCCATACAGCACAAGCTTGATAGGATTTCGGAATAGTGTGACATAAATAAGTTACCTCTCAATTTTTTTAAATGTAGTGAAAATTTATCCTCAAAGAGGCATGTCTTACAATTTGTTACACACTAGATTTGGTTTTATGTCGCTTGCTGATGACAGGAGCTTATTCACAGAATTATTGATGCACCTGAACTTATCTCCCATCTGCCTTTTCGCTCTCCTCTCCACGGCTTGCAGACTCGTTCTACTCATCCTTTTTTACTTCCGGTTTCCAGAACTAATATACTTTTGAAATCACCCTTGTATTCTATGTGTGCAGAATATAATTCTTCCGGTACTGACATATTTAGTCATGCTAATGTTGGGTCCATCTCCCCAGCCTCTAGGGAATCCCTGCTTCGTGGGGACACCACATCTTAGTTATTTTTTGTAATTTTTTTTTACTTTTAATCTATAGTTTTTAATTTCTCTTAGTTTATTAGTTCTTATATAAATCCATGTAACTGGGCTCCTGCCTGTTTGGGTTGTTCATTTAAATAAATAAATAATGCTTGATCTCATGCAGGCAACATAACCTGGAAAATTTATACACCTATAAAGCAAAACAGCTATGGTAGCCAGCTTTCTAACACTAAGTGAGTGGTAGACACGAAGCAACGTGCCACCACCTAGTTGCAGAACCAAGTAGTATGTTGTCACGTGAGCTTCAAATAACACAAAGTGTTAACACTTTGCTTCCTTACACTTAACATACCACTTGGTTCCGCAACTAGGTGGTGGCACGTTGCTTCGTGTCTACCACTCACTTAGTGTTGGAAGGCTGGTTACCATAGCCGTTTTACTTTTAGGTGTACTTTCGCTACAATTAGTATGCCGTACTGAAGAGCTCTAATTAGAGTGAAACCTGTAAACGGTTCTAATTGTGGCGAGAATACATCTAGCCTTACATACTTTGTCCCTATATTAGGGTAGAAATGGGCCAGGGTTGACAATTTACTAGATTGTTAGTTGGTTGTATACAGTCTCTATTTTTTAACACTTTGTGTTATTTGGAGCTGACATGACAACATACTACTTGGTTTCGCAACTAGGTGGCGACACGTTGCTTCATGTTTACTGCTCACTTAGTGTTGGAAGGCTGGCTACCACAGCCGTTTTACTTTATAGGTGTATTTTCGCTACAATTAGTATGCCGTACTGAAGAGCTCTAATTAATGTGAAACCGGTCCACAGTTCTAATTGTGGCGAGAATTCATCTAGCCTTACTTGCTTTGGTGGGCTTTGACCTGGGAATTTTACTGCATTGTATTGATATAGAAATCTATTTAAACCAAATATAAAATGTTATGAAATATTATGTTAGTATGTAAGAATCAGACCTGCGAACAGGAAACTAGGTCTTAAGGTCTCTCTCTCTCTCTCTCTCTCAATATCATGTGTTCTAATCTTCACTATAGTGCATTAACCTGTAACTTCTAATATATTAAGTGACTTACTTGACTTAAATTCGGTGGAGGTGATTGTTTGACTTCCTGAGTGAGAGATATAATCCTGGAACCATGATCATCACTAACCTTACAAATGTCTTTAAGCTTGTTTATCTCGGACACGGAAACTGTACAATGGTATCGTGATTCAACTAATTCTATGAACTTAAACAGTGGCATGCGACTCTCAGGTACTTCCTAAAAACAAAACAAAAATAATAAGCAAGAAATTGATGATTTTATGGGCTCAAATTAAAAATATTTCTATGGGTGTTAAAGTATTTCTAACACGTTTGTAGTAAATAAATATTCATCATTTTTGATTCCATTCCGCATGCGCTACTTTTGAATCAACTGATTAACTTTGGCCTCTCTGGTTCTTTGTTGGCTTTCTTTGAATCTCACCATTCTGGAAGGATACACTATGTCTCCTATGGCAGGTTTCATTTCTATGGGTTTGATATATTATCTGGGGTACCTCAAGGCTCAATCCTAATCCCTGTCCTTTTCAATATATTCCTCAATGATCTTGACAGCGTAATCTCTGTTACAAAACTATTATATGCCGACGATTTAAAAATAGATCTTCCTGTAAATTCTAACGGCTGTCCACTTCTCCCGAACAAAATTAATCTTATTAATGCCTGGTGTCTTTATAATGGCCTATCACTTAATATCTCCAAATGTAAAGTCACGTCTTTCACTAAAAAAGCCGTACCACTTGAGTTTAACTACCATGTAAATAATACCACTATGTTCGTGTCTCAACTATTCTAGACTTGGGAGTAACCTTTGATTCTCAGCTTAGGTTCAATCAGGATGTAAGTAATATTTTGCCATCACCAGTGCATGGGTTTTGTAATCCGGAACAGCAAATTCTTTTCTGATCATCTTGTATCACTCCTTTGTCTGTTCAAGATTAGAATATGCTAGTCTATGTTGATCTCCTTTCTACTCTGTTTATAAAACTCTCTTGGAGTCAGTACAACATAAATTCCTGAAGTATTTATTTCTCTTCAGTGAGCACCATTATCCAGAAAGGGGTTTCCACACAGTTCGTTATTAGACAAATTTCAGTTCACTCCCTAGAAAAAAAGATGAATAATGCAACGCAACGTCTTTTTGCATAAGCTCATCCATACAGGATCCTCACACTTACATACTTTAATTGCAAATACATTAATTTGCTATTCTGGTTCCAAAAACGAGCAACTTAATCAAATCGTCTGTTTATTTTACGTGTCATCTTTAAGATGACTCCACAGCAGACATATTCAGAACTTCTAATTTACACTGCTTTCTTTCTTTATTTTACTTATTTATTTATTGAATACATGCCCAACAGGATAATCCCATTAATAGGGCACCAAACAAAAAGAACAATATGTAACAATATGAACAAAAAATACTTCTAAAACAAAACTAAAATACTGTGCAAAACATCACAAGGCAGAAATTCCACAAAACAGTACATATGATGGCCTTAATAACTGACAAAGTAAGATATAGCCACCCTACGAATAACTGCAGCCTTATCCGAATAGAAGTCGCACAAGTTTGTGATGTTATTAAAGTCAGAGCTTATTGTATAAACAGGTGATTTCATATACAAGTTAGTCCTTGGTATTGGAGGCTTAAACACTGTCATCACTCTAGATGCAGCCTGTGGAACTGAGAAATTTAATTGCATCAATAGTCTGGACAATCAACTTTACCATGAAACAAGTTATGCAGGAACATCACAGATGCAACTTTTCTACGCGAATACAAACTGTGTATGCCAGTTTGCATCAGCAATTGGGCATGATCGCATCCCCTCTGTGGGTAGGTACCAGATGCCCTATATACAAGGTGTTTTAAAAACTTACGCTGAACATCTTCCAGAGCACCAATATGAACACTATAAAAAGCATCAAAAACCAAGCTACAATATTCAAGCCTTGATCGACTATAGGCAAAATAGAGAATTTTCAAGTTATGCAAATTGGAAAATGATCTGCTATTCCTCATAATGAAACCCATTAACTTCAAACAGGATGCTGTGATTGTTTGAATATGTCCAGTGAAACTTAAATATTCATCATATAAAATGCCAAGATCCTTGTGCGTTTCAGTCCTAGCCAATGGTACACCACCCACTTTGTAGGGAAAAGCTATACGGCTGGTTTTTCTAGTGTATGTCATCACTTTGCACTTCGAGACATTTAATTCAAGTCTGTTCTCAACACTCCACAGCTGCAAGTTGTCAAGGTCCACCTGGAGTCTTGAACAGTCACCAATATCGTGAACACTGGAGTATAATTTGAGATCATCAGCAAATAATAGATGATTACCAGAAATTACAGAGCTTATGTCGTTGATAAATAACAAAAAGAGGAGCGGGCCAAGATTGGAACCCTGTGGAACGCCGGAGCCAGCAGTGAAGGGTTCAGACTTAAATCCATTATAAAAAAACATATTGCACATGGTTAGTCAAGTAGGATCGAAAGAATTCTATCAGCCGTCCATCAAGGCTCGCCAAATGCAGCTTGTACAAAAGTGTTGAGTGGTCAACACGATCGAACGCTTTGGAGAAGTCTGTATAAATGACATCCACCTGACCCCGTCCATCCAAAGCTTCACTTACATACTGTGTGAACAGGGATAAATTCGTCAGTGTTGAGCGGCCCTCTATAAACCCATGCTGGTATTGTGACAAGCGACACTTCACTGCAGGATAGATACTACCATACAGAACTTCCTCAAAAATTTTAGCAAAATTACATAGGATAGCTATAGGCCTGTAGTTGCTTACCCTCTAACTGCTGACCTTCTTCTAAGCTTCAGAGACTACCCAATACTTAGGTCACTTTTCTTTTACTTTTTGTTATTTTAGTTTTTAGGCTTTCATTCGTTTAATTTTGTTTACATTATTAATTGGCTTTATATATCCGTTAATGTATATATTTAAATATTTTTGTTATTGAAAGCGTAGCCTCCTTGGTCCAGTTATAGGAACGTGATCATCTAAACCCAATGGTCCTGGGTTCAATTCCCGGCTGACGCATTAAATTATTTTTCAGTACATACTGTAAATTAACAGCAACCGAGGTTGTCACATTGTGCTTGAGCAAGTTGGATGTCTGCATGTTCCGCGCTTTGGAGACGGTCGCGTGTACCATACAAAGTGTCACACGTTAAAGATCTCCCCCCTTATAGAAAGGAAGGGATTCGGCAAAATTTCCAGGATAGTGACGTGAAACTGCTCACTGGCGTCTATGATTGGCCATAGTCGTGCAAATAAACCAACGTGAAAGAAACAAAATACACACTACATAACCGATATGGGTATAGATGGGCTCGTGCCGTCATCAACATGTTAACTAACCTGTAAAGGGTATATGACTAGTGTGCTGCCCTAATCTTACCTGTAAAATACTGATAACCATGGCCCGTAGTTGTTCAGGATCTGGCGAATTACTGCTTTGTGCGTGTGAAATCACAATACGTTTATGTCCAAGTTTCTGCCTGTGTAGTTGCGAAATGGCAAACTGGGCTTCTTGCTGACTATTTACCCTAACGTTAGCTACTGGCGTACCATCAGAATGTACCACGATGCTCAGATTAAGAATCTGAAATGGATAAATGATTAGCATTGACATATTAATGTTTTAAAACTTTTGTTTACAAATCCAGAAGCTTATTTGCATAAAAGTTTTATTGTCACAACAATATAACGTATATATGTGTAATAATATTTATTTATTTATTGACAACCATCCTACAGAAGGTCCGATTACAGCATAGGATACAAAACAAACAAAAAATTACAATATATAATTAAAAAAAACAATAAACCTGCTAGGCAGACAACAACTGCTGGTAACACACTCTTTTATAGTTCTCAAAGGTACACAAAAATATATCCACATGAATACTCAATATATGGTATAGCTTACAAATATTAGATATGGGAGAAAACTTCTGCAAATTAGTACGAGGTCGAGCCATCCAAAACAAGCCAACGTGACGGCTACTCAACCTAGAAACATGCAGCGACAAAGCTGAGAGAAGCGCAGGAAAATCAACAACTTTATTTAGCAGCTTATAAAGAGCAGCTGTACCGGTTGCATCTGGCAGCCAGCAAGCAATAATCTGTCACGGACAACAAGGTACTATTGGGATAGCCAATTTCAGGATAGATGCCTCTCTGTTTAAACATAAGATACTATAAACATTTTCACTGCACCTTCTCAGGATTTAAGACATGCATGTAGTAGTTAGGCGACCACACAATTTTAATTTTTTTTTAATTTCAACAACACACCACGAAGGCTTACAGCCTAAATACTATCGTACAGTGGGTGTCGACAAGGTGGAAAGAGGCAACTTGTTAATTCTGGACTTGGAGGTTTGGAGGTTCAGAGGAGAACGAAAAACATGTGCCGGCAAGGAATTCCACCATTTGGAAGTCCTCGGGGCAAAAGAGCGGGCAAAACAAGATGTTCTATGTCTGGTGACCTGGACAGTAAAAGGGTGCATTCGCTCTGTTCCCCTGGTAGATCTGTTGGGGGCAGCAGGTGGAGAAACTATGGAAGAAAGCTCCTCTGAGCAGTGCCCGTGCAGATATCTATAAAAGAGAGAGAGAGGTCACCAACAGCATGTCGGTGGGCAAGGGATGGCAGCCTTGGGTGAGGGTAGGGTCACCGATAAGATGTATAGCTCTCTTCTGAATGTAGTCCAGGATAGCGAGTGTAGAAGCGGCAGCGGCACCCCAGATGTGGGAGCAGTATTCTAAGTTTGACCTTATTTGTGAAGTATATAAGGTATAGAGATTAGCTGGTGAAAAGTATTTTCGAGCCCGGAAGAGGAAACCTAATTTCTTAGCAGCCGCTTCTGCAATTGATGTGACATGTTGGTGCCAATTGAGACATAATCCTCCATGAGTCTGCTATCCTCATCTAATTGGGCTAAAGAGACAGACTTAGAATATTGTATATTTAAGTGGAGGGTGCTGTCGTCCGCGTAACTGAGAACTGGGTTGCATGTGCTAGAAAGGAGGTCATTGATGTGGAGAAGAAACTAAAGGGGCTAAAGCAGAACCTTGAGGGACTCCTGCATTAATTGGATACAATTTAGAGGAATGGCCATCCAAGACAACAGAAATGCTACGGTTGGAGAGGAAATTTGCTGTCCGGGTACAGAGTTTTGGTGGTAGGCCATAGGTCGGTAGTTTATTAAGCAGCGCTGCATACCAGACTTGGTTGAATGCTTTGGATATGACTAGAGCAACAATCTGGCATTCACCATGTAGTTCCATAGACTTGTTCCAAGAAGGGGTGACAAAGGAAAGGAGGTCGGCAGTTGATATGCGCTGATGGAATCCATCCTGCCTGTCGTGGATTAGACTGTGTTTTTCAAGAAATTTTAGTAATTCGGTGTTTATATACTTTTCCATCACTTTAGAGGCCACTGAAATGAGAGAAATAGGCCTGTAGTTGCTAGGAAGCACTTTAGATCCTTTCTTGGGGACGGGTTGTACTCAAGCAGTTTTCCAGTTACTAGGGAATATGCCTCTGTTGTAAGATTTCTGAAACAGACGAGTGAGGACAGGAGCAAGTTCTGGTACGCATTTTTTGAAAACAATTGCTAGGATCTCGTCAAGGCCAGAAGCTCTCATAGTATTAAGAGAAGAGAGCATCTTTCGTACCTTTTAAATTTTGAAAATGATATCCGTCATTTTATGCACGACATTGGGGACTGTTGGTGGTTCAACATTTGGAGGAGGCTTGAGAGTAGAATTGCCGGCGAACAAAGTTCAGCCTTGCCCAGGGCGGTAGAAACAATTTCATCCCCTGAAACAAGAGGTGGGAACGTGCTCTTGCAAAAATTATTCCCAATAGATTTAGCAAGAGTCCAGAAGGGTTTGCTGCCGTTGGAGCTTGAGAGGACTTTGTTTTTTATGTGGTTATTAAACGAGTTTTTTGCCTCAGAAAGAATGTGGACATAGCGGTTTCTTGCGCCGTTAAATGCTTGATGGTTTTCTTGACTGGGATTGTGTGGAAGACTTTTGTGAGCTTTGACCTTTTCAAGTCTGACCTTGTCACAGGATTTAGAGAACCAGGGCTTTTGAGTGGCTGAAGAGGTTTTCTGTGTACGTGGAATAAATAATTCCATGCCAGCATGGATAATTTCGGTTACGTTTTGTGTGGCATCAGAGAGGTCAGGATGAGAGAAGCAGACAAACGCCCATGGAAATAAGGAAAAGTAGTCCTGCATTTCGTCCCAGTTCGCAGAGTTGTAGTGCCAAACGATATGTGGGTGTGATGACTGTGTGACCTCGGGTTGCATTGCACAGGAAGCAGTGACCATGCCGTGGTCTGATCGACCAAGGGGGGTGGGGACTGATGTCTTATAGCATTCAGGTTTTGTAGTAAGAAGGAGATCCAAGGGATTTGAGCTGTGTGTTGGGATGCGAGGAAAGTAAGTAAGTTGCTGAACCATATTGGATAAAGAATTGCCGACTGCAAAGGCGCCCGCTGCTCTCCCTTGTGGATCGGTTTTTGAAGATCCTAGCCATTCCTTATTATGTAGACATTGAAGTCACCAAGAATAGTGACCTCGGAGGAAGGATATTCAGAAATCAGATGGTCGGTTTTTTCAGAAACCACTGAACCATGTGATATGCCTATGGCTTCCACAATCTCCTGCACTTTTATTCTCCGATCGGCCAACACCATATCGTGAATTGTTTCGGGTGTAGTGACTTCAACTGGGCGTCTAGAACGTTTGGAGTCATTTATGCTTGTACGGCCGCAACGAAATTCAGTAAACCACTTTTTTACCATGGAAATTGATGGTCAGAGTCCCCACAATATTTATCAAGCTTAGCCCTGGTTTGAGTGATGGTTTTTTTTTTAGCAAAAAATAATGTTTGATGAGAACACGAAATTCACTTTTTTCCATTTTCGTTATAACTCAAAAGGTTGTCTGCTTCCAATGGCTATCTAACACAAACTAAATGACGCAGCTTGTTCAAAATTTGACAGAAGTCAACTGACAGATGCTTGTTGACAGGAGCAGTGTTGCCCTTCCTGTGAAGAGGTGGGAAATTCAAAAAGTCACGGACTTATCAACCTGCCCTCGTATAATCACTTATGGGCAGTATCTCAATTTGTTCGCTGGATTGACAGTGGTCAGATATTAGCAGTAGCTCGGGATCTTCGTCTTGCACAACCATCTCCAGCCAATGAATTTTGGAATGCAGACACTGCATGTTCTGGTGAAAGAGCGTGATTTGGGTCTGATCTGCGTTGTAAGGTTGTCTAGGACATACGTATATGTCTTGCTGTTGTGGAAGTACTTGCTCCTCACTGTGCGTTGTCCGTTTGTTCATAAGATCTATAGGCTTTGAGGGCAGTTTCAACCTCTGATAGTATTAGACCATAAGCTTCAAAAAACCTAGTGTAGTATATATTAAGCTCTTTATGGTTGCAGGGAAATTTATGAGGCAAAATGGGCCAACTTGTACTGTAATTGCTGGTAGGAAGGCACGTAGCTTTATCCTTTTTTTCTTATAGAGACAAAAACATTTGTGTAAACACAAGCAGAAATAAAAAAATAAAAAATAAAATCAGAAGATACTTACCATGGCATATTCTTTAAGCATATTAGTTAACAGTCTTCTCAACTCCTTAATTTCTATGGTAGAATCTAGATTTGATATGACTAAATCTACTGGTTGATTTGGCTGTAACAAAAGATAAATATTTTTTAAATATGTTAAGGGAAGAGGTAGGCCAAGAAAAATGAAAAATGTATATTGTATAATCTATAATCAGTATCAACCACAGTGCCCTCAACAGCAGGTCCACCCATCAGAAAGTTAGCATCATCAGCATAGGAGGTGACCGTTCTTTTAGTGAATTTTAATTAAGAAAATTCACTAATAGATAGGTATCGATGGTCAGATTTTTGGAAAATCTCTTCAAATGAGCGCCAATTAGGGACCCTAGAACTCAAATGCATGGTCAGTTGAAAAGTATATATATATATATATATATATATATATATATATATATATATATATATATATATATATATATATATATATATATATATATATATATATATATAGGGTAGCAAATTGAAAACGAAACAGACCGATTTGCGCCCAGATAATTTGTTTTTTAAGAAACGCTGAAACACGTCAATTTTAATATTGAGGGGGACATGTTTTGACATAAAACTTAACTTTGTCACATCAACCCCTTAAGGGTGGTGATAACAACCCTTATATTTTAAATAGGGAACATGGGTCGAGGGTTACATCATTTGAAAGCTCTTTCTTTTCTGAATTCAGCACACTAATATTTTTGGAAGTTTTATCAACTCGTTTAAAAATTATTCACAGTTGGAGTTGCAAGAACGTATTTCATTCGTTGTGATAAGAAATGCACTAATTAGTCAATTTTTCGTTAAAAAAAAAACTAAAAAACAAAACCAGACTCCGGTTCTGTTGCGTAAATTCTACTCTTTAAATGGCCCCACAGAAAGAAGTCTAAAGGAGTTAAATCCGGTGATCTAGGGGGCCACTCACTAGCACCTCTACGCCCAATCCATTGTCCTGGAAACTCTGTGTTCAAAAACTCCCTAACACGTTGTTAAAAATGCAGAAGAGCTCCATCTTGTTGAAACACTAATTGATTTTCTTGATAGCGATCATCATTTTCAACAATGTCAATTAGTAGAGGGTAAACGATATCTTCTAGTAACTCCAAATACGTTTCGCCACTCAAATTGCCATCAAGAAAAATTGGTCCAATTAAACGGTCTCCAAAAATGCCAGTCCAGACATTCAATTTCTGTAGAGTTTGAGTGTGGACTTCATGAAAATTTCTTGGATTATTATCATCCCAATAACGACAATTATGACTATTGACTGTAGAGTTTAATAAAAATGTACACTCATCTAAAAAACAGATATTGAACAGATAGTTCCCGTTATCAGCTATTCGTGCAGTCATAACTTCACAAAACTCCAGCCGCCGATCAAAATCATCTTCATTCAGTTGTTATACAAGATGAATTTTATACGGGTGAAATTTATGATGCTTCAATATTCGCTGAATAGTTCTTCTTTTGATGTTTGAAACAGTGGCCAATTTTCTCGTGCTCAAAGTTGGGTCTGCAGCAATTTGTCCTAAAACTTCAATCTCAGTAGTCTCATTTCTAACGGGAAATTCACATTTAGGATCCCGTTTTTTGTTGGCTACTGACCCACTTTGTTGAAACTTTGCAACTAACTCCAAAATGTATTTTCTGTTAACATGTCTGTTCGGATGTCGTTCATTTGCGGTACGGTTGGCACAGTCATCGTTTTTGAAAAAAAGAGTAATTATTTCAACTCTTTCTTCACCATTGTGAAACTAATTTTCGGTAGTACTATCAAGTATCAAACCGACCGATAAACTGAAATAATAAACCGCACTTCTCTCATTCCGATAAAAAATGTTCCAATAGTCAATTTTTTGTTTACAAACCAACAAAACATTGACTATCCGCACATTTCTTATCAGAATGAGTAAAATGCGTTTTTGCATCTTCAACTGTGAATAATTTTTAAACGAGTTGATAAAACTTCCCAAAAAATTAGTGTGCTGAATTCAGCAAAGAAAGAGCTTTCAAATGATGTAACACTCGACTCATGTCCCCTATTTAAAATATAAGGGTTGTTATCACCACACTTAAGGGGTTGATGTGACAAAGTTGAGTTTTATGTCAAAACATGTCCCCCTCAATATTAAAATTGACGTCTTTCAGCATTTCTTAAAAAAAATATTCTCTGGATGCAAATCGGTCTGTTTCGTTTTCAATGCGCCACCCTATATATATATATATATATATATATATATATATATATATATATATATATATATATATATATATATATATATATATATATATATATATATATATATATATATATATATATATATATATATATATATATATATATATATATATGTATCCAACAGATAACTCAAAAAATACACCAATCGAAACAAAATTTGGCAATTCTCTTCATTTTTTTAATAGCTGGGATGAGTTCGTCAGTATTTTGACACTAAAATACTTTGAGAAAAAAATGCGCAAAACTGTTGAAAACGCAATATCTTTTAAATTACTAGAGGTATGAAATTAAAACTTTACACGCATGTAGATATCGTATAAGTGGTCCTCTCTGCCAAATTTGAACTTAATCGGTTCAGTAAATTTTGAGTTATAACCAAATAGAAAAAAAGTAGTGAATTTTTAATAAATTCTCCAAACTTGGATTACTCAATTTTGTATAAACTTGGAAAATTGAGTTTTGAAATGTAGTAAGGCCTTTCACAAGGCAACATATCCACCAAATGTCATTAAAATAGCTTTGTAATTTTCGGAGAAAAAATTATTTTTCGAAAGAAAATTCAAAACTTGAAAAACTCAATTTTCTTTAAACTTAGAAAGTTGAATTTTGTTATGTAGTAAGGTTTTTCGCAAGGCAACATATCCACCAAATTTCATTAAAATAGCTTTGTAATTTTGAAAAAATTTTTTTTAAAGAAAACTCAAAATTTTCCTGGAAAACCTTGTCCGATTTTCCTGGCTATCGAACTCATCCAAGCCATTAATAAAAGAAAGGCACCTGCCGAGTTTGATAAAAACATAAAAATTGAAACTGACCCCGTATATGGGTTCTAGGGGTCCTAGTTCGCGCACATTTGAAAAAATGTTTGCAAAGTCTCACCATCAATACCTCTCTATTAGTGGATTTTTTAAAATAAAAATTCACTAATAAATATAATTTACGATATAACCTGAAATTACCTCTGAATGGATGGGTGCCTATAATGTTAGACAAGGTCAGACAGATATATCAGGGTTATGGTGCTATTACAAACAAATGCTCCAAATCAAACTTCAAACGAACAGGTTACAAAAATGTCACAATAAACAATCAGCGGGGTTGCCATTTACCAAAATTCTCAAGATAAACTCAGGGTCAAAAAAATATATAGTAATAATTAAAATTTTTTAATGAAAGTGATTCAATTTGTTTAAAGGCAATCTAGAACTACGTTTTATTATGTATAAATATTAAGCTTCCCATTCTTCAGGCTATTTAAAAGCCATCTTGCTCTCCTAGTTAAATCTGACAACACCAATGACCTATTTGACATTTTGCCAACTGACAGCGGGGGGGGGGTTCGAATTCGAGGTTATTTTCTTCCTCTTCTTTGTTTACAGACGCCATAAACAAAGAAGAAGAATATAACCTCAAAATCGACTCATGGCCGCTAATACCTTAGAATAAGATACTTATTGTTTACTTTTAGTTTTTATTTACTCTTCATCTCGTGTATGGAAAATTTAAGGTAAATGAAACTACATAATATCATACGGTAGTTTAAAGTATAACTTTAAACAGATGTTCAGCGTAAATTATTTAAATTTAAATTTCAAAATTTTGTACTGTTTATATTTTCAAAGAGTATGGATACAGCAATAGTAAATAAGTGTTTAAAAGATGTTAGGTGCAGAAAGTGCGTTATGGGAGCGAATTTTCATAAAAATATTCCAAATGGTGATAATTCAATTTCCTATTAAAGTAGAATCTTTAGTTTTGGTAAATACTAAAACTTATATAAAAGCAGTGTGGGTACTAAATTTAAAAAATAACGCTATGAGCTTCACAGGCAACGACAAATTTATTTTAGAAAACCATTTTTGTCATTTTGTTTGCAGAAACTGGTTCGATTGAGTTGGCTAAAACGGATCATCCAAGTGACTACTAAGGAGAAATACCTGCCAAGTTTATAATTTAGCAGGTACATTCGTTTTGTAAATAAAAATTAAATTTTTGGTAAATTTGCAGATTAGCACACAGTGGCTTTTTAGAGAAAGAAATGCAGAAACATACTTAAATCTCCTTCTGGATTCACAAACCACAAGAAATCTTTCTTGCAAATAGCCCCAAAGAAAGTTACGGGACCAGGAGTGAATAGGGGTGTTGGGCGGGGAAAAAGATAAAAAGGAAATGTGAGTGGAAAGGTTAGTTGGACCTTTATAAGCTGCCTTTATCCCATTTTGCAGCTATACCTCATTAAAATTCTGTTTATCCCGCCCAGAACCCCTATATATTCACAGCATAAAGTGGGGCGGTTCGAGGGGGACTTGGCATGCAGACTCTGCGGTGAGGGGGAGAATCAGCACTGCACATCTTGTGCGAGTGTAAAGCCCTGGACCGCAAAAGACAACTGATCTACGGTCAGTCTAGACCGGAGACAGAGCAATATAAAACCTCACCCTACCAATTGCTGTGCAGACTAGTTCAAGGCACAGTGATTTTGGAATGGGTGGAGTAGAAAAGACAAAGGGAATTGCACAATAAGCCAAAGGCTGTGGTGCTATTGGGCGGCAAAGACGCAGACAAGCCCTAAAGGGAAAAAATGGGTAAATATGGCCAATAAAGAAATGTGTTATTATCAGCAAGTAAAGTTGTGAGCTTGTTATTGACTATTTTTTAAATGTCAATGAATTTTGCAGAAGTGTGTGTTGACTCATTTGTCTGTAGGAGCTCGAATAATTTGTGTCGTCACCTTTTTGATATGTTGGTTTTCCAAGGGCCCCTTTCATTTTCAATGAAGCAATACCTCTAGTCAATGACAAGTTGTATATATGAGATAGTGGTAAGGAAACAACAAACTTGCAGCGCTTGGGTAATATACTTGACACTTCTTCTAGCTCTGCAGAAGTAGATGATTTGAATGCATTTTTTGCATTCAGATTATCCTCTTGTGTAACCGAAAAACTTTTGAAATATTTGGCACAATTGTTAAATTACAAAAACTACAATTAGAGGACGCTGTCATCGTAAATAATGCTGTAAATAATACTCACCTTTGAATCATCGCTGAATTCTGAGCCACTACTGGTCTTATGCACATGCTGTGCCAGACCTGTAGGGTTTAAATCTTGCGGACGGCGATCGACCATAGATAAGCTCTGACGGGCAAGAATCCAGCTCTGGTCACTCCCTACTTCCGTAGCTGCTCCATTGCTGCCACGTATCGGACGAAATGAGTTCAATTCTTGAATGGAACTACCATTGAACTGACTTTGTATATCCTGCAAAAGATAACCATCATAATGATAATGGGAATTTGTAATAGGGTAAGAAAAGCGAAAACAGCTGTGACATTTAGTGGTCTCAGAAATGCTTCAAAAGAAAAAATCATGTTCTCAATCGGAATTCAATGCGAACTCGACAATTGAAATATCAGATTCGGCCTTATGTTTTGTCATCATGATAAATAATGTGATAAAGTAAATATAATCATAGAATATTAACATAATAAATAAGAAGGTAATTAACAACCACGATGTTTGAAAATAAACAATCAATCGGTTAGGTTAGGTTAGGTTTAAATGTGAGTGGGCCATAGCGGTCCCTCCACCGTGACCATAAGGTCTATTGTGGCTCACGCCTAATGGTCTAAATTTCGCCCAACAAAGCCAGCCTTCTGCAGAGGTCGATAATCTTTGTGGGCGAAAGTTGATCCAGATCTTCCAGAGCAAGCTTTGTCTTGCCAAAGAGCAGGTATCTAGTCCTGTACGCTGCCGAACAGGAACACAGTACATGCTCTGCTGTCTCGTCACTCTCCATACACAGCCGGCACTAAGTTTCCTGACCGACTCCAATTTGGTGCATGTGGTGAAGCAAGCGGCAGTGTCCTGTATACAGGCCAACTAGAGTACTCAGTTGTTGTCTGTTTAGCTCTAGAAGTTTTTTAGCCCTTGACTCAAACAGGCCATTTATGAAGGCCTTAGAGTGAGCTAATCCTGGCAGATTGTGCCAATGCTGGATTGTCATTCTTTCTGTTCAGGTCTTTACGGTGCGTTTTGCTGTGAATGATGTTATCCCCAGCACCGGTTCTGGTCCGACAAAGTCCCTCTGGGCACCACTCCTGGCAAGCGTGTCAGCCGCAACATTGCCATCATGGTCCGAGTGACCCGGTATCCAGACCAGCGACACCTCATTACAACTGCCCAGTTAGTTGAGGGCAGATTTACAATTCCATACCATTTTTGAATTGCAACGGTAGGAACCAAGAGCATTTATTGCAGCTTGGCTATTTGTATTTTATCGATTTGTGTGTGCACTGGTTTTCTATACTTTCCCTTGCACACATCTCTATGGCATACACTTCTGCCTGGTGTATGGTTGCGTACTTGCCGAGGCTAGCTGATAGTCTAGCATCGGTGTTGCCCCCATATGCGCCGGCTCCTACTCCCATATTGGTTTTGGGGCCGTCAGAATACCAGCAGAGATCGGCTCTCAATAGGGTCGTTTGATTTCGTCCCTCCCTTTCCGGGAGGACGGTCTTGAAAGACAGATCTCTACTGATCTTTGTAGGCATCAAGTCTGAGACCATTCCCAGAATCCCATGACCCTCAATGTCATCGAGGAGTCTGGACCCTCCCAGACTGACTTCTTTCGGCATGCTGTCGGCCGTTTGCTTTAGTCTGTACGTTGTCCAACTCGCCACCCTCTCCAGCCATATGTGAAGAGCTGGAATATTTAGAAGGACCTCCAGAGTGGCTGATGGGGCGGCGCTTATCGCTCCCGTTATCATCAGACAAGCTTGTCTCTGTAGATGAGCCAGTTTGGCCCTTGCGATACCACGAAGTGCCTTGGACCACCAAACTATGGCTCCATATGTTATCATTGGTCTGATAACCACTACATAGAGCCAGCACATCTGTTGGGGGTTTGTTCCCCAGTTATTTCCACAGATTCTACGGCATGTCCACAGGGACAGTTTAACCTTGTGGATTACATTCTCTAACTGTATGTCCCAGTTGAGCTTCTTATCTAGGGTAACCCCCAGATATTTTGCTTGTTCTGTAAATGGCATCGTTTCCCTCATAAGAATAGGTGGTTTAAATCTGTCCAGCCTTCTTCTTCTTCTGGTAAATGGAACAATGATCATTTTGCGGGGGTTCACAGACATATGTTCCCTCGACACCAATCATTCACTACATTTAGTGCCTCTTGAAGAGTACTTGCAAGTCCCTCCTCAGACTTGCCTCTAACCATTATGACAAGATCATCAGCATACGCCTGGACCTCAACCTCCCACAGCCTGGTAGAGTTAGGGTCAATGGCAGGCTAACAGCGAATCGCTAACAGCAATTAAGTATCTGTATGCGGCCATTTTTGTGTATGTGGGTCTATTGAGTATTTAGGTATAGTAATGTCTGTTTGTGTAGGTTTTCTGTATATTTTGTATACAATCTGGTTTTCTTTTCTCATTAATGTTAGGTGTAGGAAGTATATGGTGTTGTTTGATTCTTTTTCTATTATGAATTTTATGTTGTTGTTGATTTGGTTTACATAGTTATTATTTTCGAGGATATTGTCTATGTTACTATTATATCATCGACGTATCTTATCCAGTTGATGTTTGGGTCTGTTTCTTTTACGATGGTGTTGATTTAATTTTCGAACTTTTGTATGTATACTTCTGCCATAATGCTTGATAGTGGAGATCTCTTTGGTAGTCCTTCTTCTTGGATGTAGTATTCTCCGTTGAATTCGAAGTAATTTTGTTTCAATATGATGTTTAATATTTCGTTCATTTGTTGTTTTTTGTTGTTATTTTGCATTTTATTTTTGATTATATTTGTGGTTTCGTTAATTGGTATATTGGTGTACATATTTGTTATGTAGAATGAGGCGAGTCTTGTGTTTGTGTTTATGTTTTCTAATTTGTGCACTAATTCTATGGAGTTTTTTATATTAAATTTGTTTTCTAGTTTAATATATTGTTTTACATGAATGATATTAATTTCAGTGGAGATTTTGAATATATAAGTTTGTTTGCTGACGACACATTGATTGCCTGTACTGGAGACAATGTTGCAAATATGGTTACAATGATGAATGAAGTTCTTGATAGGTTTGCTGCATACCTGCATGTGAACAGACTGGGGTTGAATGCGAACAAAACAAAAGCTATGATATTGGGTAGTAAGTATAACCTAAAGAAGATAGATTGTAATAATGTAACTTTGATGATTGAAAACAAGAGGATAGAATTTGTAAAAGAAATGAAATATTTGGGTTTTGTTTTGGATGAGGCACTTAGCTTTAAGAGTCACTCTGAGTACATAAGCAAGAAAATAAGGAAAAAATTATTTTTGGTCAGTAGACTCAGTCACAATTTGTCAGTGTATGCTAGTATCACGGTGTATCGCACACTGTTACAACCTCATTTTGATTACTGTGCTACCTTGTTTCACGTGATGGATTTGAACTCTCTGAATGTGTTGCAGAAGCTGCAGAATCGTGGAATGTGAATTGTCTTAAAAGTGAGCAAATATACGCCTATAAAATTGATGCTATCGACTTTGAACTGGCAATGCGTTGCAGATAGACTGTACTATCTAACGATGATATTTGTTTTTAAACTTGCGAAGAATCTGTTTCCAGCCTATTTCGATTCATTTCTGGTTTTTAACAGAGACATTCACCAATATAATACAAGGGGTGCTGATGGTCTGCACATATATAGAACCTATACAAGCGGAGCAATGAAGTCAGTGTTTTTTAGAGGTATCATCGAGTTTAACAGCTTACCTGATGATTTAAGAAATTATGGTACATCATTGGGTTTATTTGGGAGGAAACTTTTTCAGTTATTGATGTTGAGAGCACATGTATGATTAAATGTTAATTTGTTTGTATGTATTAGGATGTCCTATGTTGAAATAAAAAATAAAATTATTATTATTTTAGTACTTGGTCTATTTCTTTTGCTATTTTTTATGAAGGTGGATCTTTGAAGTTGATAAGTGTCTTATTGGGTATGCCGTTTTGTGTATTTTTATTATTCCTGTCATTGGGGGTGCTTTTGGATTGTTATTAGAGTAATGTGTTGTTTTTTGGTTGAATATTGTCCTGTGTTTTTTTATCATGTTTAATATTTTATTTTGGAATTTTTTCGTTTGGTTTTTGTTCAGTTTCTGGCATTTGTTTGTTAAGATGAATGTGTTTGTTTTTTCTATATAGTCTTGTGTTTTTACCGATATTAGTGCGTCGCTTTTATCTGTTTTTGCTATTGTTATGTTGTTATATGTGACTTTGTTTCCTATTTATTTGATCATTTTTTCATGTGTATGGTTTTTTTATTTAGTTTTGTCAATAATTCTATTTATTTCTGTTGCCAGTTGGTTTATCAATGGTTCAAGTTTGGGCTATTTATTGAGTTTATTGCGTGTTGTCTGTCCCCTGTTATGTTTTCTATTGTAGATTTTTTTGTATCTGAAAAGTTTGTTTTTATGTTGTTTTCTATGGATTCTCTTTCTTAATTTGTGAATTTTATGTCTGTTATGTTTATGAATTTATCCTGAAATATGTGATGTGTTGTGGTTGTTATGTTTATGTTATCTAGTTTGGTCTTTTAGCGAATTTTTTTTAAAAAAATTCGCTTATGGGGAGATCTGTGTATATATATATATATATATATATATATATATATATATATATATATATATATATATATATATATATATATATATATATATTGCTATAGATAGCAAATGATAGGAAATATTACAAAATTTTAATAGGAAAACGGGAAATTTATGCATACTAGTATATATAAAATAAGTGTATACACCCTAATGTAGCAATGAAAGAGTTTTGGCAGGAGATGTCAACGCCCGACATGAATGTCAGTGACCCATGTAGCAACCCTCGATGTTAAGTTACATTCGAGTAATAAAAAAATTATATATTCTAGAAATATCCACAAAGAAACCAAGAACAATGCTTCAGTTTTGTAGGGAGAATGAGATTGTAGATAATATAATTGTGTAGT
Organism: Tillus elongatus; assembly: GCA_964006375.1. Taxonomy (NCBI): domain Eukaryota; kingdom Metazoa; phylum Arthropoda; class Insecta; order Coleoptera; family Cleridae; genus Tillus; species Tillus elongatus. The sequence continues at coordinate 12,519,223 of OZ023268.1, read as the reverse complement.
TCTGTTGATTTTATTGTATAAAAAAAATTAGATATGACCAAGCTAGCTAAAGACTCACCATAGTGAAAGAGCGGAGGTCATTTATAAAAAACAAAGGTTTGTAGAATATTAAGGTGATGTGCGCGTCAGAAAAAAACGTAAAAAGACGTTAAAGGTTTGACGGAAAACTTAAACACAGGTGTGTGACGAACAATAGCGTTTTTTCACCTGTAAGAAAATTATAAAAGCAACGGTCCGAGAGAGTCCGGGCTTGTCTTGTCTTTTCCATCCAGTGAAATCATCTGTATCACTTTACCAGACCAGGTGATCATCGTCATAACTAAGATTCCAGAGTGCATCGAAGTGAGGGTATAAAACACCTCCAGAGTGCTACGACTATGGAATAAATATATCAATATGTTAACGAAGTAAATCCGTTAATAATCAATGGCATGGACAAATGAGAAAGATAATAATAATTAATCAAGGTCCGTATTAATGGAAGAACAATAAATAATCCAATGGAAAATATGTCAGTAAGTGTTATCTTTTCTTAAATTGACCAGTGCGGGTGGAATTTCACCATTTTTTCAACAACAATCAAATATTTTTGTGCTAATAAATTTCAAAGAAAAAAATTTGTTTGAAATAAACGGAAAGAGACCGTTCTGTAGAATTATCGATGTATATTGATTATGTAGTATCCATGTTTAATTAATTGTGTAATTAGTCATAATGCTACCAGAATGTTTTTTTAATAGGATTTTTCAAGTTATATCTATGTAACGAATGTTTTAAAATATCTCTTTGTATTTAACAAGTGTCATATCGGCACAGTTAAATGTTTTAATAGGGTTTTTCAATTTATGTTTATGTATTGAATGCTTTAAACGTTTCTGTTTGTGTTTAATGTGTGTCAAATAGACACCGTAAAATTTGTGTAATAAATTAAATGGAATGTATAACAGATTGTAATTAACGGAAGTATTGTTTTTGGTTGATATTTAATCAGCAAAATTGTTATATAGCCATCTGTGCAAAGCGATAGTAATTTTGATCAAGTGAAAATCAATAAATGAATTTAAATAACACATATTAGTGAATTTTAATTAGTAGAAGCTAGCTGTAATTATAAGGAACCCAACCTGATGATTAGGACGTATGTTCTCAGCTCTATAATAAATTTTTGCAGGTATATGCTACCCATAAAGTAAAGTAGAATACCATAGCAAAATGGCGCCCAACGTGGGGCTTCTAAAAAAAATTTGACCTAAAAAGAACATGATTAAAAAAAATTTTTCTTTGTGTGTAAAAATAAAGTTATTTTCATAGAAAATTTTAATAAAATAAACATTTGTTCGCAATATAGCACATGATTGGCACAAATACAGGGTTTCTGTTAAATTTTAATAAAATTTTAATTACGTTAGAATAAAGCAAATTTTCATGAAAACGTAATAGTATTTTAAATACAAGGGATTTAGAAGTAAACCAATTTTAAATAAATTAGCACGACTCATTTAAATACAGTAAACTTAAATAAATCAATTCAACTGATGTATTGAAAATTAGCAAAAATTATAATACCGTATGATATTTTAATATGAAACAGTAAGTTGCACACATAACCAATGGTTTTATGAAAAATAAATATAGGTGGTGTATTTGAAAGGGTCAAAGCTTAGAAAGGGGGACAATTAAATTTTAAATTCACAAGGAAATTAAATAAATCAAGCTTGAACATGTCCGGGGAAAAACAGTTAGAAAGAGATAAACCAATTGGGCCAGAATCTGAAGAACCTATAATCAGCGTACCTGAAGATCCGGAGAAGATGGCAGAGCCAGAACCACAAAAACCTAAACAGTTCACGGAATGGAGGGGACGTAAAGCGAGTTCGGAAGAAGGGACCATATCGCAGGAAGAAGAAGAAACCGAATATCGGGGCGATGAAACCTTTATAATAGAAAAAGAGAAGGGACAGAATAGCGCTGTCAAGGAAACTCCTCTGGAACAAACAGTAAAAGGACAGGAGGAAGAATCAAAAATGGACAAGTTATTCGCCGTTTTGTTCAAGAAAATGGAAGAAAACAACAACAAATTGGAAAAAAACCACAACAAATTGGAGGAAAACATGAATAATAAATTCGAAGAAAACAAAAATGAAATTAAACAAGATATTAGCAAGTTGGAAAAACAACAAAAAGAATATATTAAACATACGGATGAAAATTTTGGGAGATTATATGAACATATACAACAAAACAAAACGGAGATTTTAACAGAAGTGAATAAAATTTATCAACTGGATACTGAGGTAACAGTAACGCAAGAAAAATGCCAAGAAAGCCATGAAATAATCAAGACGGAACTGGACACGGTAATACAGTCGTGCCGTGACGAAATACAGGAAGAAACGGAAATGATGAGGTACGACATTAAAAAGGTCGAAACGCGTGTGGAGCCAATTGACGGAAATGAAGCCCGAGTCGAGCAGGAAACTGATGAACAACTAATTAAAATCGAAGAAAATATACCAGAAACAAGCCCAGAAAAATACATAGAAGAGGAATTACTACCGGACGAAAATATACTAGAAATGAGCCCGGAAAAATTCATATATACTGCCGAAGAAAAATTAATAAGGGCAACACATTTTTACTGTATCAATATTGGAAATGACCAGAAAAATGAAACTATGCTTCAATGTAATAAAAATTATGCAGAAAATAATAGCAATAGCCGCAATTATAAATTTAGAAACCTTCTCGTTAAAAACAATAATTTTCACGATGAATACAAATCCAGTCATAGTCAGAAATTTTATAAAAACAAAGATTCTGGAAATTATGATAAATTTAAAAGGTATAAGCCGGAAATTAAGAACAGACATATTTGGCATAATAATTTAAATAACAAGACACGATGTTGTAATTACAATAATTTTAATATAAGAAGCAAGAAGAAAAAACATAGAATTAATAAAAATTAATCTGATCGCAATTTTAATTGAATTAATAATATGATGACCTAAGCAATGAAAAGGATAATCACATGCCGAATAGACGAATTTTAATGTACAAAATAAATAATAAAATTACCAGACAAAGAAATTTCTCCTAAAATAAATAAAATTGATTAGTTAGAACTATATGACGAAAAGTTGGTCAATTTAAAATAAAAATTACAGTAAAAATACCCTGAGTACAGAAAATATAACAAGTAGGCATTTAAAAAACCCGAAGAATTTATACCCTGAGTATAGAAAATAAAACAAGTAGGCATTTAAATAATGACCCAAAGAAATACGAATCAGAAAAGCGAAATTTCATAAGAAAATTTAAATGATAGTAAATAAGGAGCAATGCTCGAATTAGATGCAGTTATTGGATAAGTCAATTAATATAATCATAATTCAACGGTAAAAGGGGGAAATAAGTTAAAATAAAATAGAAAATTATTAGTATTATTATTGAGTAATAGGAAACATGGAATCAGTAGACGAGAAAAATATGTAAAAGGTCTAAAAGACAGGAACCGGTTAAGTACCGAGAAATAATTATAATTAGCAAAAAGATAGAATATATAAGGGTCGGATTGATAGGAAAGAATTTGTATAGATGGTGTAGCGATAAGATTGAAATATGAAAAAGGTGAAGTAAAATGATTAACGATACAAAGATATCGGTCATTTAAAATGAAGTATAGTATAAGGGCGATCCCAAAGAGGTCGGTCCCGAACTATTGAAGTATATATGTGAATAGAATATTGAAAAGAATATTGAAAGTATATAGAATGAATAATGAAAATATAATATGATGCAAGTAATAGTGAAATATGTATAGGGGGTATGTGAAAAGTCAGAAGTAGGGAGACCGTATATGTTATGTAGAAAAGATAAATTATTAGAAGTTGATAAATAAAAGAAGTATTACATAGTCCTATTCCATGGTAGTATAAAGATATAATAATTTAGCATAATGAAATAAGATTGAAAGGAAAGAAACCCCATAAAAATATGACAAATAAAAATACCAATAACTGTCATTTATTGAAATGAAATCTGAGGGAACGTTAAATAAGTCGAAATAACCAGGGGATGGCATAAATTTAGATCATATAGAACAATCAATTGATTTGCCAAAAGAAAGAAATATATAAAACCAATTGGTGAGCCATAAAAAGCGGTGTTGAATAAAATAAAATGTTTTGATTATTAAGGTGTCATACAAGTCGATTATGAATTAAATTTAAGAGTTTTAATATTAGAATGTCATGAAAGGCAATTTTAAATAAAATAAAGGGTTGTAATGAGTGAAATGTCATAAAAGTCGATTTAGAATAAAATAAAATTTTGGAATGTCAAAAAAGGCGATTTTGAACAAAATATTTTAGTCAATGAATAAAGATGATCTGACTAGCAAACAGTATCCAGACTCACTTTTAGAAAGGGGGAATTGCTATAGATAGCAAATGATAGGAAATATTACGAAATTTTAATAGGAAAACGGGAAATTTATGCATACTAGTATATATAAAATAAGTGTATACACCCTAATGTAGCAATGAAAGAGTTTTGGCAGGAGATGTCAATGCCCGACATGAATGTCAGTGACCCATGTAGCAACCCTCGATGTTAAGTTACATTCGAGTAATAAAAAAATTATATATTCTAGAAATATCCACGAAGAAACCAAGAACAATGCTTCAGTTTTGTAGGGAGAATGAGATTGTAGATAATATAATTGTGTAGTTCTGTTGATTTTATTGTATAAAAAAAATATATATGACCAAGCTAGCTAAAGACTCACCATAGTGAAAGAGCGGAGGTCATTTATAAAAAACAAAGGTTTGTAGAATATTAAGGTGATGTGCGCGTCAGAAAAAAAACGTAAAAAGACGTTAAAGGTTTGACGGAAAACTTAAACACAGGTGTGTGACGAACAATAGCGTTTTTTCACCTGTAGGAGAGTTAATAAAAGCAACGGTCCGAGAGAGTCCGGGATAGTCTTGTCTTTTCCATCCAGGGAAATCATCTGTATCACTTTACCAGACCAGGTGATCATCGTCATAACTAAGATTCCAGAGTGCATCGAAGTGAGGGTATAAAACACCTCCAGAGTGCTACGACTATGGAATAAATATATCAATATGTTAACGAAGTAAATCCGTTAATAATCAATGGCATGGACAAATGAGAAAGATAATAATAATTAATCAAGGTCCGTATTAATGGAAGAACAATAAATAATCCAATGGAAAATATGTCAGTAAGTGTTGCCTTTTCTTAAATTGACCAGTGCGGGTGGAATTTCACCATTTTTACAACAACAATCAAATATTTTTGTGCTAATAAATTTCAAAAACAAAAATTTTGTTTGAAATAAACGGAAAGAGACCGTTCTGTAGAATTATCGATGTATATTGATTATGTAGTATCCATGTTTAATTAATTGTGTAATTAGTTATAATGTTACCAGAATGTTTTTTTAATAGGATTTTTCAATTTATGTTTATGTATTGAATGCTTTAAACGTTTCTGTTTGTGTTTAATGTGTGTCAAATAGACACCGTAAAATTTGTGTAATAAATTAAATGGAATGTATAACAGATTGTAATTAACGGAAGTATTGTTTTTGGTTGATATTTAATCAGCAAAATTGTTATATAGCCATCTGTGCAAAGCGATAGTAATTTTGATCAAGTGAAAATCAATAAATGAATTTAAATAACACATATTAGTGAATTTTAATTAGTAGAAGCTAGCTGTAATTGTAAGGAACCCAACCTGATGATTAAGACATATGTTCTCAGCTCTATAATAAATTTTTGCAGGTATATACTACCCATAAAAATAAAGTAGAATACCATAGCAATATATATATATATATATATATATATATATATATATATATATATATATATATATATATATATATATATATATATATATATATATATATATATATCCGACCGATAACTCAAAAAATAATGGACCGATCTTGATAAAATTTGCAGAGTACCTTCCTTTTGCAAGTGGCTTGGATAAGTTCGTTAGCCAGGAAAATCGGACCAGGTTTTCCCGGAAAATTTTGTATTTTCTTTATAAAAAAATTCATATCTCCGGAAATAACAAAGTAAGGGCAACCAAATTTGGTACGCGTATTTGTATTATAAAGAGTGAACTCTGTACCAAAATTTAGGTCCCTAGCTGTAAAGATAAAGAAGTTATGGGCAGTTAAAGTAACAAATTTTAGAGTTTTCCGCAAAACGTCAAACTCGCAATTTTAAACGTCAAAATTGGCAATGTTTAAGCAAAGAATGTGAAACAAATACTGTTTGTGAAAAGAAAATGTTGCAAGAAAAATGTTCTGCAAACCCTTAAGTTTCAGATTCAACCGTCATTGCCCTTCATTTTACTAAAAAATTTACAGAATATCCATTTCAAATAGACCCTTTCTCTGATGCTTTAGCTGTCAGTTTAGTTAAGTTTGGTGGCTTTTTGGATATTTATTTGTAGGGTTAGTGAAGTTTATGGTTTAACGGTCTATAATTTTTTTTAGCTAATTATCGTAGAAGAAATTTATTAATGCATTTGTTATCGAAATATGATGCGTTTATAAGAAAAAAACCTGGACGCAGTAAGTGCGTTTTGGTAGCGAATTTTCGGTAAATTTGCAGTTTAGTTCTCGAACGCTTTTCAAAACACTGTTTTAAGAAACCTGCCTAGCCCCCCCCCTGGATCCATTAACCCCAAAAAAAAATTCTTGTTCACACTCCCCAAGGAAGTCACGGGACCAGGGGTGAGTAGGGGTGCATAATTTTTTAGCTAATTTTTGTAGAACAAATTCGTTAATGCATTTTTGCATTTTTTATCAAAATATGATGCGTTTGTAAGAAAAAAATTGGACGCAGTAAGTGCGTTTTGGTAGCGAATTTTCGGTAAATTTGCAGTTTAGCTCCCGAACTCCTTTCAAAAAACTGTTTTCAGAAACCTGCCTAGGGCCCCCCTGAATCCACAAACCCCAAGAAAAATTTCTTGTTCACACCCCACAAGGAAGTTACGGGACCAGGAGTGAGTAGGGGTGCAAAATTTTTTTTTAGCTAAATTTTATAGAACAAATTCGTTAATGCATTTTTTCATTTTTTGTCGAAATATGATGCGTTTGTAAGAAAAAAATCTGGACGCAGTAAGTGCGTTTTGGTAGCAAATTTTCGGTAAATTTGCAGTTTAGCTCCCGAACGCTTTTCAAAAAACTGTTTTCAGAAACCTGTCTAGGCCCCCACCCCCCTGGATCCTCAAACCCCAAGGAAAATTTCTTGTTCACACTCCCCAAGGAAGTTACGGGACCAGGAGTAAGTAGGGGTGTATAATTTTTGTTTAACTAATTTTCGTAGAACAAATTCGTTAATGCATTTTTGCATTTTTTATCGAAATATGATGCGTTTGTAAGAAAAAAAACTGGACACAGTAAGTGCGTTTTGGTAGCGAATTTTCGGTAAATTTGCAGTTTAGCTCCCGAACGTTTTTCAAAAAAGTCTTTTCAGAAACCTGCCAACAGTTAAGTTTATTTTCGGAAAATTTTTGTATATTTTCAAATCATAAGTAATTTTGTTAAAATATAGTACATTGTTTCTACCACATAGGCTATACCGGTAATCAGATTGATGCCTGCTCACATTTGCTACTAAAAACATTTTTATGGAAATTCACTTCCATAACAGATTTGCTGCATCTAGACTTTTGAAAAATGTTTATATATTTTCAAACAATAAATTTATTTCAATGAAATATGATACATTGTTTCTACTATATAGGCAACCAAGTTTGATGCCTGCTTTCATCAAAGAAAGACATTTGCTATTAAAAATATTTTAAAGAAAATTCGCTACCATAACGCACTTGCTGCGTCCAGAGATTTTTTAAGGTTGGGTAGTTTTTTGTTTAATTTTCTCTAATTTGTATTCATAATCGGTTTTTATGTTATTATATTGTTATATGTGTGTCCATGTGTCATATTTCATCTGGTTTGCTAATAAGAGATGTAGTCTATATAATTTTCTTGTAAGTGTGGTTATGTAGCTGTCTTGATGTTTGATTTCGTACGTGATATATAGTTTTTCTGCTTGTGTTTGGGTGTATTTGGCCGTATTGGTATGGTTATGAACAGTGATTTCAGCGCATTTTGGTGTTAACTTGTGTCTTAAGCATTCTCTATTGAAGTATATGTTGGCTTTGTTGTAATATTAAGTGACATGTAAGACACATGGCACGTGCCGCCACCTCGTTGCGAAAGCAAGTAGTATGTTATCACCGCAGCTCCAAACAACACAGAATGTTAAAAAATAGAGACTGTATACAACCAACTAACAATTTAGTAAATTGTCAGCCATGGCCCATTTCTACCCCAATATAAGGACAAAGTATGTAAGGCTAGATTTATTCTCACCACAATTAGAACTATAGACTGGTTTCGCTCTAATTAGAGCTCGTCAGTACGGCATACTAATTGCAGCGAAAATACATCTATAAAGTAATACGGCTATAGTAGCCAGCCTTCCAACACTAAGTGAGATGTAAGACACAAACCACGTGTTTTAACATTCTGTGTTATTTGGAGCTGCCGTGACAACATACTACTTGGTTCTGCAACAAGGTGGTGGCACGTGCTTCGTGTCTTACATCTCACTTAGTGATGGAAGACTGGTTACCATAGCCCTATTACTTTATAGGTGTATTTTCGGTGCAATTAGAATGTAATACTGACGAGCTCTAATTAGAGCGAAACCAGTCTACGGTTCTAATTGTGGTGAAAATGCATCTAGCCTTTTTTTTTAATTTCAACACCACGAGGGCTCACAGCCCAAATACTAACGTACCGTGGGTGTCGACAAGGAGAAAAGAGGCAACTTGTTAATTCTGGACTTGAAGGTTGGTTTGGAGGAGAAGGAAAAACATGTGCCGGCAAGGAATTCCACAACTTGGGAGTCCACGGGACAAAAGAGCGGGCATGTTCTATGCCTGGTGACCTGGACAGTAAAAGGGTGCATTCGCTCTGTTCCCCTGGTAGATCTGTTGGGGGCAGCAGGTGGAGGAACTATGGAAGACAGCTCCTCTAAGCAGTGCCCGTGCAGATATCTATAAGAGAGAAGAGAGGTCACCGGTGGCACGTCGGTGGGCAAGGGATGGCAGCCTTTGAGTGAGGGTAGGGTCACCGATGAGACGTATAGCTCTCTTCTGAATGGAGTCCAGGATAGCGAGTGTAGAAGCGGTAGTGGTACCCCAGATGTGGGAGCAGTATTCGAGGTTTGGCCTTATTTGTGAAATATATAAGTATCGAGATTAGCTGGTGAAAAGTATTTGCGAGCCCGGAAGAGGAAACCTAATTGCTTAGCAGCCGCTTCTGTAATTGATGTGACATGTTGGTGGCAGTTGAGATTTCGATCCACAGAAATGCCAACAAGTGAAAAGGACTCATTACTTTGAATAAGCCTTACATTTGTTGTAATATATTTTTCTGTGAGTATTTTTGAATAATTTGATGTTTGTCTGTATGTTATAGCTGTCATGTTGGCCATTTTGTGTGTTATTACCTTGTGTTGTGTTTATGTTTCTGGAATTTTCACTATTTTGTAGTCACTCACTGTACACATGTTAATCGTTTGTTGGTTATTGCTGTTGATTATTTAAAAAAATAAAATAATAACAAAAAAAAATCAAAACTAATGACCAACAAACAAATAACACGTGTACAGTGAGTGACTACACACAACACTAGACCTAACACTAATCAGAAAAGAAAACCAGATTGAATAAGATGGCGTTGCAAATATGTCCAGTAGAATGGAAAACAGGTTTCGAGCGGATCATTTTGATAGGAACGAAATTAAAAATTAAAAACTGCATGTCCAATAAAATGGACATTAGGTCTCAGGAGGATATATATATATATATATATATATATATATATATATATATATATATATATATATATATATATATATATATATATATATATATAATCGGAATAAAAATGAATCTGCTAGTGACGCAATTTTACAAATATATAATTTCCAAGTCTACTGAATGATTTCCATAATATTTGAGAACATTTGTATAACAAAAGTATATTTTCAAAGATAAAATTATATTTTTTATTACCTGTCTCCCGGTAAATTGGGCATAAAAAGCGGCACTTGGCTGCCTGTTTAGGTCGGATCCAGCCAATCCACTTGCTGTGCTGAAATAACCATTCTGATTTACACTCCTGGGGCCTTTTTGCACTGTAATATTAAACACTATGAATGCATTTAAGAAACAAAAAGATTCTTATTAAAGTTTATAAGGTTCTGGGAAATTAATAGTAATTGTAGTCAGTAAGATTTGTTGAGACAGAATTCCTAGAAGACCCCAGTGTCACTTTCTTAGGATCAACCACACTTGACACCCGAGGTTGTACAAAAGACATTAGTTGTGTGGCATTCACCGTAGCCGCTGACATGCTATGTTTTCTGTTTCTTTGTAAGTGTATCATCCTGTGCATCTTCAGTGTTGTTAAAATAAATCAATGAGGGTGAAAAACAAAAGAAATGAATTTAATTCCCCGTTGGGTAATAGGTACACTTGGTGAACTCAAATCACCACAACACATCTTTTTAAAGACCTGACGATCATTGCACTAACAAAGTTAATGTCATCAGAGAGTGAAAAATTATAGTTTTCATCTTACTTATCAGTGCTCATCTCAGGTTCCAATCTTCACTTAGCTACTTTCAGAAATAATGGAGTGGTGTCTTCCCAAAATTTAAGATGCTGGTCCGATCAAAGTACAAATTGGGTAATACATTGCGAATGGGTATGTTTCCGTATTTATTATGAACACTCTGTATAAGATATGCAGATGATATTGTATGACTTGATACACTAGGGGACTCTTCATCCATTGGCATTCTAATATTTGCAAGAGACTCAGTAGTGTTTACACAGGGCACTCCAAAAAAGGTCAATTTTTTCATTTTTTGCACTCAAGTTGTGAACACTCAGTATAAGTTACGATATTGAAGCATGTGATTACAGATGTGCCTAAATCGATAGATATTTGTTAGTTTTTTTTTAAGTAAAAAAAAAAATGCCTAATATGCTGTAGTCATTATTGGGGTCTTATTTGTTAGCATAGTAGGCCATGGAAAAAGCCAATCTTAAAATACTGCATATCTGAATGTAGAGCTTTTGGAGTATTTAATTTAAGGATTCTTTTTTTTTTTTGAATATCAGCCGACCCGTTATGAAATAATGAATTGTTGCCACTTAAAGTGAAACACACTATACAGTGTGTCCCAAACTCGATGGTAATGAATTGCTATCTCCGTTATTATTAGAGATAGGGAGACGGTTAAATTAGCAGTGTTTTGTAGAATTTCATGCTCGTTCCAAATATGACTCGTATTTTGCCCTGCCTCTTTTCGTTTTCGAGTTATTTTGAAAAAAACACATTTTGTTGATTTCTTTTTTCTTCAATATCTAAGTAGGCGTTGATCTCACATGTCTAAGACTTGCACATTATCAGGACACTTTTTACAGAGTAATCTTTTTATGATATTCTCAACTTTGGATTGTCATTTGTTTTTGAGCTACAGGTATCAACGTTTGTTTTTATTATGGCAGCCATATTGGATTTTTTGCTCATGTGATAGCCTGTAAAATGTGCTTTCCAATGATGTACAACATGCTTAACAAATTGTGTAATTGCACTGACAATTTAGAGAAAAACCGTTTTGAGGTTAGTAAGCTATGAAATTCAGTACCAGAAAACAAATGACAAAAAAAAAGTGTTCAAAAAGCAGTAGGCCATGGAGTCTAATAATAGACTTCTACTTTTAACATAATTTTTCGTAATGATTTACGATAAATCAAATTCCTTCTAACACGTTCCATTTTCACGAAAGAACAATAGATCACAAATTACGAACTTAATTATACAGTTTAAGACGATAGGTACATAAATAAATAAAGGAATTGTCAAACTGACATTTGCTGATATTGTTTGTTTATCATAGACTAATGTGTATATCCAATTTAATATCGAGTATGCCTTGGCGATGTGAAGCAGTTATTAGAAGTAGAGGTGGAAACACGCGCTACTAATGTACTTTTTTTGCTATGTATTGGTAATTATTGTTAGTGTTATGCTTAGTTTAATGTTGTCAAAATGTTATTTTGATGAAAAACAAACATGTTCTGGTATAAAACTATGTATTTTCTTTGATATTGCAGATATGAGAGAAATTTAAAAAACAAAATGTTCAGAAAACATGAGGCTACAGTATGATTTCATTATGCATCCGTTGTTGTGGCTAATGGTCCCTACAGGGTGTCTCAAATTTGACGTAAAAAAACTATTCTCATTTTTGCACCCTGTATAAGGCTTAAAGTGAAGTCTGAATAAAAAGTTCATCACAGTACAATTACCAAAGAAAAAAGATACAGTTCAAAAAAAAAAAAAAAAATTAACGAAATCGATTTATCGGTTCACGAGAAAAGCAACTTTGAAATTGAGCATAATTTTTGGTTGTGCGTTATTTTTGCGGCTAAGTGTATATAAAAACATATAAACATTTTAACGGACCTTGGTTTTGGGTTTTAGCGACCCAAATTCGCGCTCATCTGAAGAAATTTTGTCAAGAGCTTTTCATCGTGACCTCTCTATCAGCGAATTTTTCTGAATGAAAATTCGCTAAGATTATGTTAATCACCCTGTATATTATGCTTCAAAAGTTAGATATTTTTATTTATTATTATTTTCATAGAATTAAACAAATAAAACCGAATATCAGAGGCTAATAAATGGCAAAAAAAATACCTTTATGACTAAGCAAGCATAAAAAACATTTGACAAAACTGACCTGTATTTCTCGAGACCACCTTGATTTTATTTCCAAAGACGTCTTCTCCTTGTATACGTTTCTGTGCCCTAAACAAAAGAAGTATATTATTAGGGACATGTGAAAGAAAAACAACAATGAAATTAGTAGAAGCAGATTTAAAGACAAAAAGACTAAATAGGAAGCAAGGGATCTAACATACCTATAGTCCTTATCATAGGGCTTAAAATGTGCCATTTTCAATTGTTTTTTTTTAATACTCTTACAAAATAAAAATGAACACACACTTCATTCAAATACAATAAAATTTGGTTGTTACTTTATTTGCACAAAATCCACCATTGTGGATCCTATACAGAATAATCTATTTCTTATCTGGTTAAGTTTTTAACTGATATGAGAATACAGCAAGAAACTTTTAAAAGATATTTTATAAAATATATTATTGCAGGCATATTTTACAATAAGGTGGTTATTGAAAGATAAATAAAAGTCTGGACGCAGCAAGTGTGTTATGGTAGTGAATTTTCATTAAAATGTTTTTAATGGCAAATATGCGTGTTTTTTTTTAAAGAAAGCAGGCATCAACTTTGGTTACCAGTATAACCTACATAGTAGAAACAATGTGCCATGTTTCATCAAAATAACTTTATTGTTTGAAAATGTACAAAAATTTCCAAAAGTAAACTTAAGGTGTTCCTGAAAAGACTGGTTTCTTGGCCAACCTTATAGGTTAATAGCAAATTGAGCTATTCAAATTTGAAGCATTTAATGAAAATTCGCTACCATAACGCACTTGCTGCGTCCAGATTTGTTCTTACAAATATGCATCATATTTCGATGGAAAATGCAAAAATGCAATAATGCAATAACATAAGGCATGTTCCATAAAAAAAATATTATTTGCATCACCAACGACTTATGGGCCACCCTGTGATTGTAGAAATATTTTTTCAAGACGTAGCCCAAGACACCCTATAATTCAGGTATAATAATTTTTTCGTATCTTGTATAGTAACGAGTATATTGAGCTTTATTGATTTTTTACGAAAATTCGCAAAAAATTATATACTATTAAACGATAAACTCTACAGCTAAAACTACTGCCAAAGCATCCGTGAAAGGGTCTATTTGAAATGAATTTTCTGGAAATATTTTAGTAAAATGAAGGACAATGACAGTTGAAGCTAAGGGTTCAGGGTTTGTAAAACATTCTTCTTCAGACATTTTCTTTTCATACCCCGTATTAGTTTCACGTTCTTTGCCTAAATGTTGCCAATTTTGACGTTTTAAATCGCGACTTTGACGTTTTGAAGAAAACCCCAATTGATTTTTCTTCAAATGCCTTTAACTTTTTTGTCTTTTAATAGTTTACCTACAATGATATAAACCAGCGCACCAAATTTGGTTGCACTACTCTTTTGTTTCCGGAGATAAATATTTTTTTCGAAAGAAAACACAAAATTTTCCGGGAAAACCTAGGCTGATTTTCCTGGCTAGCGAGCTTATTGAAGCCACTTGGAAAAGGAAGGTGTTCACCAAATTTAATCAAAATCGGCCCATTATTTTTTCAGTGATCGGTGTGATACATATATATATATATATATATATATATATATATATATATATATATATATATATATATATATATATATATATATATATATATATATATATATATATATATATATATATATATATATATATATATATATATATATATATATATATATGTACAGAAAGATTTCCGCGGTCTTTAATGTGAGACATGCTTGGTTCTCGGGTTAAACCGCGTCCAGAATTTATGGAAACTCGACGTTTCGGCTCCTGTTTTGGAGCCATTTTCAAGAGGTAAATGAAATATGTAAGGACACTCTAAGGCCTCAATCTGCCTACTCCTTAGAGTGGCGGACAAAGGTAGGTAAAGGAAATATGTAAGGACACTCTAAGGCCTCAATCTGCCTACTCCTTAGAGCGGTGGATAAAGGTAGGTTGGGTTGTTGTAGCTCGATTACGGGGCCTCAATCTGCCTACTCCCCAAATCTCGCCGGAGATCGTCTGTGAAGTCTCAGTGTGTTCAACCCTACGCCACTCTAAGAAGTAGGCAGATTGAGGCCTTAGAGTATCCTTACATATTTCCTTTACCCACCTTTGTCCACCACTCTAAGGAGTAGGCAGATTGAGACCTTAGAGTGTCCTTACATATTTCCTTTACCCACCTTTGTCCACCACTCTAAGGAGTAGGCAGATTGAGGCCTTAGAGTGTCCTTACATATTTCCTTTACCCACCTTTGTCCATCACTCTAAGGAGTAGGCAGATTGAGGCCTTAGAGTGTCCTTACATATTTCATTTACCTCTTGAAAATGGCTCCAAAACAGGAGACTAAACTTCGAGTTTCCATACATTCTGGACACGGTTTAACCCGAGAACCAAGCATGTCTCATATATATATATATATATATATATATATATATATATATATATATATATATATATATATATATATATATATATATATATATATATATATATATATACAAAAAAGGAAACAAATTGATTTTAGAATCGGTCAAATTGCACTCACGGTGTATGTATTTAATCAATCACTCAATATAAAACCATCTGCTGTTAAAAAAAATGTAAAATGATATCAAAATTGATTAACCCGATATATGATAAAAGTAGAATTTTAATATGTACCGTTGAATTTAGTTTCGAATTCAGTCATTCCTCAGTTGTTGTTTAGTAGCTTCATATAAAATATTTTGTTTTACCATGGAACAGCGACATTTGACTTTAGACGAAATGAATCGAGCGGTAGGCCTTCTTCAAGCGGACATTTGATAGAATGAAGTAGCTGAGTGGATGGGTGTTTCCCAAAGTGGTATAAGTCGTTTCTGGAGGCGTTTTAGGGAAGTTGGCAGTCCGACCGAGCAACATCCAGAACAAGGACGCTGTACGATGGCAGGTCAGGATAGATTTTTATAACTGCCACAAGGCAGCCTACAATTACGGCACCTGACTTGGTTACGACTCTGCAAAGGGCGCATAATGCAACCATTGGCCGAGATACTGTAAGAAATCGTCTTCACGAAGCAAACCTATCTAGCAGACGTCCACCTATTTCCAGAGGCAATCGCGCTGCAAGATTGGACTGGTGTTAAAATTATATGAATTGGACTGCAGATAACTGGGCTACAGTTTTATTCACAGACGAATCTAGGTTTGGTTTCCATCCGGATTCTCGTCGAATAAGGGTGTGGAGACGATCTGGAAATGCGGAACGCTTAAGACATATTCAGGAAGCGTACACATACAGAGGTAGTACAATAATGGCATGGGGCGGAACAGATATTGGCGGCAGAACTGAACTCGGTTTTCCAAATCGCTTCCCAACAGCTCAGCTATATCTGGATACCATTCTTTAACCCATCGTGCATCCATTTGCCGGCTCTGTTAAAACTTCCGCCTAATGCATGATCCGTCCACATACCGCACGCATCGTAACAAACTGGTTGGATAACGCAGGAATTGAAGTTTTACCCTTTATCTCCAACCAAATGTGAAGAGGTGGAATGTTTAGGAGGACCTCCAGAGCGGCTGATGGAGCGGTGCTTATCGCGCCCGTTATCATCAGACAAGCTTGTCTCTGTGGCTGAGCCAGTTTGGCCCTCGTGATACCATGAAGTGCCTTAGGCCACCATACTATGGCTCCATATGTTATCATTGGTCTGATAACCACTACACAGAGCCAGTACATTTGTTGGGGGCTTGTTCCCCAGTTATTTCCACAGATTCTTCGGCATATCCACAGGGACAGTTTGGCCCAACGGACTACATTCTCTAACTGTACATTCCAGTTGAGCTTCTTATCTAGACTAACCTCCAGATATTTCGCTTGTTCTATTAATGGAATCGTTTCCCCCATAAGAATAGGTGGGTTTAATTGGTCCAACCTTCTTCTTCTGGTAAATGGAACAATGATGGTTTTGCGGGGGTTCACAGACATCTGTTCCCTCTGACATCAATCGTTCACTATATTTAGTGCCTCTTGAAGAATATTTGTAACTTCTTTTTCAGATTGACCTCTAACCATTATAACAAGATCATTCGCATACGCCTGAACCTCAATCTTTAAATTAGCTTTAATCTTTAATTTTGGCTAAATGGTAATATTTTACCGCAAAGAATCTATTGCTGTTCCATCTACCATTAAGGCCGGTATCCACTTGTATCAAATGACTCGTAACGTAACCGCGAACATGTTACGATACAGCTAATGGATACGAAAAACTGTTGCATATTACCCGTAACCAACTAGACACGTGTAACCGTTACAACCCGAACCACCATTTGCCGGTTTTTTACCGTCGCATCAAAGAAAGTACACGGTTATGTGCAGCGACAAGTTGGGACGGGTGCTCTAGTTGTGTGTCATGTACTGTTGGATTTGAAACTTCCAAACTTATTTTTCAGTCGTCATTCGTCTGTGTTGTTGTGTAGTCTAGTCTTGAGTTGTGGTCTGGCTTTTGTGTGCATCTTTTTTTGTGTGTATGTGACCATGGAGTGGACTAAGGAAGTTACAATTAAATAAAGTTATCATGAAAAAACTATAATAGGGGTTCCACAACATCCCGACCATTTCAATAAAAATTAAGAAGCAGGATGCGTGAATGGAGATTGCTGCCGACGAAGGAGGAACACTTTGATATAATTTCAAGATCCAGCAATGCGGAGATTTTTGTTTTTTCTTGCTCAAAATCTGGTGGTGAATAAAAATATATGAAGCTGTTGCTAGCTGTAACTGCAGAGCGGCATTCATATTGCTGAAGTCAGATAAAGACTGAGGGCTTTTTTGTTGAGCACCGAGAACAAGTCCACGTATGTGGTGTAACCCCATTCGGTTACGTTACGAGGTGATTGACACAGTCAAAAATCAAAAAAAGTCAAAATGCGTGTCGTGTCATCTTGCCACACTCTGTAACATGTTCGCGGTGTTACGTTACGGGGCATTGGCTCATATGGATACCCGCCTTTACATTTGGAGCGCCCTGTTTTATAAAACAAAACTCACTGAAATATATCTGTAAACGCTTTTAATTTTAACTTTTGGACTGAGGTCAGTTGGGCTCAATCATGATATTTTAAGGCGAAAAATCTATGGTTTATACAATACATGACATACAGGATAAGGTTAATTACTTCAACCATTGTCTTTTCTGTCTCTTTGATAAACATGCTCCCTTGAAGACTCTATTAATTAGACCTCATAGACAAAAGCCCTGGTATACAGAGACTCTTAGGTTATTGAAACAAATGAAGCAAAAGGCTCGTGTGAAATTCCTTGCTTCTGGAAATGCTTCACTTAGAGATTACTATTGACAGATGAGGAATTATTATAACTTTGCTGTACGGGAAGAGAGAAAGTGTTACTTCAGACAGTCTTTAGATGAGAGAGCAGGAAATTCTAAAAAACTCTGGTCTTTTTTGAAAAAGTGGGGTGTAGCTGCCAACTCCACACAATCTATCCCTTGTGACATTTTTTCTGCAGTTGCTTTCAATAACTATTTTACCTCTCTGTCTGAGGGCCTTCCCTCACTCTTGGTAACTGACTATCAATACCTTACAGACGATGTTACCGATGATTGTATAACCTTTTCTCCTGTCTCCTGTGAGGTGGTGAGAGACCTCATCATCAAGCAGAAGTCATCTTGATTGGGTTTGATGGTGTCAGTGGAAGGATGTTGCAGTTAACTGTTGATTTCTGTGCTGCTCCTTTGACACATATTATAAATTACTCTGTGGAGTGTGGTGTGTTTTCTGACTTGTGGAAGGTCTCAGTGGGTATACCGATCCTAAAGAATAACTCTCCAAAGTCACTAAGTGACTTTCGTAATATAAACTTGCAATCTGTGCCTTCTAAAATTGCTGATTAACAAACAGTTGTCGGAATTTGCTGAAAGTATTATACCTTCTCAACAGTCTGCCTTTAAACGCGATCATAGCTCATCAACTGTCCTACTCTCTGTAGTTAATGATATTCTCACTCATCAGAATCAGGGCTATGTTACTGCTCTAGTTATGCTGGATATAACGAAGGCCTTTGATTCTGTTGACCACTCTCTTTTAATTGCTAAATTGTTGAGTTATGGAGTTTCTGGTCACCTTTTACAATGGTTTGCCAGCTACCTTAGTGGTCGAACGCAGATGGTGAGACTTGATGATGGAGCTTGCTCTGAGCTCCGCCCAGTATAGGTGGGGATGCTCCAAGGATCAATACTTGGTCCAATTCTGTTCAACTTGTTTACCGCTGATGTGAATAGGATTCCTCTACTGTCGCTTCTTCACTGTTTTACAGACGATATGCAATTATATATTCCTCTTAGTGTATCTAATGCTGATGAACAGATTGGGCGTTTAAATGGAGACCTGCAGAGAGTTCAGACGTGGGCGTGGAGCAACAACTTGAGCTTCAATCCTGAGAAGTGCAATTTTCTCATTCTTGGCACCTCCTATAATCTTCAACAGGTCCGCAGTCTTCGACTGTCTGTGTTGCTTGGGTCTGATGCCTTGTCCCATTCGGATAATCCCAGGAACTTGGGATTGATACTGGATGGGAACCTGCAGTTCTCCAGACATGTTGATCATCTCTGTGTTCTATAGACTGTGACACCTGTATCAGTACCGTGGATGCACATAAACTTTTGGTGAACTCACTAATCCTGTCACTGTTCACGTATGGTGATAATGTGTATGGTCCTTGCCTGACACGTCTGGACGGGTACCGTATCCAGAAGGTTCAGAATTGGTGTGTGAG
This sequence comes from Tillus elongatus, assembly GCA_964006375.1. NCBI lineage: Eukaryota > Metazoa > Arthropoda > Insecta > Coleoptera > Cleridae > Tillus > Tillus elongatus. The sequence continues at coordinate 12,499,545 of OZ023268.1, read as the reverse complement.
ATTTGTTCTCCATGTACCCCGTTTTGCTCACGTTACGCCATACATTCGGGTACTGAACTGGCTGAACATGCAAGAAAGGAGACTTGTTCACTATGCCGCCTTAGTAATCAAGGTTGTTCGGGAAAGGAAACCTGATTACCTATATGACTGTGTCAACCTTCAAACTGATGTACATGAGAGACTCCTGCGAGGCACGAGTTACTTGACTGTTCCTATACATAGAGCTGCAAGTTTTAAAAGATCCTTTTGTTACTTAATATCTTATCTATTCAATTATCTGCATAGAAAGGGTATAGCTTCCCTTTCAATAAGGGCTGTAAAATATACTTTGGGACAGAGTCTGTTAGCTGGGACACATGAACTTGATATTACCCTGTTTTAATTTTTTCTGTAGCTGGATATATTGAAAAACAGTTCGCTGAACATGTCCATTTGTACTGTGAGTGCAATAAATATTATTATTATTGCTGTTCTGTGTGCTACGGCATTTGGAGCACCTGTATTATGAAACCAAACTCGCAAAAAAATATAATGTCTATTAATAATCATAGGGATGCCTAAATGAATTCATTTTTAAAGAATGTAAAGTTGAAACAAACCTCTCAGCGCAATCATAGGTAGCAAACTTAATAGTGGCAACACCATCGCTTGATGAAAATGAGAAAACCCTGCCTCCACAATTGTTAGTCAACAGTTTCAGTCTTGCTCTGATTCTGTTTGTTTCAACTTGCACAGGTAGATTTGTTACGGTAAGAAATGCAGGACCACATGGACCCTAAAACAAATGATTCAGATAATATATGATCAAAATAAATTAATAACATTCAAAAACTTGTCTATAAGAGTTTATAATAATAATAATTTATTAGGTCTTACAACCAAGTCAAAATTTACAATATCAAAATGAATTTAGAACTTGTTAACAATAATATACTAACAAAATGCATATAGCTTCTTAGAAGTGTGATTTCCTGATTGTTTATTTTGATATTTATGTCCTTTATACATTTGCCCTTTTGTGCGAACATTATACACTATGGAGGGTCCCATAAAGATGGAACCCTCCATTTGGACATGGGTATAGTGAGACGTTGAGGTTGAGATAGTGAGTGGACTGTATTTATTTATTTATTTAAATTACAACAGCATGCTACAGACAAAATCCAATTATTGAATGCTGGAATGCAAATAATATTATAAAAGAAATTAACAGTTCTAAAGGTAGTCAACAGAACTAAGAATTAAAGAACAATTTAGCGTAACATCAGTTGCTTGACCTCAGCAGCTGTGCAGTGAAAAAATGTCAATACTACCACTCAGCTGATTATATAAACTACACATTGTATACAGTGGTGAGGACTGTACCACATTGAGCGTTGCAGTGGGTAAATAGAAAGTCAAAGTGTTTCTAGCATTAAACGTCGGTACTAGAAAGTTTAACCCACCCAGGATATCAGAGCAGTCAATCTCATTCGAAATTATTTTATATAAAAACATAATGAAAGTGTAATTACGTCCCTGTTGCAAGCTATTGGCAGAAAATCTTGAGAGAAGGCATGAATGAGAAACATGTTGTGCAGGGTAGATGCCATCCTCCTTAAATACAAAAAATTTTAGGAATCGCCTCTGTAATCACTCCAGTCAATGTGCACAGAATAGTTTGGGCACCATATGATACACGCATATTCTAGTTTCGATCGGACAAATGCATTAAATATAATTACCACGGTTTTGATTGACACAAAGTCTTTTGCAGTTCGTATAACAAATCCCAACCAAATCTGTTCGTCGGCTATCTGCCCAAACAGGTACATATTTGTTACATGTTATACAATACACATTCCTAAAACCGTAAATCAGAAGTTTAAATAATCGGGCCTCAATTTGTTTACGTACATTACAAAATTTCAAGTTTAATAAAAATGTATGTAAAATTTTATAATCTAATTCGTTTTAGCTTCTATACTTAATTACGTTTCACAAAAGTATTCCATCAATTACGGGTGTTGTTAAGTTATTTTATGCTATAATTGTTTTTCTAATTATTGTAATTTTTGTTATAGGTCTGTCGATTGGCTCTTGTCACAAAGCACTAACCAAGGCCTTGCATATGCATCCCTATAAAGTTTCCAAATGAATTGGAAAATGTTTTTGAGTGCATTAAACGCAGGGTAAATTTATGTTTACAAAACGAGGGTGGTCATTTTGAACCCTTTTTATAAGAAATGCAAAAGTTTTTAAAAACTTATTTTATTTACTGAACACTACGTAAAATGTTTTTTGTAATGCTAGTTTTGTTGGTTTTATTTTGTAATCTATACAAAATAAAAGTAATATTTTATAATGTTTTTAATTTATTTTTTTAACAATCAATAACAGTAAACCATACATGAACAGACTTGCTGTTAAAAATACTAAATGATAAATACATTTAAGACATTTACTGTTTCACCTTATTATAATTTTTATATTTTTTATAAAACCCCAAAGGAAATATGAGACAACACTGGCAACTTAGGGATTTCATTTATTCAGGTTGTACAACCGTGTATGCCAGGTTGCCTAACTTAAGCGGTCACATGGGATTCGGGAATTAATGAAAGCGCTATATATATATATATATATATATATATATATATATATATATATATATATATATATATATATATATATATATATATATATATATATATATATATATATACACATGAGACATACTTGGTTCTCAGGTTGAAGTGCGTCCAGAATTTATGAAGACTTGACGTTTCGGCTCCTGTTTTGGAGCCATTTTCAAGAGGTAAAGGAAATATGTAAGGACACTCTAAGGCCTCAATCTGCCTACTCCTTAGACCGGTAGACACAGGTGGGTAAAGGAAATATGTAAGGACACTCTAAGGCCTCAATCTGCCTACTCCTTAGACCAGTAGACACAGGTGGGTAAAGGAAATATGTAAGGACACTATAAGGCCTCAATCTGCCTACTCCTTAGAGTGGTGGACAAAGGTGGGTAAATATATAAGGACACTCTAAGGCCTCAATCGGCCTACTCCTTAGAGTGGTGGACAAAGGTAGTAAAGGAAATATGTAAGGACACTCAGAGGCCTCAGAGAGATCTGAGGCCTAGGGTTGAACACACTGAGACCTCACAGACGATCTCCGGCGAGATTTGGGGAGTAGGCAGATTGAGGCTCCGTAATCGAGCTACAACAACCCAACCCACCTTTGTCCACCGCACCAAGGAGTAGGCATATTGAGGCCTTAGAGTGTCCTTACATATTTCCTTTACCCACCTTTGTCCACCACTCTAAGGAGTAGGCCGATTAAGGCCTTAGAGTGTCCTTACATATGTCCTTTACCCACCTTTGTTCACCACTCTAAGGAGTAGGCAGATTGAGGCCTTAGAGTGTCCTTACATATTTCCTTTACCCACCTTTGTCCACCACTCTAAGGAGTAGGCAGATTGAGGCCTTAGTGTATCCTTACATATTTCCTTTACCCACCTTTGTTCACCACTCTAAGGAGTAGGCAGATTGAGGCCTTAGAGTGTCCTTACATATGTCCTTTACCCACCTTTGTTCACCACTCTAAGGAGTAGGCCGATTGAGGCCTTAGAGTGTCCTTACATATTTCCTTTACCCACCTTTGTCCACCACTCTAAGGAGTAGGCAGATTGAGGCCTTAGAGTGTCCTTACATATTTCCTTTACCCACCTTTGTTCACCACTCTAAGGAGTAGGCAGATTGAGGCCTTAGAGTGTCCTTACATATTTCCTTTACCCACCTTTGTCCACCACTCTAAGGAGTAGGCAGATTAAGGCCTTAGTGTATCCTTACATATTTCCTTTACCCACCTTTGTCCACCACTCTAAGGAGTAGGCAGATTGAGGCCTTAGAGTGTCCTTACATATTTCCTTTACCCACCTTTGTCCACCACTCTAAGGAGTAGGCAGATTGAGGCCTTAGAGTGTCCTTACATATTTCCTTTACCCACCTTTGTTCACCACTCTAAGGAGTAGGCAGATTGAGGCCTTAGAGTGTCCTTACATATTTCCTTTACCCACCTTTGTCCACCACTCTAAGGAGTGGGCAGATTGAGGCCTTAAGAGTGTCCTTAAATATTTCCTTTACCCACCTTTGTCCACCGCTCTAAGGAGTAGACAGATTGAGGCCTTAGAGCATCCTTACATATTTCCTTTACCCACCTGTGTCCACCACTCTAAGGAGTAGGCAGATTGAGGCCTTAGAGTGTCCTTACATATTTCCTTTACCCATCTTTGTCCACCACTCTAAGGAGTATGCAGATTGAGGCCTTAGAGTGTCCTTACATATTTCCTTTACCCACCTTTGTCCACCACTCTAAGGAGTAGGCAGATTGAGGCCTTAGAGTGTCCTTACATATTTCCTTTACCTCTTGAAAATATCTCCAAAACCGGAGCAGAAACGTCGAGTTTTCATAAATTCTGGACGCGGTTCAACCCAAGAACCAAGTATGTCTCACATTAAAGATCGCGGAAATCTTTCTGAATATATATATATATATATATATATATATATATATATATATATATATATATATATATATATATATATATATATATATATATATATAGTATATAGTGTTTTCTTTTTTAGAGCCGGAGAACATTAAATTGAAATAAAACATAGAAAAATGTTTTTAATACCCATGGACTTTATTTGAAAGATAAGTTTTTCGCATTAATATTTGAAAATGATTTCGGGCATGTGGCCACCGTGGGTGCCGTGTACATGGCGTAAGCTGGAGGTCTAATTTTCACACACTCTTCGCAGTAAACATGCTCTATTTCACCAATAACGTGTCGAATGTTGACTTCCAAGTGCTCAATTGTTTCTGGTTTATCGACGTAAACATGCGACTTTAGGCACATATCGCCAAAGAAAATAATCAGGATGTGAAAATGGTGTTTGGTCAATGGCTTGTGGATTATCGTCGCTCCATATGCGGCAATTCTGTTTGTTGATGTAGCCATTTAGCCAAAATGTGCTTTATCACTGAACAAAATTTTCGAATGAAATTGTGGACCAACGGCAATGTTTCCTTTGGGCCATTCACCAAATGTACGTGAATGATGATTGTGTGGCTTCAATTCCTGCACAAGTTGAATCTTGTAAGCACATACACCAAGATTTTTATTCAAAATTTTCCATAAAGTGGAGGGACACAAGTTTAATTGTTGAGCACAATGACACATTTGGATCATCAATACGACCCTACATATCAGCAATTGCTTGTTGTGTGCGCACTGTACGATGTCTTACGGGATGCATATTATCGTTTAGAGTAAACATATTGCAAAAGCAATTTATAATTAAAACTCTCTCTCAGGGCTGCAACTAAATTCATCCGTTGCATTTACCTGTCACCTTCTGACAATAACTTTGTCCGGCTCTTCAACTACCTTTCTTCAGCCACTCAAAAGCCCTGGTTCTCTAAATCCTGTGATAAGGCCAGACTTGAAAAGGTCAAAGCTGACAAAATGCTTCTACACAATCCCAGTCAAGAAAAGCGTCAAGCATTTAACAACGCAAGAAACCGCTATGTCCGCATTCTTTCTGAGGCAAAAAACTCGAATAATAATCACATCAAAAACAAAGTCCTCTTAGGCTCCAAGGGCAGCAAACCCTTCTGGACTCTTGCTAAATTTATTGGGAATAATTTCTGCAAGAGCACGTTCCCACCTCTAGTTTCAGTGGATGAAATTGTTTTCTACCGCCCTGGCCAAGGCTGAACTTTTTGCCTCGTTGTTCGCCGGAAATTATACTCTCAACCCACCTCCAAATGTTCAACCACCAACAGTCCCCAATGTCGTGCATAAAATGACGGATATCATTCTCAAAACTAAGAAGGTACGAAATATGCTCTCCTCTCTTAATACCAGGAAAGCCTCTGGCCTTCTCGAGATCCCAGCAATTGTTCTCAAAAAATGCGCACCAGAACTTGCTCCTGTCTTGACTTGTCTGTTTCAGACATCTTACAATAGAGGCATATTCCCTAGTAACTGGAAAACTGCCCGAGTACAACCCGTCCCCAAGAAAGGATCCAAAGCGCTTCCTAGCAACTACAGGCCTATTTCTCTCCTTTCAGTCGTCTCTAAAGTGATGAAAAAGTATATGAACACCGAATTACTAAAATTTCTTGAAAAACACAGTCAAATCCACGAGAGGCAGTATGCATTCTGTCAGTGCAGATCAATTGCTGACCTCCTTTCCTTTGTCACCCATTCTTGGAACAAGTCTATGGAACTACACAGTAAATTTCAGATTGTCGTTCTAGACATATCCAAAGCATTCGACCAGGTCTGGCAAGCAGCGCTGCTTAATAAACTTCCGGCCTATGACCTACCACCAAAACTCTGTACCTGGACAGCAAATTTCCTCTCCAACCGGAGCATTTCTGTTGTCGTAGATGGCTATTCCTCTAAACTGTATCCAATTAATGCAGGAGTCCCTCAAGGTTCAGCTTTAGCCCCTACTTTGTTTCTTCTCCACATCAATGACCTCCTCTCTAGCACATCCAACCCAGTTCACAGTTACGCGGACGACAGCACCCTCCACTCAAATATACAATATTCTAAGCCTGTCTCTTTAGCCCAATTAGATGAGGATCGCAGACTCATGGAGGGTTCTGTCTCTGTGGATCTTCAAAAAATATTAGACTGGGGAAGTAGAAATCTTGTACAATTCAACTCCACCAAATCTCAGTCTTGCTTTCTATCTACACCAGTCCTAGACCCATCACAATGAACAACCAAGTTATTCAAAGTAATGAGTCCTTTTCACTTGTTGGCATTTCTGTGGATCGAAATCTCAATTGGCATCAACATCTCACATCAATTGCAGAAGCGGCTGCTAAGAAATTAGGTTTCCTCTTCTGAGCTCGCAAATACTTTTCACCAGCTAATCTCTATACCTTATATACTTCACAAATAAGGCCAAACCTCGAATACTGCTCCCACATCTGGGGTGCCGCTGTCGCTTCCACATTCGCTATCCTGGACTCCATTAAGAAGAGAGCTATATGTCTCATCGGTGACCCTACCCTCACCCAAAGGCTGCCATCCCTTGCCCACCGACATGCCGTTGGTGACCTCTCTCTCTCTCTTTTATAGATATCTGCACGGGCACTGCTCAGAGGAGTTTTCTTCCATAGTTCCTCCACCTGCTGCCCCCAACAGACCTACCAGGGGAACAGAGCGAATGCACCCTTTTACTTCCAGTTCACCAGACATAGAACATCTTGTTATGCCCGCTCTTTTGTCCCGAGGACTTCCAAGTTGTGGAATTCCTGGCCAGCACGTGTTTTTCCTTATCCTCCAAACGGTCAAGTCCAGAATTAACAAGTTGCCTCTTTCCTCCTTGTCGACACCCACGGTACGATAGTATTTCAGCTGTAAGCCCTCATGATGTGTTGTTGAAATATTTTTAAAAAACAACTAGTTTTTGGAACTAATCAGTCTGATGGACGATTATGAGCACCATAAAACGCATGTACCACCTGATGTGTTTCTCAAATTGAACAGTGTTTTTCAAAATAAATTTGAACAATATGCAAACGTTGCTCCGACGTGTCTATTTAGTTTAATTTAATTTATACGGGGAAACCCCACTAAGTGCTTCATTACAAGTAAAAGTACAAAACAAATCAAATATGCACACATAAATCTACAAAGAATCACAGCAGAACTGCTACACAAAAGATACACAGTCAGCAGTTCACTGCAACAATAGACGCAATCATATCCCTTCTGAAAGCAGACAGTGAAACACAAAAGATGTCACAATTGTCCACTTCACTGATCTTATTCATAATACGTAGTTATCTATCGATAGGTGAATTAAGTCCATAATTAATGCGGTGGAATGGGACAAAAAACAAGTTATATGACCTTAACACTCTGTTAGGTACATCCAGGCTGATTCTGTCCAGAATCTCATCGGAGTCCACAAAACGATTCACAGTTTTGAATATAAAACAGAGTCCGGCCACTGTTCTGCGGGCTTCAAGAGAGCTCAGCGTTAACAAACTTTGTATCTCCCCATAGTCATGATCAGGTATGGAATAACCAAGTCTATAAGAGCAGTGCCGCAGAAAGGCATGCTGCACCCCTTTAACAGCCCCTGTGTGGCTGGCATAATAAGGGGACCACACTACCGATGCATACTCGAGTACACTTCTAACAATAGAACAGTAAACACATCTAACGGTATCCAATGAAAAAGGTCTACAGTTTCTCACAACAAAGCCCAAAAGTTTAGAAGCTTTCATGGTAATATTTTTTATGTGCTGTATAAGTCACCTGTTCATCCACTGTAACACCAAGATCCTTGGTCTGGTTAACATAAGACAAAAGCTCACCGTTTACCAAATATGAAGTCCCGAACTTTCTCCGTCCCCTGAAAAAGCTGATATGCGGGCTTCAAGAGAGCTCAACGTTAACAAACTTTGTATCTTCCCATAGTAATGATCATGTATGGATCATCTATTCATGATGATTTGCCAAAGCAAACTAACCTCAAAACCACCGAGAACTGTCACATTGGATGTCACAGAACACATTGGATGTCACAGAAAACAGTGTTGCCAATTTAAAGTTCTCCACCTCTAAAAAATAATACACCAAGTGTGTGTAGTGTGTGTGTATACAAATAAATACCCTACCTTCAACTTTTGAGGCGGTAAGTCTTCTGTCATACTGGTATAACAATAATGCTCGTTGGAGCACAATATCAGTGCATCAGTTACGTTTGCATTATGTACCAATATTACCCTGATCTTCCTGCGATACCGTAGGTCACACAAATCAGCTGCAAAATTAATATCACCGGAAATGAGCACTACAGCAGCTGGGGCCTGATAGATCTCTCCATATCTCCGAAGTGATTGTCTTAGCTTTTCATCAGCTGCGTTCTTTGAGATTGAGTCAACGTGAATCACGTTTACCTGGAAAAACAAATGTAATTTTATTTATTAGCAACAATAATATCTATTATATTATATGATAGTTAAACTGGCAAGTAAAACACATAAAAATTTGTTACAGAAAATCAAAAACATTATATTATTAGTTCTTAAAAATTAGATATATGGAAGTTTTATAAGTACAGTAAGGTCCGAATTATTCAAGGTTATGCGGGGCAGCATTACAACAAAAGCTGGCCACGGAAGCTCATAATCTGGTTGGCCCAGATAAATTCTAAGCTACCTGTTTGATAGTTTGCAGTCAGTTATGGAAACATACAATTTTAGCGACAGTCATTTTGATTATAAAAAAGGTATCAAAATAAAAGTGCTTTTTTATATTTCAACAACACACCACGAGGGTTTACAGCCTAGATACTATTGTACCGTGGGTGTCGACAAGGAGGAAAGAGGCAACTTGTTAATTCTGGACTTGAAGGTTTGGAGGTTCGGAGGAGAAGGAAAAACATGTGCCGGCAAGGAATTCCACAACTTGGAAGTCCTTAGGACAAAAGAGCGGGCATAACAAGATGTTCTATATCTGGTGACCTGGACAGTAAAAGGGTGCATTCGCTCTGTTCCCCTGGTAGATCTGTTGGGGGCAGCAGGTGTAGGAACTATGGAAGAAAGCTCCTCTGAGCAGTGCCCGTGCAGATATCTATAAAAGAGAGAGAGGTCACCAATGGCAGTGGCGGTGGGCAAGGGATGGCAGCCTTTGGGTGAGGGTAGGGTCACCGATGAGACGTATAGCTCTCTTCTGAATGGAGTCTAGGATATCGAGTGTAGAAGTGGAAGCAACACCGCAGATGTGGGAGCAGTATTTGAGGTTTGACCTTATTTGTGAAGTATATAAGGTATAGAGGCTGGCGAAACGTATTTGAGAGTCCGGAACAGGAAACCTAATTTCTTAGCAGCCGCTTCTGCAATTGATGTGACATGTTGGTGCCAATTGAGATTTCGATCAACAGAAATGCCAACAAGTGAAAAGGACTCATTACTTTAAATAACTTGATTGTTCCTTGTGATGGGTCTAGGGCTGGTGTATCTCTTATGAGATAGAAAGCAAGACTGAGATTTGGTGGGGTTGAATTGTACAAGATTTCTACTTCCCCAGTCTACTATTTTCTGGAGATCCACGGAGACAGAACCCTCCATGAGTCTGCAATCCTCATCTACTTGGGTTAAAGAGACAGGCTTAGAAGATGGCATAACTGTGAACTGGGTTGAATGCGTTAGAGAGGAGGTCATTGATGTGGAGAAGACACAAATTAGGGGCTAAAACTGAACCTTGAAGAACTCCTGCATTAATTGGATACAGTTTAGAGGAATGGCCATCCACGACAACAGAAATGCTCCGGTTGGAGAGGAAATTTGCTGTCCAGGTACAGAGTTTTGGTGGTAGGCCATAGGCCGGTAGTTTATTAAGCAGCGCTGCATGTCAGACCTGGTCGAATGCTTTGGATATGTCTGGAGCGACGGTCTGGGATTCACCGTGTAGTTCCATAGACTTGTTCCAGGAATGGGTGACAAAGGAAAGGAGGTCGGCAGTTGATCTGCGCTGATGGAATCCATGCTGCCTGTCGTGGATTAAACTGTGTTTTTCAAGAAATTTTAGTAATTCGGTGTTTATATACTTTTCCATCACTTTAAAGACGTCTGAAAGGATAGAAATAGGCCTGTAGTTGCTAGGAAGCGCTTTGGATCCTTTCTTGGGGACAGGTTGTACTCGAGCAGTTTTCCAGTTACTAGGGAATATGCTTCTATTGTAAGATGTCTGAAACAGACAAGTCAGGACAGGAGCACGTTCTGGTGCGCATTTTTTGAGAACAATTGCTGGGATTTCGACAAGGCCAGAGGCTCTCCTGGTATTAAGAGAAGAGAGCACCTTTCGTACCTTTTTAGTTTTGAAAATAATATCTGTCATTTTCTGTGTGACATTGGGGACTGTTGGTGGTTGAACATTTGGAGGTGGGTTGAGAGTAGAATTGCCAGCGAACAACAAGGCAAAAAGTTCAGCCTTGCCCAGGGCGGTAGAAACAATTTCATCCCCTGAAACAAGAGGTGGGAACGTGCTCTTGCAGAAATTATTCCCAATTTTGTTGTTTGTATATCCATCAAAAACTAACTACAGCTGGACCTCAACAAAGCTAAAATTACACCTGCTATGATAAATTAAGGCTTGATCGGGCAAAGGATGTTCAAAAAGTCTGGACGCACCAAGCATGTTATGGTAATTAATTTTCATAAAAATGTTTTTAATAGCAAATTTGTCTTTTTTAACGAAAGCAAGCATCAAATTTGGTTACCAGTATAATCTATATAGTAGAAACAATGAACCATATTTCATCAGAATAACTTTATTGTTTGAAAAGGCACAAACATTTTCTGAAAATAAACTTGTCTCGAAAAACCTGGTCTGGTTTTTCTGGCCAACGAACCTCTTCAAGTTATTTACCCACCTGTTAAACGATAATTATTCACAAAAAGCTTTTCAATGAACTACGAAAAAAAATTTGCATGAAAATTTGCAATATTTTCATGAAAATCTGAAATTATTAATTATCACAAAAATCTTACATATATAGTAAAAACAATGTACTATATTTTATTAAATCAACTTTCTTGTTTGAAAGTGTACACAAATTTTGCGAAAATAAACCTAAAATGTTTCCGAGAAAACTGGTGTGCTAGCCAACGATCCCTAGATTAATAGCAAATTGAGTTATTGAACTTTGAAACACATAATGAAAATTCTCTACCAAAATGCACTTACTGCGTCTCGAATTTTTTTCTTACAAACATGCATTATGTTTCAATAAAAAATGCAAAAAAGCAATAAGGGATATTCGAAAAGAATTGTATTATACCAACAACTTATGGACCACCTGCGACTGTTAAAATAATTTTACAAGATGTACCTCAAGACACCCTATATTGGGCCTTACCGTAGAAATGTGTCAGCCTTTATATATGTAAACAGATAAAAACTGAAGCTAACCCTGGATATGGATTCTAGAGGGCCTAGTTTGCACTCATTTGAAGAAATGTTTTCTAAATTCAAAAGTCCCTGTCTCCTCATTAACAATTTTTTTCCACGAAAATTAGCTACATAGATTATATACCATTAAACCATAAACTTAACTAAAACCACTGCCAAAGCATCAGAGAAAGGGTCTATCTGAAATTACTTTTCTGGAAATATTTTAGTAAAATGAATGACAATGATGTCTGAAGCTAAAACTTGAGGGTTTGTAAAACAGTCTTCCTGCAAAATGATCTCTACATAACCCGTATTTGTTTTAGGTTCTTCGTATAAATTTTGCCAATTTTGACGTTTCAAATCCCAACTTTGATGTTTTGAGGAAAACCCTTTTTTTAAATGCCTGCTTCAAACACGTGTACCAAATTTGGTTGCCCTAACTTTGTCATTTCCGGAGATATAAAAAAACTCGGGACGCAGTTGTTATGGTAGTGAATTTTCTTAAATATGTTTTTATTGCAAATATGTCTGTTTTCTTTTTATTTAAGAAAGCAGGCATGAATTTTGGTTACCAGTATAACCTATATAGTAAAAACAATGTGCCATGTTTCATAAAAATAACTTTATTGTGTGAAAATGTACAAAAATTTCCAAAAGTAAACTTAAAGTGTTCCCACAAAAACTCGTTTCTTGGTCAACCTTATAGGTTAATAGCAAATTGGGCTATTCAAATATGAAGCATTTGATCAAAATTCGCTACCATAACGCACTTGCTGCATCCAGAATTTATTTTCTCACAAACATGCATTATATTTCAATGGAAAATGCAAAAATGCAATAACATAAGGCGTGTTTGATTTAAAAAAAAAAGAAAATTTGTATCACCAACGACTTATGGGCCATCCTGTGATTGTAGAAATATTTTTTAAGATGTAGCTCAAGACACCCTATAATTAATATATAAAAAAATTTTCATATCTTGTATAATAACGGATATATTGAGCTTTATTGATTTTTTATGAAAATTCGACAAAAATTATATACCATTAAACGATAAACTCTATAGCTAAGGCTACTGCCAAGCATCAGAGAAAGGGTCTATTTTAAATGAATTTTCTGGAAATATTTTAGTAAAATGAAGGACAATGATGGTTGAAACTAAGACTTCAGGGTTTGTAAAACATTTTTCTTGAGACATCTTCTTTCCATAGCTCGTACTAGATTCAAGTTCTTTGCCTAAATGTTGCCAATTTTTGACGTTTTAAATCGCAACTTTGACATTTTGAGGAAAATCCCAATAAATTTTTATTTAAATGCCTATAACTTTTTGTCTTTTGATCTACAGAGCTAAATTTGGGTAGGTAGCTTACGTATAATGATATAAACCCGCGTATCAAATTTGGTTGCCCTTACTTTGTTAATTTTGGAGATATAAATTTTTTACAATTTTTTTCGAAAGAAAACTCAAAATTTTCCTAATGGCTAACGAACTTATCCAAGCCATTTGTAAAAGGAAGGTACTCACCAAATTTAATCAAAATCGGCCCATAATTTTTTGAGTTATCAGTGTGATACATATATATATATATATATATATATATATATATATATATATATATATATATATATATATATATATATATATATATATATATATATATGTAAACATATAAAAATTGAAACTGACCCCAGATATGTGTTCTGGGGGGCCTAATTAGCGCTCATTTGAAGAAAATTTTTCAAAATTCAAAAGTCGGGATCTCCTCATTAGTGAATTTTTTTAAAGAAAATTCACTAACATTTTCCAAAAGAAAACGCAAAATTTTCCGGGAAAATCCGGGACGATTTTCCTGGCTAACGAACCTATCCAAGCCACTTTCAAAAGGAAGGTACTCACCAAATTTGATTAAAATCGGTCCAGTTGCAAATATTGTGTTATTTTCCATTTTTATTTATCATGCTTGTTAAGCATTTCTTTTGTGAATGTTAAAGCAAGTACTGCAGACAATCTGATTGGTTTTAGACGTGCTTGCTATAACATCGTATTGTTCATAACTAGTAATTTTTATACCTTTCTCATTAAATAAACTTGTTATTATTAGCCAAATAAATTTTTCCTTTTTTGACTGCCCTTAGTTCAAGTTATATATATATATATATATATATATATATATATATATATATATATATATATATATATATATATATATATATATATATATATATATAAACATATAAAAATTGGGTAAAAATGTATTGTAGACACCTCAACCTCAGTAGTAAATAGACAATTTGGGTAGAATTGGAATGCAGAATTGAACGCGTGACGATGTGCATTGTTGCCAGATGAGTATTAGCAAGGGTCATTTTAAATAAAGAAGGAAATCAAGGGGGTGAACAAATGTTTTAATAATGTAAATAAATGATAATATGGCGTCATCTACATAAATCGATGTTTGAATTATTTAGCGGAAAGCAGTAGGAAAATGGAAATGTACAAAGTAAATTTTGAGCCAATATGGTCTAGTGGAAAAAACGTGTGCCTCTGGACCCAAGGGTACTGGGTTCTATTCCCAGGTTTCCCCTCTCCGCCCTTTTCAGTAAATCAGTAACATCAACAGAGGTTGTGCCATTGTGATTGAGCAAGGTAATCTGCACGTTCCACCCTTCCCAGGGGGGTGTAAAGCCGTCGGTCCAGTGCCCATGCAACGTTGGGCACGTTAGATATCCAAATTTGCCGGGCAGTGAGGTGAATTAATCACTTTAATAAAGTCAAATTTTTACAAGCAGTTTGTTTTAAAGTGAAAAATTGTCCTATGGAATAACATTGAAAACATTAATAAAATCTTTTTAGTGAATTTTCGTAGAAAAAATTCATATATATATATATATATATATATATATATATATATATATATATATATATATATATATATATATATATATATATATATATATATATATATATATATATATATCTGTGTGTGTGTGTGTGTGTATCACACCGATAACTCAAAAAATAATGGGCCGATTTTGATTAAATTTGGTAAATAAATTCCTTTTGCAAATGGCTTGGATGAGTTCGTTATCCAGGAAAATCTGCGCAGGTTTTCCCGGAAAATTTTGTGTTTTCTTTTGGAAAAAATTCATATCTCCGGAATTAACAAAGTAAGGGCAACCAAATTTTGTGCGCGGGTTTAGACCCTTATAGGCAAGTTAGCTACCAAAATTTAGCTATGTAGGTCAAAAGACAAAAAAGTTATAGGCATTTAAAGAAAAATAAATTGGAGTTTTCCTCAAAACGTCAAAATTGCTATTTCAAACGTCAAAATCGGCAACATTTAGGCAAATAACTTGAATCTAATACGGGCTATGGAAATCAAATGTCTCAAGAAGGATGTTTCACAAACCTTGAAGTCTTAGTTTCAACCATCATTGTCCTTCATTTTACTAAAATGTTTCCAGAAAATTCATTTAAAATAGACCCTTTCTCTGATGCTTGGCAGTAGCCTTAGCTATAGAGTTTATCGTTTAATGGTATATAATTTTTGTCGAATTTTCATAAAAAATCAATAAAGCTCAATATATCCGTTATTATACAAGATATGAAAATTTTTTTATATATTAATTATAGGGTGTCTTGAGCTACATCTTAAAAAATATTTCTACAATCACAGGATGGCCCATAAGTCGTTGGTGATACAAATTTTCTTTTTTTTTTTAATCAAACACGCCTTATGTTATTGCATTTTTGCAGTTTCCATTGAAATATAATGCATGTTTGTGAGAAAATAAATTCTGGATGCAGCAAGTGCGTTATGGTAGCGAATTTTGACCAAATGCTTCATATTTAAAAAGCCCAATTTGCTATTAATCTAAAAGGTTGACCAAGAAACCAGTTTTTCCGGGAACACTTTAAGTTTACTTTTGGAAATTTTTGTACATTTTCACACAATAAAGTTATTTTTATGAAACATGGCATATTGTTTTTACTATATAGGTTATACTGGTAACCAAAATTGATGCCTGCTTTCTTAAAAAGAAAACACATATTTGCAATAAAAACATTTTTTATGAAAATTAACTACCATAACGCACTTGCTGCGTACAGAGTTTTTATGTTTATGTTTATATGTTTATATATATATATATATATATATATATATATATATATATATATATATATATATATATATATATATATATATATATATATATATATATATATATATATATATATATATATATATATATATATATATATATATATATATATATATATACATATATACATATATATATATATATATATATATATATATATATATATATACATATACATATATATATATATATATATATATATATATATATATATATATATATATATATATATATATATATATATATGTGTATCACACCAATAACTCAAAAAATAATGGGCCGATTTTGATAAAATTTGGCAGGTACCTTCCTTTTGTAAGTGGCTTGGATAATTTCGTCAGTCAGGAAAATCGGACGAGGTTTTCTGGAAAAATTTTGACTTTTCATTCGAAAAAAAAAATTATTTAAAAAAATAAAAAATCTATGATAACCAAATTTGGTGGGTAGGTTTACAATATAAAAAGTAAACTATACACAAAAATTTAGATTTCTATGTTACAAGAAAAAAAGTTATAATAAAATATTTGGTGCCAGATCATTTCTATGAAAATTCACTACCATAACGCACTTACTGCGTCTTTGGGGGGTTTTTTTTCTCCCTAAGGGCTCGTCGGCGGCTTTGCCCCCCGATTTAAATGAAAATAATTATTTGTGATTTAGACAGTTTATTAAATCATCGGAAACTGAAATGTTATACTTTAAATCACTAAGAATATTTTTTACATAGGTATTAATTTAAAAAATATATACTATCTCATGTTAATTGCTGCATTACCTGAGCATCATGTAGCTCCTGTATAACAATAGGACTCTCCTTCCGCACATCACAAACCACAACAAATTCGGCTTCCCTGTAATTTTTCAAGAAAAACGTTCTTATTCTTTGCACGACGGCTCCAGCACTTTTAAATTTAGGTACTGGGCAGTTTTCAATGTCCCAGAATATACCTAAAGGTGGTAACAACCTTTTCTTCGTCCTACTTCTTCTCTTTTTTCTATTAAAATTAATACTACTTGCGGAACTGTCAGAATGTGTAGTTGAACTAACGTAAGAATTATTTGCACTTTTTGACTTCCTAGGTTTTAGAGCTGCATACTTAGGTTTTGCTCCAGTATCAGAAAAATTAGCTGAACAAGACGCTATAGTTAAATTATGTAGCCTACTCATTGTAGCCTCATTTGTTGCACTAGGATTATCCGCTACACTTCGCTGCCTTGATTTCTGCCACTTATTTTGTACAGGGTTTGAATTATGGGAAAATTTTAGCTTCTGTGATTGGAAGTTCCTTTCTAGAGGTGCATGCGTTTCCAAAATCTCCACATCCCTGAAGTTACCATCAGAACTTGTTTCAGAAGCCTGAACCGAATAAGAATCGTTATCAGGATACAAACTGCAATAGTCTATGACCTGTTGGTATGGAATCTCTATATCTGCCAATGATATCGCATTGGATGCATGATTTGGTATAGCTTCTCGGACTGTGCATTCATCTTCACTTGAATTTCGGGTGTTTGTACCAGAGAAATTCATTTTGTGTTATAAACATGAATTAAGCTTACAGTTGAATAAGGTGATGCTCGAATGTAATTAACACATGTCCAGAGTTAAAATATAAAATTCAATATACATTTCCTTAAAGTATAAATAAAACGGCGACCGTACAATACATAGGAAGTACACACTACCGTTAAAAAAAAGAGTACGTTTTATTTTTACTTGTCTTCGATAAGTAAAAGTAAGTTACAAATTTAAAACAATCGAAACAAACAGCCGAAATTCATTTGTGTAAAGTGCCCTGCTTTGCAAAAATGTATCTGTTTATTTTACTTATTTAATAGTTTACTTTACATACACAACACAACAAAAACCGAGCAGTGAGGAGAAGCAAAAACAACTGACATACCGTCCAGCAGCGTTGCCAGGTTGAAATTTTAAAAGTTGATTGTGCCTCGAAAAATCACTAGAATTTCACTAGATTGAAAATCAATGGAGGGGATGATTGATTTGTAATAAATCTTATTGATAAAAGAGTATTGTATTCAGGAATTAGGTGTATGTGTACAAAATTATTCTAAATACAATAAAAATAATAGAAATACATTTTAAATTAAATCCATACCTTAGAATACTAAGTGAGTGGTGGACGTGCCGCCATCTAGTTGCGGAACCAAGTAGTATGTTGTCACGCCAGCTCCAAATAACACAAAGTGTTGAAAAAATAGAGACTGTATACAACTAACTAACAATTTAGAAAATTGTCAGCTCTGGCCCATTTCTACCCCAATATAGGGACAAAGTATGTAAGACTAGATGCATTCTCGCAACAATTAGAACAGTAGAGCGATGTCGCTCTCATTAGAGCTCTTCAGTACGGCATACTAGGTGGCGGCACGTCCACTACTCACTTAGTATTTTAAGGCTGGCTATACTATAGTAGTATTACTTTTGGTGCATTTTTGCTACAATTATCTTTTGTTAGAGTGTTAACATGTAAGCCAAACACCCGGTATTAGTTTTTCTATTAAAAAAATATGAGCGGAATTGATGTTGTTTATCTAGCCAGATGTTTTCGGCGTGTTTCAATATCCACATAGTAAATTTCTAAATCCAAAGGGAACGTGCAGATTCTTTAAATACCTCGATTCCCTTTTAAGCTATTATTCGTATATTAGATAAGGGCTCATAAATATGCCGACCAGAAGATTAAAAAAATCAGGTCTTTGACCTTGTAGTTTCACCACACAATAAACAAAAGATCGTTCCTGGACGACAATTTTACTTCGGATTAGTTCGTTTACCTTGACGCGATATAAATACACGGTAGCTAGTTGTTTAGTTTTAGAATTTATCTTCCTCTGAAGATGTTGACTTTGTCAACGAAACGATCGTTAGGTCTTTGAAATAAATGTTGTGGTGATTTGGATTTTCTCAAAGTGTATTTATTAGTGGTAATGTCTTAATGTTAAAAGAACTATTTTAGACATTAAATAAGGGTTATTATTTTAGATCCTAAGAACGTATATATTGTCCTACAAAATATGATAGGTACAAAAATCACTAGAAAATGGCATTTTGATAAAAGTTTTCACTCAATCATTAGATTGGAAAAAAAATCTAGATCTAGCGAAATTTTACTAGACCTGGCAACGCTGCCGTCCAGAGTCCAGTGCTCTCAGGTTCGAGAAATAAGTCACCAGATTGGCGAAGTTGCTGCGTTCACCTGGCGCCAACTGCCGAATTCAAGCACATACCTATCTGTATCTGTTTCTGTTGACTGCTGGAAATCTTATTATGTATGCAATGCCAGAGAAAAAGCTGCCAGTTTTTCACTAACTGGCACTTCGCTAATATATATATATATATATATATATATATATATATATATATATATATATATATATATATATATATATATATATATATATATATATATATATATATATATATATATATATATATATATATATATATATATATATATATATATATATATGATACAGGATGCATCACGCATACCTCATGCACAACACCTTAGTGTGTGGGATATCCAAAGAGGTTGTATATATTAGAGGGAACAAAGCCGAGTTTGCAGCCTGTCGATTTCCCACTCCTGTCACCGTCCAATCACAAAAAAAATTTTGAATAACGCGCTAATGTGTTTTGTTTTGATTCGTTCCCCCAACCGCTCTTGAAGTTATTGTCAGCTGTCAACAAGTATTTGAAGTGTTTGTTGATTTGCGATTAGAGGTTATCTTGTGTGTTTTGCCGTTTTTTAGCAGTGTTTTAAGAGTGTAAAAGTTAAAAAATGCCAAGGTGTATTGTGAAGAACTGTATGTACAATAAAAGTGCCAATTATGAAAAGGATAAAGCAACTGTGCATTTATTTCGGTAAGTTGTTTACATGTCTTCTGTTTCCTTGTTTGGCGCCAAATGTTTATTGGTTTTCACAGGTCCGTATTTACACATTGTATTGCTTTTGTTAAATCTTTAGCATTTATTATTGTCAATTGTGTTTTTTCAAGAAATAAAATCTTAATAATGCATTATTTATTGAATATTTTTAATGAAATTAAGCATTTTGTTTGGCAATTATTATTTGAATTAGATGTATTTACCTATGTAGTTCCAGTAGAAGCAGAAAAAAAGTAGAATAGTTTCGTTTTATCTATTACTGCATCTTTCTAGAGGTTCAGTCACTGATAAAGTAGATAATTCGAGATATTATTTTCAGATTTCCCAAAGCTGGTTAAAGATACGAGGCTTGGAAACGAGCATTAAATTTAAGTGATGAAGATATTTTTATGAACTCAAATGTGTGCAATTTACATTTTACCGAGGAATCTTATGATTTAGAAAAATACCCTTTTGCAGTATACTTTAAAAAAAGTTCTATACCTGTATTGGTAAGTACTGAATCAAGGTTATTAATTTATGTAACTATTAGTGATATATATATATATATATATATATATATATATATATATATATATATATATATATATATATATATATAGCCAAACAGCGGTTTTTCAATGGCACTGCTATCAGTAATGGTTATTTTTAAATAACAGGGACTTTAAACAGCTACTGCGATTGTGGTTTAGCCATTTACAATGCTGCATGTGCGTATGCTATTATTTTAAACACTTACAAGGTGTTAGTGTTAACCGCTTAATTGAAACCACAATATGATCTTCAGATAGCTTTTAAATTATAATAATTTTAAAACTACTCAGATTTTTACTATTAATAGAAGTTCTATAAAATTAGCATATTACAAGAATATACGATGAGAGAAATCTACATATTATTTTTATTTTAATATAATGAAAAAGTTGGAAGGCATATATATGCTACAGTTCGGTGCTGCTTTAATTTTAGATTCAGCAGGTTTTTCCATGATATAATGACTTACAAGATATATGATATTGCGCATATGCCCCGTCCCCTCCTATGACATCACATGGTGAGTAACGTTATAGAAGGCCAACTACACACTTAACACAAAGTCATTCGCAATCAAAAAGTTTCTATACGTCAGTTTAATGTGGTTAAAGTTACATTCCATTCCATTTTTATATTACATATATATATATATATATATATATATATATATATATATATATATATATATATATATATATATATATATATATATATATATATATATATATATATATATATATATATATATATATATATGCACAAGTGAAGTATAATAATTAAGGGGAGCCCTGAATTAGCATTGGTGATACACAAACTTAAAAAGTAGAGAAGACGTTCGTAGACATTTACAGGGGGCGTTAACATTCATAAACTTGATTTGATCATCATGTCACATAATCATAGTATAGTATTCTGATCTTAAAAAATTAATTCCAACTGTATGCACTCAAATATCAGTAAAATACCTAATTTGTTAAGGGGTTGTGATGAACCGTCAAACTCCACTGTACGACAGCATATTATTATTGCATTGGACTCACCACATGACGCCATGCGCGTGACGGTTCTAAAAATAGATAGTCTCATTATCATATCTCGCGTTATTTGTATCATGAGTTTTTCGTTTTCTACCTATAAGAAAAGGAGAAATGTTGTATTCTAATACTGGCGAGAAGGAAAGTATACAGATACTTCTACTCGCTCGCACAAACTGCGATTGCGTGTATTATGAATACAGCAATTGCTGTTTGTCATGGAGTTTTTAGTATAAGATGAATTTCATAGAAATAATTACTCTAATGATTTGTGTAAATCTCGGTTTTCACAATCGCTGTTGTTTTGTGTTTTAATAACAGCTGCTAACAGCGATCTTTTAATAGAAGCGATTAAATCACCGGTAGCTATATATCGCTCATCTCTAGTAACTATGCTACTAGTTACATTCACGTAATATATTGTTATGATATTTATCGTAATTTAATTAGCCCTGCAAATTTACATTAATGGTATTCGTTTCAAATTTATTTATGCAGGTAACAAACAAGCCATCAACACAAGTCGTTTTTGGCGAGCAGCCAATGACTGATATAACTGCTATCAATGTGCCATTTGCAGCTGCCCCGTCAACTAGTACTTGGTCTGGTAGCAATGTACCTGTAATGGATTATTCTCGGCCATCAACAAGTGCTGGTTTTTATGAAGAGAAAACTGTTGTAGAGGTACCGCAAAGATCGTTTAGTAGTTTAGGATTTGCTGAAATGAAAACACCTTCAATGCCACCCACTTTGAAGGACATGGTGAGTTAAATTCAGTTTTTGCCGTTTATGAAATCAGTATAATTTTAAAAAACCTAATATGTTATTCCATCACATTTTATATGGTGTTTAAGTTTGTATAGTCCATGATTAAATAAGTTAGAAACAACTGTTTGCAATTTATCTCAACCACTATTAACCAAAATGTGTTGTTGGAAATTTTGTTTATATATTCATTTTACTTGAGAAAATAAATGGTTTATCATTGAACATTTTTTATAGGTTGTTACACCGCGCAAACGTAAACTGAAGAAGCAGTTATTCGATGCATGAAAAAAAATTAAACGGCTCAGCAGTAGTGTTCATCATTATAAGAAGAGAACAGCAACCCTTGCGAATATAATCAAACAACTAAAAGGTAAAGTAACCGACGAAACATTAGAAACATTAATGCAAATAGAACCTAATGAAGAATTTTTACAAAGACAATTAGGTCGTAAACATAAGTATGAAAATCAACTTAAAGCTTTTTCTGCTACGCTGCATTATTACTCTCCCAAAGCTTACAGTTTTGTCAGAAACACATTTAACTCGGCTCTTCCTCATCCAAAAACTATATCTAGATGGTATCAAAGCGTTAATGGGGAAGCTGGTTTTACGTCAGAGGTGTTCAACTTATTAAAGTCAAAATCAGAAAGCACAAATGGAAAACTTATATGTTCTTTAGTCATAGATGAGATGGCAATTCGCCAACATATAGAATGGGATGGGGTAAAATATTATGGGTTTGTAGATTTTGGTATAAATCTTGAGACCGATTGTAACCCTGTAGCCAAAGAAGCTCTTGTTTTTATGCTTGTTAGCATTAATCAATCATGGAAGCTTCCTCTTGGATATTTTTTAATCGACTCTTTAAGGGGTACACAAAAACAAAATGGTATTACAGTGTTTAACGCTACTAAATGAGTCGGGCATATACGTGGTCTCAATAACTTTTGATGGGGCAACAAATAACCTAACGTTAGCAAAAGAACTTGGCTGCGATTTGAATTGGAGGAACATTAACTCTACGTTTGTTGATCCTAGTTCAGGTAGGAAAATTGCAGTCTTTTTTGATCCATGTCATATGATCAAACTGATAAGAAACACATTAGGCGATAAAAAATTAATAATTGATGAGAATGGGGAAAATATAAAGTGGGATTATTTAGTAAAATTAAATGAGTTACAGGATCAGGAGGGCGTTCATTTGGCAAATAAATTAAGAAAATCGCATATATTTTATACAAACCAAAAAATGAAGGTTAAATTAGCCACACAACTTTTTAGCCACTCAGTGGCACAATCTTTGGAATATTGCAATGAAGTTTTACATAAACTACCATTAACTATCTTCTGTTTTTAAATTCTTATAATATGAACACTTTGTTTGTAGTGTAGTTGCCATAGTATAAACTATAAACCTAGTGCACCTGGTGACTCTAAAAAACAATATTGGAATTGGATCTGGATTCTGCAGCTCTTATCTTTTGAACGTTATAAACGTTATAAGTGTGTTTTATAAGTATCTTTATTTTGTATTATTTAAGGAAAAATTTTCCTTAATTGTTATGCTTATTGTGTGTGCCATTGTCGTTCTTATTGTTAATTTTTTGACGTACATGAACATCCCTGTGTCATTCAGGTGACATTGGCCTGTTTCATTCTTAATATATACATTATACATTATACATTATACATTATACATTATACATTATACATTATACATTATACATCTTGAGGAGTTCAAAGAATGTGAGGGAACTGTGAAATTTATCCGACTTATAAACAATTTATTTGACATTCTTAATTCTAGAAATTTAAACAATTCAGATTTTAAAAAAGCAATAAACGCAGAAAATTTTGAAAACATTAATGTATTTTTAAGAGAGCTATCACAATATTTAACGTCACTTAGGATAATTGATGGACCGCTTCTGTGTGAGAGTGGTAGAAAAATGGGTATAATTGGCTTTTTATTTTGCATACAAAGTTTGCAATTTGTTTATAAAACTTTAATTGCCGACAATAATTTTTTGCTGTATTTTCCCACTTACAAAATCAGTCAGGATCATATTGAGCTTTTTTTTGGGCAAATTAGATCCATGGGAGGCTATAACAATAACCCATCAGCAAAGCAATTTAAAAGTGCATATAAAAGGATGATGGTGCATCTTGAATTAAAAGATTCATTTAAAGGAAATTGTATCCCTTTGGAAGCAATTCCTATTCTGTCACCCATTGAGGTAATAAATAAAACTTGTGGGCGAGAACGAATATCTGAAGAACCAGATGAAGACATGAGTCAAATAGATAATTTTGACGACGACACAGTTCTTCAAATATTAGATATGAATATATCAGAGTTTAAGAAAGAAGTCGTGACATATATATCTGGCTATGTAGTAAGGAAAATAACAAAAGCTCTGAGATGCGAAGAATGCGCGGGTTAACTTGTTGGGGAGAGGTCTGCGTTATTAACATCGTTTATAGATCAGAAAGACAAAGGTCAACTCCTCACATACCCATCTGACGATGTAATATCTATTTGCACTATTGCAGAAAAAGTTCTTCAAACATACTTAAATGAATCTGCGGTGATTATAAATGTAAAGGAAATAAACATGCGAATATTAAAAACTATAATAAACCAAAACAGCATATTTAAAAAACTTTGAAGTTCACTTTCGAGAACAAAATCTTTTGACTTGCCATTATGGCCATCTAATTAAACTAATATCATCTATGTATGTTTCTATTAGAATACATCATTATAACAAAAATCTATTTGATAAAAGTAGAAGTTTAAGGGCTGTTTATAACAAACTTCTCTTATTTAAGGGCCAATAATTCAGTGTACATTTCAAGTACTCGTATGTCCTTCAAATAATGTTATCGGGAAGTTATTATGTCTTATAATATGGCCAATAAATTTTAGCTTCCTCTCGATTTCTTTGAGCAAGCCTCTTTATTCTTTCACCTCTCCTAGCACACTTTGAAGCGTCTTTCTATCAACCTGCACTGTCTTTGACATTTTTCTTGTCTACATTTCAAAAGCTTATATTCTCTTCATATCCTGCTTAACTACAGCCCAAGTTTCCGCCCCATACATTACCATACTCCATACACGTACGACTTGCATTTGTTCCTCATGTACAGGTTAAAATGTTTATTAGTGAGAACAGTACTTTGGTTATTGAATGCTTGTTTTGCCATCGCGATCCTCTTCAGACCTTTCCTACACTTACCATCATCTGTGATAATACTTCCAATCAATTATTTGAAATAATCTAATAAATCAAGCGTCATGTTATAAGATTTAAAAGCTACTTCTGTATTTGTATAGGTATTCAAAATTTGTGAAATGCACACGTAACGCAATCTACATCGATCAAACTTCTAGAAATTTTAACACCCGATACAAAGAACATATTTTTGCATTTAGAAATAACCATGCTGACAAATCTACATTTGCAAAACATATTATTGATACCCAACATAGACCCACAGTAAATAACGGCATAAAACCACAACATTTTTGTCATGACAAGTGTAAACTAGACTTGTTTTAAGCTTTAGAAGTAAAAAAGCATATACACGACAATATTTAGGATTTCTGAGATATTCTTCTTCCTAATTAAATAAATCAGACAACATAAATCTAACTATTTTTTCCAAAAGGTTGTTATAAGACATGATGTGTGTCGATATTTTCATTGTATAGTCTGCTTTATTAATGTGTTTGTTTAGTTATTTTATTGTTGTAATTGTTATTATAGTTATTACTGTTATAGGTTTCTTCTATCTTTATGTTAAATATTGATATACATCACGTAGACATTTTAAAGGCGTCATCCGTCATATTTGTTTTATTTTATTTTCACTTTTAAAGATTTTTTTGATTATAACATCATAAAATAGCAACAGATCTTTATTTGTAATTGTCATGATTTCGTATTAATTCAAATTTTTTCTGTCTGAGGATACTATCAAGCAGCAAAACCAGTAACAGAGACGTTGAAGAACATCTAGAATTCAGAAGGGCCACTTGCTCCAGTTAGCTTACGCGCTGGCTACGTCCTTCACCTACAAAAACGAAAACCAACAGTGAAACCAGAGAAATAGTCTCCAAGTCTGTATGAAGTATGGACCAGTTTCACGAAGTAAGGGCAACAGCAATCAATGAAATTAATCTCTATTTCTTTAAAAAAGACAAGGAATGTTAACATTAATTTGTAAACAGTACAATGTACTTTATGTTGTATTTTCTTCTGTTGTTGAAATAAAAACTATTATTATTTATCTAACCTTTTGAATATAAAACTTTATCCAATATATTCATCCAACAATTTATCCAACCAATAACCCAAAAAATATTTGACTAATTTGGAGAAAATTTTGGAATTACGCTTATTTTGCTAATGGCTTGGATGAGTTCGTTCATCAGATCTTAACACATAGTTTTTCCTAACAAAAAATTAAATATATTTTTGTAAACACAATAGCTTTCAAATTGTTTAAGTGATTGGAACGAAAATTTACAACTTAAAAGAACATACAGAGATGTGGTTGTGTACCAATTTTCAAGTCTTTTGATCAAAGAAAAATGAAGTTATTCGAAATTAATAATAAAATAATCCTCGACATCACTTCAAATTCTGTAATGCAATATCTACAATGTTGGACAAAGGCAGAGCAATACAGCTACCTGTACTGTTATGCTATTTAAATAAATTGTAGATAAAATCTAAATAATGGAAGTCACAACCATTGCCAGATGTCAAGATGTTGCTGACCGGGGTTGCCCGATCTTCAGGAATTTCATGTAGTTAAACCTTTCATGTATAAACATATGAAATTTTTACAACTTCTGATAATAAAGAAAACATTTTATAAAATTTAATTTTATCAGTCAGTTAAAAAATACTGTATTTAATACCTGCAAATTTCGAATTACCCATTTCTCATGATTTTTAACTTAGGTATCCCTCCGATCATAATTTACTCTATCCGACAACTTTGTTAGACTGCGTCTGTGCTGAAGCTCAGCTGTCATTTGTCATTGTGTGGTAGTGTTATTTATTGACAATATCAAATTGGAAATTTAGGACAGTAGAAACAGACACCATAAACAAAGAAGAAATTGGAAATTTAGCCTCTAGTGTAGGTTTTTGACATGATACCATAACTAGAGAGATATGATAATGTGGCAGCATAATAATATTATGCTAATGCTGTGGTACAGTCAGTTTGGCGTTTCATCACATCTCGTAACACACCAGCTGTTGTGTGCATACAGTTAGATGTAATTTTTTATTATCAGAATACTACTGTAACATGATGAAATCAAGTTTATAACTGTTAACATACTGTAAATAATTTCTCCACTTTTCAAGTTTGTGTTGCTGCAATGTTAATTAAGGGTTCCCTTAATTATACGCATATTGTGCTTATAAATGTAATAAAAAAATAAATGAAAATGCAAGTGAACCTATTTAATTTAGCTCTGTATTCTACATTATCTGAAAAAGACATTATAGGCGACGAAGTAGAATGTAATTTCGGTAAATATGCAGTTGACTGCATGAGGGTTTTAGATATTTTTTTCCAGCAACATGCTTAAAACCTTCCTCGGCCACAAGGCAAATTTTCTGGCAAACAACCCCCAAGAAAATTAAGGGACTTTGAAAACATGCGTTTTTCACATTTTACAGCAATACCTCCTTTAAACCCTGTCTACCCCATATTCGCCCAGGTCCAGCAACCTTCTTGGGGGTTGCTCACAAGAAATTTTTCTTGTGCTTTATGCTTTGAAGGTAGTTGTATGCATGCACAAGGGGAAGGAGAACCCCCCGAATTTTTGGGTGAGGAGCAGAAACCCTCTTCCTCCTGGGGTTCTTCTCCTGCATGCATACAATCACCCTCAATGCATCAACCAAAGAATTTTTTTTTCCAGCTTTCTAGTGTATTTTTCTAGAGTATATTTCCTGTTTATCAATTGCTTTGTTTGAGTTTTGTATCCAAATTACTCTATAAATATATGTCATAGATCATGTTTTTGCTTGTCCTTCTTTACCTTGTTTTACTGTTCCTAATTAAATAAATTAATTTTCATAACTTTTAATACAAGGCTAAATCTTACAGCTTATATAAATATATTATTTAATATTGTTATGAAAATTCACTATCATAACGCACTTGCTGCGTTCCGAACCTTTTTAGGTTACCTATTTATACAAAAGCTTAAGAAATTCATGAATAAGCATTACATTTCAATGATTGAATAATTTCAGTTTTATTTCTAACCAAACTAAAAATTCCTAAATACGTCCCTGACGTTTCTCCCACTCAAGTCACCGAACTCCGCCCAGTTAGGAAAAGTGTACAGGCTTCTTGTATTGCAAAACTGCACCTTTGTTACCTCTATCCCTTACAACCTCTTTGGGGATATCGAACGATACTATGAGATTCGTACTCACTAAACTCCTCTCCCTGGAGTCCCGGACCTTAGCCCATACCTCCGTCGGAAAGAATACACACAATGACTTTTTGGGTATGAATGTTTCCATTCTGTTTTTGCCGCGGTGGCGTTAGCGGGTAAGTATAAGTTTTTGACGCTTATGCCTATGTGGAAGTTGCTCATCGTAGGCGGTGGCACTACGGAGAAGAGCATTTGGATGAGAAGCGGCTTTTGCGAACTGAGTTTTGGATAGTTGAGTTATAAACTCAAGTATCGAAGACATTTCCAGATCAGACTGAATCTGACTGTTTCTGACAAACCACGGCGCTCCACTAACATTCTCAAAATTTTATTCTGGGTGATTTGAAGGGTCTTGATGTGTGTGTCGGCCGCGGTGGCCCATGCAAGGGATGGCCGGATTATGACTTTGTACATGAGCAGTTTATTGTTCATGGACAATTTGGAATATCTATTAAGAAGTAGGAAGAGATTCGAGATGAACATCGAAGCTTTTTGTCGGGCATGTTGGACATGGCGTTTGAGTCAGAGGGGGATGTCTGAAAAATAAGATGATACTTAGGGCTAACATGACATAGAGAAACAAATGTCTATAAAAGTCCATTTGTCAAAAAGTGACAACGACAACCGATAACCTCAAAATTTGTGTTCTGTTTTATGGTCTAATTTTAATTTATCTAATTCTGAAGAGGGAAAGAAATATACATAAGCTTATTTAATATTTTATTACCGTGGTGTGGTTTAACTATGAGTTTTACAACTAGAAGAGCCTTATCCATTCTATTTTCCTCCAATATCCAAAGAAATCTATTTGCGAGAGCCAATTCATACAAAAGTGCCATTTCTCTGGATAACTTATATCCAAACAGTAGACTAACACTAACTACTCCTTCGCCAGTAAGTTAACAGTTTTTAATTAATATTATTGATTTATTACTCTTATTTGGTATCTTTATTTTAGCCCGTCCCCAGTGCGAATGAAAAATTTAATGGATACATCCCAATTGATCAACTTGACATATCTTACAGTCGAAGCACGGGTCCGGGCGGTCAAAATGTCAATAAACTTAACACAAAAGTAGATTTGAGATTTCACATAGAGTCTGCTAACTGGATTAGTCATGAAATTAAAGCGAAACTTACTGATAAGGTACTGTAAAATTAAATCAAACTTTGTTCTTTAGCTACCTACTATATTTTGGATATTTTTATGAAATTTTGTTGTTCAGTGAATTTGAAATGTTAGCAGTTTATGAATGCTTCATCATCATAGTCTACGGGCAATCTCTCCTTATTATTATAATCAAAACTGTCTCCTTATTGTTATAATCAAAACCGCCTCCAGTTGTTCTTTAAGTGAATCTGCGCACAATCTCCCGAACAGTTTTAGATAAAACGACTGCTGCTAGATAAAGTTTGCTATCTTACATGCACGTTGACACTATTTTTGTTCTCTTGTCTTTGCTGAGTTATTGACATTTAAAGGTTTTTTTTTAAACGTTGAATATAAGGTACAGAGAATAGTGACAGTTATGAAATACAAATTTGAACCGTTAAATTGCTTACATGGTTGCCACATTTATTTACTAGATTTTATTTTTGTTTCTTGCCCATCACATTTGTTTCTCTCCTTATAAAACATTGGAAAATATCAGTTAATAATAATAGTAATAATAATAATTACAACAGAAAATGGAAAATAGAAAGTAGATATAATGTGAAAATTGATGTGAGAGTTAATAATATCAAAAATTGAAAAACCGAACAAGTGTCTTGCCGCAGGAAATGGACTCGAGCACAGGTTTTATTAAATCGTTATAAACAAGGGCTGTGTATAGGTGAAGGGTCCAGTTTAAGCAGAACCCTTCCCCCAACCTCCTGACCTGCCCTGACTATCAGTTTGACTAATTAAAACGCTGGGGGCAGGAGAACTATGAGGTAATGAATCCTGGCATACATCAAGGTCAAGCGAGCATAATACCTAATGTGTACATTACCTCATGGTTGTCCTTCCCCCAGCGTTTTAATTTTTTTAAATACTTCAACAACACACCTGGGGGCTTACAGTCTAAATACTATCGTACCGTCGGTGTCGACAAGGAGGAAAGAGGCAACTTGTTAATTCTGGACTTGAAGGTTCGGAGGAGAAGGAAAAACATGTGCCGGCAAGGAATTCCACAACTTGGAAGTCCTCGGGGCAAAAGAGCGGGCATAACAAGATGTTCTATGTCTGGTGACCTGGACAGTAAAAGGGTGCATTCGCTCTGTTCCCCTGGTAGATTTGTTGGGGGCAGCAGGTGGAGGAACTATGGAAGAAAGCTCCTCTGAGCAGTGCCCGTGCAGATATCTATAAAAGAGAGAGAGGTCATCAACGGCACGTCGGTGGGCAAGTGATGGCAGCCTTTGGGTGAGGATAGGGTCACCGATGAGACATATAGCTCTCTTCTGAATGGAGTCTAGGATAGCGAGTGTAGAAGCGGCAGCAGCACCCCAGATGTGGGAGCAGTATTCGAGGTTTGGCCTTATTTGTGAAGTATATAAGGTATAGAAATTGGCTGGTGAAAAGTATTTGCGAGCCCGAAAGAGGAAACCTAATTTTTTAGCAGCCGCTTCTGCAATTGATGTGACATGTTGGTGCCAATTGAGATTTCGACCCACAGAAATGCCAACAGGTGAAAAGGACTCATTACTTTGAATAACTTGGTTGTTCATTGTGATGGGTCTAGGGCTGGTGTATCTCTTATGAGATAGAAAGCAAGACTGAGATTTGGTGGAGTTGAATTGTACAAGATTTCTGCTTCCCCAGTATAATATTTTTTGGAGATCCACAGAGACAGAACCCTCCATGAGTCTGCTATCCTCATCTAATTGGGCTAAAGAGACAGGCTTAGAATATTGTATATTTGAGTGGAGGGTGCTGTTGTCTGTGTAACTGTGAACTGGGTTGGATGTGCTAGAGAGGAGGTCATTGATGTGGAGAAGAAACAAAGTAGGGGCTAAATCTCAAGCTTGAGGGATTCCTGAATTAATTAGATACAGTTTAGAGGAATGGCCATCCACGACAACAGAAATGCTCTGGTTGGAGAGGAAATTTGCTGTCCCGGTACAGAGTTTTGGTGGTAGGCCATAGGCCGGAAGTTTATTAAGCAGCACTGCGTGCCAGACCTGGTCCAATGCTTTGGATATGTCTAGAGCGACAATCTGGGATTCGCCGTGTAGTTCCATAGACTTGTTCCAAGAATCGGTGACAAAGGAAAGGAGGTCGGCAGTTGATCTCACGGAATCCATACTGCCTGTCATGGATTAGACGGGGGTTTTAAGAAATTTTAGTAATTCGGTGTTCATATACTTTTCCATCTTTTTAGAGACGACTGAAAGGAGAGAAATAGGCCTGTAGTTGCTAGGAAGCACTTTGGATGCTTTCTTGGGGACGGGTTGTACTCGAGCAGTTTTCCAGTTACTAGGGAATATGCCTCTATTACAAGATGTCTGAAACAGACGTGTCAGGATAGGAGCAAGTTCTGGTGCGCATTTTTTGAGAACAATTGCTGTGATCTCATCAAGGCCAGATGCTTTCCTGGTATTAAGAGAAGAGAGCATCTTTCGTACCTTTTTAGTTTTGAAAATGATATCCGTCATTTTATGCGCGACATTGGGGACTGTTGGTGGTTGAACATTTGGAGGTGGGTTGAGAGTAGAATTGCCGGCGAACAACGAGGCAAAAAGTTCAGCCTTGCCCAAGGCGGTAGAAACAATTTCATCCCCTGAAACAAAAGGTGGGAACGTGCTCTTGCAGAAATTATTCCCTATAGATTTAGCAAGGGTCGAGAAGGGTTTGCTGCCAATGGAGCTTGAGAGGACTTTAATTTGGATGTGGTTATTAAACGAGTTTTTTGCCTCAGAAAGAATGCGGACATAGCAGTTTCTTGCGTCGTTAAATGCTTGACGGTTTTCTTTACTGGGATTGTGTAGAAGCGTTTTATGAGATTTGACCTTTTCAAGCCTGGCCTTGTCACGGGATTTAGAGAACCAGGGCTTTTGTGGCTGAAAAGGTTTTCTGTGTACGTGGAATAAATAATTCCATGCCAGCTTGGATAGTTTCGGTGACGTTTTGTGAGATATCAGAGTGGTCAGGATAAGAGAAGCAGACAGACACCCATGGAAATGAGGAAAAGTAATCCCGCATTTCGTCCCAGTTCGCGGAGTTGTAGTGCCAAACGATACGTGGGTGTGATGAATGTGTGACCTCGGGTTGCATTGCGCAGGAAGCAGTGACCATGCCGTGGCCTGAGCGACCAAGGGGGGCGGTGACTGATTTCTTATAGCATTCAGGTTTTGTAGTAAGAAGGAGATCCAAGGGATCTGAGCTGTGTGTTGGTATGCGAGGAAAGTAAGTAGATTGCTGAACCATATTGGCTAAAGAATTGCTGACTGCAAAGGCCTCCGCTGCTCTCCCTTGTGGATCGGTTTTTGAAGATCTTAACCATTCCTTATTATGGACATTGAAGTCACGAAGAATAGTGACCTCGGAGGAAGGATATTCAGAAATCAGATGGTCGGTTTTTTCAGAAAGGTAGTTGAAGAGCTGGACAAAGTTGTTGTCAGAAGGCGACCGGTAAATGCAACAGATGAATTTAGTTGCAGCCCTGAAAGAGAGTTTTATCCAAAGTATGTCTTTTCTTCTAGCTTCTAAATTGGGGAGTCTGGTGCAGGGTACATTGGGACTGATTTAGGTTTCGGTGAGGAAGAGGAGTTGGGGCCTATTAACCTGGAGGAGATGGTGGATAGAGTTCAGGTTAGAATTTAGGACACATATATTCGAGAAGGATATGTTAAATCTTGATGCCGGCACCCCCCTCTCTCGGAGATCCGAATGCTGTGGTATTTTATCTCCGGCATCTTTTGTACAAGGAGGAGCCATCATCATTTTTGTTTATAAGGGAAACCGACTTATACACCAGAACCGGAAACGTTCGTTGGGACTTCACCGGCCCCTTTAATGTAAGGGGTGGTACCTCAGGTGTGAAAAAATCTTTTACTATCACGTAAAGGAAAAGTCCACTACCACCTACCAAAGTAGACAAACTGGTGGTCAGGGCAGGTCACGAGGTTGGAGGAAGGGTTCTGCTTAAACTGCACCTTTCACGTTTATCCAGGTCTTATTTATAACGATTTAATAAAACCTATGATCGAGTCAATTTCCTGCGTCGAGACACTCGTTCAATTTTTCTATTATTAATATTAATGTTAATTCCCAACTATCAATTTTGGCATTATATATACTTTCTATTTTCTGTTCTCTGTTATAATTATTATGATTATTACCTAGTGATATTTTCATTTATTAAAAAAACCTTAATAGTCAATATAAATCCTAAACAGTACATTACCATGATACAAATTTGTATCATGGTACATTACATTTTATTTTGTAATCTAATTTAGAGTTAAATTTGTAGATCTGGCAACACACGACAATTAATGAAATAATATATGACAACCGTATTCAATTGTAGCATAATTCTTTTTTCTATAATAAATAAATGTAAAGTATACTTAATTAAGAGACCAGGTTCTTGTTATCAAGTTCAAAGCAAATGCTTTTAATTTACTAAGTTTTTTTGAAGGTCCTAACTGAGTATTTGTGTGTTTCAGTTAAAAACAAAATTAACAAAAGATGGATACATAGTATTTCGATCTGACCTTACCAGATCGCAGCAGCTGAATTTAGCTGATTGCCTTCAAAAGTTGAGGAATTGTATTAGGAGATGCTTAGTAGAAGAAAAACCTCCATCAGAAGAAAGCTTAGAAAGGGCACGCAGAAGGTAACTTATACATTATATACAGTGTCGCTGTAAAACATCATGTGGGTGATTATTTATTCTTCGGTTTTCACAAATTTTGTGTTTCTCAACATTTTTTTGTTTTGAAAATAATGCAAAACAATGTTGACTGGTACCGGAGGGAGAAAATGTCTGTGAACCACTGCAAAACAATCATTCTTCCATTTACCAGAAGAAGAAAGTTGGGCAAATTAAAACCATCTACTCTTATGGGGGAAACAATTCCGTTAATGGAACAGGCGAAATATCTGGGGGGTTACTCTAGATAAGATGCTCAACTGGAACATACAGTTAGAGAATGTAATCCACAGGGCCAAACTATCCCTGTGGACATTCCAAAGAATCTATGGAAACAGTGGGAAGAAACTTACAACACATGTAGTGACTATGTAGTGGTTATCAGAGCAATGATAACCTATAGGGCTATAGTTTGGTTGCCTAAGACACCACATAGTATCGTGGGGACCAAACTGGCTCAGCTACTGATGCTCAGCTGGTCTGATGATAACAGGTGCATTGAGCACCGCTCCATCAGCCGCTCTGAAAGTCCTCCTAAACATTCCACCTCTCCACATTTGGCTGGAAAGGGAGGCTAGGTGGACAACATACAGGCTAAAACAAATGGCTGACAGCATACTGAAGGCAATTAGTTTGGGAAGGACTAGACTTGATGACATTGAGTCATGAGGTTCTGGGAATGGTATCAAACCTGATGCTTACTAAGATTAGTAGAGATCTATCTTTCAAGACCATCCTTCCGGAAATGGAGGACTGAGAATGAAACCAGGTAAAGAGGAAGCACTTACTTTAGCTCCACCTAGTGGCAGTGTACACTTGGGGTTCAGAGATAATGGGAGGAGAAGATCGGTTCAGCTAAAGAGGAAGCACTTACTTTAGCTCCACCTAGTGGCAGTGTACACTTGGGGTTCAGAGATAATGGGAGGAGAAGATCGGTTCAGCTAAAGAGGAAGCACATATCTTAGCTCCATCTAGTGGCAATACTTGGGGCACAGACTCTCACAGCCCAAGAGAATGGGAGGAGGGATCGGTGCAGCTAAAGAGGACGTACACACTTTAGCTTTACTGAGTGGTAGGTGTTGGACATCGACTTACACAGTCCAAGAGAGGAAATAACAAGAAATGTCTTTTACCCCTGGCCAAGCTAAACCCCGGAGGCACTGGTACACTGGAGAAAGAGCACGTTCCCACCTCTTGTTTCGGGGGATGAAATTGTTTCTACCGCCCTGGGCAAGGCTGAACCTTTTGCCTCGTTGTTCGCCGGCAATTCTACTCTCAACTCACCTCCAAATGTTCAACCACCAACAGACCTCGATGTCGCACATAAAATGACGGATATAATTTTCAAAACTGAAAGGATACGAAAGATGCTCTCTTCTCTTAATACCAGGAAAGCCCCCTGGCCTTGACGCGACCCCAGCAATTATTCTCAAAAAATGCGCACCAGAACTTGCTCCTGTCCTGACTCATCTGTTTCAGACATCTTACAATAGAGGCATATTCCCTAGTAACTGGAAAACTGATCGAGTACAACCCGTCCCCAAGAAAGGATCCAAGGCGCTTCCTAGCAACTACAGGCCTATTTCTCTCCTTTCAGTCGTCTCTAAAGTGATGGAAAAGTATATAAACACCGAATTACTAAAATTTCTTGAAAAACACAGTCTAATCCACGACAGGCAGTATGGATTCCATCAGCGGAGATTAACTGCCAACTGCCTTTCGTTTGTCACCAATTCTTGGAACAAGCCTATGGAACTACACGGTGAATCCCAGATTGTCGCTCTAGACATATCCAAAGCATTCGACCAGGTCTGGCACGCAGCACTGCTTAATAAACTTCTGGCCTATGGCCTACCACCAAAACTCTGTACCTGGACAGCAAATTTCCTCTCCAACCGGAGCAATTCTGTTGTCATGGATGGCCATTCCTCTAAACTGTATCCAATTAATGGAGGAGTCCCTCAAGGTTCAGGTTTAGCCCCTACTTTGTTTCTTCTCCACATCAATGACCTCCCCTCTTGCACATCCAACCCAGTTCACAGTTACGCAGACGTCAGCACCCTCCACTCAAATATACAATATTCTAAGCCTGTCTCTTTAGCCCAATTAGATGAGGATCGCAGACTCATGGAGGGTTCTGTCTCCGTGGGTCTCCAAAAAATATTAGACTGGGAAAGTAGAAATCTTGTACAATTCAACCCCACCAAATCTCAGTCTTGCTTTCTATCCCATAAGAGATACACCAGCCCTAGACCCATCACAATGAACCACCAAGTTATTCAAAGTAATGAGTCTTTTTCACTTGTTGGCATTTCTGTGGATCGAAATCTCAATTGGAACCATGTCACATCAATTGCAGAAGCGGCTGCTAAGAAATTAGGTTTCCTTTTCCGGGCTCGCAAATACTTTTCACCAGCTAATCTAAGGTATATACCTTATATACTTCACAAATAAGGCCAAACCTCGAATACTGCTCCCACTTCTGGGGTGCCGCTTCTACAATCGCTATCTTGGACTCCATTCAGAAGAGAGCTATACGTCTCATCGGTGACCCTACCCTCACCCATCTCTTGCCCACCGACATGCCGTTGGCGACCTCTCTCTCTCTTTTATAGATATCTGCACAGGCACTGCTCAGAGGAGCTTTCTTCCATAGTTCCTCCACCTGCTGCCCCCAACAGATCTACCAGGGGAACAGAGCGAATGCACTCTTTTACTGTCCAGGTCACCAGACATAGAACATCTTGTTATGCCCGCTCTTTTGTCCCGAGGACTTCCAAGTTGTGGAATTCCTTGGGGGCACATGTTTTTCCTTCTTCTCCGAACCTCCAAACCTTCAAGTCCAGAATTAACAAGTTGCCTCTTTCCTCCTTGTCGACACCCATGGTACGATAGTATTTAGGCTGTAAGCCCTCGTGATGTGTTGTTGAAATATAAAAAAAGCTGGATCCACAAACGGACTGACTGCAGCTGTATAGTGGAAGCGTGCTTTTATAGAGGGCTTTTATCAGCTTCGAAGTTTATAGCGTCCGCCACTACCACTACTTTTTCGGCTTATTTAAATTTATTAAAAGACCCGTTAAGATGTAATAACACTTGTATGAACATGCTGTATAATTTTTATCAATAAATAACAATAACAATGGTGTATTGGTTGTTATGAATGACTACTTAACTCTGATTTTATTACATTTCAGAATGGAGAGAGCAGCTCGTGAGAGACTAGCCATTAAAAGGCAACGGACACAAATCAAAAGTGATCGACAAAGTCCAAATGTTAACCTGTAATATATTCGTCATAAAATAAATATGCTTCCCGTGTTTCATTTTTTGTAGTAGCAGTAGTAATGTGTGCTATTAATTATACAATATAGAACCTTATTCAAGCTTGTGAAATATAAATTTGTTGTGTGTGGCACGCGCGCCTCTGGCTTTAGACATATGTCTCTTGGCCAGAGGTCTATCGTTATCAATGTTTATTACTTACACATCGTTAATACGTGAGGAAAATGGTATCGGCGACAGACATTTTGAATTTTTTTCGCCAAAACGGCGTAGAAAGTTAAAACATATATAGAAAACATGATTTGGGACAGGAACATTTTGTTTGTGCATCGGTTTGTCGATCTGTATGTCTCTATGTTTGTCTGTTAATAGACACTATAACTTTCGAACAAATTGATATATCGTCTTCAAATTTCTAGCAATAGTAGCACCCGACAACTTACGGCTCGGACTGTTTTGCGTAAAGACGCTCCAGCGGGTGGGGGATAAATAAGGGGCGATTTGGTGAAAATTAACATTTTTTCGTTAAAATTCGAGTACTATAAGGTTTCACAGTTAGTTCAGTAGAAAACTTTTAATTTCATCACTTATCTAGTATTCTGTGAAATTTGTTAATATATTAGATTAAATCGGAATAATTCAACTGGCCTATGTTAATGACGTCCATAATTAAGATGTTTATAGCCAAATTCGTTGCAAAAATATTGTACTTGGGTTATTTTTATACAGGTATTTTGCAGTTGATAGTTTGAAATTTTAAACTTAAGACATTTTTTTGGGTGATTTTCGGGAATTGGACTTGTTAGTAATTTGTGCATGTGAAATTGTAATCTTCAGAAATCAAATGTTGTACGACTCGCAGAAATAATCATCAAGGTGACATGGTTGTCGAGAAGCAGGCTCTGGTAGGTACAAACTGTTTTCGGGTTGAGGTCGATGCTGCCCTTATTGAGAACTTGCTACTGTCATCTTTGTGGCCTGAAAGTATATTAGTATTTTCTGTATAGCAGCAGAAACCTTATGACCAGTATAGGATTTGCTGTGGAGTGTGTATTGTTCGACCGACAGCTCCTACATGTATGTAACCCCTGCATACACCAATCCATTTAAGCAGATGCACGATAATAGACTGGTCGAGTATATTTCATCAACTAATTGTTGAAAGTTTATGCAATAAGCAATTTGCTTAACACCTTTGCGTGTTGATATAGTATACCTGTTAAGTTAAAAGAACAAAAGTACCCTTGTTTTGGATTTATAAGACCATTTTAAAGCAAACTAAATCGCTAACTCCTATGTACGAACCCAAGAATATGTGCCTTCGAACCTCTAAAATTGTATGTCTAAGGTTCACAGTTGAACTTTTTAGAAATTTAAAATCGAACATCGAACTATCCAAAATTCTTCACTGTTTATGTATCATTTCCTTTAATGCAAAATTTAGGAATATTGTAACATACAATATTTGATATGTGCTCAATTATAAATATGTCGTTGTTTGGTATTGGCTAGCCAGTTTTAGCACACAGATTGAGAGGGATGAAGGTGCATGATAGATATAAAATAACCACTAAAAATTCAAAGTGAGCATGATATGTATAAAATAACCGCTTAAAACTTGAACTGTCTCCTGATTATGAATATTTAACTGTTTTGGCTCATTGTGAAATAAAGCATGTTGAAACCAGTGGTTTCCAAAGGCAATCTGCAATTATCCTCGTAAATTCCGAAAATTTACTTTACCGACCGCCTTCATAATGTTGTTACTGAAAAAAGTGTTGGGAGGCTAGGATATATAAAAAAATAATTCTGTGATTGCTAAATGACTCCGCCGTGTCTCAATGTGGCCCACCAACTGTCAAAGATATGCTTGAGTGAAATCTGAAATTACGTTACGAGTTTAAAGTGCCGTTACCGAGTTAACGGTGTCGCAACTTCGCTACCTTTGGCAACATTCATTGCCTGTAAAGTCAAATTTCGAAGTATTTTTTGAGTAACGAAGTTCTAACTATTTTGCAGAATTACAT
Source organism: Tillus elongatus (assembly GCA_964006375.1). NCBI lineage: Eukaryota > Metazoa > Arthropoda > Insecta > Coleoptera > Cleridae > Tillus > Tillus elongatus. The sequence continues at coordinate 12,459,513 of OZ023268.1, read as the reverse complement.
ATTTGAACTACTTCAACATCGCTATTGCAAACACATTTTTAAACTGAAGGTTCGGTTCAAGTTCGGGTTCGCTTCAAAATTTCACACACCTCTATTAAAAACATGTAGGTTAGGTTTGATTGTGAGTGGGCCATACCGGTCCCTCCACTGCGACTGTCTAGTCTATTGTGGCTCACGCCTAATAGTCTATATTTCGCTCAACAAAGCCAGCCTCCTGCAGAGGTCGATAATCTTTGTAGGCAAAAGTTGATCCCGATCTTCCGGAGCAAGCTTTGTCTTGCCAAAGAGCAGGTATCTAGTCATGTCCGCCGCCGGACAGGAACACAGCACGTGCTCTGCTGTCTCGTCGCTCTCCATGCACCGCCGGCACTCAGTCTCCTGACCGACTCAGTGCATGTGGTGACACAAGCGGCAGTGTCCTGTATACAGGCCGACTAGAGTACTCAGTTGTTGTCTGTTTAGCTCAGAAATTTTTTAGCCCCTGACCTGACTCAGACAGGCCATTCATGAAGGCCTTAGAGTGAGCTAATCCTGGCAGATTTTTCCATTGCTGGATTGTCATTCTTTCTGCCCAGGTCTTTAAGGTGCGTTTTGCCGTGCATGATGATATCCCCAGCACAGGTTCTGGTCTGATGAAGTCCCCCTGGGCTGCACTCCTGGCAAGCATGTCGGCCGCAACATTGTCATCATGGTCCAAGTAACCCGATATCCAGACCAGCGACACCTCATTGCAGCTGCCTAGTTTGTTGAGGGCAGATTTTCAACTCCATACTGTTTTTGAATTGCAACAGTAGAAACCAAGAGCCTTTATTTTGCAGCTTGGCTATCGATTTGTGTGTGCACTGGTTTTCTATACTTTCCCTTGCACACATTTCGATGGCATACACTTCTGCCTGGTGTATGGTTGCGTACTTTCCGAGGCTAGTTGATAGTCTAGCATCAGTGTTGGTCCTATATGCGCCGGCTCCTACCCCCCTATTGGTTTTGGAGCAGTCAGTATACCAGCAGAGATTGGCCCTCAATAGGGTCGTTTTACTTCGTTCCCAGTCCTCCCTTTCCGGGAGGATGGTTTTGAAAGACAGATCTCTACTGATTTTTGTAGGCATCAAGTCTGAGACCATTCCCAGAATCCCATGACCCTCAATGTCATCGAGGAGTCTGGAACCTCCCAGACTGATTTCTTCGGCATGCTGTCGGCCGTTTGTTTTAATCTGTATGTTGTCCACCTCGCCACTCTCCCTAGCCAAATGTGAAGAGGTGGAATATTAAGGACCTTCAGAATGGCTGATGGTGCGGTGCTTATCGCTCCCGTTATCACCAGACAAGCTTGTCTCTGTAGATGAGCCAGTTGCGATACCACAAAGTGCCTTGGGCCACCAAACTATGGCTCCATATGTTATCATTAGTCTGATAACCACTACATAGAGCCAGTACATCTGTTGGGGGTTTGTTCCCCAGATTCTACGGCATGTCCACAGGGACAGTTTAGCCCTGCGGAGTACATTCTCTAACTGTACGTCCCAGTTGAGCTTCTTATCTAGGGTAACCTCCAGATATTTTATTTGTTCTGTAAATGGAATCGTTTCCCCCATAAGAATAGGTGGTTTTAATTTGTCCAACCTTCTTCTTCTGGTAAATGGAAGAATGATCGTTTTGCGGGGATTCACAGGCATCTGTTCCCTCAGACACAAATCATTCACTACATTTAGGGCCTTTTGAAGAGCACTTGCAAGTTCCTCCTCAGATTTGCCTCTAACCATTATGACCAGATCATCAGCATACACCTGGACCTCAACCTCCCACAGCCCCAGAATAGCCAGCAAATAACATGTAACACCATCTCATACTCTGACCGACCATAAGTACATCAAGTTTAACAAAAATCACACTACAAGATTACTGTGGATTCATATTTAGCAGGGTCCTAATTGATCTTTTTTGAATAATGAAGTCTACCAAGATCAGGCAGTTTAGCAAACAGATTGAGAGGATTCAAAGTGAGCATATGTATAAAATAACCGCTTAAAATTTGAACTGTCTCCAGATTGTGAATATTTAGCTCTTTTGGCTCATTGTGAAATAAAGCATGTCTAAACCAGTGTTTTTCAAAGGCAATTATCCTCATAAATTCTGAAAATTTACGTTACTGATCGCCTTCAAACACACCCATCATAATGTTGTTACTGAAAAGGGTGTTGGGAGGCTAGGATATATACAAAAATAATTCTGTGATTGCTAAATGGCTCCGCCGTCTCTCAATGTGGCCCACCAACTGTCAAAAATATGCATGAGTGAAATATCTTAAAATTACGCTACCGACTCAATAAGATCGATAACGAGTTTAAAGTGCCGCTACCGAGTTAACTGGGCCATAACTTCGCTAGCTTTTGCAGCATTCAATGCCTGTAAGGTTATATTTCAAAGTATTTTTTAACCAATGAAGTTCTAACTATTTTGGAGAATTACATATTTCAGACTTCGAACTACTTCAACATTGCTAGTGTAATAGGCGCGCTTTCACCCTATTTAAATGAATTAGGTTTAATCAGCCTTAAGTGACCTAAAAAATGGATTATTGGAATGAATACTGTAGAGCATGGGGATGTTTTATTGAAAACCAGAGGTGTGTGAAGCTTCGAAATTTCGAACCGAACCCGAACTGAACCTTCGGTTCGAAAATATGTTCGCACTAGCGATGTTGAAGTAGTTCGAAATATGCAATTCTTTAAAATAGTTCGAACTTCGTTGGTCAAAAATACTTCGAAATTTACTTTACAGATATTGAATGTTGCCAAAGGTAGCGAAGTTGCGGCCCCTTTAACTCGGTAGCGACGCTTTAAACTCGTTTTCGGTCTCATTGTGTCAATAGCGTAATTTCAGGAGATTTCACTCGTGCATATTTTTGATAGTAGGTGGGACACAATGGAGCCATTTAGCAATCACAGAAATATTTTTCTTATATAGCCTAGCCTCCAAACACCTTTTTCAGTAACGACATTATGATGGTAGTGTTCGAAGGCGATCGGTAACGTACATTTTCAGAATTTGGGGATAATTGCAGATTGCCTTTACAAAGCACTGGTTTCAACATGCTTTATTTCACAGTGAGCCAAAACAGTTACATATTAACAATCAGCAGACAGTTCAAACTTGTAAGTGGTTATTTTTAAGTGACTTCAAAAAAGGAGGAGGTTCTCAATTTGACTGCATTTTTTTAAATGTGTTACCTCAGAACTTTTTTCTAGGTAAACGGTAAACTGATTGTGATGATTCTTTTTTTATTTGAATCCTGGTGCTTCTCATGTGGTGCCATATAAATTTGATGAAGAACTGACCAGTAGTTTTTGAGTTATTCTTAATGAAGTCGGTTTCCTATTTTTTTAAATTTTTTATTGTTATATACCTATCATGCTCACTTTGAACCCTCTCAATATGTTTGCTAAAACTGCCTAGTCAATACCAAGCAACAACATATTTATAAGTGAGCTTATCTATAGATCTAGAAATCTAAAAAAGTTTAAAATATTTTTTGTTTTTGTGGTCTTGATTTAACATTGACCCATCTCCACAACGATCAACACGGGAAGGCATTTTCACCCAATCAACCTGCAAATTTGTCGAACCCTTCCTTTTTGTAAAAAGAGTGGGAATCTTTTACATATCAAATATTGTATGTTACAATATTCCTAAACTTTGTATTTAATGAAATGATATATGAACACTGAAGAATTTTGGGTAGTTCAATGTTCGATTTTGAATTTCTAATAAGTTCGACTGTGAATCTTAGACATACTATTTCAGAGGTTTGAAGTTCGAGGCAACATATTTGCTTGGGTTCGTTCATAGTTCGGTTCGAACAAAACATGGGTTCGCACACCTCTATTGAAAACCCCAATTTTACCATACATATACAGTATCATATACCCTGCGACCACTCGTTGCCGCCCTCGTACGAGGTTTCAATATCACTTGAAATGTAGGGTGGTTAATTTTACTATATGTAGAAAATAAAATTCAATCGTTTGCTTATAAAACTACTTTAATATAAATTAAATGAATTTAACACACCAGATTTTTAAATAAAAGAAACGGAGATCTTAAAAGTACAGTATTTAATATGACCTTACTCTATTGTGCCCCCTTGGAAGGAAGCGAAAATTCTTGCGCAAAAGGGCGCCTTAAAAGAACAATGGATTTATGTACCCCTTCAATAATTTACAAGATCCTGCTCGTCTTAAAAATTACGAGCAAAAAAAAAATGGAACTGATAAAATATTAGCCAATATTTGATTAATTTATTTACCCCTTAAATACTGTGCTTAAATTTCCTAGACCTCCCAACTACTATTCTTATATCCTTTGACTACTACTATAATAGTCCTTTGGACCTAAATTTACTCCTCAGTACAGCTAGTTAAAATAATATGAACCCAATTGATAATTTCTCACCTAATTTAGATTTTATTGTGCTTATGCTAATATCCTCCGAATACAACCACCATGTATTATAAATAAATTAGAACTGATAAAATATTAGGCAATATTTAATTAATTTATTTACCCCTTATAATTGTGCTTAATTTACTAAACCTCCCAACTACTATCCTTATATCCCTTGACTACTACTATAATAGTCCTTTGGATTTAAATTTACTCCCCCGTACAACTAGTTCAAATAATGTGAACCCAATAGATAATTTCTGACTTAGTTTAGATTTTATTGTGCTTATGCTAATATCCTCCGAATACAACCACCATGTATAAGTCTTTTATATTATCATTGGCAAGAAAATACAATTATAACTAGCACTTACCCTTTGGCCATCTCTCTCTAGGTTGAAATATTTATCAGACACTAATGATTACGTATTTTACTTCGGAATAAGCAATTAATTCCTACCTTTAATAGATCTATAACTGCACACCGCGTACACCCTAGCTCTCTCGGCCTTGCTTGGCTAATCCCAGAGTTCCGCGGTCCACTGCCCTGCTCTGTATTTTCTCTCCCCAAGAAAACTCTTTCACTGACTCGACGCTTGAACTGTGGCCTACTCGTCAGCATTTTTCCGGTCATCGAATTCTTTCAAGTACTCACAAAGTCACAAATTAGATTGCTTTGAAAAACATTTTTATCTCTGATATGTTACATGAGAAGATATCTAGGCGGTCTTGCAGTACAGAGTAATCATTGCACATCTGGTAAATTGGAGATGATCGTAGCAATTGCGTACGAGCAGTCGGGAGATAGAATGTGCCTGGAAAACGTGCTGCAATACGAGGCACATTGAAATTAAGTTGCTGAAGCAGACTAGGGCAGTCGAACACAGAATTAATCAGTTTAAAAATATTATGAAACTGCACTGCATGCACATCGATAGACTCTGCAGACTAAAGCGAAGAAGTAAACTTTCCTGAGGAAAACCAATAGACGGATATCGCCCATCCTCACGAAAGCTAAGAAATTTTAGAAATTTCCTTTGCACTGATTCCAGGCTTGCCACCTGCATCTCATAAGTAGGAGCCCACACAACTGAGCCATATGCAAGTCGGGACCTAACCAAACAGCCAAAGAGCAGGAGGAGGGTGTCAGTCTGGGAGAAATTTTTGCTGCTTCTTATCAGAAACCCTAGAGTTTTGTAAGCAGAACTGACAGTCTGCTCATAGTGTGGTTTAAAAGATAGAGTACCATCAAAAACAATTCCAAGGTCCTTAACTGTCCCGGGGCGGTCAAGTGGAAGCCCTCTTATATTGTACCCGAAGGTGATTGCGTGCTTGTTTTGAGTAAAGGACATCACACAACACTTGGAAACATTCATAGAAAGACCACTCCGACAGCACCATTCATCAAGGATCTGAAGACAGTTCTGGAGCCGCAAACAGTCATCAATACTCGAAGTATTTGCGAAAATCTTAATATCGTCTGCATACATTAAAAAAGGAACATGTTTAACTGGGTCGATAAATATATTAAACAGTAATGGACCCAGTATGGAACCCTGCGGCACTCCCGAAGTTATGTGATAGGTGTTAGATTTGAAGCCCCCAACCTCAACAAATTGCCTCCTTCCATCCAGGTAAGATCTGAACAAGCCAAGCAAGCTCTCGGAGAATCCGATAGCCCTCATCCTGTCAATCAGAACAGAGTGATTTAGACAATCGAAGCCCTTAGATAGATCAGTATACACAACATCAACCTGTGAAGAGCGGACGCAATGAACTGTGTAACGTCAACTAAATTTGTTACAGTCGATCTACCTGGAATGAAACCATGCTGTGAACTAGAGAGTCTGTTCTTGATGTGAAACAGTATTCGCTGAAAAAGGCAGGCCTCGAAAATCTCACAGAAGACACATAGTATGGCTATTGGTCGATAGTTTGATGGATCACCACTATCCCCCGCCTTGAAGACAGGGAAAACCCGTGACAGCTTCCAAATCGCTGGGAATGTTCCAGATCTAAGAATCAGTTTAAAAATTTTCTGAAGTGGAGTCAGGAGAGCATATAAGGAGTCGCGCACCAAGAAACCAGGAACCAGATCAGGTCCACAGGACATGTTAGTCTTAATTCTCTTAGCGGCTGTAATAATTTCGTCATCTGTAAAGTCATCAACAAAGAACATCGTGATGTCACCCGAAGCCGGGCTGGCGGCTGTAGGTGATGAGGTGGGGGTGGAACTAGAACATCCCGCAAAATAAGAAGCAAAACTGTCAGCCGCCTGTTGCTGGCTAGATGAATTCCCAATAGGAAAGGTTTGACGGCGTCGAGAAGAGCAGTTCCAGAATATTTTAGGATTAGACCTAATCTCTCTTTCAACTCTCTGAAAGTAGTTAACTCGAGAAAGATAAATGTCTCTCTTGAGTTTTTGTCTCAGCTCCCTAAATCTATCCAGAAACTCCATATTTCCAGACTTCTTAAACTTACACCATAATGAATATTTATGTTTGATACTAGCCTTAATTTCTTTAGAAAACCACGGGGAGTACCTATTACATGCTCTTGGAGCTGTCATGGGAACATACAGATCAAACAAGTCGTAAATTCTGGAATAGAAAAAGTCAAGCATAGAATCGACATCCTGAAGCCCATCCATGCCATCCCAGCACAAGCCGCCAAGCTCCGCATACAATCTGACAAATCACATTTTCAAAAATTGTACATCTTCGGTGCTCTACAAACATCAAATGACCTAAATGAACTATTCAAAGAAATATCAACAAACAAACAAGGATGCTGTAGGTCTTCCCTCACCAAAGGCGCACCTTCATGTGAAACTTCACACTTCATATCTGAAAAAACTAAGTCCAGAATTCTGCCATTAACATTTAGTAATTCATTATATTGAGTGTAGCCGAAAAAACTAGCAAAGTTTGTAACAATAAGTTTCTTACTATCTGTACTAGCATTAAAGTCACCTAAAAACAATACATTATCCCCAAACAGTTCACTCACTTGTTGAAGAGTTTCGAAAAAAATATCATAGTCATCCAACGTGACCTGTGGAGGCACATAGATCACACAGACAACTATACTACATGATTTAAATTTACATCTGCAGGCAAGAAAGTCAATAGATGGTACAAGGTTGTTTAATATATCCACTTCAATTACTTTGTACACAACAGGTGTTCGCATGGCAACCAGAACACCACCCCCACGGGAAACATTCATAGCATCCACACGCCTATCGTGGATACCCATCAGGAAACCACTCATCACTTGACATATCATCCGTTAGCCATGTCTCGTTTAGAGAAATAATGTCAAACTCACAATCGCTCACAGAAGCATAGAATTCATTGACTTTAATTCGTAAGCCATGCACATTCTGATAACAACACTTAATGTTACATGATGATACATTATGTACGTTGGACACATCTACATGTTTAAATCAGTCTTAACAATCTTAGGAACACCATGAATATTCTTTTATCTTGATGTTATTCTCTCCATCTTTTTTCCGCTCTTCAAGTTTATCACGCACACCTCGGTAAAACTCCAGCTGCCCTGGGGTCCCATCAGCCGAAAGAAACACCCCCCGGTACTCCGGACAATCCTTCAGGCCCCTGCTGTTTCTCAAGCATTCACGTTCATAAGCCGGTCGTTACCCGTTATTCTGCCGACTCGCCAGTAAACCTGCGTTGAAACAATTACATTGTATTTTTTTCTGCCTGCAATATGGTTTCGTTCTTACCATGTATTAAATTAATTAATTTAGGTAGTTTTTATGTATGCTTTCTTTTATTTATAATTCCCACTTGGGAAAAAAACCGTTTAGCGGTATCTAGGCGCTCTATAGGATGACCTATAATTATAGTTATCTTCCTTGGACACTAGCCCAAACTCAAAGCAGGTAGCCCTGCTTACACTAGTGCGAACATATTTTCCAACGGAAAGTTCGGTTCGAGATTTCGAAGCTTCACACACCTCTACTAATAAGGTGTTGGGACAGATCCATAATACTAGCTAGATCATTGATAAAAACAACAAATAAAATAGGTCCTGAGATGTTACCTTGACGTATTCCCACATTGTCAGAAACAGAATGGGTTAATGAGGAACTTAATAATGCTAGGAGGTAAAAAAAAAGAACAATAGTAAGATAATATTTTATTAACTTCCTATATATATTACAGAATTATGAGTGAATGACAATTATATTACAACCAAAATATAATGCTGAAAAATCAATAATTATACATGCATACACTCGAGACTCTAATATGTCCACAACACAACAGTTATGTTATTATATTTTCCAAAAATTACAAATCATTAATTAAAATATACCTGGAATAATTTACAAAAATACAGAGCAAGAATTCTCGATGCGTTTAATTTTTAATCTATTCAACAATTGCTGAAACAACATAATTACTAATTCATCAAATTATATATGCTTTAATTCCCAAGAAAACAATCAAAATATAGATATTTTAAAAATTTACGTGCTGTAATGTGTGTCATCTTCCTTAATCTCTATCTCTCTTTTTGTCACTGGAACTGGAGTGACGCGAGTGGGATCTGCGATCACGATCCCGGCTCCTTGACCTTGATCTGTATGAACGACTTCTGAAAATAACAATTTTATTGATTCGTTAAGGATAATATAACTTTAAAACATACACAAATCATGTTGTCATTGCAAACAAAACGTATCTGAAGTTTGGGGTTGTACCAGTTGTGTAACGGTTATGTTTTATTCATCACCATAACTCCCTTACTGACATGACGAGAACCTCAAAGGAAGCTTAAATAAGAAAAGGCGACTTTATTTTTGAAGAGCAATTCAAGTTTTGGTTTTGAAGAGATTTATTGAAAATTGGCTAGTGACATTTACCATCGTAGTGCCCATACTACATTCCCTTTATATATGTCAAATTAAAATATCAACAGACGGAATATTTGCCTTAGGGAAAAATATTGTTATTTATTACAAATTCCTACTAAAATGTTTGTAAAGTGGAAATCAAGAAGCTAGAGGTAGAAATATTAACAAAGATGCCGAAAGTCATAAAGTCGTAATTTAATGGGACAGGTTGACAACTTAAAGAGGGGCCAACAAAGATAGCGCTATCGCTAAGCAATAAAGTATATTTAACAGATACTGGTCACAATAACCGTTGGAAGTGTGAGGCCTCGACGGAGTCCGTGCAGGAACTGACGCGAAACACATGTATCTCTGGATCCTTCTCATATATATGGAGGAAGATGAGTAACTAAAAAGGACAGAGAACATCATTGAACCAGCGTCGACGCGGAGAACAAACCCAGCCGGTACTTAAGCACCTGAATGCCAGTATCGAGGCGGTTCGCGGGCAAACACCACTAGAGCAAGAACTGCTCTACCTCTCGAGTCAGTTTAGGAGAGTTTTTCTATCGAGCAAGGAAAGAAAACACCTAGTGTAATTATCGTGCAAGTGCTATAAAACACATTAGGGGGAACATCTTACCCAACAACCCACTAAATACCCACCAGTATGCCTATCAAACTGGCAAATCAACTGAGTTAGCGCTCAATAACCTTGTCGAGAAAATCACATACTCTCTGGAAAATGGAGAGGTTGCGGTGGCGGCATTTCTTGACATCGAAGGAGCATTTAATAATGCATTACCGATCTCCCTCTACGAGGCCACTATCGCTAGGAGGGTGGAACCTACCCCATCTGTGGCTGGATCGGAAACATGCTGCACAATCGGACCATTATTACCTCGTTGCGGGGAGAGGTGGTCGGCGTCAGGGCTGCGAGGGGGTGTCCTCAGGAGGGCGTTTATCCCCCCTGCTGTGGTCCCTCTTTGTGGACGATTTGCTGGCTATCCTCGGACTCTGGGAGGTTGAGGTCCAGGCGTATGCTGATGATCTTGTCATAATGGTTAGAGGCATATCTGAGGAGAAACTGGCAAGTACTCTTCAAGAGGCACTAAATGTAATCAATGATTGGTGCCGGAGGGAACAAATGTCTGTGAACCCCCTCAAAACGATCATTGTTCCTTTTACCAGAAGAAGAAGGTTGGACAAATGAAAACCACCTATTCTTATGGGGGAAACCATTCCATTTTCGGACCAAGCAAAATATCTGGGAGTTACCCTAGATAAGAAGCTCAACTGAGACATATAGTTAGGAAATGTTATCCGCAGGGCTAAAATGTCCCTGTGGACCTGCCGGAGAATCTGTGGTAACAATTGGGGAACAAACCTCCAACAGATGTACTGGCTCTATGTAGTGGTTATCAGGCCCATGATAACATATGGAGCCATAGTTTGGTGGCCTAAGGCACTTAGTGGTATCGCAGGGGCCAAACTGGCTCATCTACAGAGACAAGCTTGTCTGATGATAACGGGAGCGATAAGCACCGCACCATCAGCTGCTTTGGAGGTCCTCCTTAATATTCCCCCACTTCACATATGGTTGGAGAGGGTGGCGAGGTGTACAACGTACAGACTAAAACAAACGGCAGACAGCATGCCGAGGGAAGTCAGTCTGAGAGGGTCCGGTCTCCTTGATGACAGTGATTGTCACAGGATTCTGGGAATGGTCTCAGACTTGATGCCTACAAAGATCAGCAGAGATTTGTCTTTCAAGATCGTCCTCCCGGAAAGGGAGGACTGGGACCGAAACCAAACGACCCTGTTGAGAGCGGACCTCTGCTGGTACTCTTGACGGCTCCAAAACCAATTTGGGAGTAGGAGCCGGCGCATATAGGGGCAGCACCGATGCTAGACTATCAGCTAGCCTCAGCAAGTACGCAACCATACACCAGGCAGAAGTGTATGCCATCGAGATGTGTGCAAGGGAAAGTATAAAAAACCTGTGCACAAAGAAATCGATAAAGATATATGCAGATAGCCAAGCTGCAATAAAGGCTCTTGGTTCCTACCGGTGTAATTCAAAGACGGTATGGAGTTGTAAATCTGCCCGTAACGAATTGGGCAGCTGTAATGAGGTGTCGCTGGTCTGGATACCGGGTCACTCGGACCATGATGGCAACGTTGCGGCTGACACGCTTGCCAGGAGTGGTGCCCAGAGAGACTTTGTCGGACCAGAACCGGTGCTGGGGATAACATCTTGCACAGCAAAACGCACCTTAAAGACCTGGACAGAAAGATTGACAATCCAATATTGGCAAAATCTTCCAGGATTAGCTCACTCTAAGGCCTTCATAAATGGCCTGTCTGAGTCAAGGGCTAAAAAGCTTCTAGAGATGAACAGACAACAACTGAGTACTCTAGTCAGCCTGTATACAGGACACTGCCGCTTGCGGCATCACATGCACCGTATTGGGGTCGGTCAGGAGACCGAGTGCCGGCTGTGTATGGAGAATGACGAGACAGCAGAGCACATGCTGTGTTCCTGTCCGGCAGCGGACAGGACTAGATACCAACTCTTTGGCAAGGTAAAGCTTGCTCCAGAGGATCTGGATCAACTTTCGCCCACAAAGGTTATCGACCTCTGTAGGAGGCTGGATTTGTTGGGCGAAATATAGACATTAGGCGTGAGCCACAATAGACCTTATGGTCGCGGTGGAGGGACCGATATGGACCACTCACATTCAAACCTAACCTAACAAACCTAAGTGTTATAAATAATTTCAGTCTGGTTTAGTTAATGTTAACATCCTATTTGAAAGAAGAATGAATTGAACAGTGAATCTTTTAATAAACGTCTTAGGCAGTGATAAGTTTTTAGCGTAGTTTCAAGTAAACACTTTCAAGTAAACAGTTTCGAGTTTCCACTTTCAGTCTCAGTTTCAAGTTTGCCTTTATGTCCGATTTTTCCGTATACGTTCAAACATACCTTTATCTCAGTATTTGCCTTTAAATTACAGTTTTGCCGTTCCGGTTCAAGTAGATCAAGTTTCAACCCGTGTCTACCTAGCCTCTTGATTGTACATTGCACCTACACTGTCTTCATCTCTGTAAGCCTTTTCTGCCAGTTGCAGACTCCTCTCCTGGGGAAATTAAGCGCTTATGGTAAGCGCTAAATACTGATGTTACCTTGTGCAGTTTCCACATTCCGTCTGTAGGAAAATTAATACCTATAGGATCTCAGGTGTAAGTCCAGACCAGTTGGTGAATCTTTGGAAGTGTGAACACACTACACGTGAGTCATTTACAAGTTTTTGAGTGATTTTTAAAACTGGACAAACATAAACGTTCCTGCATCATTTCAATTTCTCATTAACTTGCAACATAAATTTTAACTCAGTCAAAATGAAAATCTTAGTGAGATTGTCCGATATATATATAAATGTATTTTGTATTTTCTTTTGGTATCTTGTCAAATATGTAAATTAGGATATTACTGTGATATTCAATTAACATTTTGCTCACGAATTTTTCAAACCTTTAAATGTTTTAGAATACAAAAAGTAGCCTGTAACCTTAGTAAACAATTATTTAATTTTGCAATATCCGAGCTTCTCTCACAAACTTTTAAGAAAACAAATCATTCTCTGGCCAGAACAATTTATTAGAAATTTACCTAACAAATTAAAATTGAGAGCATTGGTAGATTTAATAGAAAAACCTTTAGTTTTACATTTGATATTTATTTTGTTTCTTTGTAATGTACAACTTATATTTGATTACTAGGAGTCTTGATTTAAATAACTCCCATTATTAATTTATGTCAATAAATTTAAGTATTTGTGTTTTTAATATCTGTTTTGATTGAACAACAAATTCCGCATTTAACTTTTTCAATTCTGGTGGTACTATGGCTGGAAATTCTTCATATCTATTATCTAGATCTTTACGAATTAATTAACTAACATAGTGCAGGTGTTTTCACTTGAAGATCACATAAATCCAGGACTTTGGGCAGAACAAGATCAAAGCTGAGTAAGTATTTAATTATCTTTTCATCTTCAAACCAAACAGTGTGTTCTTTATCTTACAAAATCATAAATCTGATAGATAAGAGCAAATAGGTTAGGGTTTGGGAGATGATTATGACCTCACTATTGACCAGATTTAGATCCAGTTAAAATCTGTCACAAGATATCAACCGCGGACAACCATCAAATAAATAAATACACTCTGGTTTCTAGGCTTAAATTAACACAGTTGTAGCAATGAAAAGGAGGCCCCAACATGGATAGGTACAAAATCGTAAAATGTTAGATAAAAACAGTCAAATTAAAAAATAAAGTTGATACTCGATTTAAAAATTTACACACTATTTTTATGATAAGAATGGAATGATGTTACTTTACCTGTCACGATCTTTGCGATCGCCTCGCTCGCTCCTATCACCTCGATCACTCCTATCACCTCGATCACCCCTATCAGCTCGATCGCCCTTGTCACCCCGATCGCCTCTGTCACGGTCTCTGTCCCTTCTTTCCCTGGACTTGGATCTATGTCTCTTGGATCTTCGGTCAAGCTCTCTACCACCAACATAGTGTTCCCTGTGCCTGTCTCTGTATCGGTCTTCTCTGATGTCGTCACGGTCACGATCCTTCATGGCCTTGCGTTTCTCTTCATGACGTTTCTCGGAGCTTCTCTACAAACACAAAAAATTACAGCTCGTAATTATTTTCAATTGAAGCAACTACAACTACTACATTGCCTTTGGTAGCTTTAGTTAAAAATACATAAACTGATGTTGGTTTATCTTAATCTGCAGTAGAGATGGGAATTGGAAAGTTTCCTTTAAAGCTACTGGAAACTTTCCCAGTTTTTTTCATGTAATGTCAGTGGACCAGTAACCAACTTTTTACCAGCTGATTTGCAAAGTTAAGTCCAAGAAACTGCGAATAAGGAGAAGCTGATTTGTGTTGACTCAAAGAAGTTTTTTAAGAAATACAGAAAAGTCGTGGTGAAACTCAAAAAACACTGACAGTTCCAGTGGATACTAGATGCAATACTTACTCTATGATGTTTGAAAGTTTAAACATTAATAAAGATAAGTTAAAAGCCTCATGTGCAGAGAGGAAATTGAAAGACAGTATCGATCCCAAGATAAAAAATAACAGAGTACAACAAATTTTGGCAAAAATTGAACAGACTATTAAAACTCTTACAACCAATATCAGCAGCACTGGGAAGCACAGGGCAGACCTTGCTGTGGAACTGCGGGGGGTTAAGAGTACCATAGACAATTCAATAGATCGCGAGATTGCGGCATCCCAAGTGTGAGACGCAATCATCTCGGCCTATAATGCCAACTGCCCCCTGAAAATGAGGGCGTCCATCCGGAACGTCCCGTGGTGGAATGAGGATCTCAGGCAAAGAAGGAGGCAGGTTCGCAAGCTATTTAAAGCGGCCAAAAGGTCGGGAGTATGGGATGAATATAGACAGGCCCCAACGACCTATAACAAAAGACTGAGGGACGCCGAGAAGGAGTCGTGGAGGAGGCACTGCGAAGAAGTGGAGAACACGTCTGAGGGTGCTTGACTACACAAGATCCTGTCCAAGGGCACTCAGAGCAACATAGGCTCCCTTAGAACATTCACGGAAGGCTTTACAAGCTCGGGGGAGGACATTATGGAAATTTTACTCCAGACGCACTTCCCCGGCTGTAACATAATAAACCAATCACCTCCGGACTGGGAACACTCAGAAATAGAGGCGCCTTATAGGCGGGCATCTAGAGTAGATTGGACAGTCGCTAAAGAGGTGGTTGCTTGGAGTGAAATCAGATGGGCCATTAACAGCTTTAAGCCATACAAATCACCGGGATTTGATGGAATAATGCCCATCATGCTCCAACAGGGGATATATATATATATATATATATATATATATATATATATATATATATATATATATATATATATATATATATATATATATATATATATATATATATATATATATATATATATACTGGCGCCGGCGCTTACCCTTATTATGGGGGCCAGTTTGGCTCTGGGGTACATTCCGAAGGCATGGAGACTGGCCAGGGTTGTATTCATTCCTAAACCTGGGCGTCCAACAGACCAGGCAAAGTCACTGCGGCCAATAAGTCTCATGTCCTTCTTGCTAAAAACAGTGGAAACACTGCTCGACCGGTACATTAGGGGCGGTGTCCTGGAAGCATATCCCCTACACTGCGGACAATATGCATACAGAGCAGAAGTCTTAACAGAAACAGCACTGCATCAACTGGTGCTGAAACTGGAGAATATGCTCGAGAACAGGGAGGTGGTGCTGGGGGCCTTCCTAGACATAGAGGGGGACTTCAGCAACATCTCATTCGGATCAGTTCTGACAGCTGTCAGGGAGCGGGGAATAGAGGAGACCTGCTGCAGGTGGATCGGTTCCATGCTCAGGGACAGGGCGGTGTTCACCTCACTTGCGG
This sequence comes from Tillus elongatus, assembly GCA_964006375.1. NCBI lineage: Eukaryota > Metazoa > Arthropoda > Insecta > Coleoptera > Cleridae > Tillus > Tillus elongatus. The sequence continues at coordinate 12,443,707 of OZ023268.1, read as the reverse complement.
GAGGAACTCTGCTGGCGGGGTGACGGTACAGGGCTATGCAGACGACATTGTCATCATAGTCGGAGGAAAGGTTACACAGTCAGTGTGGGAGCGCATGCAGGCAGCACTGAAAGTGGTGGAAGGTTGGTCAAGGGCTCGGAGAAAGTAACCGTCATACCGTTTACGAGGAGGAAGTGGGATAGCCACAGAACTCTCACTCTATATGGTAGGAACATTCTAATGGCCAGGGAGGCAAAATATCTTGGGGTCGTATTGGACTCTAAGCTCTGGTGCCTAGTCATGGACGGCCTGCTCGGGAGGGGGGTATGAGGTACAGGGCTATGCGGGCGACATTGTCATCATAGTCCAAGTAAAAGTCACACAGTCAGTGTGGGAGCGCATGCAGACTGCACTGAAAGTGGTGGAAAGGTGGATGGTTGATCAAGGGCTCGGGGTGAGCCCCGAGAAAGCAACCGTCATGCTGTTTACGAGGAGGAAGTGCGACAGCCACAGAACTCTCACTCTTTAAGGTAGGAGCATACCAATGGCCAGGGAGGTAAAATATCTTGGGGTCGTATTGGACTCTAAGCTAACCCGAAATGATCACATTTGAAAAATACTGTGTAAGGCAGTCATGACCTTAGCCGTCACTAGGCGGCTATATGGAAAAACGTAGGGACTAAGACATAGTATGGCCCACTGGCTGTACACAAGGGTGGTCAGACCATTGTTAACATATGTGGCACTGGTCTGGTGGCCTAAGGTGACACAATCCAGTGCCAAACAAAAACTAGGAGACATCCAAAGGATGGCTTGCCTAGGCATCACAGGGACTATGTCTTCTACCCCAACAGGCGCCATGGAGGTGTTGTTGGATCTGCCCCCCCTGCACTTAGTTATTATGGGGGAGGCCAGGCTAGGACTATATACAGACTAGCCTGCAATGGTAGACTGAAGATCAACCCAGTCTTCAGGGGCCACTGCAAAATTCAGGAGACCGTGAAGGAGCCCATGCTTGAAATGAGGCCAGGTGTCGCCAGCCCGCGAATCTGCAGGGAAAATAACTTTACAGTGGAGATTCCCGACTGTGAGGCATGGCGGGAGGCGACGTCTGTCGTTGTTTATGCATATTTAAGTTTTTAGTTAATCTTTGTTTTACTGGATCACTTGTTCTGGGCTATATTTTTTTTCATATATATATGACCTGTCGATTGTACTGCTTGTACCAAAGCTGGCCAATAAAAAATATTATTATTACTGCTTTCTGTCAGCGAAGCTTATTTTTACCTGTCAGGTTTCGCCATCATTTTTATTTAAATTGACAGAGCAGCTGTGCTACAAAAGTCCTAAACGATCGGCTAAACGACAAGGATTAGCGGTCAATATTTTGAACAGAAGTTTTCACGTAATTTTGAAATACTTACCCTTCCATCTCTACAAAATTCAAGTCGTACAAAGACTTTTGCGTCGATATATTGGAATACGTCTTGACTTTTGTATTTCGAAGAGATCATTGCTGAAAACCCAAATATCACCAATTGCTGATGTAAGACGAAGCTCATTTTTAGCTGTCCGGTTTCGTTAACGAACAGAACTTTCATCACTGGACGACGGAAAATCCTCAGCAACTGCACGGAGTACCGCTTCATAGTGAGAAAGTTACTGTGTGGTGTGCAGTTCCTATTCTTGGTCTTTTTTCCTCCCTCAGGCCTCGTCCGCGGCTTTGCCGCACCGATAGCACTGCATCCCATTCTTGTTACCATTACATTATCAACATGTATTGCAAATTTTTTAAAAACTGCGTAGTGTTAGTGCATATATCCGAAGAATATGGTTTCAGAAGCACAGAGCCACTTCCCACACTGCTACTAGGGAGTCTATGGCAATTCTGTGAAGAATGTTTCCGGGTTGTGTCATTTCAAAAATTGGGGATCTCGCGTAGCCAGCATGCCTGTTAGCTAGTGATTGTTTTATGGGGACTATTAAAAGGCAAAAGTATTCGCTAATCGAACTCAAACTTTGGAACAACTGAAGCATAATATTCAAACAGAGATGAACACAATCCCAATTGAAATGTTGCAGCGAGTGACGCTAAACTTTCATGCCAGACTTCAGGAGTACCAGCAGTGAGATGGAGGTCACTTGATTGATGTAATATTCAGAAAATAAAATTTCCATGTTTATTCAAGAACTTTTTTTTCCATGTTTTTGATTAACGTTTAGCCATTAATGAATACGACTACATAAACAGTAGATAATTCATTCTGCCCAATCCTGTAGATTTTACCTACTAAAATTAACTAAAAACACAGTGAAACGACAAGCAGACTATGTCCTACATAACTGAACTCTTTTAGTTTAAACTACGAAGGCAATGAAGGCATTTCCTTTGTCACTAAAATAATTACCTCAAGCTCTATCAGCTTTTCTCTAATCTTGATGAAACCAAGATGGAGTTTACCACCAAAATGATCAGCGAGACGTCTATCGTTATCGTGTATGCCCAAATACGCAGAACAAACCTCGCAAACTCGCAGTTTCTGCTGCTGGTAGCTACTAGCAGGCATAGAGTTGCGATATTCCTGCTCAGCTTCCAATTTTTTCTTGCGAAGGTCGTCCACCTGAAACAAACACAAATAAATAATTTAAAACAAACGTCATTAAAGTCAAATAGAAGGAAAAATCAGATATATCCGAATAATAAGCACTAACCTAGTATACTCAACTATCTACACAAACTGCTAAATTGGGAGTCCACCAAGGTTCAGTACTATTACCCCTCAACCTTTAGGTTGTATTGCAGATACAGTAGACTCTTGATTTTCTGGGATGGCCGGAATAAAGACTTTTCTGGTTTTCTGGTTAATCGATTTCCCAGTTAAGCCGCAAATCGCCGATTTTCAAATATCAAAACAAGACAAAATCTTACAAGGCATATGTTTGGGAAATAAATAACAAATAAAGAACAAAGATTTGTTAATTAATTAAACATATTAAGACGCGTATATTACATTTTAAGTACATATCTGCCTGTACATACCTATTTAGTGCAGTAAGAGGGTATGCTTGTGTGTTTCCTTGTAATCATTTACTACCTTTCGACGAATGGTAGCACGTAAATTGCGCAACATCATCTTTTCGGAAACCATCCCATCTTCTTCTTGTTCTAAATAAATGAGTAACTGTTCACTCTAGTTTAAGGCGTCACTATGCCTAATTAAACCGCAAAACCATGGCCTGGTCTAATTCGTCATACGTCGCAGTTTTCATAGTTTTCCGTTTAGACATACCAGACACACTATCGGAGGTAGCGGAAAACTCCAGGATTTTGTTTTTTTACAATATTACACACAGTTTGATCGCCAACTCCATACTCAATCATTAAACTTTAAACTGAGACCCCATTTTATTTATTTTTTATAATTTCCAGCTTTTGCTTAATAGCTAGGACAACATGCTTCCTCTTAAAGAGACATTTCGACTGGAGTCGATGTTACACTTACGCACCAAAATGGCTACTGAACGAAAAGAATACCGAAGCTGAAACTTTAAAGCACCAGTTTCTGCTAACACATGACCGAAACTAAAATTGCATGCATTGAATGTGATGACGGTTCCTGGTCAGAACATAAACTCGAGTCTCATTTATTACTTTCCGGAAATAGCTGGTTATGATTATAGCTTCTACTAGGATATCTAAAGCTTTGACGAGCCGACAGAATTCTATGAAAAGATAACATAAACTACCCAATTACGGTCGTCGGCAACTAAGGTACATACTTGAATTGTTCGGACGTTCGTTGTGTTATTCTTGTGATAAAATATTTAATCGTAAGTATGTAAATGAGGTTGATCCGCTTCCCGGTTAATAAGCTCCCGGTAAATCAGTCTACTGTATTACAAATTTGCTGCATGGTATCAGACATGTATGCAGACGTCTTACAACTTTGTTTATCCTATTGTAAGTAAAGTGACATAAACGAATCTAAATTCCAAACTATAATATATTTCAACCACTAAAGTTAAGTCTTTCATTCCTTATGCTTTACGACTTATCTGCTAGTAACTCACAAAATATAACAACCTGCTTCTTACATAGATGGTTGATTAAGATCCTATAATTCCGACATCAATCTTTGGAACCTGAATCTACAGTTGCAATTAACCAAATCATTCTTTCTGAGGAGGAAATTACATTTGCATTGGTAAACTTAAATGTTAATAAAGGTGCCGGAAAATGTTCTCCTCTTGCAAGACCCCTCAAGTCTCATCTTCAATCTGGCATTTTTCCAGCGGCCTTTAAGATCGCAGATGCTATTCATGTCTTTACGTCAGGTAGTCCATCACATATCATTAATTATAGTTTGGCACTACACTCTGCGAACTGGGACGAAATGCGGGATTACTTTTCCTCATTTCCATGGGCGTCTGTCTGCTTCTCTCAACCTGACCCCTTTGATATCTCACAAAACGTCACCAAAATTATCCAAGCTGGCATGGGATTATTTATTCCACGTACAAAGAAAACTTCTACAGCCACTCAAAAGCCCTGGTTCTCTAAATCCTGTGACAAGGCCAGACTTGAAAAGGTCAAAGCTCACAAAACGCTTCTACACAATCCCAGTCAAGAAAACCGGCAAGCATTTAACGACGCAAGAAACTGCTATGTCCGCATTTTTTTCTGAGGCAAAAAAACCCGTTTAATAACCACATCAAAAACAAAGTCCTCTCAAGCTTCAACGGCAGCAAACCCTTCTGGACTCTTGCTAAATCTATTGGGAATAATTTCTGCAAGAGCACATTCCCACCTCTTGTTTCAGGGGAAAGAAATTGTTTCTACCGCCCTGGGCAAGGCTGAACTTTTTGGCTCGTTGTTCGCCGGAAATTCTACTCTCAACCCACCTCTAAATGTTCAACCACCAACAGTCCCCAAATTTGCACATAAAATGACTGATATCATTTTCAAAACTAAAAAGGTACTAAAGATGCTCTCTTCTCTTAATACCAGGAAAGCCTCTGGCCTTGACGAGATCCCAGCAATGGTTCTCAAAAAATGCGCACCAGAACTTGCTCCTGTCCTGACTCATCTGTTTTTAGACATCTTACAATAGAGGCATATTCCCTAGTAACTGGAAAACTGCTAAAGTACAACTTGTACTTAAGAAAGGATACAAAGCGCTTCCTAGCAACTACAGGCCTAAGTCTCTCCTTTCAGTCGTCTCCAAAGTGATGAAAAAGTATATAAACACTGAATTACTAAACTTTCTTGAAAAACACAGTCTAATCGACGACAGGCTGTATGGATTCCATCAGCGCAGATCAACTGCCGACCTCCTTTCCTTTGTCGCCCATTCTTGGAACAAGTCTATGGAACTACACGGTGAATCCCAGATTGTTGCTCTAGACATATCCAAAGCATTCGACCAGGTCTGGCATGCAGCGCTTGTTAATAAACTTCCGGCCTATGGCCTACCACCAAAACTCTACCTGGACAGCAATTTACCTCTCCAACCGGAGCATTTATGTTGTCGTGGATGGCCATTCCTTTAAACTGTATCCAATTAATGCAAGAGTCCCTCAAGGTTCAGCTTTAGCCTCTACTTTGTTTCTTCTCCACATCAATGACCTCCTCTCTGGCACATCCAACCCAATTCACAGTTACACAGACGACAGCACCATCCACTCAAATATACAATATACTTTTAACCTGCTAATCTCTATACCTTAGATACCTCTCAAATAAGGCCAAACCTCGAATACTGCTCCCACATCTGGGGTGCGCTGCTGCTTCTACACTCGCTATCCTGGACTCCATTCAGAAGAGACTAAATGTCTCTTCGGTGACCCTACCCTCACCCAAAGGCTGCCATCGCTTGCCCACCGACGTGCCGTTGGTGACCTCTCTCTCTTTTATAGATATCTGCACGGGCACTGCTCAGAAGAGCTTTCTCCCAGAGTTCCTCCACCTGCTGCCTCCAACAACTCTACCAGAGGGACAGAGCGAATGCACCCTTTCACTGTCCAGGTCACCAGACATAGAACATCTTGTTATGCCCGCTCTTTTGTCCCGAGGACTTCCATATTTGTGCTTTTCAAAGTATTGTGAGCACTGTCCTTAGTAACTACCACGTTTTGTGCTGGTTGCTGTAGAGATGTTTCGAGGTAAACCACAAAGTAGAGATCTTCACTAAGACGCCTCAAAGCAAGCAACAGTAATAAATTAAATACCCATGCCAATCTTGTGGAATGCCTCACTCAGGATAGTGTCTATCTTCAAAATAATAAATCCTAGTGATTTCCTGTAAATCCTTATCACTTCTGCCACATGGAGATGAAAACAGAGGATAGGATCATACAATCGCAGATCAGAAATGAACTCGACACATACCAAGTTCATATCGTCCATAAAATAGTATATTGAATCCAGTTAACCCTATTAGTGAATGACATAATCCAACACTTGTTGACATTACTAGACAGTTCATTAGAGTTGCACCAAGTGGGAGTTTTTTTAACAGTTATGCAATTCACATTTGAATCAACATTACAGAAAATTTCAAGGTCATCGGCATCCATAACAATATCAATGTTATTAACAAAACCATTAAAAAAAGTAAAGGTCCCAGCATGGAATCTTGGGACATACCTGAAGTAACATGAAAGGTATATAACATAAACATCTAGCATATCACACTTCGGGCTTCCAGTAGAACAGTCACAGATGCCAAAATATTGTAGGTTATTCAGCAGCAAGCCATGATGGACAGTCACTTTTGTAAGATCAGAGAATTTAATAGGAGTAAAAATAAACCATAGAACTGTAGAGAAAGAAAACTCACCTCTTCCATAAGCTTCATGCTTTCATCAACGAATGCTTCTTCACCCAGCTGCTCAGCTTTGGCCAGCTTCTGTCCAATTTGCTCGGCCAATTCATGAACTGCATTTGCCTTAGCTGCAACTTCAGCAGTTAATTCTTCTTGAGTCTCGGCCAGACGTTGTTTAGCAGCTTCAGTTCTACGGTCACAGTCGCTGATGAACGCCTGCAGATGTTCCATAGCCTATGCAATTTTTTTATGTGAATTATTCAATATAATGTTAGGATTATAGTCGATTAAGTTGTTTATAAGATGCTTCAGAAAATAGCCTAAATTTTCTGTACAAAATTAAAAAAATAATAATGTCCTACTGAATATTGAGTTCAATTCGATGCTTGGTTTTAACTCATACTGTATACCAATAGTTTTTGTCAATCTATCTATCTATCTATCTAACACACACACAGACCCACAGTCACCCACCCACCCATAAATGCATCCATCCATCCATCCATCCATCCATCCACCATCCATCCATCTACCATCCATCTACCATCCATCTACCATCCATCTACCATCCATCTACCATCCATCCATCCATCCATCCATCCATCCATCCATCCATCCATCCATCCATCCATCCATCCATCCATCCATCCATCCATCCATCCATCCATCCATCCATCCATCCATCCATCCATCCATCCATCCATCCATCCATCCATCCATCCATCCATCCATCCATCCATCCATCCATCCATCCATCCATCCATCCATCCATCCATCCATCCATCCATCCATCCATCCATCCATCCATCCATCCATCCATCCATCCATCCATCCATCCATCCATCCATCCATCCATCCATCCACCATCTACCATCCATCTACCATCCATCTACCATCCATCTACCATCCATCTACCATCCATCTACCATCCATCTACCATCCATCTACCATCCATCTACCATCCATCCATCCATCCATCCATCCATCCATCCATCCATACTAAACTGATACCGGTGAACATTTGGTTCAGCATTTAGTCTGCCATTTCTAATTCACTCCCGTAAGTTCCACTCGAACTCCTAACTCGATTCTACATTACTCCCAACCTCATGATACCGTCGCGACCCTCCACCGATATTTTCTCGTGCCGTAGAGGGTACTCCTAGCCCCGACCGAGGCTAGGAGCCCACCTGAAACTCAATTTTTTTCTCTGTCCCCTGGTGAACCCTACTCCCTATTCTTAGTCATTATTGTCTCCCAATTAAAATTCGTGTTTTCAGATCATGCCATTGTTCTAACCAATAAGAGACTGCCCTCAAGAATCCGTATTTCCTGCAAACGACATTTCAACCACTGAGTTTGCTGTTTTTTTCCTGTTGAAACTAAAGTGACCTCTTTAGAGGACGCAGCACTCGCAACTTGCAAATCTAGCATTCCTCTGGTTGGTATTCTATTACCATCTACATCAACAGCTGCACTTTGCAACTTTGTAGTTAATTGTTTATAACATAATTTCAACGTAACCACAGCCTACATAATTATGCATAGTTTGTTTAAATAACATGATCGCGTAAAACATTTATATTTCAGCAAATTTTCATGAAAGTTTTGAGATCAAACCCAGTAATTCATTTACATCTGCCCAAACGTTGATGTGTGGAAAAATGGCATATACTTTATATACTTAAGCAGGCATACTGCTTACAACGCGATGTGCTTTTTAAAAAATTAGTTTTTTTTGTATTAATTATTATTGAAATTAAGATGATGGCCACTGACAAACACCAGTGGCACAAAACAAAAGAATCTCATATCAAAATATGGGTATTTATTTATGTGTAATTTACACACTAAATGCCAAACTCTTGTTGATAATCTCATTTGGTGCAACACTATTTACACACCCTGTATGTTTTTTATATGTTAAATAATAAATGTGCTACGAATATTAAAAATGGACAAATTATTCTGGCTCTCACTGTATCTAATAGTATATTAGGAACTAGTCCTTGATTCAAATTGTGTATATTGCAAGCACAGTGGAGACTTTTTCAAATATTCTTTATTGACGAACTGGAACCAGTACATTTGTAATGGTAACAAGTTCCCCAATTAATAACATAAAATTACAAGTTTGTTTTTCAATTGGTGGAATACAAATTTAAGGCAAATAAATAAATATACTTACGTCAAGATCATAAAAATAATCCTTGGTAGCCTGGGCCTTCTCAAAATCAGCACGCAAAGCCAAGTCGTGGATCTTAGGGCAGTCACCTAAATCCATACGCTGCCAAACACACAAATTAGAAATCACAGAATATAACATGCTTAAAAGACATACAAAGAGTCTAACAGGTCAAGCACATGAAATAAGCCTCAGCCTCTGGTTAGATTATTTCCTCAACATTACTTCTCATCTAACAGAGTGAATAATTTGTAATTATCTCATGTTCAATGCAACATGAAAAATCTAAGAGCTGCAATATTTCATGTCAGAATTATTTCTCCCATCGTCAAATAACTGGACTAAATTATGACAAAACACCCAAAACAGTAGGTGGCGGATCTTTTTACATGTGTCATCAATGTGTGGACATATGCACGACAAGGAGTCTTAAATGGTTACGATTACACCACATTAAATTGGAAAAGGATAGAAGACGCTTATAATATGTGGTGCGTTTGATATTAGTCAAGACCCGTTTTGTTGAGGGTGCGATCTTGTATTCGATACTGTCGCCATCTCTGAGACAATTGCTGAACTCTTTATTCTCCCCGGCGCAGTGAAATTACAGTTCGTGTTCACTGAATTTGCTAGACAACCGTAACAAACCCTAATGCAAATTTAATAAGAACACAATTTCTAAGACACTAGAACTGCTGGATGTTTAAATGTCGTGAAAATGAGATCTATACATGTTCCTACAGGTAACAAACAAAGTCATCTCTTTCGGTACATGTTTGTATATACCAGGTGTTTCAAAATGAATATCGGAGTTTTAAGGCTATGTAGTATTTATTACATTTAACTTACAATTATAAATAATACATCAAATGGAAGAAACTCAGTTTTCCCTATAAATGTTCAATGTGGGCACCATTCGTCACACGACACACACCGATTCGATAGCGGAGTTCTTCCCAAACCTTGTTCAGTGTGTCTGGAGTAATTGTTGCAACAACTGCTTCAACCCGGACAATCCAGCAGTCGGCTACAACGTCGTTTAACCAATTGCGTACTGAGTTATGCCTAGTGAGGCGGCGCACCATCTTGCTGCTACATAGGGTTCTGCGGTTCAGCTTCTTCCAATTGGAGAAAGAGCTATAGTTGTAGCGCATCAAGATAAGAAACAGTTGCTTCAGCAAAAAATTAAGACCCATAAACCTTCCGCCGGGATATGGAAAAAAAAACATTCAATTTAGGGGAGCCTCGCTGCAACTATATCACCTCGTGGGGATTTGCTGACCGCCAAATGCGCACATTCTGAGTGTTCACATGTCCGCTTAGATGAAATGTCGATTCATCACTGAAGACGACACGATCCAGAAAATCTTCATCGTCATGACCTGACCCGATTCAGTCCTTGCAAACTGCAAAACACATAAAGCTTTCTGTTCACTAGTCGCCATCTTCGCTACTAGCGCTTTTTAACGAAAAACGGAGGAAACAGTGCATGAGAATGCGCACAGATGTACCAAAAAACTGTTGCTCTTTCATTTGATGCATTTCACAATGTCAGATGTTCTTGGGTTGTTAATTCTATCAGTTTGAACTTAGAACTGATACTTGTGAATAAATTGCAAGCAATGTAACCATGGATTATATAGTATAGGTATTACGCCACAACTTTCTCTTTTTGTGTGTGATGAGGAGGGGGTATGTAAGTAACAAACGTTAATTTCATATTTTTTATAAGATTCAATACCTTAACCAAGAATATTCATTTCCTTGTCGATGAAATTTAATAACTGTTTTCATCATACATATTTTTTTAACCCCATGCTCTCCTTTTGAGAAAAAAAATGCTATCACTGCATTGTATACATACATATTTTAACATGGATAAAATCTAACACCCACTCACCCCCTGAAGTAGCTAATGGACATGACTATTGAACACGCCACCCACTTGTATTCGAATATCTTATACACATGACGTTACATGTTCAGTTCGAGAATTGCAGTTTTCACCGGCTTGTGAGCGCAAAAGAAAACGCGGTAAAACATACAGAACTTTTTAATCCCATGCTCTCCTTTTGAGAAAAAAAAAACTATCACTGCATTGTATATATATATATATATATATATATATATATATATATATATATATATATATATATATATATATATATATATATATATATATATTTTAATTTCAACAACACACCACGAAGGCTCACAGCCTAAATACTATCGTACCGTGGGTGTTGACAAGGAGGAAAGAGGCAACTCGTTAATTCTGGACTTGAAGGTTTGGAGGTTGGGGGGAGAAGGAAAAACATGTGCCTGTAAGGAATTCCACAAATGGGAAGTCCTCGTTCTATGTCTGGTGACCTGGACAGTAAAAGGGTGCATTTGCTCTGTTCCCCTGGTAGATCTGTTGGGGACAGCAGGTGGAGGAACTATGGAAGAAAGCTCATCTGAGCAGTGACCATGCAGATATCTATAAAAGAGAGAGAGGTCACCAACGGCACGTCGGTGGGCAAGAGATGGCAGCCTTTGGGTGAGGGTAGGGTCACCGATGAGACGTATAGCTCTCCTCTGAATGGAGTCTAGGATAGCGAGTGAAGAAGCGGCAGCAGCACGCCAGATGTGGGAGCAGTATTCGAGGTTTGGTCTTATTTGTGAAGTATATAAGGTATAGAGAATAGCTGGTGAAAAGTATTTGCGAGCCCGAGAGGAAATCTAACTTCTTAGCAGCCACTTCTGTAATTGATGTGACATGTTGGTGCCAATTGAGATTTCGATCCACAGAAATGCCAACAAGTGAGAAGGACTCATTACTTTGAATAACTTGGTTGTTTATTGTGATTGATCTAGGGCTGGTATATTATTTATGAGAAAGAAAGCAAGACTGTGATTTGGTGGGGTTGAATTGTACAAGATTTCTACTTCCCCAGTCTAATATTTTTTGGAGATCCACGGAGATAGAATCCTCCATGAGTCTGCGATCCTCATCTAAATGGGCTAAAGAGACAGGCTTAGAATATTGTATGTTTGAGTGGAGGGTGCTGTCGTCCGTGTAACTGTGAACTGAGTTAGATGTGCTATAGAGGTCATTGATGTGGAGAAGAAACAAAGTAGGGGCTAAAGCTGAACCTTGAGGAACTCCTGCATTAATTGGATACAGTTTAGAGGAATGGCCATCCACGACAACAGAAATGCTCCGGTTGGAGAGGAAATTTGCTGTCCACATACAGGGTTTTGGTGGTAGGCCATAGGCCGGTAGTTTATTAAGCAGCGCTGCTTGCCAGACGTGGTCGAATGATTTGGATATGTCGAGAGCGACAATCTGGGATTCACCGTGTAGTTCCATAGACTTGTTCCAAGAATGGGTGACAAAGAAAAGGAGGTCGGCAGTTGATCTGCGCTGACGGAATCCATACTGCCTGTCGTGGATTGGACTGTTTTTCAAGAAATTTTAGTAATTCGGTGTTTATATACTTTTCCATCACTTTAGAGACGACTGAAAGCAGAGAAATAGGCCTGTAGTTGCTAGGAAGCGCTTTGAAGCATTTCTTGGGGACGGGTTGTACTCGAGCAGTTTTCCAGTTACTAGGGAATATGCCTCTATTGTAAGATGTCTGAAACAGGCGAGTCAGGGCAGGAGCAAGTTCTGGTGCGCATTTTTTGAGAACAATTGCTGGGATCTCGTCAAGGCCAGAGGCTTTCCTGGTATTAAAGGAAGAGAGCATCTTTCGTCCCTTTTTAGTTTTGAAAATGATATCAGTCATTTTATGCGCGACATTGGGGACTGTTGGTGGTTGAACATTTGGAGGTGGGTTGAGAGTAGAATTGCCGCCGAACAACGAGGCAAAAAGTTCAGCCTTGCCCAGGGCGGTAGAAACAATTTCATCCCCTGAGACGAGAGGTGGGAACATGCTCTAACAGAAATTATTCCAAATAGATTTAGCAAGAGTCCAGAAGGGTTTGCTGCCGTTGGAGCTTGAGAGAACTTTGTTTTTGATGTGGTTATTAAACGAGTTTTTTGCCTCAGAAAGAATGCGAACATAACGGTTTCTTGCGTCGTTAAATGCTTGACGGTTTTTTTGACTGGGATTGTGTAGAAGCTTTTTTGTGAGCTTTGACCTTTTCCAGTCTGGTCTTGTCACAGGATTTAGAGAACCAGAGCATTTGAGTGGCTGCAGAGGTTTTCTGTGTACGTGGAATAAATAATTCCATGCCAGCTTGGATAATTTCGGTGATGTTTTGTACACCCCTCTCAGGAGATCCGAACGGAGGGGTATTTTACCTCCAGAATCTTTTGTACAAGGAGGAGTCATCATCATTTTTGATTATAAGGGAAATATTTTAACATGGATAAAATCTAACACCCACTCTCACCCTGAAATAGCTAACAGACATGACTACTGAACACGGCACCCACTTGTATTCGAATATCTTATACACAGGACGTTAAAACATGTTCAGTTCGAGAACTGCAGTTTATATCAACTTGTGAGCGCAAAAGGAAAGGCGGTAAAACATACAAAACTTCATAATCCTGTGCTCTCCTTTTGAGAAAGAAATACTATCGCTGCATTGTATACATACATATTGCAACATGGATAAACTCTAACACCCACTCTCACCCTAAAATAACTAAAGGGCATGACTATTGAACACACCACCCACTTGTATTCGAATATCTTATACACAGGACGTTAGATGTTCAGTTCGAGAACTGCAGTTTTTACCGGCTTGTGACCGAAAAAAAAAAGGGGGGGTGGGTAAAACAAAAGCTGCAGTTCGTACGCGAGCCAAATGTCTGTAACACTAAAACAAAAAGGCATCTTAACATTTACCAGTTATCAATTTCCATCTGCACGTTTGAAAAAAAACCCTCAAATTCTCTCTACTACACCATCATCAATAATAGGTTTTTGGGTACTGAGATACCCTATAAGCGTTATATTTGGGACATTGTACCAGGCATCTACGATTTTATGTATTATTTATTATTGTAAGTTAAATGTAATAAATACTACAAAGCCTTAAAACCCCGATATTCATTTTGAAACACCCGGTATATACAGACATGTACCGAAAGAGATGACTTCGATTGTTTATTACCTGTAGGAATATGTAATGATCTCATTTTAACAAGATTTAAACATCCAGCACTTCTAGTGTCTTAGAAATAGTGTTCTTAATTTTATTTTATTACAATGATTTGACGAGAAAAATAACTTTGATGTTAAAGGTTGCAGCCTTGTACTTTCCACATTAGAGAAAAATAAGTTACAAATTACTCACGACTTCCTTATACGAGGAGCAATATTAAAACAGAGGTACCTAAATGGAGGCTGTGGCGAATTTCAGATACTTGACCTGATAAACATTTAAATGCATAAAGAATAATTCAACTTTAGATGGTGTTTAAAAAATAAGAAGCATAAATGACATCAGTGAATACAGATATCAAAATAAAATGATCTCAATTTATAACCAGGTACTTATATTTGCACATTATATACCATTATTTTTATTTCAGGATCTCCTGCTGTGCTACTATAATAAATAAATATGTATTATGATTAACACACATGGAGGATTATATAGAAAAATGAAATTGTTTCTTTCATAGTTAGGCCGCGAAATTTTGGCGCTTACCTCATAGCTGATGATACACGTTTTCTGTGCAAAAACTTGACAAAAAATTTTAAGTTTATCTGGGTAAAAAAATTTCAAGTTTATTTGGGTTAAGTTAATAGTTTTTTAAAATATATATTTCAAAAACACACCACGAGAGCTTACAGCCTAAATACTGTCGTACCGTGGGTGTCGACAAGGTGGAAAGAGTCTGGACTTGAAGGTTTGGAGGTTCGGAGGAGAAGGAGAAAGCTGTGCCGGCAAGGAATTCCACAATTCCAGCCGCTTCTGCAACTGATGTGACATGTTGGTGCCAATTGAGATTTCGATCCACAGAAATGCCAACAAGTGAAAAGGACTCATTACTTTGAATAACTTGGTTGTTCATTGTGATGGGCCTAGGGTTGCTGTATCTCTTATGAGATAGAAAGCAAGACTGATATTTGGTGGAGTTGAATTGTACAAGATTTCTACTTCCCGTCTAATATTTTTTGGAGATCCACAGAGACAGAACCCTCCACGAGTCTGCGATCCTCATCTAATTGGGCTAAAGAGACAGGCTTAGAATATTGTATATTTGGGTGGAGGGTGCTGTCATCCGCGTAACTGTGAACTGGGTTGGATGTGCTAGAGATGAGGTCATTGATGTGGAGAAGAAACAAAGTAGGGGCTAAAGCTGAACCTTTAGGAACTCCTGCATTAAATGGAAATAACATATTGTTTGAAAATGTACACAAATTTTCTGAAAACAAACTTAGTGTTTCCGAGAAAACTGGTTTTCTAGCCAACAAACCCTAGATTAATAGCAAATTGAGTTATTGAAATTTGAAGCATTTAAATAAAATTCGCCATTAATTAAAAAACGCTTTTACGGCGTCTCTATTTTTTTTCTTGCAAAGATGCATCATAAAGATTGCAAAAATGCAATAGTATAAGGGTGTTCGATTTTTTTTTGTAGGGATCACCAACGACTTATGGGTGACCTGTGATTGTCAAAATAATTTTATAAGATGCAGCTCAAGGCACCCTATAGGGTGAGAAAAAATTGTATACGTCAATTATAATTGACGTATACAATTTTTTCTCGTATCTTGTATAAGAACAATATTATATTGAGCTTTACCGTAGAAATGTGTCATCCTGTATATATGTAAACAGATAAAAACTGAATGTAAACGCGGATATGGTTCTAGGGAGCCTAGTTTGCGCTCATTTGAAGAAATCTTTTTAAAATTCAAAAGTCGCGGTCTCCTCTTAAACTTAAAAATTTGCGGAACACTCTTCTTGCGACATTTTCTTTACATAATCGGCATTTGTTTCAAGTTCTTTGCCCAAATGTTGCCAATTCTGGCGTTTCAAATCGCGACTTTGACGTTTTGAGGAAAGCCCCAATATTTTTTTCTTTGAATGCTCATCACTTTTTTGTGTTTAAACTTACAGACCTAAACTTTGGTACATGGTTCACTCTTTACAATACAAACACAGGTACCAAATTTCGTTGCCCTAAGGTTTTTTTTTTGGGGGGGGGGGGGGGGGGGGATATAATTTTTCCCCGAAGAAAACACAAAATTTTCCCGGAAAACCTGGGCCGATTTTCCTGGATAACGAACGTATCCAAGCCACTTGCAAAAGAAAGGTATTCACAAAATTTGATCAAAATCGGCCCATTATTTTTTGAGTTATCGGTGTGATACATATATACTGAAACTGAGCCTGGATATGTGTTCTAGGGGGCCTAATTAACGTACATTTGAAGAAATTACTTCAAAATTGAAAAGTCCAGATCTCCTCATTAGTGATTTTTTTAAAGAAAATTCACTAAAAAAAAGGTGGCGGTTTTCAACCACCAGAGGCGAGTTGAAGGTACTAGCAACAATAGCCATTTTATTAATGAAAAATACCCCTCAAGTTTATTTTTTATTATCCCTTTTGATAAAAACAAAAAAATAGCTATGTTCGTCCCGTTTCTTTGAAGGGCTAACTCGGCAAATATGGACGTAAAAAAAGTTTATAGGAAAGACTCCACTCACATTTTTACAAGGAATCGCCGCTCAAGTGTTTTGCATGCATTTAGAAACAGCCTGTATACGAACTGAATAATTTGCTCAAACAACTGAAGTTTTTTCTTATTTTACTGCAAAAGGCGATTCATGATCGAGTATCAAGAAAAAACCGGCTTTCTCCTATTAGTTCATATTTGTCTTTCACACATTTTACTTTGATATCCATTTCACAACAGTAAAATTTACACCACTTAATTTTTAAACATATTATATACAGAGTGTTCCATTTAAGAACTAACACAGAGCAGGTACTTGTAGAGAAATTTATAAATAAGACTTAACACAACTTGCTTCTACATCAACTTGCAAACCTTGTGTAGGTGTGTGGCGTTTAAAATTACCTACGAATTCAAGGATTTCCCATTGTTAATGAATCACCCTGTCTATGCAAGACGAAAAGTGTCTTGGCCGTTAACTTCAAGATATTCTAGCTGATGATATTTTGACGACGTTGGCGTTTTCGTCCTAGTGCCGTTGTGTATAAACAGCGCACTTAACAAATATGGCATTAATGACGGTCTCACTGGCGTTGACATGCAGTCCCGTATAAACCCACTTTAACTTGTGATAAATCCTATGATTTTTGGATTTTTTTTTTACATTTAACATAGTATGGATGCAAGTTGTGTTAAATTAATATATTTTTGCGTTCTCCATAGACACCTTGGGTGAGTACTTCAATAAAACACTCTGTATAATGATAACCTTAACAAAGAAGAGTTTATAAATTACCAACTTAACAATTAATTATATAAAGCACGAACCCTGGTTCTATAGGTTATACAAAACTTCAATTTTCATCATGATGTTACAAGAACAAAATAAAAATAAAATGAAAACTATAAAGGCAAAATGTTAATTGTATTTAAAGACACAGAATGTACAACTCACTAGTAAGCAGGTTTTAATAATAGTGTGTGCGTTTGTTTCTTTAACGTCGGTCTATTTCCGCGACTATGGCAAATCATCGACGCCAGGGAGCAGATTCACCTCACTATCCTGGAAATGTTGCCGAACCCCTGCCTTTCTGTACGGAGGGTAGGGATCTTTAACGTGCCCAACATAACATGGACACGGGATCGAGGTCCTTACGTCCCCTCCGAAGGGCGGAATGTACAGACATTCAACTTGCTCAAATAGAATGCCACAACCTCGGTTGATGTTAATTAATTGTACCGTATGTACTAAAAAAGTGAAAGAACCCTGGGATCGAACCCAGTACCCCTCGGTTCAGAGGCACACGTTCTTACCACTGAACCACTGAGGCTCTGGCTTTAATAATAAAAACCGTTATTACCACATAATTATAGGTACACAGTTTCAAGAAAGTGTTCCCGAACAGATCGATTACAGGTGAACGCGACGGTTTATCACATTTAGGTTTCCTAAAACTTCTTAGAATAAACACCATTAGATCATGTTCAAGTTTTGTGGTGGCATCAACAGATTTTACAGTACCTTAGTTTTAGAACATTTTTTGCATCCTAGGGCAGGTTCAACCCAGTAGTTATAAAAAAAAAACAGGCAACCCATTTAGGAATTAAGTAGATAGAGACGGTTGCTTCCGAGACCACCACCTACCATTGAGCATGCGTGTGACGTCTCCAATATGGCGCCTGCACATGCGCGTGACATCCAAGATGGAGGATGGCAGTTGACAGCTGACAGTTAATTAACCCAACCAAACTTTTTAAATAATAGTACGAATACATTCCAGGGTATCGTAGCCTATCAAATTTTGTTAAGACATTGGTTCAAGTCTTAGGAGCCTTGGAAAAACAAAAATGGATTTTCTTTCTATTAGTTTTTCGATTAAACTGTAGTTCTCTACTACGAGGCTTGTTCAATTGAAACCCATCTTTGGTCAGGTCAGCCTTGGAAACAGTTGTAATCACTCAACTGACGTTTTGCAATGTTAGTTGACACACTGATCAGTTCCTATCATTTGTATTTGACAGCGATTTTAAGTATTGTGACTTTAAAATGGCGTTTGTTGTTAACAATCCGTCCAAATGTAATCAGCGTGCGGCCATTCAATTTTTGTGTGCTGAAGGTTTGCAACCATTGAAAATTCATACGCGAATGCAAGCAGTGCCTGGAAACGCATGTTTTGCGTATACAACTGTCAAGGAATGGTGTTGAAAATTTAAGAGTGGAAGAGAGGAGACGAATGATAAGCCGCGACCAGGTGCATTGAGTACTGCATCAACAGACAGGAATGTGGCATGTGTACAAGGCCTGGTTTAGAGAATATCGTCGAATGTCAATCAGAGCAATTTCAGAAAATGTTGGTGTGAGTATAGGATATGTCCACAGTATCGTACACAAACAGGGTTACAGCAAAAGGCGTTAAAAGGTAATCGTTTTCAGTCGGACGAAGAAGTACAAAATGCCGTAAACGAATTGTCCGAGCAGCAGCCACAAGAATTCTTTAGGCAGGGTATACATTGGTTGGTGAAACAACGGGATATGTGCCTTAACAATAGAGATAATTATTTGTAATAATATTTGCAATAAATTTTTTCTGGACCAAAGATGGGTTTCAATTGAACAAGCTTCGTATGATCCTTTGTGCAAAAGAGAGTCGATGGAATGGAGGCGTAAAGAAACACCGCCAAGAAAGTTCAATGTCAGTCAGTCGACAAAAAAGTGATGGCATAGATTTTCTGGGATTGTGGAGGGTATCCTCATAAACTTTAAAGAACGCAACACCAGTCAACGGGACATATTATGCAACACCCCTGCATAAATTAAAATACGGGAGAAAAAGACGTGTGAAACTGACCGGAGGCGGGCGTTCACTCCATGACAATGCAACCGCACACACACTCCTGAAATTGCACAAGCCCCAATCCTTGACTGTGGTTTCGGACAAATTGGCGACACTCCGTAGAGTCCAGATCTGGCACCCAGTGACTATTATCTATTTGAAAAAGGACATTGGCGGGGGCCATTTCTGTGACGACAAAGAGGTGAACGTTGCCGTTTGGGCACATTTTGGGGACAAACCTAAAGAATATTTTTAGGGTATCGAATTGTTACTGAAACGATGTAATAAGTGCTTTGATGTTAGGGGGGACTATATTGAAAAATAAAATTTAATTGTAAGTCTACGCCGTCTCTTTCATGGTCGATTCGGGAAATTATGGCGCTTACCTCGTATATGAATGGGCGTGGCCATCAGACTCCGCCTAGTTAACACCACTGACAACTACACCCAATCGAACTGTACACGCCCACAAGCAATTAGAGTACAGGCTGCACTTTCTTCAACCCTGTTGACTTCGCCTATATAGACCAGCTCTCATCAATTCTCAAACTATTAATTATCTTGACGTAGGTATTAATTTTTTTTAATGAAAAAAAAAAACAATAATAATACCTCTTTAGTTATATCACATTTTTCCATAAAAATATGTGTAATTAAAAAAACAATAATAATAAATTAACGCACGACTTACACTAAATAATTATTAAAAGACAGCTGTTTTGCTTGCACGGTTTTAAACAGAAAAAGAACATTGGCGGGGGCCATTTCTGTGACGACAAAGAGGTGAACGTTGCCGTTTGGGCACATTTTGGGGACAAACCTAAAGAATATTTTTAGGGTATCGAATTGTTACTGAAACGATGTAATAAGTGCTTTGATGTTAGGGGGGACTATATTGAAAAATAAAATTTAATTGTAAGTCTACGCCGTCTCTTTCATGGTCGATTCGGGAAATTATGGCGCTTACCTCGTATATGAATGGGCGTGGCCATCAGACTCCGCCTAGTTAACACCACTGACAACTACACCCAATCGAACTGTACACGCCCACAAGCAATTAGAGTACAGGCTGCACTTTCTTCAACCCTGTTGACTTCGCCTATATAGACCAGCTCTCATCAATTCTCAAACTATTAATTATCTTGACGTAGGTATTAATTTTTTTAAATGAAAAAAAAAACAATAATAATACCTCTTTAGTTATATCACATTTTTCCATAAAAATATGTGTAATTAAAAAAACAATAATAATAAATTAACGCACGACTTACACTAAATAATTATTACAAGACAGCTGTTTTGCTTGCACGGTTTTAAACAGAACAACTGTCATACGTACAAACATTTTAGTGAATTTTCATTAAAAAAAAATTCACTTATAGAGAGGTATCGATGGTGAGACTTTGCAAATTTTTTTTTCAATTGAGCGCGAACTAGGACCCCTAGAAGCCATATCCGGGGTCAGTTTCAATATATATATATATATATATATATATATATATATATATATATATATATATATATATATATATATATATATATATATATATGTATGTATGTATCCATCCGATAACTCAAAAAATAATTAACCGATTTCGATGAAACTCGGCAAGTGCCTTTCTTTTATTAATGGCTTGGATGAGTTCGTTAGCCAGGAAAGTCGGACGGGGTTTTCCGGGAAAATTTAGAGTTTTCTTTCGAAAAAAAAATTTTTCTCCGAAAATTACAATGCTGTTTTAATTAAATTTAATGGATATATTGATTTAGGAGAGACCTTACAACGTACCAAAATTCAACTTTCTAAGTTTATAGAAAGTTGAGTTATTCAAATTTTGAATTTTCTTTCGAAAAACATTTTTTCTCCGAAAATTACAAAGTTATTTTAATGAAATTTGGTGAATATCTTGCCTTAAAAAAGACCTTACTACGTACAAAAACTAAACTTTCTAAGTTAATAGAAAATTGAGTTATTTAAATTTGAAGCATTTAATGAAAATTCACTACCATAACGCACTTGCTGCGTCCCGAACGTTTTATTAGTTCCTTTTATTATCACTTCAAAATGAATTTACAGCGACTATCAGCCATAACCACATTATTTTTGTGTGTTGATATCGGGCCAGTTCGGATTTAGAGCTAGACGAGGAACTAGAGAAGCAATATTAGAACTTAAAAGAATGGGAGAAAGGAGACTGGATAAAAGTAGATATACATTTATTGCTTTTGTAGACCTGGGAAAAGACCACTGCGATAAGTATAACAATTGAATCGAATGCACTTACTCGAAAATATTTTTTTTACCCCTAATTTACTGCTACGTCACGTTTGGCTATAATCGAGCCGTTCTAAAATATTGAATGGATCCTCTAACTTGGTGTGCACTTTTAAATAAAAATAAATCAACATTTAAAGACACAAGAAACAATAAATCATTGACTGCCTCATGGATCAATGCCGGAGCCTAAGTTATTTCAAGGATATACATTTCTAACCCGACAACTTTTTGTTTTAGCAAATTGTACTATTGGAACCTCGGTGGTTCAGGGGTAAAAACGCGTGCCTCTGAAACGAAGGGTACAGGGTTCGATCCCAGTGTACTCCTTTCACTTTTTAAGTACAAACTGTAACAATAATATCAACCGAGGTTCACGCATTGTATTTGAGCAAGTTGAATGTCTGCACGTTCCGCCCTTCGGAGGGGGCGTAAAGCAGTCGGTCCCCTGTCCATGCGATGTTGGGCACGTTAAAGATCCCTACCCTCCTTACAGAAAGGCAGGGGTCCGGCAAAATTTCCAGGATAGTGAGGTGAAACCGCTCCCTGGCGTCGGTGATTGGCCATAGTCGCGGAAATAGGCCGACGTTAAAGAAACAAAAAACACACACACACAAACACAAATTGTAGTAGAAAAATTGCTTACTTTGAAATCAAAAATAGTTAAACAAGTTTCGGGGAAAAGATTAGATCAGGTTTTCCTTCTTAAATGCTTAATATACGAGCCAGGATTTTTTTTTGGTTAAGTTGTTCAAGTGGTGTTTAATCGGGCAACATAAGGCGATTGGTGGCTGAAAAACACCAATTTTTAGTAATCCGGTAAAAAAATTATTGACGACTTTACAAAAGACATGTTTTGAAACTGAGAATTTTTTTGTCCAAGATGTGCTACTAACTACCCAGTAGCTGATGAAATTTGAAGTTTTTTATTTAACCTATAGATGATATATCAAGAAAACATCGAATAAATTAGTAAACTACCTACAAAAAGTTCATATTTTTTTTAAATTTGAATACTCATGAATCGTTCATATTAAGGGTAAAATCATCCAAAACAAAAATTACATATAAAAAATTAGATAACAAAATCCGGTGCATTTTCCGCGTTCAGATTTATTGCCCGAATTTCAGGAGAAGTGTATGTTTCTATTATACAGGTGTCCCATAATAAAATGAACACAGCATCATCAGATTTGACTTTGGATTGGTCCAAGACTCGAGTACTTTTAACGAACAGAACACATATGCGCAGTGCTGAATTCGCCCAATGTGGACACTAAAACAGGTCCACATTGGAGCGTGTAATAATTTCCGCTACGTTGTTTTAAAATAAAAATATATTGTCATAAATAATACAGTTAAATTAAGCGATAAATCAAATGCCAATTCTACGTTAATAATCGTTAAATTAATGTTCATTCGTTGCGATAATGCGAGTATCAATTAATAGATCCTTAGGCGTTAAGGACTACAGGTAGACTCTTGTTCCTCTGACGTGTGTCGCTGAGGCTTCAGACAAGGTCGGCGTTGCCAGATCGTTGTAATTTTCTACAAAGCGTATTCTGATCAAGGCGTACCGCTTTTTCTGTTTGTTCAGGCTAAAATGTTCAAGTCTCAATTCATTAACGTTTTAATACAACTTACCACAACTCAATTTTTGATAATGAAAGAAATACAATTTGCAAAAGCTTAAGATTTCCTCCGCAATTAAAGATAAGACCAAAATTAGGAGAAGAGGGTTCTTGTACACAAAGACAAACATCAATAATTAGTTTCAGTTTTATACTATACTAAATCGCAAAGAGCTTTGTTCACGCTCTTTGCTCAACTCAAATTGATACAGTTTTGGTTTTGTTTCTTTCCGCTTAATTTAGGGGATACAAAATTGTTGCTACCTTTCATTACATTTTCGTATAGGGGAACGCAAACCCACATATATGAGGGCGGGGTCAATAAGTCCATGACTTTTTGAATTTCCCGCCTCTTCACAGGAAGGGCAACACTGCTCCTGTCAACAAACATCTGCCAGTTGACTCCTGTCAAATTGTAAACAAGCTACGTCATTTAGTTTGTGTTAGATATCCATTGAAAGCAGACAACCTCTCGAGTTATAACGAAAATGGAAAAAGTGAATTTCGTGTGCTCATCAAACATTTTTTTGCGGAAAAAACATCACTCAAGCCAAGGCTAAGCTTGATAAATACTATGCGGACTCTGCACCATCAATTTCCATGGTAAAAAAGTGGTTTACTGAATTTCGTTGCGACCGTACAAGCACAAATGACGCCAAACCTTCTGGACGCCCAGTTGAGGTCGCTACACCCGAAACAATTGAAAAAATTCACGATATGGTGTTGGCCGATCGGAGATTGAAAGTGCGGGAAATTGTGGAAACCATAGGCATATTACATGGCTCAGTGGTTTCGATTTTGCATGATCACTTGGGTATGAGAATGCTATCGGCAAGATGGGTGCCGCGTTTGCTCACAATCGACCACAAACGCAATCGGGACGAGTTTTTGCGCCTTTGCGTAACCGTGGACGAAACATGGATTCACCACAACACACAAGAGACCAAGCAGCAGTCAAAACAGTGGGTTTATCCGTGCGAATCAGCGCCCAAGAAGGCCAAGCTGGGTTTGTCAGCCAATAAAGTCATGGCGACCGTTTTTTGGGATGCACGCGGTATAATCCACATTGATTACCTTCAAAGGGGAAGCACAATCAATGGAGAGTATTATACCAACTTACTGGACCGATTCAATGACGATTTGGAAAAAAACGACATAGACCGTCTTCCTACGTATGCCTATCGCAGGCTCCGGGGCCACAGAACGGCCGCCGGGAACCAAGCCTTGCAAGATTATTCGCTACCGCATTCCCCGCTACGCCACAGTGTCCCGGAACCCACACCAGTTGCACCTCCTTTGTCCTGGCTAGTCCTTTGAGGGCGTCAGCGCACTCCTGAACCGGTGTTGACCTGATTCTGGCCGCGCAGACTGCCCGGAGGACCGCCCGGCTATCCGAGCATATGTATACACATTTCTCGGGGCTCCTCCCCACATCCTGTCTATTGGCCACAGACTGGATAGCGTACACCTCTGTTTCGAATGCCGTGGTATATGCGCCCAGAGCATAACTCTCGCGCACCCCCAGACCCTCGATGTATATTCCTGCCCCGGAGGATTGTTGATCCTCCAGCCGCGATCTGTCGGTAAAACAGACCAGGCTTGCGGGCTGGAATGCAACCTCATTTTCCCTCCACTGATCACTACTGGGGATCCTGATGGTATATGGCATAGTCAACCTAATATCGTCCTCAGCATTTCGCACCTTGATGGCGACATAGGAATTTCCTTTTCCACCTCCTTGGCGACTCTTGCATGCCCCATTACTACTCCCTTTCCGCACCAGTTTCCAGAGTCTCGCATTCTAAGATGCGACGCCATAGCCTCCCTTCTGATAGATAGGAAGCGGTGGCAGCATCAACAAGACCTCTCGCGCGGCTGAGGGTGTCGTCCGCATAGCGACTATGATACCCAGGATTGCCAGCCTTTGGAGTTTGGCCAGCTTCCTGGTAGTAGTTTGGTTCACACCACATCACCAGACCAACGCCCCATAGAGGATCCTGGGCCTGACGATCGCAGTATAAATCCAATGAAGGATCTGAGGATTGAGTCCCCAGGCCCTCCCTATCACTCGACGCAGCTGCCCGAGGGTCGCTACTCCCTTCCTTATTACTCGTTCTATTTGCGACCCTCATGTTAGTTTGGAGTCCAGGACCACCCCCAGATATTTGACCTCCCGCACTAAAGCTAAAGGTTTTCCGAACATCACGGGCGCCCTGAACCCCTCTACATTCCTCTTCTTGGTAAATAGAATAATCTCCGTCTTTTCCGGGTTTACGGAGAGTTCCAGCTCACCACACCATCTTTCAATTATGCTACAGGCATGCTTGCATGATAGTGATAGTCCCATAAATATATGGTTATTTTTACAATCCGGCAAACCGCCTTACAAGTGACATCCACGATTGCAAATCAAATTAGGATCTACAGTTTTTGCAGTTTCCTAAATTGAAAATTGTCGTAACTCACTAGAGATAAATTTAAATAACAGTTCAAATTACAAAGGCAGTTAATTTTTAAGCCCTAACACCTGTAAATTTTTATCACAAATAACTGAACTAAGGTAAGATGAGAGAAATTGTATTTTGACGTCAGAAATCTACGCGATAATTATGGAACACTGTATATTCCAAACTAAATTAAAATGCAGATGTAGAGGCTTTCCCTTGGTTTCACGATTATATTTTGTTATGCGGTGTTCTTTTATCGAGACGCGTGTCGCGTTGTGGTAACCTTACACATAAATTATTCAATACAAATTAACATTTTGTTTTGGCATGCACTAAGGAGGAATTGTGTAATCGGCAAAAGCTTCTACACCTGCAAGTAATCATAAAACCAATAAAAACACGTGAAATTATACTAAGCTTTTATCGGAAGATAAAGTAAAGCGGGATAGTGCGTTTCAAATTCATGCTTATAGACTACTCATTATGGTAAGAGATTTGAGATAAGAAATGACACAAATAAACAATAATTTTCAATAACATTAAACATTTATGGAAGCTTATAGTAATAAAAACTGGCAAATTTTTCTATGTGGAAATCTGCAAATTTTATAAACAAGTTTGGCATACACTTTCTGAAAAATATGTAAATTTAACCCGTTAATAGCATATCTACTATTTTTTCAAACACACAACTTAAATAAAACATAATTTATGCAAATTATGTAGGTGGCTTGTTTGATAAGTTTGGCAACTATCTTAGAGATGGCGCCGCATTTTATTTTCATAGGTCAGAACTGTCAATGTCACTTTTTAAACTCTTATTAAATTTCAACTAGAAACGATACATTTATGATTTTTTAAGATTTAGATGGCGATATATTTCTGATCACTGGTATTTGATTTTCTCAGCGTAAAGAAACATTCAAACCAACCGCAAGTTTTATAAATCGGGAGAACTATTCAGCGAGGTTGTAAAGAGTAACATAGATATTACCATTCCAGAAAAGGCGAACGCACATAAATGCAGCCAGAACATGACATTTAACTAATGGAACACGAATCACGTGGCAAAAATTATGTTATAGTCAAAACAGTAAAACGACGTATCAAAATTGTAAATTACCTAGATGAAGATCAGAAAAGAGTTATACCCAGCCGAACAAACAAAGAAAAGATAATAGGGCTCGGAACTTCAGGGACCACTGCAAAATTCAGGAGATCGTGAAATGAAGGAGCCCATGCTTGAAATGAGGTCAGACTTCGCGAGTCCGCGAATCTGCAGGGAAAACAACTTTACAGTGGAAATCCCCGACTGGGAGGCATGGCGGGAGGAGACGCCGGGCCTACCACGGGACGCGCTTGTCTGGTTCACGGACAGATCCGGCGGGGAGCGTGGGACGGGGGCAGGTGTTTATTCGGAAGGACCGAGGGTAAGTCATAGTATTTCCCTCGGAGTCCATGCAACGGTCTTTCAGGCCGAAATGTACGCCATCCTGCCCTGTGTGTGGGAGAACAAGAGAAGGGGCTACACCAACAAGCGGATCATCAACAGACAGCCCCTAAGGCCCTAAGTGGCCCACGGGTAAATTCCTGACTGGTGAGTGAGTGCCGAGACGAACGACCTGGCTGTGCAGAATGAGGTCACCCTCATCTGGGCGCCGGGTCACTCAGGGGCCAAAGGCAATGAAGAAGCTGAAAGTCTCCCGAAGAGGGGGTCAGCAAAAAAATCCCCAATACAAATGTCAGGCACGCTCCGGTCATGTCAGGTCAGGTCACGGGTAAATGCCTGGCTGGTGAGTGAGTGCCGAGACGAGCGTCCTGGCTGGGAAGAATGAGGCCACCCTCATCTGGGTGCCGGGTCACTCGGGGGGGGACAAAGGCAATGAAGAAGAAAACAAAACAAGGTTTTCTTCAAGTCTTGTGATGTTCCTGCTTTCCTGGTTTTCGCAGTTTCCGTTTGGCATACTGAGGACAATAGATGAAAAGCCAAACCTTGGCAATTTTTCATACAGCATCTTTCTGTAATTAAAACAGGAATTTTGTTTAAACCCCTGAAGATGGCACGTTAATGTGTTGAAACTCGTAGGGTTTTGAGAATAAATCAGTCTGTCTGGTAGTATAAAGCCTTTAATTTTTCCTTTAACCATTAATTCAAACATCGCGCAGATTAAAAAGTTGAACATCGCAGGAGAAGAACTGCCATTTAATTTTTAAACTAACTTCTTACCCAACATAAGATCCATATCTCGCGCCAAGTAACTTATGTACTTGAAAAATCAGTAAACTTGTTATGATAGAAATAAATTTCTCTATGTAAAAAAAAAACTGTTTCCAGGTTAAAATGTGTTTTTTTCCAAATATTTGCCATTTTTACCATAATTATCAAACCACCACCATATGCTTCTTGCTTTACTTCTTATTTTAATTGATTTGAACTGATATTTTAATATATAACATAACTGTAAAAACTATACTTTTATATGCTCATATTAAAACATTTTATCATATGTAAATGAAAATTAGTTATGAATATTTCACCTCGGTGCCAGTCCTCGAGTAAATCAAGAAAATATAATTCTCTTGAGTTTCTTATCAAGACAATTTTCTAAAAATAACAATAATAAAAACGTAAAAGCCAATACAGTAGTCTTGCAAATTATCAGGCAATTCAAGATCCTCGTTAGTTTACAGGATATTACAAAATATCACACCGATTATAGCGATAAAACACATTCGATTTCAGATTTTGTAGCTGTCACTTTTATTTACCAATCTGTTTTTTAACGGCATTTTCAAAATTATAATTACAGTAGTTTTCAAGCATTCCATACTATCGATTGGAAAATATTGTTTCATATAATGAAGGGAGCTAAATTGGACTGGACTGGCACACTAAGCTTGATCTATTTTTTTAAAAAATACCGTTAGGTATATTAAATTTGAATATTGAAGGTAAAATAAGGAAGGGTGTTCAGCAAGGACCAATATCGCCATAATTATTCAAACTATTCATAAAAGGTGGTATAAATAGTCTACAGAAAAAGACAGCAGGAAACAAAATAAGTGGTTGCACTAAATCTTCTCTTAAGCGGGGTGGAAAGGGCACCAGAATACAAAGCGATCCCTCTAGTGACATTTTTGGACATAGACAATCATTCGAATCAATCACAAGCGCTACAAGCAACCTCCACATGGAGGAGCCTGTGAAAATGGATAGATTGCATCCTGAAAAGCACGGCGGTGTACAGGTCATTAATTGGTAAACCATAGCGGCCCGGGTTGTAGTGAGCTGCCTACTATCAGCTGTTGTGGAACCTCATCATGGACGGACTGCTGAGACGACTTAGTAACGAGGGATTCTACCTTCTAGAGTATGCGGCGATCTGATTGTTCCGGTCGGATTTTTTTTTTATATAGGAATAATCAAAGAACGTATGTAACATGCTCTCATTCTGGTAGAAAGGTGGCTTGGAAGATGTTAGTCAGCCCTGAAAAGTACGCAATAGAACCATTTACCAGAAAGAAAAAATATTGGCCCTCCATTTCTCCAGGATAAATATATTTCTATGTTGGGCAAAGTACAGTATTTGGGAGTGATCTGAAGAACCCCCAACTTTTCTGGAATCAGAATATCAAAAAGAATGTCAGAAAAACTATGATATGACGGATCGAAAAAAAAATGACAGAAAAACCGTGAAAACACGTCTAACCGTAGACAAATGTATGAAAAAAACTAGATGTCTAAAACCCTGTATGGTGCACTTGTTATATATTAGCGTGGTAAAGCCAACAATATCGTAGGTCGCATTAGCGTGGTGGCGAAAAGTTATAAAAGAGACTACCAAACTGAAACTAAACAAAATACAAAGCCTTGTCTTTTTGGGAACCGCAGGGCAATGAGAACAACCCCTTTCAGCGGCCAGGGAGACGCTCCATAGAATGAAACGGATCGGCCAACTGCCGCAGGTCAGAGCTGCTAATGAGGAGGGAGGAGGTCAGCATTTAATACTATTATTGGGTAAATAGACCAAGACTCAAAACATAGCATAGCTAATTCAAAACCCATGTGGCAAAACAAGCGCAGAACTGCTACGCTGTAGTAGAACGCAGCTCAGGATCATTGTAGGACACCCGACAGGTCGTACTAGTGTCAGGGTGCACCTTGGTAAAATCAAGAAACATGAAGGAGACCTGACTTGGAGATTAGGCAATAGGAAACCTGAAAAATCCTACTGACGTTAGGTACTTTTATTCAGCCACAATGTTTGGATAATTCTGATCGCGATATTGGCATTTTTGCTTTTAACCTATACTAATGTCACATTATCCAGGCTTCAGGGGCCACTGCAAAATTCAGGAGATCGTGAAGGAGCCCATACTTGAAATTAGGTCGGACTTCGCGAGTTGGCGAATCTGCAGGGAAAACAACTTTACAGTGGAAATCCCCGACCGGGTGGCATGGCGGGAGGAGATGCCGGGCACACCACAGGACGCGTCGTATGGTTCATGGACGGATCCGGCGGGGGCAGGTGGACTGGAAGGACCGAGGGTCAGTCATAGTATTTCCCTCGGAGTCCATGCAACGGTCTCTCGGGCCGAAATGTACGCCATCCTGCACTGTGTGCGGGAGAACAAAAGGAGAGGCTACACCAACAAGCGGATCCTCATAGCCACAAACAGCCAGGCAACCCTTAAGGACCTAAGTGGCCCACGGGTAAATTTCTGGCTGGTGAGTGAGTGTCTAGGCGAGACGAACGACCTGGCTGGGCAGAATGAGGTCACCCTCATCTGGGTGATGGGTCACTCGGGGGCAAAGGCAATGAAGAAGCTGGCAGTCTCGCGAAGAGAGGGTCAGCAGAACCATCTATGGGACCAGAACCAGCTCTGGGCGTGAGCACTGCCAGGGGAGCCATTAAGTCCTGGGTCAGAAACCAACACAAGGTGTACTGGGCACACTGTCCAGGGTTCAGACATGGGAAGTGAATAATTGACGAACCCAGTTCAAAGAGAGCTGTGGAGCTGCTAAACCTTGGCAGAGGACAGCTCAGAAACATAACAGGACTCTTGACGGGACACATGGCGTCAAGAAACACCTGCATAAAATGGGGCGGTTCGAGGGGGACCTCGCATGCAGACTCTCCGGCGAGGGGGCGGAATCAGCCCAGCACATCTTGTGCGAATGTAAAGTTCTGGACCGCAGAAGACAAGTGATCTACGGCCAGTCTAGACCGGAGACAGAGCGTTATAAAATTTCACCCTACCAATCGCTGTGCAGACTAGTTCAAGGCACAGTGATTTTGGAGTGGGTGGAGTAAAAAGACTAAGGGCATGCACAATAAACCAAAGGTTGCAGCGCTATCTGGGCGGCGAGACCGCGGACGAGCCCCGAGGGAGAAAAAAAGTCACATTATGATTAGAATTTTTGCCTTCAAATGTCAAACCCGCATCTTACAATAGAACGCACAAAAGTGACATATCAAAACCAGCAACCGCGAAGGTTCTACATGTTTAAGGTTATGTTACATACTTTATATCACGTTACGCGTTTTCTTTCGCCCAATCAGATAACAATGTGTAGTTTCAACTAAGACTGTTTTGTTGGTTTATGACTTATGTCACTCTGAAATTTCCTCTCTCTTTGCGCACGAAAGGCGGTTTGGTGTTTGGATCATGATCCGAATTTCGTGATCAGATATCGGAATGATCCAAACGTTGCACACAAAAGAAAAGGCATATGGTAATTACTTAATTGTAGGTCGTAGTGATCCCAGAAAAAGATTAATCAGACGAGAAGGGGGGTTACTGAACGCGATTGTGGTGGGAGTTGATCATAAACCAAAAGAACGCATTATAACCGAAACTACACATGATATGATAGCACCTCACTTGGAACGAAATAAAGTAATTATAATTTCAAAAATGCCGATAAAGCATGTAGGTACTCAGAAATGACAGTGACAGCTGCAAACTGTCATTTCTGCAATCAAACGCGTTCCAGCGCTGTATCATTTGATGTGAAACTTCTGTCGAACCTGTATAACATAAGAAAAAATAACTATGTACTTGCCTTCCTTATTTTTCATGAACGTTTAGTCAGCACAAATATCATTCTATAAAACGCACTTACCCCCGCCATACCTTACCATTTCTGATTTTGCAAATAAACTTAGTATCGAAATTCCAAACGCAAAAACAACTCCTCCCAAAGTCCAAAAGGTTCTTTTTTACATTGTGTTCCCATCCAGCAACACAAAAAGTTGGTCCTGGAGAAGCACAAGAGACTAATTTTATTAGCAGCACTTTGACTCCTTGATTAACAAATAATGTACTTACTTGAAGGGCTCTATTCTGAAAAGAAAAAGCATCAATTGCTGTAGTCGTTCTGGAAAACACCAGGCACTGCTGAAAATTGTTGTTGCACCAAACAAAACAAGGCCTAAACCAGAACTGGTTGTATGTCACAAAAATATGAACGATTCATGAGTCAAAGGACACTTATTATATAAAATAACGTACACAAAGATCAATAAAACTTATTTTATAAAAGAAAAAAAATATATAAAAACATTTCACTTACAATGATGGTTATATTCCAAGAAAAATCATCGGTGGATATACTTGTTATCCAAAAAAAAACGAATAATACGTGACTATTAAGAAATATATGTAGAAAACGCACCAAGTTCTAGGCGACAACGTTCTCCTAGATTTAGACTTTTTTCTGTTACGTATATACTCACAAAAATATGCTCTTTGACCGCTCGATTGGTTATTCAGACTATTTATTTTTTTGAGTTACGATATTTATATATCTAATTAGTTAAATACTCACAATTTTTTCCCTTTTGCTATTTAAAGACTTTTCAAATTGTTTCAATTTTCGTTACAGTTTTTTTTTTGTATGTAGTACACATGCATTACCGATATTTCGCCGTCTGGAGGTTAAGATAAATTGTTATAGCAATTTTTTAAGTTACTTACCAAAAGAATGTGACCTGAACAGAGTTTTCTTTCAAAGAGTATGTCTTATGTAAATCTAAATTTGTTTTTTTACCATACCTTCCCTCGATGCAGTGACGCGGATTATATTGCAAGTTGAAATTATGTTGTAAACCTTATAAGGTGCTTTTAACATTAAACTCTTCATAGCTTAACTGAACATTAAAAAAAAATTATCGTCAGACTCAATTAAAATATAAATTACTTGAAGACACTAACTTAGACAGTTATTGTAACATCCATGATTCTGTTTGTTAATTGTTGATCAATATCAGTTTCTCGTTCGCTGGAACTTTACCAACAACTCCCACTCATATCTAATAGGAGTAGGCACAAGCCCACAATCAACCAGTAGAAGACACGCCCACAATGACAACAAGTGGCAGTAAAGTTTTGCTTCTTACTCGAAAAACTGGCACAGAAATTCTTAAAATGCTAAAAACAGCATCCAAAGATGATGATGACGATACTGATTTCCCGTTTCAAAAGAAATTAAATGTTAATTGATGACAAACCCCGCTCTGGTCGTCCTTCTACGGCTCGAACCGATGAAAATGTTGACAGAATTTGAGAAATCATGCTGGAAAATCGACGACGGACCATTAACGAAGTTGTAGAGCTGTCTGGAGTGACTTGGGAGTTCAGTTCAGCAAATTTTAATGGAAGATATAGGGATGAAACGGGTGGCTGACTAATTCCTGCTTCGACTGCTGATGTTGAAGAAAAGTAAGGTAGCGT
This sequence comes from Tillus elongatus, assembly GCA_964006375.1. Lineage (NCBI taxonomy): Eukaryota > Metazoa > Arthropoda > Insecta > Coleoptera > Cleridae > Tillus > Tillus elongatus. Next base: position 12,410,171 of record OZ023268.1, on the reverse strand, counting down.
GGAAGCATGTTGTGTTTTGAAAGAAGTCCAGAAATGATTCAAACTTTTCAAAGGTCATCACACGTGACGAATCCTTGTACTGCCGTTACGACCCTGAAACGAGGCAACAATCAAGTTCGCTTCGCTCAAAAAAAGTCGTCAAGTGAAATCAAACGTCAAAACAATGCTGCTTTGTTTTTTTTTCGATGTGGGAGTAGTTGTCCATTCAGAGTTTGTTCCACAGTGCCAGGTTAAACAGGCTTTTTGCATGGAAGTTTTGAAAGGATTGCGCAACAGTTTGCGACGAAAGAGGGCTGATTTGTGGCAGTTGGGAGACTTTTTTCCACCACGTAAACGCTCCTATTCACCTTTACAACACACACACGTACATGAAAATAATTTCCCAAATATTTTTTATTAGGCAGACTTTTCCGCACTAATGGCCCACCCTGTATCTAATCATTGACTGTGAATTCATATTTTCAAATACTTCCATAAGCGTCTCTTTTGGCTGAACCAAGGGGTATTTTTAACCATTTTTTTTATTTGACCCTTTCACATTTTTAATATCAGATTTAAAAACTTTGGCGTTTTTTTCTGAAAATAACGAACTCTCATTTATTGTCGCTAGTACGCACCGCTTTCGAGAAAAATCGAATTTTTGAAGTCCTTGTCTAAATTGCTCAATAATAACCAAATTAATTGTTTGAAATGAAAGTTGGCTTTGGAAAAGTAACAAAGTAAAAGCTGTAACGAATGTCAACAAACAGAACTGTCATTGTCAGTTGTCAAATTATGTTGGCGGTTCAAGAATTAAGTGATTTTGAATTTCTTGTGTTGTAAACAGTTTAACGAAAACTGGATGATAAAGTGACATATTGAAAGAACTTTAGCTTGGTCAATCATTTTTAAATCTTCATGTCAAATAATCTCCGGAATTTGCTGGTTTTGTTAAGTTGGTTTATTTTCTGGACACTAGCAAACATATAAAGTCTGAAACTGACCTCGGATGTGGGTTCTAGGGACTCCCAATTCGCGCTCATTTGGAAAAATTTGTTGAAAATTCTAATCCCCTCTATAAGCGAATGTAAATTCGCTAAAAATGTCAAACAACGTCAGAATTACCCCAAAAACCACAAAAATATTTGTGGTTGTTGTGGTCCTTCTGCTTTTTGTTTCAGTTTCCAGCCAGTGTACAACTTCAGCCTTTTAACGTCAGAAGGTCAAACAACGGAAGAACTTCTAGCACCAGCTAAACAGTTTATACAGGTAACGTCATTATCGCTTTCACTGAGCTTCTAAGAAATTTTAGACTTACCTCAAAACTGATGTGGATCCCTTGACTCGTTAAATATCGCCAAAAACTACACTCAAGATATGATCCGCTACATTTCCAACCTAACAAACATCTATCCTAGCTCACAGAAAGATGAACTAAAACCCGAATCACCAAGATACTGAAGAAACTAATGAAGCAACTAGGAACCAAAATTGGTACCCACTCTGTCACCTCTGAAGCTGACAGCGAGGCATATTTATTTTCTTATTTAATTGGTTTATTTTTGTAATAATTGCCATTTACTAATTCGCTAATGAGCTGTTATGGTCAAGGCAAGTTTATCTGAGAAAAAAGTACTTGAACTTTTTTTTTGGGGTAAGTAAGTTTTATATGTAATTAATAATTGCACTTTTGAGGTGTTCTAAAATTTGCAGGCACTCCTCTGACTATATAAACAAAAACCTGAAGTGTAAGTTGCAGTGCAAAGACTAAAGTTCGTTAAAGTTTACAACAAAATTATCAACTCACTTTCGATAATCCAAACGTCACTGGTTTAGCAAATAAACATGTGACATACCATAAATTAAAAGTTAAAATTGTCCAACTATGAACATTAACCTATTAAATTACATAATATAGATAGATATATACTGCAAAATGGTTTTTAATACGTACGTCAGAGTACTTACATACAAAACTTAACACCTATTCCTCATCATATTATAGAAAATTGACGTTTCTGAAAATACAGTAGCGAAAATTAGTTCACCCGTTAAAACATTCGAATATGCATATACAAAATTCTGTTACATTCAATAAAATACAATAAAAAAGAGAGGCATTACAGAAATGTTATCTAGTTTGAAAGCATTTATAGTGTACTACGGTGGAGAAAAGTTGTTTCATATATAATGTCCTACGGAAAGATATAGTTCATTGGAAACGATCAGGCATCAATACCATTCAATACATTCTTCATTACATTACATTTTAGTTTTGTTATAAATAACCAGTATATCTCCAGTTGAGGCAGAGTCCTTTTGTAAAAATTCAGATAATTATTATTATTATTTAAGGTAGCAATAAAGCGGTCAACAAAATGATCCGCAAAAACAATTTTTAGCATAATTTTCAATTAGCTGTACTTTTTTTTTTAATTAACTTTTTTTAAATGTGGTTTGTACCACAGAAAAGCCCAATTGACCTAAATAGACCTAAAAAGACCATATTTTTTTTGGAAAAGTTAAAAAGTCTGGGCGCAGCAAGTGCGTTATGGTAGTGAAATTTCATAGAAATGATCTGGCACAAAATATTTTATTATAACTTTTTTTTCTTGTAACACAGAAATCTAAATTTTGGTGTATAGTTTACTTTTTATATCCTAATCTACCTACCAAATTTGGTTATCATAGCTTTTTTTATTTTTTGAGGTAAATATATTTTTCGAATGAACTCAAAAGTTTCCCGGAAAACCTCGTCCGATTTTCCTGATTAACGAACTTATCCAAGCCATTTACAAAATGAAGGTACATGCCAAATTTTATAAAAATCGGCCCATTATTTTTTGAGATAAAAATTTTTTTCGAATAAAAACTCAAAAATGGCCCGGAAAACCTCGTCCGATTTTCTTGACTAACAAACTTATCCAAGCCATTTACAAAAGGAAGGTACATGCCCAATGTTATCAAAATCGGCCCATTATTTTTTGAGATAATTTTTTTTTCGAATGAAAACTCAAAACTTTCCCGGAAAACCTCGTCCGATTTTCCTGACTAACGAACTTATCCAAGTCATTTACAAAAGGAAGGTACATGCCAAATTTGATTAAAATCGGCCCATTATTTTTTGAGTTATCGGTGTGATACATACATACATACATACATACATACATACATACATACATATATATATATATATATATATATACATACATACATACATACATACATATATATATATATATATATATATATATATATATATATATATATATATATATATATATATATATATATATATATATATATAACATATAAAAATTGAAACTGACCCCAGATATGGGTTTTAGGGGTCCTAGTTCGCGCTCACTTGCATTTTTTTTCAAAATTCAAAAGTCGGGATCTCCCCATTAGTGAATTTTTTCTACGAAAATTCACTAAAACTTTATATTTTATTGGGTGTAAAAGTTGCAAAAAATCGTTGTCCACCATTTACTTATAAAAAAAAGGTATCATCTTCCATTATGGATAATAAGTGAGCTAATATCATTATCTCCAGAAGTTTTCGCCACTTTTTTTATTAAGACCTTTTGGCATTTTATAGAGCGCGAAGCAAAGAAATTGTGAAAATCTTGGTGGCGATATTCTAAAATCACTGTAATTTGGAAAAGCCTTGATGGATTTTGATGGGCCTTGCGTGGTTTGAAAGCTTATTTACTTTAGCTTTTTCCTACCTACCTCGTCCGATTTTCCTGATTAACGAACTTATCCAAGCCATTTACAAAAAGAAGGTACATGCCAAATTTTATAAAAATCGGCCCATTATTTTTTGAGATAAATTTTTTTTTCGAATAAAAACCCAAAAATGGCCCGGAAAACCTCGTCCGATTAACCTGACTAACGAACTTATCTAAGCCATTTACAAAAGGAAGGTACATGCCAAATTTTATCAAAATCGGCTCATTATTTTTTGAGTTATCGGTGTGATTATATATATATATATATATATATATATATATATATATATATATATATATATATATATATATATATATATATATATATAAACATATAAAAATTGAAACTGACCCCGGATATGGGTTCTAGGGGTCCTAGTTCGCGCTCATTTGCATTTTTTTTCAAAATTCAAAAGTCGGGATCTCCCCATTAGTGAATTTTTTCTACGAAAATTCACTAAAACTTTATATTATATTGGGTGTAAAAGTTGCAAAGAATCGTTGTCCACCATTTCGTTAAAAAAAATCTATCGTCTTCCATTATGGATAATAAGTGAGCTAATATCAATATCTGCAGAAGTTTTCGCCAGTTTTTTATTAAGACCTTTTGGCTTTTTATAGAGCGCGAAGCAAAGAAATTGTGAAAATCTTGGTGGCGATATTCTAAAATCACTGTAATTTGGAAAAGCCTTGATGGATTTTGATGGGCCTTGCGTGGTTTGAAAGCTTATTTACTTCAGTTTTTTCCTAACCAGACGATGTTTCGTCCAAATGAGCTTTTTACATTATACAGGCAGGCTAAAAATTTAATACTTTTATTGTTTACCCTGCTATAACTGCTAAACTAGGCTGTGTAGATGCAAACAATATTTGAGTAACATCGTGGACTCAACAACAACGAAGACTTTACCAAACTCATTGACAACCACACTAGACAAACACTTAAAACACAACCCAACCAAAGATACATGAAACCAATCACACTCGACGAACTAAACCCCACAATAAAACACCTTAAAAAACAAAGCACCTGGACCAAACAAAGTAACTAACAAAATAATCAAATGACTCTCCCAGACTTCGCATGCACCTACTGGCTATTTTCAATGCGTCACTGAGGTTATGCCACTTTCCAAAAACCTGGAAACATGCACACGTTATCATGATCCTCAAACCCAAAAAGAACCAATGCAACACACACAACTACAGGCCCATCAGCCTGCTGACATCAATCGGAAAAATCCTTATACTAACTAGCCTAAACGAACACCTCGGCGTAAATAAAACAAAACCTGACAACGATCCGGTTTTAGACCCCAACATTCAAGCACCCTACTACCCCGCCTGACTGAATACATACATACAAGTTTCGAATGGAAACAGTACTCTGTTGCTGTTTTCTTAGACATCACTAAAGCCTTTGACCGGGTATGGCACAATGGACATACTTTGCAAAATAGCCATAGCAAACATCCCAATTAGACTAATAATTCTCATAAGATCCAAAGGATGGCTTGCCTAGGCATCACAGGGACCATGTCTTCAACCCTAACAGCCGGCATGGAGGTGTTGCTGGATCTGCCCCCTACACTTAGTTATTCTGGGGGGAGGCCAGGCTAGGACTATACAGACCAGCCTGCAATGGTAGACTGAAGAGCAACCCAGGCTTTAGGGGCCACTGCAAAATTCAGGAGGCTCTCGTCTGGTTCACGGACGGATCCGGAGGGGAGCGTGGGACGGGGGCAGGTTTTTATTCGGAAGGACCGAGGGTAAGTCATAGTATTTTCCTCGGAGCCCATGCAATGGTCTTTCAGGCCGAAATGTACGCCATCCTGCACTGTGTGCGGGAGAACAAGATGAGGGGATACACCAACAAGCGGGTCCTCATAGCCACAGACAGCCCTTAAGACCCTAAGTAGCCCACGGGTAAATTCCTGGCTGGTGAGTGAGTGCCGAGACGAGCGACCTGGAATGAGGTCACCCTCATCTGGGTGCCGGGTCACTCGGGGGTCAAAGGCAATGGAGAAGCTGACAGTCTCGCAAAGAGAGAGTCAGCAGAACCATTTATGGGACCAGAACCGGCTCTGGGCGTGACAATGAGCATTGCCAAGGGAGCCAGGTGTAGTGGGCAGACTGTCCAGGGCTCAGACATGGGAAGTCAATAATTGACGAACCCAGTTTAAAGAGAGATGTGGAGCTGGTAAATCTTAGCAGAGTACAGCTCAGAAACAAAACAGTTCTCTTGACGGGACACATGGCCGTCAAGAAACACCTGCATAAAATGGGGCGTTCGAGGGGGACCACGCATGCAGACTCTGCGGCGAGGGGGAGGAATCAGCCCAGCACATATTGTGCGAGTGTAAAGCTCTGGACCGTAAAAGACTGATCTACGGTCAGTCTAGACCGGAAACAGAGCATTATAAAACTTCACCCTACCAATCGCTGGGACTCTCCGTAAACCCGGCGATGACGGAGATGATCCTATTTACCAAGAAGAGGAAGGTAGAGGGGTTCAGGGCGCCCGTGATGTTTGGAAAACCATTAGCTTTAGTGCGGGAGGTCAAATATCTGGGGGTGATCCTGGACTCTAAACTAGCATGGGGGCCGCAAATAGAACGAGTAGTGAGGAAGGGAGTAGCGACCCCCTGGCAGCTGCGTCGTGTGATAGGGAGGACCTGGGGACTTAATCCTCGGATCCTTCATTGGATCTACACTGCATCGCCAGGCCGAGAATCCTCTATGGGGCGTTGGTCTGGTGGTGTGGTGTGAACCAAATTACCAGCAGGAAGCTGGCCAAACTTCAAATCCTAGCAATCCTGGGTATCACAGACGCTATGAGGACGACACCCTCAGCCGCGCTAGAGGTCCTGTTGATGCTGCCACCGCTTCCCATCTGTATCAGAAGGGAGGCTATGGCGTCGTATCTTAGAATGCGAGACTCAGGAAACTGGTGCGGAGAGGGAGCAGTAATGGGCATGAATATACATCGAGGCCCTGGGGGTGCGCGAGAGTTATGCTCTGGGCGCATATACCACGGCATTCGAAACAGAGGTGTATGCTATCCTGTCTGTGGCCAATAGACAGGATGTGAAGAGGAGTCCCGAGAAATGTGTGTACATTTGCTCGGATAGCCAGGCGGTCCTCCGGGGAGTCTGCGCGGCCAGAATCAGGTCAACACTGGTTCAGAAGTGCGCTGACGCCCTCAGAGGGCTAGCCAGGACGAAGGAGGTGCAACTGGTGTGGGTTCCGGGACACTGTGGCGTGGCGGGGAATGAGGTGGCGGATAATATCGCAAGACTCGGTTCCCGGCGGCCGTTCTGTGGCCCGGAGCCTGCGATAGGCATAAGTAGGAAGACAGTCTCTGTCGCCTTAGACAGGTGGACCGAGGAAGCAATGGAGGGGCACTGGGGGTCGGTTGGTGGCTCCAGGCAGGCGAGGGACTTCGTGGAGGGGCCGGACAGAGATAAAGCTGTCTGGCTACTCGGAAGGAGTCGACCTACTCTTCGCCGCATCCTTGAGGTGCTGACAGGCCACTGCACCCTTAGAAGACACCTCACATTGATAGGGGTAGAGAGGGATCCCATTTGCCAGGAATGCGGAGAGGATGAAGAAACGTCCTACCACTACCTGTGTGAATGCGAGGCTTTTGGGAGTCTTCGAGCAGAATTGTTGGAATCGAGGACTCTGCAGAGGAATCAGGTAAGTACCGTCCAATGGAAGATCGTCACGGCCTTCATCTCGAGGTGGAGGCGGTTTGGCGACGGAACCGAGGAAGAGTAGAGCATGGTTGCTGGGGTTGGCAAAAAGGGCCCATTGTGGCCTACTTGCTTGGCGTTGGCCTCCCCACCACTGCTGCTGCTACTACTACTACCAATCGCTGTGCAGACTAGTTCAAGGCACTGTGATTTTGGAATGGGTGAAGTAAAAAGACTAAGGGCATGCACAATAAGCCAAAGGTTGCAGTGCTATCGGGGCGGCAAAGCCGCGGACGAGCCCCGAGGGAGAAAAAAAAAGTTGTTCTATTCTTCAAACAGTCCATCGTCGCTGAACCACCATTATCTAGCAAAGCTTGATGATTTATTAGTGACCCACCTGAACGGGGAGAAAATCACAAAAAGCAGCTTGAAGAGAGCCCGAGGAAGAAGAAAACTCCACAGGTTCTAGCAATACGACATCACATTGTGACATGTATCAGAATTGTTTACATAATTTAGTGCGGGGGGGAGGGGTGGCCCCTACCTAGGACTACGGGTATGACAACAAGTCGATCGAGACACATTTTTGTGATAAAAAGTAGATCTTACGTATGCAGATTTGGCCACCCCTGATCTAGGTGACACAGAGTTACCAGACCGATGTTAGTTCAGTTGTAGTCCAGCTACTGGGTAAACCTCTAGCAACCCACTAGATGAGTTCGAACACTACATAACAGCATGGACAAAATTTGAAGGAATTGACAACACAAAAAGTTATCAACAAAAAATTTTTTGGGACCCTGTAACTTCATTATTTTTCAGTTTTGAAAAAATGCTATAGGAACTTGTGACGCTAATTTTTTGAATAGCATAACCCACTGAATTTTTCACTCTCCACACCTGTATACAGTAGTCTTGATATTTCAGCCCCGGTATTTCGAGACTCCGTACAATCCGAGTCGCCCGGCGTGAGAATGTTTTCAGTTTTTCGAATAATAAAATATACTGCTGCAATAAAACCGGACAGTCAGTTTGGCAAAATAAGTGGTCTGTCGCCGGGGCTTAGGACGATTGGGTAAAATTCTCTGCTCTAATAATGCAAACATGCAAAACATCTGTAACACAGGCAGCCTCCTTAGACTTCGCAAGCTTAATCACAACAGTTTTAAAATATGAAAAACATTATGAGACTAGAACTGCTTCACGAAGCAAAATTGTCCGAGCCGCATTAGTCTGTCGTATTTTATGCGTCCAGGTGAATTCTTTCGGGATGCTGCAGAATTTCAAAACATATTCATTGGGAACGTTACGATAAATATTCTTTTTCCAGTTGTGTTATTTTTTTAGTTTGGTGACAGTGAAGTGATTTTGCAATTGATAAAATGAACGGAAAGGATAAAAGGAAATTTGTTTCTGTGCAAAGGAAACTGGATGTAATAAAAAGACTTGATAAAGGAGAGACAATTAAGAAACGTGCAGCGGAGTACGGTGTAGGACAGGTCAGCGTTGGAGACTGGCATCAGAACAGATTGAAAATTGAACAATTCTGTTCTCAGCAGGATTCGCAAGATTCACCTCGGGCAAGAAAATCTATGAAAAAAGCGAAGAAAGAAAAAACTAGCCAGGCATTGTATCTCTGGTTCTGTCAGCAGAGAGAAAAAAGAAGGCTCGTTAGGGGACCGATGCTGCACGAATAGGCCTTTTTTTTTATCAGAACACGTTTAAGGATCGAGACGAAGGTTTTACAGCTGATGCTAGATGGTTAGACAGATGGAAAAAGCGATATGGGGTTAGACAGCTTAGCATATGCAGTGAAAAAACTTTCTGCAAACACCACAGCCGTTGAACTGTTTTGTAAACTAGCAAAGAACTTATGGAAAGGGAAACTTTACTTTAGATCAGGTGTACAATTGTGACAAGACCAGGCTTACTCTTAAATGTTACTAGCAAAAACACTTGCACCCAAAGGAGAAAGACACACCACGAGGGCTTATAGCTCACAGCCTAAATACTATCGTACCGTGGGTGTTGACAAGGAGGAAAGAGGCAACTTGTTAATTCTGAACTTGAAGGTTCGGAGGAGAAGGAAAAACATGTGCCGCCAAGGAATTCCACCACTTGGAAGTCCTCGGGACAAAAGAGCGGGCATAAAAGATGTTCTATGTCTGGCGACCTAGACAGTGAAAGGGTGCATTCGCTCTGTTCCCCTGGTAGATCTGTTGGGGCCAGAGAGGAGGAACTATGGAAGAAAGCTCGACTGAGCAATGCCCGTGCAGATATCTATAAAAGAGAGAGAGAGAGAGAGAGAGAGAGAGAGAGAGAGAGAGAGAGAGAGAGAGAGAGAGAGAGAGAGAGAGAGAGAGAGAGAGAGAGAGAGAGAGAGAGAGAGAGAGGTCACCAACGGCACGTCAGTGGGCAAGGGATGGCAGCCTTTGGGTGAGGGTAGGGTCACCAATGAGACGTATAGCTCTCTTCTGACTGGAGTCCAGAATAGCGAGTGTAGAGGCGGCAGCGACACCCGAGATGTGGGAGCAGTATTCGAGGTTTGGCCTTATTTGTGAAGTATATAAGGTATAGAGAGTAGCTGGTAGTATTTGCGAGTCCGGAAGAGGAAACCTAATTTCTTAGCAGCCGCTTCTGAAATTGATGTGACATGTTGGTGCCAATTGAGATCTCGATCCACAGAAATGCCAACAAGTGAAAAGGATTCATTACTTTGAATAACTTGGTTGTTCATTGTGATGGTTCTAGGGCTGGTGTATCTCTTATGGGATATAAAGCAAGACTGTGATTTGGTGGAGTTGAATTGTACAAGATTTCTACTTCCCCAGTCTAATATTTTTTGGAGATCCACAGAGACAGAATCCTCCATGAGTCTGCGATCCTCATCAAATTAGGCTAAAGAGACAGGCTTAGAATATTGTATATTTGAGTGGAGGGTGCTGTCGTCCGCGTAACCATGAACTGGGTTAGATGTGCTAGAGGTCATTGATGTGGAGAAGAAACAAAGTAGGGGCCAAAACTGAACCTTGAGGGACTCCTGCATTAATTGGATACAGTTTAGAGGAATGGCCATCCACGACAACAGAAATGCTCCGGTTGGAGAGGAAATTTGCTGTCCAGGTACAGAGTTTTGGTGGTAGGCCATAGACCGGAAGTTTATTAAGCAGCACTGCGTGCCAAACCTGGTCGAATGCTTTGGATATGTCTAGAGCGACAATCTGGGATTCACCGTGTAGTTACGTATTTTACGTATGTAGTTACGTGACGATTCTGGCTTGCTCTAACGCAACTGGAAATCACAAATTAAAGCTCTTTATTGTACGTAAATCAGCAAAACCCAGGGTTATGAAAAATGTAGCGATGTCAGCTCTGCCTGCAGTATATAAAAACCAGAAGAGGACATGGATGCATAGAGAAATTTTCAAGAGATGGTTCTTTGATAGCTTTGTGCCAGACGTGAAAAATTTCTGGAAGAAAAATGTTTGCCAGTCAAAGCCGTTGTACTTTTGGATAACGCTCCGTCTCATCCATGTTAAAAATAATTGCATTCTGGTGATATTCTTGATTTATTCTTGCCGCCCAGTGTTACCAGTCTTATACAACCCATGGATCAGGGAATACCTCAAAGCTTAAAGAAAAAGTACCACCGGATTTTACTCCAGAATCTCTACTAGCAACTGAAGGACAAGAAAGTGTGGATTTTAAAAAACAGTTACCGTCAAGGATGTCATATACTGGATCGCCAAATCATGGAATGACGTCAAGCGGAAACGGTTGCTAGATGCTGGCATTTACTTTTGCAAATTTCCAGGAGTGCACGAATACAAGTGAAGCTGAAGATGAAGACAACGTACTCCTTGTGCGGCTCATTAGAAAAATTCCTGGGTGTGAAAATGCCGATACACAGGAGTTAAATGAAATGTTCTCTTCAGACAAACAATTCGAGGTTCCCGGCAAAAACATTGTAGAAATGGTGAACGAGCAGAGAGCATCTCAAAAGAATATGGCGAAGAAGACGCTTCATCTCAAGAAAACAGGAAAATTGGTCATGGTGAGGGCCTGACTGCATTAGATGTCCGATGTCCCTCTGCTCAAGCGCTGGGGGATACAGTAGCAAAAAAAACCATGTCAACCGCAGAAACAAAGAACGACTGATGATTTTTTCAGCAGGCAGGAGTGACGTAGTTTAGTAAGTATCTACGTTATGCACCCTATTTCTGTAATTTTTAGACAAAGACGTAATTAAATACGCGCATATGTACACTGATTTTTGTTCGTTTTGTGAGTGTGTTTTGTGAAATTTTAGAAGCCCTATCTATTATAGATATGTACAAATATTGTGAAATCCTACTTAATCAATAAACACAAGATTATTTGCATTTGCATACATGGTTAATTTGTTCTCTTTGTATAATTCGAGATTTCGGTAATTCGAGGTGGCATTAGTCCCATCCAGCTCGAATTATCGGGACTTTACTGTATATAGAAATATAGAATACATAAATTATAAAAACATAAAAACTGAAACTGATCCCAGATACGTGTTCTCGGGGTCCTAGTTCATGCTCATTTGACATTTTCTTTAAAAATTTAAGTCAGGATCCCCTCTATGTTAATTTATCTACGCAAATTCACTTAGAGCATGTGTTCAGAAAAACCACAGGATCTCAATTAATTGAGCATTGTAGAGTGGTGAACTGAGCGGATATTGACCCTACCGTCTCTGTTTGTTTTGGAGACTGCACGCCTTATGCATCGAAAATATAAAGATGAAATCAGGTCAGTGTCTTCTCGTGATACAAGACAAAAGAACTGCATTCCTCTTCCTATACCGTCCACATCATTATTAAAGAGGTCATTAATATATAATAGTAAAAAGATATTTAATCAGATACCACTAAACTTGAGGAGGATTGGTGACATTGAAATTTTTAGGAAAGAGCTTAAGGAATTTTTAATTGAAAAATGTTATTATTCAATAGATGAATTTTGTAATGATTCACTACTGTGACAGATTCGATTGGTTGTTTTCATTTGAGCTGCTTTCTATATATTGTGTGTTTATATTATATTGTTAGTTAGCTGTGTATTTATGTTTATATTGTTTTTTATATTGTTATTTATATATAGTTATACTAGTTACAGTTATATTACTATTTGTTGTGAACTTATATTTTTGTGTTTTTATCTTTTGACAACTTTTACTTTTATATGTTAACACTTTGCTTGTCAATAAGATTTTTAACTTTGGACAATAAAGCACCTATCTATCTAGATATACAAATTTAAGGTTGTCATCACGTTGGTAACAGTATTTCCGGTAAATCTGGAGACAACCTCCTGAAGGCTTTTTAGAAATTTTTATGCTTAGGACACCCCCCCCCCCCCATTGGTTGCAGAAACCGCAAGAAAATTTTCTTACTAACAACCCCCAGGAAAGTTACCGGACCAGGAGTTAATAGGGGTGCTAGGTGGGGTAGAAGATAGAAAGGAAAAATGAGCATGAAATGCAAAGAAAACAGCTTAATTGGACCTCTAAAAGTTGTCTTTTCCACATTTTGAAGCCATAGCCCCTCCCCTAAACTTTGCCTCCCCGTACAGCACCCCAAGTCCCGTAACTTTCTTGAGTGTTGCTCACAGGAAATTTGTCGTATGGTTTATGCATTGATCCAAAATAGCTCATCCACAGGGACAAGCTTGTATGATAACGGGAGCGATAAGCACTGCATCATCAGCCGCTTTGGAGGTCCTCCTTAATGTTCCACCTCTTCACATATGGCTGGAGAAGGTGGCGAGGTGGACAACGTACATATTAAAACAAACGGCCGACAGCATGCCGAAGGAAATCAGTCTGGGAGGGTCCAGAGTTCTTGATGACTCTGAGGGTCATGGGATTCTGGAAATGGTGTCACACTTGATGCTTACAAAGATAAGTAGAGATCTGTCTTTTAAGACCGTCCTCCCGGAAAGGGAGGACTGGGAACGAAATCAAACGACCCTGTTGAGAGCCGATCTCTGCTGGTATGCTGACAGCTCCAAAACCAATATGGGAGTAGGAGCCGGAGCATATGGGGCAACACCGATGCTAGTCTATCAACTAGCCTCGGCAAGTACGCAACCATGCACCAGGCAGAAGTGTATGCCATTGAGATGTGTGCAAGGGAAAGTATAGAAAACCAGTGCACACACAAATCGATAAAGATATATACAGATAGCCAAGCTGCAATAAATGCTCTTGGTTCCTACTGTTGCAATTCAAAAACTGTCTGGAGTTGTAAATCTGCCCTCAACGAACTGGGCAGCTGTAATGAAGTGTCGCTAGTCTGGATACCGGGTCACTCGGATCATGTTGGCAATGTAGCGGCCGATGCGCTTGCCAGGAGTGGTGCCCAGAGGGACTTTATCAGACTAGAACCGGTGCTGGGGATAACTTCATGCACAGCAAAACGCACCTTAAAGACCTGGACAGGAAGAATGACAATCCAGCAATGGCAAAAGCTGCCAGGATTAGCTCACCCTAAGGCCTTCATAAATGGCCTGTCTGAGTCAAGGGCTAAAAAACTTCTAGAGCTAAACAGACAACAACTGAGTACTCTAGTAGGCCTGTATACAGGACACTGCCGCTTGCGTCACTACATGCACCGAACTGGAGTCGGTCAGGAAACTGAGTGCCGGCTGTGTATGGAGAGTGATGAGACAGCAGAGCACGTAGTGTTCCTGTCCGGCGGCGGACAGGACTAGATACCTGCGCTTTGGCAAGACAAAGCTTGCTGTGGAAGATCTGGATCAACTTTTGCCCACAAAGATTATCGACCTCTGCAGAAGGCTGGCTTTGTTGGGCGAAATATAAACCATTAGGCATGAGCCACAATAGACCTTATGGTAGCGGTGGAGGGACCGGTATGGCCCACTCACATTCTAACCTAACCTTATGCAACGAGGGTGGTTGTAGACATGCCAGACGGGAAGAAAACTCTCCCCGAGGAAGACCCATCCCAATTTAAAAATACGGCAGTGAGATCTGAGAAATATATAGTTATATTTAGCAGAGGGGGAAGGGACATGTAATAAACAAGCAAGAAATTAAAGAAAATGTGAAACTTTTATTTTTAATTGCCACAACAGGCCAGAAGCGACTGAGCGCAGCACTGGGCACATGCCGCCTTGTCTCCAGCCACAAAGGCTCAATGTTCAGAAAAGTCAACATTCTTCATTACACAGAAAGCACACATATTCTAGCCGCATTGTTTCAAGGTCGGCAAAACATTTACAGTTTGTCCAGCCATTTCTATAGCAGAAACAAAGAAAATAGTTGCAAAAATTCCAAATGCACCGAACTCTTTAAAACATAAGGCATAACTGAGCAAACAAAGGGTGAATAAAAAGCAGATCCTGCATAGGGAGCAAAACATGTGGCAACCAACCAGCAGGCAAATATTCAGAGGCACAACAAAGCAAACAAAGGGCCGAATCACTTTACAATGAACTGTGAAATAAGACAGCAGCACTAAGATAATAATGGATGCAAAATAAGCCAAAGGGTGCAGTGCTATCGGGGCAGCAAAGTCGCGGGTGAGCCCTGAGAGAAAAAAAGATAATAAAGGAAAAGCGTGGAATTTTCAACAACAAAAAAAAACCACTTTGGAAATCCTGTTTTGAAGACACCTCTCTAGTAAACAAACAATTCGGGTGGAATCGGAGCGCAAAGTGAACGCCGGGCGATGCACTGTTGCCAGATGAGTATTACCAAGGGTCATTTGAAATATAGAAGGAAATCAAGGGGTGAACAAATGTTTTTATAATGTAAATAAGTTTTAATATGGCGTCATCTATATAAATCGATATTTGACATATATAGCGGAAGGCAGTAGGAAAACGGAAATGTAAAAAGTTAATTTTCAGCCATGGTCCAGGGGGAAAAACGTGGGCCTCTGGACCCAAGGGTACAGGGTTCAATCCCAGATTTTCCCTGTCCTCCCTTTTTAAGTACATAAGTAACATCAACAGAGGTCGTGCCATTCTGATTTCTGAAGTTGGGCACGTTAAAGACCCAAATTTCCCGAACAGCGAGCTTAATGAATCACTTTAGTAAACTCAATGAAGCAATTTCCGTTGCGAATTGCCCATGATAAATCCAACTATATATGCTAATATCAAACAGTATCCGGTAATTTTTTTTAAGTCGAAACGTTTCATGGTAATGAAGCAATTTCTACTGACAACTGTCAATGATAAACATAACTGAGAAAATGGCTCAAAATGGGCTTCCCTTCGAAGTGTTTGTTTATATTTTAGTTTCCAACCTTAAATGAGTGTGAAAAGTGAATAAAGCAATTTCCGTTGCGAATTGCCGATGATAAATACAACTGTATATGCTAATAGCAAACGGTATCCAGGATATTTTTTTTAAGCTGAAATGTTTCATGGTACCCTATTTGAAAACTGGAACCTGTGATGAGCACCGCTAAGCACAGTTGGAGAACCCAAATCATAACAACACATTTCAAAGACCTTACGATCGTTTCGTTGACCACATCAACGTCATCAGAGGATGAAAAATTAAAAAAAAAAAAAAGATTTTTGATGATTGCTTTTTTTTTATAGAATTTTTCATCCTCTGATGACGTTGACGTGGTCAACGAAAAGATCGTAAGGTCTTTGAAATATGTGTTGTGGTGATTTGGGTTCTCCAAGTGTACTTATCAGTGCTCATCACAGGTTCCAGTTTTGGATACCATGAAACATTTTGGCTTAAAGAGTATCCTGGATGCGACTTTTCAAAATAATATATTGGATACCGTCTGGTATTAGCATATACAGTTGCATTTATCATCGGCAATTCGCAATGGACATTGCTTCATTCACTTTTCACACTCATTTAAGGTAGGAAACTAAAATATAAAGAAACACTTTTGTTCACCCCTTGATTTCCTTCTATATTTCAAATGACCCTCGGTAATACTCATCTGGCAACAATGCACATCGACCGGCGTTCACTCTGCGCTCCGATTCCACCCGAATTGTTTGTTTACTAGAGAGGCGTCTTCAACACAGGATTACCAAAACTTTACCAAATAATCAGCGCTTGCTTTATCTAAAACTGTTCAGGCAGTTATCTGCAAATTCACCATGTTTTCATATGAAAATTAATAGAAAAACATGAAACAGCACCAATTTTATAATAAAAAGTCACAATTTGCTCACAATTTTTTCTCTCTTAAAATCAGATGTGAAGGCTACTTCTCTGACTTCATGAATGTTTATTTTCTTCTGTGAAGCCAGAGAAGTAGACTCCACGTCTGTAATTTGTATGAAACTGTTTCACAAAGTAAGGGCAACAACACTTATTGAATTTGTTTGTAGTGTAGATAGTTTAGGTGTATAAATAATATACGGGCAAAAACATCGTTTATAAAAAGCTTTACTCTAAAATATTAGTTTTTTACTTTGTTAAAATATCATCGTTTAGGTACTATTTACAAGTAATTAACAATGACTAAAAGTGTCAAAATTGTCAATAGTTAAATAAAACTAACCTTTAGTTACTAAAACGTAGGTAAATTTAATCAAGAAACTAATTTGGCAGATTTAAATATATCAAAACCCCACTTTTCCATTATGTAATTAATTGATTATGATGCAGTATGTATCCTATTATGCTGAAATAATGTTTAACATGTTATTTCGCCATGGAGCATGATTTTAATACCTGTTAGATTTCATTAGGTATATAGTATGTGTATTTGCAACTGCATATTTATGGGTTGTTTTAAGCATGTTCTTAGAAAAATTTTTAATAATCACATTTGTTCGGGATCTTCAGAATTACCTTAGGATCAGACATTTGCTGATTAGCGAGTAGATACATGCCACAAAATTAACCAGTAAGAAGTGTTTTGCCATTAAAAATTATTTTGCTGAAATGTGATACATACACCGATTATGGGCGAATTATAAATTTATCCCAAGACGAGAAAAACCTCTTATTGAGGATGTGTTTCACTACAAATAGAATTTAAACAACTTTCAAAAGAAATGTACACCATCTGGAGATACACTGTACATGGAATAATGGTACATAATATAACAATTATTTTCTGTAATTCTTCCCATCTTTTCCAATAAACTAAACACATGTTACAACATACAATAGAGATATAAATAAACAAGTAACTTTCTTACCGTGGATGACAGGATCTCGTGGGGGCAACATCCCAATAAAAACGATTTGCATACTTTTGGGTCGTAGAATTTGACGTGAAACTTATTGTTTTCACCTGTAACGTGAACAAACACATGAAAGCAGAAATTGAGTACTACAAAGTGCGTATAATGAATAATGGAAAAAAATCAATGGTGATGTAAAGTGGGACAAACTTCAGTATGGAAACTTACCATTTCGTCCCGTGCCCATCAGCTCGTCCAGCATGGCCCGCATCTGGTCGTGGGCGGACATTTTCTTTACCTTGTTTCGCGACAATTTGGCGGATTTTTCTTAACAACTTGGAAAAATCAACACAAACACATAAGACGTGACCTTTCCCTTAAGTCGTCTGCAAAATGGCGTCGTTTAGGAAACTTGTGACAGATCTCCCTACTCCCTCTGCCTGCCTTGTGGCTTGTTGTTCTTTTGTTTACGCATGACGCAGATTATATAGGGTATTTTATTGTTATGATTACTTATTCTGGGGATTTTTATTTTTAACTTGAAGGCACCGTCAAAGCATGATACAAATAACGAGAGATGTGTAATCAGTCTATCTATTTTTAGAACTGTCACGCGCATGGTGTCAAGTTGTGAGTCCAATGCAACAATAACATGCTGTCGTGCAGTGTAGTTTGACGTTTCATCACAACCTCTTAACAAATTACGTATTTTACTAATATTTAAGTGCATACAGTTGGATGTAATAACAATGAAAAAGATTAAATTTAGTGCTGCTATCTATATTATCTGAAAAAGACAATATAGGCGTAACTTCAACCGCATTAAACTGATGTATAGAAACTTTTTGATTGCGAATGACTTTGTTTTAAGTATTTAGTTGGACTTTCATAACGTTACTCACCAGGTGACCTTATAGGAGGGGGCGGGATATATGCGCAATATCATTCTCTTCTGTCATTATATCATGCCGTCAAATTACAGCATAAGAAATATTATGCCGTGATCAAAGTGTGAGGTCATTGTTTTAATCATCAATATTAATTTATTAATAAATAAGTAATAAACTGCCAAAGCGAAATGGTTCGAATAGATGCCAACGTTAGTTAACCGAAGTTATGCGATGTCGGACTTGGTTAGCCCGGAAAGGGTGACAAATTTAGAATCCAGTCCCCGACACGGAAAATATACCGTGTTCAATCCTCAACTTTAGTTACCATTTGCCGTGTTCAGCAGGTGCAACAGCTGAGTTTAAGCGCTCACTGCTGGTTACTGATTAATTTCCGAGGTTGGACCATAGACTTTTATATATCTATGGGTTGGACAGTGATGAACGAGTTGTTGACTTCAAGCAAGCACTATTTTGTGACATTTATCTGTCATTCCGCTTTAGTTTTTAAAGGAATTTGAACTCACGCAAGTTTCAACACAACAATTCATCCTTTTATTAAAACAATATTTAATTATACACGTGTTAAATAACTGGTTTAAATTGTCAATCTCATCTAATTAAAAAATATCAATTAAACGCAAAAACGTCATTTTTCTGCGGTCAGACGTCAATAACCCTTCTCCGTTGTCCTGCTCACCAACCTTCTCAACCCGTGGAATTAGCCCTTCTTTCGAAAGGTGAAGTCAATTCCGTGAGCACACTGCCACACCGCTTTGACAAATCGGCAACAGTTGAGTTCCAGCAGAAACTCCTCGGGACTGGTGAATCCATACTTGGAGACAACTATTGGCAACTGTTGACTCCTGGTGAACTCGTCATATGTATTTAAGGAAAAGTAAAAAAAAATTAATGTTATAAGTACACTTTGTTTTAAACATAACGATAATTTTCTCGTAACAATAGGGCTATATGAGGGGATGAATGAAATCAAAATAAGAACACAATCTGCCAAAAAACCGACCAAGCATTCGAAAATATTTTATTTCCTCAGACAATTGATTTATTCAATAACCACTTTGCCACTGGTGTGGAATATTTTTAATATCAGTTTAGTGATGTTTAGAAAGAATATATAGCGAATGTGTCTTGTTTAGATAAAAACAAACTGAATGAATCTAACTCATGCCGCCTCAATTTGTATTCATCTTTATAATAGTTAGTTTTTTATCTATGATTATTACGCGTTAATCTACAATAAAAAATCTTCAGTAAAAGATAACTTATTTACTGATCCTTTTCTTAATTTTTATTACATTAATTTTAAATCCAGACTCAATAAAGTATTTGTTTTGTTAAATCCCCTACTTTTCGAAGGTTTTATCTTTAACCATTAGATTATCTAATAACAAGTGCAAATTTAAATGGGATCCCCAGTGGGCTGTGCGCCTTGAGAATTTCAAAATAAAAAACTGTAAACCATAATTTGATTTACATTGAAGAATGTCATATTCCTAAATACGATATTTCTAAGGCATATTGCTAGATTGTAAAAATATTAATGTATTTAGTGGACGCTATTACTATATCAGCTGTACTAAGTGAGTGGTGGACGTGCCGCCACCTAGTTGCGGAACCAAGTAGTATGTTGTCACGCCAGCTCCAAATAACACAAAGTGTTAAAAAAATAGAGACTGTATACAAGTAACTAACAATTTATAAAATTGTCAGCCCTCGCCCATTTCTACCCTAATATAGGGACAAAGTATGTAAGGATAGATGCATTCTCGCAACAATTAAAACCATAGACCGGTTTCGCTCTCATTAGAGCTCTTCAGTACGGCATACCAATTGTAGCAAAAATGCACCTATAGGTGGCGCCACGTCCAACAGTCACTTAGTGTTGAAGGGCTAGCTACTATAGCCGCATTACTTTATAGGTGCATTTTTGCGACAATTGGTATGCCGTACTGAAGAGCTCTAATGAGAGCGAAACCGGTCTACGGTTCTAATTGTTGCGAGAATGCATCTAGCCTTATATATCAGCTGTATAAAAGAAGTTACTCATAAAAAACGACTTATCGCTATTCTCAAATTTCTTCTAAGCAGACTAAAAATCTTCTAATAAAGCGCTCTAGAAATGTTTATCTAAATATAGAGATTTTCATTTATTGCGCTGATCTTGTTTTAAATTCTGAGTGTATAAGTTCTTCAAAATTTGCCGCTGAATTTGCATACTCCATCTTACATCTTATTTTTAATGTCGTCAGCATCTTGTTCTGGTTTTGGACATGCTCGTTCGTTTATTTGATTTATTTCCTCTTTTCAAAAATCAATTTTCTCTTTTTAAAACAAAAAGAAAATATCTCGCTTGAACTATCTGAATTCAAATTTCTGGCGTCTTTGAACATAGGTATGTTACTTCAGTTTCTGTTGGCAGAATCGCCTTCCATAACACAAGAAGAAGTCTGCACGTCAAAATTTATTTGACACCAGTGATCTATTAGGCGTTTACGAAAAGTAACCGGGTAGATATCCGTTACACCGCAAGCATTGTTCAAAAATGTAATTGGTTACTCTGTCCATCGTTCGAATATTATGCGGTATCTACCCAAGATCTATATGTTTTATAAATCTTGGTATCTACTTGGTGCATCAACCTGGTGCAGGATTTGTGTAACTAACCAAACAGTCGGTAAATTGAGTTATATAGAGAACAAACTTAATTCTCTATACTAATTGTCTAAAGTCTTACCTATAAACTGTAGGACTAGATGCATTCTCGCAACAATTAGAACCGTAGACCGGTTTCGCTCTCATTAGAGCTCTTCAGTACGGCACACTAATTGTAGCAAAAATGCACCAAAAATAACACGACTATCGTATAGCCAGTCTTAAAACACTAAGTGAGTGGTGAACGTGTCGCCACCTAGTTCGGAACCAAGTAGTATGTTGTCACGCCCGCTCCAAATAACACAGAGTGTTAAAAATAGAGACGGTATACAACTAACTAACAATTTAAAAAATTGTTAGCCCTGGCCCATTTCTACCCCAATATAGGGACAAAGTATGTAAGACTAGATGCATTCTCGCAACAATTAGAACCGTAGACCGGTTTCGCTCTCATTAGAGCTCTTCAGTACGGCATACTAATTGTAGCAAAAATGCACCAAAAATAACACGGCTATCGTATAGCCACTCTTAAAACACTAAGTGAGTGGTGAACGTGTCGCCACCTAGTTCGGAACCAAGTACTATGTTGTCACGCCCGCTCCAAATAACACAGAGTGTTAAAAATAGAGACGGTATACAACTAACTAACAATTTAAAAAAATGTTAGCCCTGGCCCATTTCTACCCCAATATAGGATGTAGAATGTAAATAATGGCCATCCTTAAGTAGACGGGTCCCGTAATTTCATGCTGCATTGGGTCCTCCCTGGCCTGACGTTTCTGACCAACAGGACTGCCTGACCTGACCTGACTTCGACCTGACCTGACCTACAGGAAGGTCAGGTCAGGCAGTCCTGTTGGTCAGAAACGTCAGGCCAGGGAGGACCCTAGAGCCATAAGCACCGTCCGGCAATGACGGGGCCCATTTCATTCGTTCATTTCTCAATCGATACTTGAAGGAAGGTGAAGGTGTTGTATTGGCATTTAGTGGATGTTAATAGTAGTTAGTGTAAAAGTGTGCAACATCAGATATATCATTTTCAATGGCGCGGCGCTTCGTTTTGGAATTTTTTAATGTATAATAAGTCGTAACTCCTGTTAATACTCTTCGTCGCTATCGCTGTCTAATATTTCAGATACAACATTAACTAAAGCAATTGTTTCAATATACATACTGATATATTAATATTACTACTTCAAAGTTCAAAGCCAAAATATCATCAAACAACAAAGACGAACCTTTGACAGTTTGGCGTTTGTCATTTAGTTACCGCGCATTTAAAAGCATTCGAAAATTACTGCACCGGATTCATTTACCATAAAGCCAGCTGTGTACCATTTGGTAAACGGTATATATCTACACGGTTACTTTTCGTAAACGCGTAATATAATAGATCATTGTTTGATAAATGAATATCCTAATGATAATCGCTCGCTAAACAACAGGCTATTGCCAAATTCATTTGCATTTTCATGACCTATGAGCTATTTCTTAGAATGTAAAGCAACAGGAATGATGATTATAAAACATAGGTGGAACCTAAAAGAAGGTTGCAACTATCATATGACGATTGAAATGACTTGTTCATTGTCGAAAATAAAATTAATAAAATAATTACCAATTATACAAGATAAATCGCAATAATAGCACTATCTCACCCTAATTTCCCAACAAGCGTAAATGTTAGATATTCACAGACTGGCGGAAACTGCCAAAACTAAATCTCAAGTAGGGGGTTCAAGATGGCTGACTCGTCGCACGTCCCTCTACCTATAGTACGGATATTGAAAAGCACCTTCCTGTTGGTTAATATTCTAAGACCTATTCAATTGGATTTTATTTATTTGGACATGCAGATAACTTCTTATTTTAAGTATTTAAGTATAGGAAATTATACCGAAAATACATTTCGAACATGCAATTTACATACAGCTTTCACGTAGATTGAACGGACTATAGTTTTATATTTTTAATAATGTTGGTGTTTCTGATTTCCGTTAGTGCATAGTGGCGCCGAATCCTGCCATGTGGCCAAGTGCGAAGAGTATTATCTTGGTGACGCTCGATCGTTAGGGAAATTTCGCGTTGTTAAGGATGAGAGCACTGCAAACAGTTTTTCCAGGTGGTCACTAGGAATGTTAGGTTAGACAGTTAGTAATTTTATCATTTTATTTCATCATATCCAACATGGACGTGGTAAATGAGATTATTGAAAAATCTCATCGCGACTCCGAAAAATGTAAACTCACAACTGTACACAAGCATTTAGAATTAGAGTTTGACTTGGGTGCTTTAGTAGCGGTGGATACTAACGATTTATGCCCCGAAGAGATAATGTAAGTATGACCTCTAAAACCGTTTCTCACATGTTTGTGTAGTTCAATTTTTTATTTTAAATGTTCTGAACGAAATAAATCTACCTTTTAGGAGGCATAGGGAAGCGTACCTGTTACAACTGACCAGAGACAACACTCAATTACTTTTTAACAAAATATGGGACCTTCCAACCGAAAAAATAGAAGAAGCCATTGTTGTAAGATTACCACGAAGGAAGACGGTGTTGCCTAGGTTTAAACCTGTACCTAGACCAAAACCTTTGACGAAGTGGCAATTATTCGCGAAAGAGAAGGGTATTCAGAAGAAAAAGAGAGACAAGTTATCTTGGGACGAACACCTACAGAAATGGGTTCCGTCGTTCGGATTAAAGAGGCGGAAGGCCCAGGACGAGAAGGATTGGGTGTTGGAAGTGCCGGACAATGCGGATCCTATGGAGGATCAGTTTGCGAAGAAAGCCACTGCAAAAAATGAAAGAGTTGCGAAAAATGAATTGCAACGGTTGAGGAATATAGCTAAGGCGAAGAATGTTAAAGTGCCAAGAGTGGGTGTTTTGAATCCAGAAGTATCATCCGCTAAAGACGTAAGTACAGTGTTTTTCAAATTATTTTAAGGTGTTTCCTGTAAGAGTCGATATACCTAAATCTCTATAGGCAAACTTGCAGTTTATGTTGTTGTATTTACCACATGCGTCTAGAGCTTCAGAATGTCATGCTGTGCTGTTAGACATGTGTTTAAAGTTGATATTGACCCCATACCTCTGGCGTAGCTCAGAATTGTGTAACTTTTGTTTGCAAGCCATTTCAATGTCTATAAATCATTACTAAAACAAATGAATTAACATCGAAAGTTTCTGGTCTAAATTCATTTACAGTCAAAAATTACTTGCTTTTAATTGTATGTACAAGACCTCTAATATGTATTAATGAATAAGGGTAATGTGTAGTACCCATCTAAGGACTAAACAAAGAATGGGGTTGATTTGGAAGGCAAAATGAAGGTGTGATAATGTGCACTGTTGCCAGATGAGTATTACCAAATGTTGTTTTAAATAAAGAAGGAAATCAAGGGGTCGACAAATGTTTTTATAATATAAATAAATGATATGACTTCATCTACATAAATTGATATTTGACATATATTACGGAAAACAGTCCGAAAACGTAAATGTAAATAGTAAATTTTAAGCCTCGGTGGTCCAGTGGTAAGAACGTGTGCCTCTGGACCAAAGGGTGCGCTCAGAAACACAACAGGTCTCTTGACGGGACACATGGCTGTCAAGAAACACCTGCATAAAATGGGTCGGTTCGAAGGGAACCTCGCATGCAGACTCTGCGGCGAGGGGGAGGAATCAACCTAGCACATTTTTTGCGAGTGTAAAGCTCTCGACCGCAAAAGACAACTGATCTACGGTCAGTCTAGACCGGAGACAGAGCAATATAAAACTTCACCCTACCAATTGCTGTGCAGACTAATTCAAGGCACAGTGATTTTGGAATGGGTGAAGTAAGACTAAGGGTATGCACAATCAACCAAAGGTTGCAGTGCTATCGGGGTGGCAAGGCGGCGGACGAGCCCTGAGGGAACAAAAAAAAGGTGCTGGGTTCGATTTAAAGGTTTTCCCTCTCACCTTTTCATTAAATCAGTAACATCAACGAGGTTTTGGCATTGTGTTCCAGCAAGTTAATGACTGCACGTTCTACCTTTCGGTTGGTGTAATGGTGTTGGTCCCGTGTGCCATGTTATGCTGGGCACATTGAACTATCAGTGATAAACTAGCCAAGAAAAGTGGCTAATTGTCTTTTTTTAAACTCATTCAAGATTGAAACCTTGAAGAAAAACAAATACTTCGAAGGGAAACCTATTTTGAGCCATTTCTTTCATAGATTTGGTGTTAGATCACCAAAAATTGCTGTAAACATTCAAAGTACCTAATAGGTAACATTTTATCATGTTTGAAACCTCAAAATGTTGCCGCATATTTGTGACAGATGCAGTAACTGCAATATTTATAAGCAGGAGTAGATTTGGTTAAGTGCTAGGAAACAAATTGACTACTAGCTACTTTCATCCAACAATGATGCTTTGCTTTGGTATTGTATTTGATAGATACATAAACATGTTCACAAAATTTTAGATATTCTCCTTTGGAATTATTCTTCCAAAGTTTGGGAAGTATTCTCCAAAATTATACAAACATAAATGCGGATGACTGTATTTCTTAATTGTATCTTGGAGCTCACTAATTTATAATTAATTAGGTTCAATCATGCAAATTTTAAATGGTGAAAACTGTGATTCAGAAATTGCTCAACAGCAAGAAAACTCCATCATAACTGCAATACTTAAAAAACTTTGAAATACATGCATAATACTAGCTTAGACAGTTATTTTAGTATCCATAACCATGTTTGACAAAGTTAATTTTTGATATTTCAGTTGTAGTAAAATATAATATTGCTGATTTTTTGTTAAATAATTTTACCTGTAGCAAAGCTATACAAATTTGTTGTCTACAATGTTATTTGATATTATTTCATACCAAACAATATAGCAGGGTTGATGTTTTAAAGGTCTCGACATCTTTTTCTCGGTTTGGCTAAGCAATTTCAGATATTTACATTTCTTTGGTAACATAATTCTAGAATATCAATTTTACAGAAGGTTTCATATAGTTTTTTTATAGGTCGAAAATATTTTGTAGATAACAAATGGTTTTTATTATTATGCTCTAAGTGTGCTGTGCTCAAATTCAAACACAGTGATGGCCTTCAAATAACTAAAAAGTTGTGTTTGTTTTAAGAAATCACAAAGAAAAATGGAGTAATAAGAAATAAAGGAGATTGACAAGGAAAATGAGTCATCAATGTGTATTTTCCTTGCTTCTTCTGCACACATTATAATTTTGAATGAGCACTACCCACAGGCACCTTATGTTTTTTAATTTCAATCGTGTGCATTGTTGCCATTTTATAAACTTTCCCCAGATTGGCAAATATTTCTGCCCGAATAATTTATTATACACATACTTTAATTTGCATCATATTTGGAAAGTTTAACACTTTTTCTTTTTAACTCCGTAACTAGTAAACAATGCTTTAGCTTATTTTTTCCACTAGCCTTTAAACTTTGAGTTTTGCAGGTTAGGTTAGTTAAGGTTTTGTTAGTTCAGGTTAGAACAAGTCAAATCTTGTTGGGTTGGTGAGGATTTGTCTGGTCAGGTCACAACTTGTCGGGACTGGTCAGATGAGGTTTGTTGACAGATTTGAATAAAACAAATGTCACATATAACTAGATGCATGTTGATAGACTAGATGTGTGTAAACTGGGAGTTTTGCAGGTTAGGTTAGTTAAGGTTTTGATAGTTCATGTTAGAACAAGTCAAATCTTGTTGGGTTGGTGGGGATTTGTCTGGTCAGGTCATAACTTGTCGGGACTGGTTAGATGTGGTTTGTTGACAGATTTGAATAAAACAAATGTCACATGTAACTAGATGCATGTTGATTAGGGCTGCCAGATTTTTTAAAATAAAAAGCGGGAGGCAAAATTAGGTGCTCCGGGAGGCGCGAAGCTATAGCGCCGCAGGCGAAAATTTTAAAAATTTTCAAGCTCACGCGTTTTCCTGGCACTTCAGAATTTTAATGATAAATTCACTTCTACAAAAATATTGACTTTCACAATAATACATTTTTGAAATTTGTAATCTCTGTAATAATAATAACAAAAGTATAAAATAATCTTGGGGTAGCAGTCAAAAACTAGTTGACCAAAAGTGGAAAAGCGAGAACTCTTTGCTATTGTCGAGCTTTCGGAAGTATTTTATTACTTCCTAAAGACATCTACAAGATGATAAATTTTACATAATTTAAAAAATAATTATAATACTAACTTGAGGTAAAAATGTAAAGTAAAAAAGCAGAATGTTCTATTTATATTTCTATTTATAGATCACTATGCTTATACATATTATTCTATGTGTAGGTATGTTTAAAAAAAATAAAACGGACAAAAGCTCTACTCTGGGCGATTCTATAAATATTTTGAACTTTCTCCTACTCTACTCAAAAGACTTTTTCCACCCTTCTTCAAAAATGTAACAAACTCCTGGCAAGTTTCGATAAAGTTGTATTTAATTATTAACTCTGACTCCAAAGTTTCCATGGAAAGAGAATTTCTTTCTTTTCTCCATGCTACAGACATCAAACTAAAAATTCTCGCACTCATAGCATTGGAGTGGGGAAGAGAAAAAACGTGAGAACAAATTTGTAAATAATTTGGTGACTTATAAGCTTTGATATAATTAACCCATTGTTGGTCAATTTTATAATCTGCAAAATTTTTAGGTCGGTTCTCTAAAAAAAAGCCAAATTTATAAATTCTTCAAATAATAGGTCAACATTAACAGTAATTTTAAATTCTTCCGCAATTTTTAGAAAATCATCCAATTTTGGGTTGCATTGCTTTCAAATATTTAAATTTATTGCTGTCAGTGAAGTTATACCTGAAATAATGAGTTTCATTACAGAAAATCATTCCGAGATTAACTTGAAACTGAAACAAGTCTCGAATTTCAATATCTACTCACCATTTTTCTAAGTACTCTATGATTCTCTCAATCAAAGAATTAGTGGCGATTGGTACCATATTTTATATAGGATGGGCAAGATGAGCAACGACAGCAGCGAAAGCGACACGTATCATTTGCGTTCGTACCGGTATGTTACCTTACTTACCTTACCGGTACCGCTCGGTACCCACATTTTTTATACCTACCTGAATAATTTGTATATATAAATTTTATGAATTCGGAAGTATTCGGGAGAATCGGGAGCTTTAAATGGAAATCGGGAGTATCTTGGCTTAGTTTAAAAAGCGGAAAGGACAGTAAGAAATCGGGAGGCTCCCGCCTAAATCGGGAGGTCTGGCAGCCCTAATGTTGATAGACTAGATGTGTGTGTAAACTTGGAGTTTTGCAGGTTAGGTTAGTTAAGGTTTCTATAGTACAGGTTAGAACAAGTCAAATCTTGTTGGGATAGGTCTAATCAGGACTTATCTGGTCAGGTCAGAACTTGTCAGATCAAGTCAGGGCTGGTCAGATGTGTTTTTTTCCTTCAGGGCCCGTCCCTGATTCCACGCCGATAGATCCCCATTCCAAGATCACTGTGCCTCGAACTAGTCTGCATAGCAGTTGGTAGGGTGAAGTTTTATATTGCTCTGTCTCCAGTCTAGGCTGACCGTAGATAAGTTGTCTTTTGCGGTCCAGAGCTTTACACTCACACAAGATGTGCTGGGCTGATTCCTCCCCCTCACCGCAGAGTCTGCATGCGAGGCCCCCCTGAAACCGCCCCATTTTATGCTGGTGTTTCTTGACAGCCATGTGTCCCATCAAGAGTCCTGTATGTTCCTGTGCTGACCTCTACTGAGATTTAGCTCTCTTTGAACTGGGTTCCCCAATTACTGACTTCCATGTCTGAGCCCAAGCCAGTCTGCCCAGTACGCCTCATGTTCGTTTCTGACTTAGGACTTAATGGATCCCCTGGCCGTGCTCTTTGTCATGCCCAGGACCGGTTCTGGTCCCATAGATGGTTCTGCTGATCCTCTCTTCGCGAGACTGTCAGCCTGATCATTGCCTTTGACCCCCGAGTCACCCGGCACCCAGATGAGGGTAGTTCATTCTGCCCAGCCAGGTCGCTCGTCTCGTCTCGTCTCTGCATTCATTAACCAGCCTGGAGTTTACCTGTGGGCCACTTAGGGCCTTAAGGGCTGTCTGTGGCTATGAGCATCCGCTTGTTGGTGTAGCCCCTCCTCTTGTTCTTTCATATGCAGTGCAAGATGGCATACATTTCAGCCTGAAAGACTGTTGCGTGTGCCTTGAGGGAAGTACTGTGACTTACCCACAGTCCTTCCGAATGAACGCCGTCCCACGCTCCCCGCCGGATCCGTCGTGTACCAGGCGAGCACGTCTCGTGATAGGCCCGGTGTCTCCTTCCGCCATGCCTCGAGGCTGGGATCACCACTGTTCACCTGTTTTCCGTGCAGATTCGCTGACTCTTAAAGTTTCACCTCATTTCAAGAATGGGCTCTTCACGATCTCCCGAATCTTGCCCTGCAGCCTGGATTGGCCTACAGTCTATCATTGCAGGCTAGCCTGTATAGTCCTAGCCTAGCCTCCTCATGATTACTAAGTGTAGGGGGCAGATCCAGCAACACCTCCATGGCGACTGTTGGGGTCGAGGTCATGGCCCCTGCCCAGGCAAGCAATCCTTTGAAACTTGCCCAGTTTTTGTTTGACACTGGATTGTGTCACCTTAGGCCACCAGACCAGTGCCGCGTATGCTAACGATGGTCTGACCACCCTTGTGTACAGCCAGTGGGCCATACTAGGTCTTAGTCCCTACGTTTTTCCATATAGCCGCCTAGTGACGGCTAAGGTCATGACTGCCTTGGGCAGTATTTTTTCAACGTGGCCATTCCAAGTACGACCCCAAGATATTTTACTTCCCTGGCCATAGGAATGTGTCTACCATACAGATGTGGTTTGTTGACAGATTTTAATAAAAAATAAATGTTCACATATAACTAAATTAAAATATGCATGTTGAGTGTCTAGATGTGGGATGAATTGAAGTTAATTAGTAGGCTTTTTTGTTATTAAATAATGTTACTTAAATAAATTGTTTAGATTTACCTTAAAGGCTTAAATGCAATTTTTAGTGAATTTTCGTAGAAAAAATTCACTAATGGGGAGATCCCGACTTTTGAATTTTGAAAAAATTTTTGCAAATGAGTGCGAACTAGGACCCCTAGAACCCATATCCGGGGTTAGTTTCAATTTTTATATGTTATATATATATATATATATATATATATATATATATATATATATATATATATATATATATATATATATATATATATATATATATATCACACCGATAACTCAAAAAATAATGGGCCGATTTTGATAACATTTGGCATGTACGTTTCTTTTGTAAATAGCTTGGATAAGTTCGTTAGTCAGGAAAATCGGACGAGGTTTTCCGGGAAAATTTTGAGTTTTCATTCGAAAAAAATTCTTATCTCAAAAAGTAATAAGCCGATTTTAATAAAATTTGGCATGTACCTTAGTTTTGTAAATGGCCTTGACAAGTTTGTTAGCCAGGAAAATCGGACGAGGTTTTCCGGGAAAATTTTGATTTTCATTAAAAAAAAAAGTTATCTCAAAGAGTAATGGGCCTATTTTGATAAAGTTTGGCATGTACCTTCCTTTTGTAAATGTCTTTGATAAGTTCGTTAATCAGAAAAATCGGACGAGGTTTTCCGGAAAAATTTTGAGTTTTCATTTGAAAAAAATTTTTATCTTAAAAAATAAAAACTCTATGATAACCAAATTTGGTATGTAGGTTTACGATATAAAAAGTAAACTATACACCAAAATTTAGATTTCTATGTTACAAGAAAAAAAAGTTATAATAAAATATTTTGTGCCAGATCATTTTTATGAAAATTCACTACCATAACGCACTTGCTGCGTCTTCGACTTTTTTAATTTAAATTAACAAATATTGGAATTTTGGTAAAAATAATATTTATCATTATAATTATATGTGTCGTACAAATAAGCTTGGCTTGTGCTTGTCCAGACGCTGAGTAAAAAACAAAGATTAGTGACAGCAGAGCGATGATAGCTTTTGTTACTCTATGCCCATGTGGAACTTTGCAGACATTAATTATTATTTGGAGATCCAATCTTTCAAATGGCTAGTCTCGATCAATCACCCTGTATAATAGTGCAGGCAGATAATATAGTACATCTATAATATATAATAGTGGTGGGGTTCCCCTCTCATTAAATACTGATGTAGAGTCTATTTCTATGGCTTCACAAAGGCGTGTGAACTCAGGTAAATAATCTGTATGTCTGTATTTAGTATGGGATGGTTTCACCAAGTAAGGGCAACAACAATAATTAATGAATTAAATTTTCATGTTTGTTTAAATCATCGCACCATTCTGAACTACACCTGGTAGTTTACTAACCTAAACTTAAAATGTGAGTGTCAGAGGCAACATTTTATATAGTTCTCTTATCTTTTTAACAACCGTCTTCATGATAAGAGGTGATCCGGACTACTAAAACCATGAAAAATCTGGATCATGAGGTACTCTGTAGGAAAATTTTGCAATCTGGATTGGTGAGGTTTCCGGTTTACCGTAGGTTCAGATTAACCTGGTGCCTGTTTTATATTCTTTCAATATGCTTAACTGCCTAAAGATAATAATTTTAATAACACTGACAAACTCTGCACCTAGAAGTCCTAGACGTGTGCAAGGGGGAGCTTACACTTGATCGACAGAAGTTCAGTAGTTTTGTTTTAGTTTGTTAATGATTTTAATCCTGGTGTTTTTATACTTGCAATAATAAGAGTGATGTTTTATAGACCGTGCTAAACAAATAAATGATTCAATAAGCATGTATTGTTTCATTATATAGCTCCAAACCGCAGTGACGGTGGCTAAAGCATCGACAGCCAGCGTTGGTAAGTTCCAGCCCAAGTTGCCCAATGAAAAGGAAGCACGTGGTGTCGCAGATTTAACCCCGGGGTCTTCCAGAAAGAGAAAGTTACCACCTGTCCCGGCGGATCAGGAGAAAGGCGAGAACCTGAAGATAGTTGAGTCCGTGCTCAACAAGAGACCGAAACTGGATATAAACAAGGCAGTCAACCGGCAAATCAACGAGGAACAAGTGCAGTAAGTATATCATAGTTATGTTTTATATAGTAGTATAATGTTTGTCATAGAGAGTATTTTGTCTATTGAATCATTGTTTCGCCATCGCGATCATCCTCAGTTTTTTGTTATATTTATTATCTTTCATAATAATGCTCCCAAGGTATGTAAATTTTTCAACTTGTTCAGGTTGTTGGCTGTTTAACTTTACTTACATCCATTTTCACAATCTTTATCTTATTTATCTTTATTATTTTTTTCCATCTCTCTCACGGTTTGCAATACGTCTCTTACAACAGGTTGAATCCTGATGATTTTTGTGGTTTCTTTGGGTGTTCCGCTGAGATATAACTTGGTCCTATTAATTCTCTTAATCTTTATTAATGACATTTATTATTTTTTTCCTCAGGGCACGTCCGCGGCTTTGCTGCCCCAATAGCACTGCAACCTTTGGCTTATTGTGCATGCCCTTAGTCTTTTTATTCCCTTCCCAGGCCCCTGAATGCCTTGAAGGAGGTTCGTTCAAGGGCTCTGTATGACACCTGGTCGATCGAGAAGGCGACAGTCTGTCCTTTCTCCTCTGCCTTTCAGCTTAGAACCGACCAGTGTTGTGTCCCCAGTTCAGAGTTCTGGATCTTCAGTCTACTGATCACCGTCTCCTGCGTGACGGTGTCAGGGATCTGTACGAGGACCTTGTGTCTCTTTGGGAGTTCCTTGGGCTCGAAGGCTGTCAAGTCCGCCCCCTCTGAAGTCTGACCAAGGCCTCCAATCCTTTTCGGCAGCCAGTACCGTGACTGTGGGCCGGCATAGGGTATCCACAGGATGCCACCCGCCAGGCACGCCTGGTGGAACTGAGGCGGACTCTCCCCTTCCTGAAGAGAGTCCACCGCAGCCTGAATCAGGTCCTCCTTCCCCTGGTCTAGCGTGACCTCAGGATAGCGTATGTCAATCACCGCCATCCCGAGGCCCTCCGCAGCCTCCCTAGACAAGCCAGTCTGCGCCGGTGTTCCGGCCCTGGTCCTTTTGGGACGTCTGTCTGTAGTAGGCGTGCTAGAGCCCGAGCGCGGCGTCTTCTGACTCGCACTCTCCTCTTGCGCCTTTACAGGTTTCTCGACCGTCCGCATCCCGATCACCATTTTCTGCGCCCTCTGATGCATCTTACTGTGTGCCCCGGAAACACGCTTGGACTGCTGGGGCAGTCCCTCTACCCCTACAGTAGGGTCCCCACTTGTGGAGGGGCCCCCAGAGTCCGTGGAAATCGCCGCCCTCCGGGACCCAGCCTCCAGCTCGGGTGTCGGGGACAAGTCTGTAGCCGAAGCTACCACCCGTTCCCCTGTATCTACATCAGTCGTGAGACCTCCAGAGTCCTCGGAGGCTGCCGCCTCCTGGCTCGTCTCCGTTTCCGGAATAGACTCAAGGCACGAGTCTGTGGCCGGAGCCACTCCTCGAGCCTCATTGGTTTTGGTTCCTTATATATTTATGACCTTCATGTTGTTCCCACGAGAATGGAGGAAATACTGTCCACATCATCAGAACCCCCTGTGTGGTGCAAGGCAGGTTACTCTGGAGGGTTGCCCGGTACTCCAGAGGTTTCGTTCACGACACCATCACCCTGGTGCCATCCTTCCCTCGGCACGGGTCACGTGACAATTTAGATTGGGGGAGTTTATTTTGACCTCCTTGTCTAGATCTGTCATGTTTAGTTATCAGCAGGGTCACCTCGTGCAGGATGCGTCTCTTCACCGCACATGACGGTGTTGGGGAAAGCTTCATCGAAAGTTTATGTTGTTGTTTCCACTTCCTCAGCTTGCGCCCTGGAGTCCTTTGGCGCACGACTCCTTGACACTGATCTAGTGGTTTATTGTATTGTGAAATATTTAACTGTACACAAGAATTCAGCATTTTGGGAATTGTTCTTTAGGCAGATTGTGATATGTCCAAGGATGGGTAATGACACATTGAAAATTTGACGTTTATGTCAAAAACCCCGTCGAAACTTGTAGAAAATGTCAAATATTGTCGGAAAAGTAGTTTGGATGCAACGTACCCTTTTCACACTCTCACATTTTAAAAATTCCATAAACTCTTCGCCCTTTATACAAGTTTCCCACAAGAAAAACTTTAACCAACTCGTTACTACCAAAATGCTACGAAAATTGTAAGAATTCTTTGAACATTTGGTCTATCTAATATGATTACACTATTATATTTACCTAACTGTTTTTTGCAGGAGATCGGAACAGAGAAAAACTAATTCGAAAAGTTCGAAGTCTGCGAAGAAACCTAAGGGAGGAAAAGGGCGTAAGGGACGTAAAAGGCGCTAGAATTGTACATTTTTTATTATTTAGTCTTAGGTAAGTGTCCTTTCATTAGCTACAAGTAATATCTAATTTTAACTCTAAATAATCGATTTCTACCAACTTATTATTTTCAAAAAACATTACATTAGCTTCATCTAAATTATACAGGATGTGGCATCGACCAGCTGATTTTTTCGTATCTTTTCATGTAATGGACAAAATGTGAAAGTTGAAAATTATAAATTATATATGGCTTTACAGAAAATGCAATCTAACATCTAAGATATAAGATGTAATATATAGCTCAACCTCAAGTTTAGTCATTTTTCTTGATTATTATTGAGTAGAGGGTGCTGTCGTCCGTGTATCTGTGAATTGGGTTGGATGTGCTAGAGAGGAAGCCATTGATGTGGAGAAGAAACAAAGTATGGCCTAAAGCTGAACCTTGAGGGACCCCTGCATTAATTGGATACAATTTAGAGGAATGGCCATCCACGACAACAGAAATGCTCCGGTTGGAGAGGAAATTTGCTGTCCAGGTACAGAGTTTTGGTGGCAGGCCATAGGCTGGAAGTTTATTAAGCAGCGCTGCATGCCCGACCTGGTCGAATGCTTTGGATATGTCTAGAGCGCCAATCTGAGATTCACCTTGCAGTTCCATAGACTTGTTCCAAGAATGGGTAACAAAGGAAAGGAGGTCGGCAGTTGATCTGCGCTGACGGATTCCATACTACCTGTCGTGGATTTGACTCTGTTTTTCAAGAAATTTTAGTAATTCGTTGTTTATATACTTTTCCATCACTTTAGAGATGACTGAAAAGAGAGAAATAGGCCTGTCGTTGCTAGGAAGCTATTTGGATCCATTCTTGGGGACGGGTTGTACTCTAGCAGTTTTCCAGTTACTAGGAATATGCCTCTATGATAAGATGTCTGAAACAGACGAGTCAGGACAGGAGCAAGTTCTGGTGCGCATTTTTTGAGAACAATTGCTGGGATTTCGTCCAGGCCAGAGGCTTTCCTGGTATTAAGAGAAGAGATCATCTTTTGTACCTTTTTAGTTTTGAAAATGATATCTGTCATATGCGCGACATTGGGGACTGTTGGTGGTTGAACATTTGGAGGTGGTTTGAGAGTAGAATTGCCGGCGAACAATGAGGTAAAAACTTCAGCCTTGCCCAGGGCTGTAGAAACAATTCTTCCCCTGAAGCAAGGGGTGGGAACGTGCTTTTGCAGAAATTATTCCCAATAGATTTAGCAAGAGTCCAGAAAGGTTTGCTGCCGTTGAAGATTGACAGGACTTTGTCTTTGATGTGGTTATTAAACGAGTTTTTTGCCTCAGAAAGAATGTGGACATAGCAGTTTCTTGCGTCGTTAAATGATTGACGGTTTTCTTGACTGGGATTGGGTTGAAGTGTTTTGTAGGCTTTAACTTTTTCAAGTCTGGCCTTGCATGGAGGTGTGTGTGCATACGTCCGTAGCAATATACCCTGCACCAGACTCTCCACTTTAGAAACTGGAAGAAAAGACATACTTTGGATAAAACTCTCTTTCAGGGCTGCAGCTAAATTCATCTGTTGCATTTACCGGCCACCTTCTGACAACACTTTGTCCAGCTCTTCGACTACCTTTCTGAAAAATCCGACCATCTGATTTCTGAACATCCTTCCTCCGAGGTCACTATTCTTGGTGACTTCAATGTCCATAATAAGGAGTGACTAGAATCTTCAAAAACCGATCCACAAGGGAGAACAGCGGAGGCCTTTGCAGTCTGCAATTCTTCAGCTCAAATCCCTTGGATCTCCTTCTTACTACAAAACCTGAATGCTATAAGACATCAGTCACCGCCCCCTTGGTCGCTCGGACCACGGCATGATCACTGCTTCCTGCAGAATGCAACTTGAGGTCACACAGTCATCACACCCACGTATCGTTTGGCACTACAACTCCACGAACTGGGAAGAAATGCAGGATTATTTTTCCTCATTTCCATGGGCGTCTGTCTGCTTCTCTCATCCTGACCCCTCTCATATCTCACAAAAGGAAATTATCCAAGCTGGCATGGAATTATTTATTCAACGTACACAGAAAACCTCTTCAGCGACTCAAAAGCCCTGGATTTCTAAATCCTGTGACAAGGCCAGACTTGAAAAGGTCAAAGCTCACAAAACGCTTCTACACAATCCCCCAGTCAAGAAAACTGTCAAGCATTTAACGACGCAAGAAACTGCTATGTCCGCATTCTTTCTGAGGCAAAACACTGGTTTAATAACCACATCAAAAGCAAAGTCCTCTCAAGCTCCAACGGCAGCAAACCCTTCCGAACTCCTGCTAAATCTATTGGAAATAATTTCTGCAAGAGCACATTTCCACCTTTTGTTTCAGGGGCTGAAATTGTTTCTACCACCCTGGGCAAGTCGCCTCTAAAGTAATGGAAAAGTATATAAACACTGAATTACTAAAATTTCTTGAAAAACACAGTCTAATCTACGACAGGCAATATGGATTCAGTCAGCGCAGATCAACTGCCGACCTCCTTTCCTTTGTCACCCATTCTTGGAACAAGTCTATGTAACTACACAGTGAATCCCAGATTGTCGCTCTAGACATATCCAAAGCATTAGACCAGGTCTGGCACACAGAGCTGCTTAATAAACTTCCGGCCTATGGCCTACCACCAAAACTCTGTACCTGGACAGCAAAGTACCTCTCCAACCGGATCATTTCTGTTGTCGTGGATGGCCATTCCTCTAAACTGTATCCAATGAATGCAGGAGTCCCTCAAGGTTCAGCTTTAGCCCCTACTTTGTTTCTTCTCCACATCAACAACCTCCTCTCTAGGACATCGAACCCAGTTCACAGTTACACGAATTACAGCACCCTCTACTCAAATATACAATATCCTACGCCTGTCTCTGTAGCCCAATTAGATGAGGATCGCAGACTCATGGAGGGTTGTGTCTCTGTGGATCTCCAAAAAATATTAGGCTGGGGAAGTAGAAATCTTGTACAATTCAACTCCACCAAATCTCAGTCTTGCTTTCTATCTCATAAGAGATACACCAGCCCTAGACCCATCACAATGAACAGCCAAGTTATTCAAAGTAATTAGTCCTTTTCACTTATTGGCATTTGTATGAATCGAAATCTCAATTGGCACCAACATGTCACATCAATTGCAGAAGCAGCTGCTAAGAAATTAGCTTTTCTCTTCCGGGCTCGCAAATACTTTTCACCAGCTAATCTCTGTACCTTATATACTTCACAAATAAGGCCAAACCTCGAATACTGCTCCCACATGTGGGGTGCCGCTGCCGCTTCTACACTCTCTATCCTGGACTCCATTCAGAAGAGAGCTATACGTCTCATCGGTGACCCTACTCTCACCAAAAGGCTGCCATCCCTTGCCCACCGACGTGCCGTTGGTGACCTCTCTCTCTCCTTTATAGATATCTGCACGGGCACTGCTCAGAGGAGCTTTCTTCCATAGTTCCTCCACCTGCTGCCCCCAACAGATCTACCAGGGGAACACAGCGAACACACCCTTTTACTGTCCAGGTCACCAGATGTAGAACATCTTGTTATGCCCGCTCTTTTGTCCCGAGGACTTCCCAGTTGTGGAATTCCTTGCCGGCACACGCTTTTCCTTCTCCTTCGAACCTCCAAACCTTCAGGTTCAGAATTAACAAGTTGCCTCTTTCCTCCTTGTCGACACCCACGGTACCATAGTATTTAGGCTATGAGCCCTCGTGGTGTGCTGTAGAAATATTACTGTCACTATTTTTACGAAACTGAAATGTATCATATGTTGTCTTTCAAATAAATATATTAGTACTATTTTTTATATTATCGATAGCATCTTTGAAAATATTGTTAGTTTTTGACGCACAGTGAATAAATAAATACATACGATAGTATTCAGGCTATAAGCCCTTGTGGTGTGTTGTTGAAATGTATTTAAAAAAACACATCTGCCATAACATTAAACATGTATTAGGCGTGCCCACTGTACCACACGGTGATATGTTAGAAAGATACAGTGAAAAGAATGACCTGAATGCAGTTGTTGATATCAAATAAGAACAATAATAGTTAATGAACCATATACATATTTGTGGAAGCTCTAAGTTGGAAACATTCTTGACTGCCGTGAGTGTTGGTCCCTCTGATAGCTGATCGTTTTTTTTTTCATTTATTCTCTTCGGAAAAAAAAAACAGTTTCTCTTATTCTCAAATAACTCATTTTGAGTCTCAGGCACCAAAAGAAAAGCACTAAAAAACTTTACTTGGTTTTATTTGAAAAAAGGTACATGTTTATACAGCCTCGTTGAAAATGCTTGTTCTTTTTTGACAGTGTTAGAAATTTTCTATCTTGTGTGTGGTTGGTCCCAACCTATTGATGGGTCTTTTGACACAGCCATATAAACCAAGGCTCCATATCCGGGCATAGGTTTTGCCGCTACATACGTTCTTTTATCTGTTGACCATCGGCTCATGAAATCTTTTACAGTTTCCTCACCTGCAGTGTCATCATACTGAAAAAAGTAAGTAATTTTCAACAACAATAATAGTAATAATATTTACTTGAAAAGAATGGATAGCACTGGTTCAAAGGCGGTTAAAAATATGTGCTAGCTGTGTTTGTTGATTTTAAGAGAGCTTTCGAAACAATCGACAGGGATATTCTTCTGTGGAAGTTGGCATATTATGGTATTGGTGGAAATGTGTTAGGATGGCTGAGGCAATACTTGACGGGCAGGACACAGAGGACCTGATTAGAGAGAGAAATATCAGATGAGGTGGTGTGCTGCACTGGAGTTCCTCAGGGGAGTATAATCGGACCCCTACTTTTTATCATTTACATGAATGATATTAATTTCAGTGGAGATTTTGAATATATAAGTTTGTTTGCTGACGACACATTGATTGTCTGTACTAGAGACAATGTTGCAAATATGGTTACAAAGATGAATGAAGTTCTTGATAGGTTTGCTGCATACCTGCATGTGAACAGACTGGGGTTGAATGCGAACAAAACAAAGGCTATGTTATTGGGTAGTAAGTATAGGCTGACGAAGATAGATTGTAATAATGTAACTTTGATGATTGAAAACAAGAGGATAGAATTTGTAAAAGAAATGAAATATTTGGGTTTTGTTTTGGATGAGGCACTTAGCTTTAAGAGTCACTCTGAGTACATAAGCAAGAAAATAAAG
The DNA here is from genome assembly GCA_964006375.1 of Tillus elongatus. Taxonomy (NCBI): domain Eukaryota; kingdom Metazoa; phylum Arthropoda; class Insecta; order Coleoptera; family Cleridae; genus Tillus; species Tillus elongatus. The sequence goes on along the minus strand of OZ023268.1, from coordinate 12,370,456 downwards.
AAAAAATTATTTGTGTTCAGCAGACTCAATCACAATTTGTCAATGTATGCTAGTATCACGGTGTATCACACACTGTTACAACCTCATTTTGATTACTGTGCCACCTTGCTTCACGTGATGGATCTGAACTCTCTGAATGTGTTACAGAAACTGCAGAATCGTGGAATGCGAATTGTCTTAAAAGTGAGCAGATATACACCTATAAAATTGATGCTAGCGACTTTGAACTGGCAATGCGTTGCAGATAGACTGTACTATTTAACGATGATATTTCTGGTGATATTTCACTTAATGAAGTTTATGTGATGGTGAGGATGGGAAGGCGGAGCCTCATTTTTGGTGTTTGATACATTCCACCCAATTCAGAAGTTGCTATATATGAAAACCATTGTGATTCAGTCGACCGTGTTTTGTCTGATCATCCCAATTCTGAGGTCGTTGTCTGTGGGGACTACAACCTCCCAAACGTTACCTGGACAAGCAGTGCTGAGAGTGCTCCAGTTATTAGTGGTTACAGTCCATCAGCCTCACTTGTTTCTAACAGTTTTGGCTTTTGGGGCTTGTTCCAAAAAAAATTGTACTTAATAGATTGAATAGAACTTTAGATTTAGTTTTTAGTAATATAGATAACATATGTGTTGATGCGTCTTTGGATCCGGTTTTTCCTGCTACTGCACATCATGTGCCCCTAGACATTTCTTTTTCACTTGAGACTCCCCCAACTGAACCCTATGAAGAGTATTTTTATGACTTTCGTAATGCTGATTATTGTGCCATGAATTATTTTCTTTCCGAATTTGACTGGGAATATCTTGTGTCATTGGAGATAAATGATGCTGTGAAGTGCTTTTATGACATTCTGTTTAATGCTGTGGATCAGTTTGTTCCAGTTAAGAGATGTAAAAAATCATGTTTCCCTCCTTGGTTTAGTGTCGAGCTTAGAGGCATGATAACTGAGAAGAAGAGGGTGCACAGTCAGTATAAGAAATATGGTAGAATAGATGATTATATTAGGTTTTCTGGTCTTCGAGAGGAATGTAGGAATCTTCGTGATACTTGTTACAGAAATTTTATTGCTTATACTGAGAATAATTTTGAAAACAATCCGGGTTCTTTCTGGTCTTATATTAACAAGTTGAGGAGGATTTATGATCTTCCTGAGGCTATGTATTATGATGATGTTAGGAGTGATTCTTTGCATGATTCGGTGGGTCTTTTTGCTAGTTTTTTCTCATCTGTGTATGAGGTTACAGGCTGGCTGTGTCGGTCCCGATCCTTTTTTGCGTGAGTCAGTAAATATGACTGTGCCTAGTGTTACTTCTGCTGATATTATTGATCGTATCTGTAGTTTGAAAGATAAACTTAGTTACGGTCCAGATGGAATCCCCTCCCATCTGTTAAAATCTTGTGCCTTCACCTTGGCAATTCCACTGAGGATTCTCTTTAACATGTCCTTGTTGTCTGGCGAGTTTCCACATGTTTGGAAACATTCTTATTTGATGCCCGTTCATAAGCAGGGACCAAAGCATTTGGTTACTAATTACAGAGCTGTTTGTATTCAGTCAGAGATACCCAAACTTCTGGACTTTTTTGTCTCTAGACATATAACTTGGGAATGCAGACATGTTTTCGCCGAACAGCAGCATGGTTTTCTTAAGGGAAGATCTACAATGACCAACCTTCTTCTTTACCAGAATGTATTGGTCTCAGCTTTGGAGGATAGGTTACAGATTGATTCGGTGTATACAGATTTCTCCAAAGCGTTTGATAAGGTAAATCACGCCTTATTATTGTCAAAACTTGCATTGTTGGGTTTTAATGCCAATTTGTTGTCTTGGGTGCGCAGCTTCCTTACGGGTAGGTCCCAGAGTGTAAAGATCAGAAACTTCATTTCTGGTAGTATTACTGTTTCTTCAGGAGTTCCTCAGGGTTCACATTGTGGACCAGTTCTCTTTAATCTTTTTATCAATGATGTCATACATTCACTTAAGCATAGTCAGATTTTGATGTTTGCTGATGATATCAAAATTTTCAAGATTGTTCGTTCCAGACAGGACGCTTTACTTTTACAGGAAGACTTAAATCGTTTTGCTCGGTGGTGTGGTGACAATCTTCTGACTCTGAATGTTGATAAGTGTTTCTGCATTACATTCACTAGAGCTCAGTTTCCCATTGACTTTGTGTACTCCATGGGCTCTGGTGCTTTACAGAGGAAGGAAATGATTAAAGACTTGGGCATTGTATTGGATAGGGAATTATCTTTTAAGGATCACATGGAGTACATAGTATCTAAGGCATATAAAATGTTAGGATTTATTCATAGATCAACTCTGGATTTTTCATGCAATAGCTTGAGAAGGCTGTATTGTGGTCTGGTTCGCTCTTTGTTGGAATGCTCTTCTGTAGTCTGGAGCCCGAATTACAATATTTATATCAATCAGATTGAGGCCGTACAAAATAGATTCTTAAGAATTTGTGCTTACAGAATGGGCTTGCAGAGAAATGATCTTAACCTTTCTTATTTGCGGAATCGGCTGCACTTGCAGTCACTGAGAGGTAGAAGGATTGTCAGTGATGTTTGTTTTTTGCACAAATTATTAGTGAATAAAATTGATAGACCTTCTTTGCTTGAGTTAGTCTCTCTAAGGATTCCGAACTGCACGAGAGCGAGGGAGGTTTTTGTGGTTCCCTTCCATCGAACCAATTATGGCTTTTTCAGTCCGATGTCGAGAGTGGCGAGAACTGCAAATGAGTATTCGGAGCTCTTGGACATGTTTAATGATTCTGACCGTGTAATTAGAGGAATTTTGAGAGGTGTTATTGATTGAATTGTCATACATATGGTGTACAGGTTATGTTTTGCTTTTTTTTATGTTCTCATATTGTGATTATTTAAGACTAATGTAGTTTTAGATGTTCTTATTATTATTGTAAATGGTTGATCCGTTGAATAAATAAATAAAAATAAAAAAATTGTTTTTAAACTTGCAAAGAATCTGTTGCCAGCCTATTTCGAATCATTTCTGGTTTTTAACAGAGCCATTCACCAATATAATACAAGGGGTGCTGATGGTCTGCACATATATAGAACCTATACAAGCGGAGCAATGAGGTCAGTGTTTTTTGGAGGTATCAGTGAGTTTAACAGCTTACCTGATGATTTCAGAAATTGTGGTACATCGGGTTTATTTATGAGAAAACTTTTTCAGTTATTGATGTTGAGAGCACATGTATGATTAAATGTTAATTTGTTTGTATGTATTAGGATTTCCTATATTGAAATAAACTTATAATTATATTATTATTAAATTACAAAAAAGGTACTCAATCGAGGGGTCAGTATCATGTTCATTTTCGAAGATATTCGAGGGGGAAAAAACGAGATTTTCCGATTTTTTTCTGAATTTATTTGAAAGGGTATTAAATAACAAAAGGCATTTTCTGTGTTCTACGAGATAGCATTTACAGAGTTTCAATACGTTTCATTTGGAAATAAGCATCATCAACTTTATTTTACTTCCACATCACAATATGTGTGGAAGTATGGCATTGGCGGGACGGTTGGCCAAGGGCTCAGGGTGAGCCCTGAGAAAGTAACCGTCATACCGTTTACGAGGAGGAGGAAGTGGGAGAGCCACAGAACTCACACTCTATATGGTAGAAACATCCCAATGGCCAGGGAGGGAAAATATCTTGGGGTCTTACCTGAAATGGTCATGTTGAAAAATACTGTGTAAGGCAGTTATGACCTTAGCCGTCACTAGGCGACTATATGGAAAAACATGGGGACTAAGACCTAGTATGGCCCACTGACTGTACACAAGGGTGGTCAGACCATCGTTAACATATGCGGCATTCAGTGCCAAACAAAAACTAGGCAAGGTCTATAGGATGGCTTGCCTGAGCATCACAGGCGCCATGACTTCAACCCCAACAGCCGCCATGGAGTTGTTGCTGGATCTGCCCCTCCTACACTTAGTTATCATGGGGGAGGCCAGGCTAGGACTATACAGACTAGCCTGCAATGGTAGACTGAACATCAACCCAGGCTTCAAGGGCCACTGCAAAATTCAGGAGATCGTGAAGGAGCCCATGCTTGAAGTGAGGTCAGACTTCGCGAGCCTGCAAATCTGCAGGGAATACAATTTTACAGCGGGCCGGGCTTACCATGGGGCGCGCTCGTTTGGTAGAGATCCGTCGGGGAGCGTGGGATGGGGGCAGGTGTTTATTCGGAAGGACCGAGGGTCATAGTATTTCCCTCGGAGCCCATGCAACAGTCTTTCAGGCCGAAATGTACGCCATCTTGCACTGTGTGCGGGAGAAAAAGAGGGGCTACACCAACAAGCGGATCCTCATAGCCACAGCCAGCCAAGCAGCCCTTAAGGTTCTAAGTAGCCCACAGGTAAATTCCAGGCTGGTAAGTGAATGCCGAAACGAGACGAGCGACCTGGTTGGGCAGAATGAGGTCACCCTCATCTGGGTGCCAGGTTACTCATGGGTCAAAGGCAATGAAGAAGCTTACAGTCTCTTGAAGAGAGGATAAGCAGAACCTTTTATGAGACCAGAACCGGTCCTCGGCGTATCGAGAGGCACGGCCTGGGGAACCATCAAGTCCTGGGTCAGGGAACAGCACAAGGCATACTGGGCAGATGTTACCGGGCTCAAACACGGGAAGTCTTTAATTGGGCAACTAAGTCCAAAGAGAGCTGTGGAGCTCTTAATACCAGAAAAGCCTCTGGCCTTGATGAGATCCCAGCAATTGTTCTCAAAAAATGCGCACCAGAACTTGCCCCTGTCCTGACTCGTCTGTTTCAGACATCTTACAATAGAGGCATATTCCCTAGTAACTGGAAAACTGCTCGAGTACAACCCGTCCCCAAGAAAGGATCGAAAGTGCTTCCTAGCAACTACAGGCCTATTTCTCTCCTTTCAGTCATCTCTAAAGTAATGGAAAAGTATATAAACACCGAATTAGTAAAATTTCTTGAAAAACACAGTCTAATCCATGACAGGCAGTATGGATTCCGTCAGCGCAGATCAACTGCTGACCTCCTTTCCTTTGTCATTTTGGAGGTTCAGGGGAGAAGGAAAACATGTGCCGGCAAGGAATTCCACAACTTGGAGGTCCTCGGGACAAAAGAGCGAGCATAACAAGATGTTCTATGCCTGGTGACCTGGACAGTAAAAGGGTGCATTCGCTCTGTTCCCCTGATAGATCTGTTGGGGGCAGCAGGTGTAGGAACTATGGAAGAAAGCTCCTCTGAGCAGTGCCCGTGCAGATATCTATAAACGGCACATCGGTGGGCAAGGGATGGCAGCCTTTGGGTGAGGGTAGGGTCACCGATGAGACATATAGCTCTCTTCTGAATGGAGTCCAGGATAGCGAGGGTAAAAGTGGCAGTAGCACCCCAGATGTGGGTGCAGTATTCGAGGTTTGGTCTTATTTGTGAAGTATATAAAGTATAGAGATTAGCTGGTGAAAAGTATTTGCGAGCCCGGAAGAGGAAACCTAATTTCTTAGCAGCCGCTTCTGCAAATGATGTGACATGTTGGTGCCAATTGAGATTTCGATCCACAGAGATGCCAACAAGTGAAAAGGACTCATTACTTTGAATAATTTAGTTGTAAATTGTGATGTGTCTAGGGCTGGTGTATCTCTTATGGGAAAGAAAGCAAGACTGTGATTTGGTGGGGTTGAATTGTACAAGATTTCTACTTCCCCAGTCTAATATTTTTTGGAGATCCACGGAGATAGAACCCTCCATGAGTCTGCAATCCTCATCTAATTGGGCTAAAGAGACAGGCTTAGAATATTGTATATTTGAGTGGAGGGTGCTGTTGTCCGCGTAACTGTGAACTGGGTTGGATGTGCTAGAGAGGTCATTGATGTGGAGAAGAAACAAAGTAGGGCCTAAAGCTGAACCATGAGGAACTCCTGCATTAATTGGATACAGTTTGGAGGAATGGCCATCCACGACAACAGAAATGCTCCAGTTGGAGAGGATATTTGCTGCTCACGTACAGAGTTTTGGTGGTAGGCCATAGACCAGTAGTTTATTAAGCAGCGCTGCGTGCCAGACTTGGTTGCATGCTTTGGATATGTCTAGAGCGAGAATCTGGGATTCACCGTGTAGTTCTATAGACTTGTTCCAAGAATGGGTGACAAAGGAAAGTAGGTCGGCAGTTGATCTGCGCTGACGGAATCCATACTGCCTGTCGTGGATTAGACTATGTTTTTCAAGAAATTTTAGTAATTCGGTGTTTATATACTTTTCCATCACTTTAGAGATGATTGAAAGGAAAGAAATAGGCCATTTTTTGAGAATAATTGCTGGGATCTCGTCAAGGCCAGAGGCTCTCCTGGTATTAAGAGAAGAGAGCATCTTTCATACCTTTTTAGTTTTGAAAATGGTATCAGTCTTTTTATGCGTGACATTGGGGACTGTTTTTCGGAGGTGGGTTGAGTGTATAATTGCCTGCAAAAATGTCCAAAGAGCTTCAAAAGTTGGCATCTGCCCTCATTTTTATTGTGATTTTCATCAGCTACATCCTAAAACGCGTCTAAATACACAATTTCATAAAATTGGAACACGCGTCCCGAAAGTAAACCTTTACCATGCTAATTACTTATTTGTTTTATATTAATAATGATTTTTCTTATTTCAGGTTATAGCTTACTATCACTCACCTTATCGTCATATTGTGGATATCCAAAATGTGCTTCTGGTCGGCTTTCAATTTCCCTGTGAATAATCTGCAGCATATACTTGAAGAAGGCGTTCCTGTTCTTTTTCACAGCGGGATCTGTGGACTTCAAGGCGCACAGTTTGCCTATCCATTTCCGACATATATCCTTTTCTTCATAAATTGAGAGGAAAGAAAATGTGTAAATTGTATTTAGTTTTGTTTACTTCTCCACATTATTTTGTTTTTTGTAAATAAGCCTAGAGCTTATTTTCTAGAAAGCAAGCATTGCTTGTGATAATGGTGCTGTTCAACGTTATACTAATTAATTTTAGTGTAAACTGTTGAATTTTCATTACTTTTGTCGAATAGAATGTACAGAATATTGCAGTTCTCTTTATAGGTTATGACATGGTTACTCTAAAAACTTGATGGCTACCATGTCAGTTTGTTTGATTATTTTAAATAGTTTTCAGCAACCATAATAATGTAAACGCTCCACATAAGGAGATGTTTATTTAAATATGATTGTTTATTTAATTTGTAATAATCGAATATAAGGCAAATATAAAAAATAAGTTTGATAGTAACTTTGTCATCCTACTATATAATTAGTGCACATTAGGGAGGTGGACATTTAGTTACAGCTCTTTGGATCTATTTTATTTTGTACATTTTATGCAATATAACTCCATATAAATTGAGTTCATGTAAATAGTATTAATAAACAACATCTATAAAGTTTTGTTTTTCATTTATATGACGCCAACCAAAATTAATAAGGGAAAAACTTATATATTAATTTGCATACAGGTGTCCCAGCAAAAGTCTGGGTTTAGGGGATATTAATACCTATAGTTTCAATCCCCATGCATGTTATGTAATTCTTTCAGAGGCGGCTCCTCAATATATGCGCCCGTGCGCGCGCACTGCCGCCTGCCGTGGAAAAAATATTTTTGCTATAATAAATTTTTATTTACTTTTTTACCTCCTGCATTCAACAAACAAAATTAGTATATCGAGGATCGCAGAGAGTCGTCAGCCATTAATACAGAATCAGAATAACTTTCAACAGGTATAGTGTTAATTGTTGCAGACGTTATATACATCCATATCCATATAAAGCATCGGGCGGCGGTGTGTATTTTTCGGCGCTCTCAGGAAATGCGATACTTCAGTGCGAAATGATCGCCGAATCTTGATGATCTTCGTCGAGAACGACCGAATAAGCAATCTGTTGTGCGCTATAAAATTACAGACTTCCAGTTTGTAGTGGACTTTTGGCAGAGCGTGTGTGTGTACCTACTACGTAGTAATTTTCGTCTTCGCACCTGATTGATTTTTAATTAGAACATTTCGTTGTTGTTTACATCTTCTAACAAGACAATTATTATTATTATTATGGTTACTACTTCGGGTTGCTTAGTAAGTGGACAAAATAATTGTGATACTGTGATTAATTCAGTGGATATTTTAAATTTAAAGGTTAACTTTTTAAGGGACTTTTTAACTACTATAATGTATAATTAACTAGAGGAAAACTTGGTAAGTAGTTAATAATTATTAAGTTTAGTAAGTAGGTTTCTTTATAATACATTTTCGCGGAAAAAATAGGTGAGCTCTTCATTTTTAGTGAATTGTTATTTAAAAAAATTCAATAAAGATGTATCGATGGAGAGACTTTGCAAACAGTTCTTCAAATGATCGCGAAATAGGCCCCCTAGAACCCATATCTGGGGTCAGTTTCAATTTTTATGCTTTTTCGATTAAACTTGGCAAGTGCATTTCTTTTATTACGGCCTTGGATGAGTTTGTTAGTTAGGAAAAACGGATGTTTTCCGGGAAAATTTTGAGTTTTGTTCAAAAAAAAATCTTTTTCTCCGAAAATTACAAAGGTATTTTAATGAAATTTGGTGGATATGTTGCCTTGTAAAAGACCTTACTACACACTAAAATTCAACTTTCTACATTTTCAGAAAATTGAGTTATTCAAATTTTGAGTTTTCTTTTGAAAAAATTTTTTTTCTCCGAAAATTACAAAGTTATTTTGATGAAATTTGGTGGATATGTTGCCCTGGGTGAGACGCTACTATACACCAAAATTCAACTTTCGATGTGTGTAGAAACTTGAGTTATACAAATTTGAAGCATTTAATAAAAAAATACTACCATAACGCACTAGCTGCGTCCCGAACTTTTTTTCTTGCGCAGTCCCAATGCATTAAGGCGCGAGCCGCTACTGGATTCTTTGTAGTTTTCAAGATACGATTTGTTTTCTTTTATTTCCAGATTTTATTACATTGTTGACAGTGTTGGTTAAAACTTTTTCTAAATGGTGTATCTTTGAGTTTTAGTAAATTCATTAATAGAGAGGTAACGATAGTGAGACTTTCGGAAAATTTTTTGAAACGACGGCGAATTAGGGCCCCTAGAATCCACATGTAAGTATGTATATATATATATATATATATATATATATATATATATATATATATATATATATATATATATATATATATATATATATATATATATATATATATATATATATATATATATATATATATATATATATATATATATATATATATATATATATATATATATATATATATATATATATATATATATATATATATATATATATATATATATATATATATATATATATATATATATATATATATATATATATATATATATATATATATATATATATATATATATATATATATATATATATATATATATATATATATATATATATATATATATATATATATATATATATATATATATATATATATATATATATATATATATATATATATATATATATATATATATATATATATATATATATATATATATATATATATATATATATATATATATATATATATATATGAGGTCGGCTCAATAAGTCCGTCTCTTCACAGAAAGGGCAATGCTGCTCCTGTCAACAAGCATCTGTCAGTTGACTCGTGTCAAATATTGAACAAGCTGCGTCATTTAGTTTGTGTTAGACAGCCATTGAAAGCAGACAACCTATTGAGTTATAACGAAAATGGAAAAAAGTGAATTTCCTGTGCTCATCAAACATTATTTTTTGCGGAAAAAACCATCAAGGCTACGCTTGATAAATACTATGGGGACTCTGCACCATCAATGTCGATGGTAAAAAAGTGGTTTACTGAATTTCGTTGCGGTCCTACAAGCACAAATGATGCCGAACGTTCTGGACGTCCAGTCGCTACACCCGAAACAATTGAAAAAATTCACGATATGGTGTTGGCCGATCGGAGATTGAAAGTGCAGGAGATTGTGGAAACCATAGGTATATTACATGGCTCAGTGGTTTCAATTTTGCCTGATCACTTGGGTATGAGAAAGCTATCCACAAAATGGGTGCCGCTTTTGCTCACAATCGACCACAAACGCAATCCTGTGACAACTTCGAAGGAGTGTTTGGCGTTGTTCACCCGCAATAGGGATGAGTTTTTGCGACGTTTCGTAACCGTGGACGAAACATGGATTCACCACAACACACCATAGACCAAGCAGAAGTAAAAAAAAATCGGGGCCGAAGGCCAAGGTCGGTTTGTCAGCCGATAAAGTCATGGCGACCGTTTTTTGGGATGCACGCGGTATAATCCACATTGGTTACCTTCAGAAGGGAAGAACAATTAATGGCGAATATAATACCAACTTATTTGACCGATTTAATGATGATTTGAAGAAAAAACGACCGCATTTGGCCAAGAAAAATGTTATTTTCCACCAAGACAATGCAAGGGTGCACACATGTGTAGTCTTCATGGCGAAATTGCATAAATTGGGCTACATCAAAATATTTCTTTTTGTTTCATCATTTGGCCTCAAGAGTAACCGAAATTGTCTGCTTTAAATGCCTAACTTTTTCCCTTTTAACCTATAAATCTAAATTTCGGTACATAGTTTAGCTTTAATGATATAAACTCGCTTATCAGATTTTAATATAATAGCTTCCTTATTTCCTGAGATGTAAAAATTTTCCGAAAGAAAACACCAAATTTTCCGGAAAAAACTGGCCCAATTTTCTTGTATAACAAACCTATCCAAGCCATTTGCAAAAGGAAGGTACCCACCAAATGTTGTCAAAATCGGTCCATTTTTTTTTAGTTATCTGTGTGACAAATATATATATATATATATATATATATATATATATATATATATATATATATATATATATATATATATATATATATATATATAAACATTGAAACTGACCCCGGATGTGTTCCAGGTGGCCTAGTTCGCGCTCATTTGAAGAAAACTTGACGCGAATAATAAGACAATATCATGCCACGATGCAATAGTGCTTATTTATACACGAGAGGGTTTATACCCATTTTCCCTTCCTTCTTCTCCTTGCGGTCAAATCAACATCTCACAGGAAGGTAAGTACATCTAGCTCTTGACTTTTCCTTAAAATTAGATACAGTCCACTTAGCTCTCATACAAATATAACTATGATTTATGCCTCTAATATGTATCAATCTACGCGTGGCAGCTCATTATCGTGTCTTTGTCAATCATTTTACTTCAACCATTTAAGTCGTTTCAATTCATGCCATTCAGATTTTATTTTTAATTTGGAAAAACTCCAAATTTTGTAAACTGTATTTGAGTTGTTGAAACGTTGGTGCATGTGGGAATGATGAAAGAAACGAAACTAAGACCAAAATTTAGAAAGTGACTAAATGAAACCATTGACAGTTGTTAGAAGAGGATACTTACTTCAGTTAATTATGCGAGTACAAGCACAAGCTCGACTTTTAAGCCACAAATAAATAAATAAGATATGTGCCATAAGTTTCCTTTAAATCAGCTGAGTTATCGCTTGGATACACACTGCGTTCATCAGTCTCCAACCGCTAAAACGATAAGCGCTCAGCTCTTGACGCGTGGTGAACTATGATAATAACACTAACTGGAGAGTAATGTTCTCCTGCTACCCATTTTTTCAAAGCTACGCGCATGGCGTCATGTAGATAGTTTTAATAGGGCTTAACGTTTCGTCTTCCTCTTAGTGATTACGAAACTGTTGCTTTTCACTAGATTTCATAAATGCTTATTTTATTATTTTTTGTGTGCATACAGTTAGAGTATTTTTTGGGATTAATGACAAATGACATATTGATGAAATCAAGTTTATGCTCCGGTTGCATAAGGCGTTGTTTAGTTGGTTATTGATCGCCTGACGGGATTAGCCAACAAGAAGTACCTCTTGTGATGCACATAGAGAAGGGAAACGTTTCTTTATTCTATGAACTACTTAAAAGGTTTGATTTAAAAATACAGGCGAAAATATATGACAATCTGGCAATGTTGCTTTGTTTTCCTTTATGGAGTCATTCTCCTCATCGTAAAAATACTATATCAATTAAAAATTGTAAGGAGAATATTTACCACTTTCGCCTTTTAATCCTTTCAGCAGATTTTTGGCTATATCCATATTGGTAAAGAATTCTTCATCATAAATATCTATCAATCCTTTCATCGTAGCGTCTCCCATTGTAATCAATTTCTTAGGGCGAACAACACTTGTAAATTTGGACTGAAACACAAGGAAATTCCAGAAAACTGTGTAAAAGTTTTGTCAATAATGTCACGTCTATAACATGTTAGGAAATGTAACTATGGTGACTCTTATAGGAATTTAATTTAACGTCTAATGTCTGATTAGGTAGCTTTTACACATGAATAAGTAACTGGGGTGTGTTTTCAAAATCTCAGTATGTAAGCTGATACAAAAGAACCAAGAAAAAGCAGGGATTGCAAAGGTTTTTTTAAAGATTTTGGTTGTAACATTTTAAGGAGTTTCTAATAAATTTAGAAGACATGGCTTTAATCAGAAATAGAGCATGTGTCCCGCGGCTCGACACAGAGGGTGTCTTTGTGAAGCCATTGACTGTAGATAGGACCAAAACTGGTGGTAAGTGGTATGCAGGATTGGAACCTTATCAGCGAATGCATTCACATCACACTTTAGCCAGTGCAAGAAGATACGCCCACTTTAAACCTTTCAGGTAAGTCGATGATATAGTTAGGAAGTTTCCAGTAATCATAATCACAGCCCAGGGGCGTGCGGTGACATTTTAAATAAGGGAAGCAATTTTTAGAAACTTACCTATTTGTAGTATAACTCAATTCTTCTGTCGTTTTTGGCAAATTCGTTAATAATGTCATAAAACTGTGGATTCTGGGACATTTCCTCGACGAAGTTATTTTCAATTGACAAAATTGAAATTTGGGAACGTCTTTCCTGTCCTGTTGAATTCCTAACAAAACTCTTGGTTCGTTTCAATGTAGAACAATTTCGTTCTACAGACGCACTAGTAGCAGGAATTGTTAATACTAAATCACATAATTTGAACGCTTCAGAATATGCATTTTCCAATTTTGATTCTTTTAAGAAAGTTAAAGATTTACTCGCGTTAGTTTTTGTGTCAATAACATCAGTTTCATAAATGACTGTAAGTTCTGATCGTAATAAGACTTTGTCAAAATAATGTCCATAGTGGTGGAACAATGATTTGAATGAATCTTCTGGAAAAGGTATCCCTACAAATCCTCCAAAATTACACAATTCAAGAAATTTCAGGTCACTGAGATGATCAAATCTGCAGTTAATTTGCTGGTGAATTTGATTTATGATTTTGTAGAAAAGGCGGCGATAAGAAGTTTGAAGGTCTCCCACATTATCAGTGCGCAGACGCTTTCTTCGTGGCTCACTTTTCCTAATTCCATTGTTTTTTCCAGAACTTATCAAATTCATTCCTTTTTTGAATTATGATGGATTTAAATTCACTAATTTTCTTCAGGCAAAAACCAATGTTATTTGTTTTACATTGCAATATGTTAAATACATTATCTGAAAACGGAAATATTTCCGAAAATATATTAAGTAAAACATTAAAATTAAAGTCTCTTTTAAACCATCCAAATATCCTCTAGAACTATTTATTGTTTCTGCATCCCAATTTTTGCTATTTTCTATTATGTTTTCAAAAAGTTCAATTAACGATTCACGGTGTTCAAATATAGTTCACACAAGCCTGCCGTTGTAGTTCCATCTGGTTGCAGCTACTTTGGGTCAACGTTTTTTAACAATTGAGTCTAAGGCTTGTGTGCGCTTCATAGATTTGGAAAAAAAGCAGCCATTCCACTTAGGGTAGCAAAAAAACACCTTACATTCTTTAATGTGATTTATGGGATAAAATTAAATTTAATTTATGACCACAACAGTGTACAAATAGAGCACTGGAAAACGTTTCCCGCACTTTAGCTTGAAGACCTCCTAAATGTCCGGCTATAACAGTAGCCCCATCATAGCTTTGGGCAATTAATTTATTATCAGTCTCCTCAATATCTTTCATAATATTAAGCACAATTTTATATAGAGCGTTTGCGATACGATCTTCTGTCACATTTTTAAAGCCTAAACATCTTTCTTCCTCCCATCCATTTTTACATAGCGTATTACTACAGATAGTTGACTTAAATTAGTTTCGTCGGTTGTTTCATCTAGAACAATAGCAACGTTTAATTTCCGATTTAATTCTGTTCAAAATAATAGTGGCAGCAGTCGCAATTAAGTCATTTTGAATGCGATTTGATGTCCTGCGAAAAACGTTAGACTGTTCCAAGTGATTTTTTAAACAAATGTCTATTAAAGAAAGAAGGTCTTGAAAGTTTCCCTTATTTGCAGATGTAGTTGTTTCGTCATGACCCCTGAACCCCAATTCATGCTGACCAAGAAAACACACAACATCAATAAGTCTTTTTAATATGTTTCTGTCTTTATCAACCAGTTCATTGTGTTGGCGATGACTAATTTCTATCTGCTTATCAAAGGCGTGTTCAATTCGCGTTTGTTTCAAAGACACTCAATTTTAAAATGGTCTGTAAATGCGCTTTAGACATAACATGTGTTTTTACTACTTTATGTAGATTATTCAAGTCGGAAAACCCACTTTTATTCCACACCCTCTTTTCAGTCACAAATGGACTACCAGGCTAATAAAACAGTTTATTCCTGTTTACCATTCATTTGTTTATAAGTTTTTTCCGCGTTGAAATGTCGAATACATGTTTTAATTCTTGTATTTAAGTTTTTAGAGTAGGTTTCGGCCTACCTTTATTAATAATAGCAAGTTTTTCAGAAAACGATAAAGCTGAAAATCCTTTGGTTATCAAAAAACACACGACACAATCACAGTTAATATTACCACTTGTTCGTAAAGTTTGTAAATTCCCACCCCCACCGACGCCGCTGTTAAAAGCTGATGTAGTTGCAGCCATATTAATAATCATAAAATGCCATGTATTTAACTTAGTCAACTGCTTATTTCTACGAAATAATCAGCGACATTCACGTTGTACGTGCATCGGGTCTTCCAACACGTTCTACATGTTGAAATACACGTACATTGCGTCGAGCATCGAGGAAGGGTTTCTCATTATGTGGCCAGCTGGCTACGTGTATTTAACTGAAGTCATTGCATCCACTCTCGTAGTATCAGGTTCATGCTGTTGCTTGGCGGTCGGTTTACTGGGACGACGTCCTTGCCAAGAGCGCAGAGCGCATATACAAGTACAGTATGATACATAATAAATAATTATGTGTGAGCTTGCGAATTAAAAATTGTAATAGATAAATTAGTTTTAGAATTTGAAATTTACTATTTAAAATACAAAATGGATTTTAAATAATGCGGTTTAATACAAATTATTTTTAAGTAGGTATGTGGTCGTAATTTTAAAGGAAGCAATGCTTCCTTTGCTTTAACGGACCGCACGCCACTATCACAGCCTAAAGGCAACTGTGGTCGCAATCATTAATCTTTGTCTTCAACAGATATTTTTGTTTCATTGTAGTTTCAGCTCAGCATAAACCAGCTTTTCCGGAATTTCTGGTGGTTGGTTTTTTGGTCTATCTGTTTCCTGTTTTCCAGGTATATCAAAAGCATCACATAGAATGCATGAGCCAAAATGTAAACTTTTCAGGAAACTCATTGATAATTGTTGCCCTTACTTGGTGATCGCGAATAGTTTTTTAATAAGTTTGTTTGCTAAAAGTTCGCTCACAGCTTGCCGATGTGGTCGAAAACGTAAAGTAAATTCGCAAGGTAATACAAATATTAGAAGAGCATTCTGCAAATCATGGGTGCAAATCTGTAGCAAAAGATAGATAGCCGTATTTATGTCGCCGAAAAAGTGGAGCTTGTTCTTAAAAACGGCGAGTTTCTGGCAGAACTCAAATGTATTTGAGTTTTCCTCATTTTATTACTAGATCTATTTTAAACTTTTGCATTTTTTCACTCGACATATTCAATATCTCATGACCTTTGAGCATTGAGAAATGCAAAATTTAAACTTACTGGTTGGCGCTGTTTCGTTGTAATTTATGATATGGTTTGATCAAATATAGTCTTTAATGCTTTACAAAATATCTGAACAGGTTGAAGTGGTCTTAATTCGTCCTCGAACAGTTTACTAAAATGTTTTTGGCGCTTTGGTATTTGTTAATTTGTCAGAACTACAATTTTTCCGGCTACTGCTTTAGCCTCCTCTATTCAACATTTCACAAGACTCTAAATTTTGGCAAAGTTTTGACCAGACCTTCCATTAAAACGACGAAACATGCTAGAATTTATTGATTTTTTAAGGAATGGTAGCCCAAATTGTTAAGTAGATAATAAATTGAAAATTCCTCACAGTATGTAGCAAATTACCTACCACCTAATTTGTTTCAGCATTGAGAAAAAATTCTTGAATTTTTTTTATGGATTTGACTACTTCCGGTAAATTACTTAGAAGAGATTTTACAGTGACATGTAATTGCTAAACATCTCGCACGGCTGCTTCCATTTAGACTTGATTGTCCAATTCCCTGTCTGCCGCTGATCTGATTACCCATGTTAGTGTGCCACACTTGAATTTGCCGCCCACCGAAATTGCCGCCCACTGAAATTGCTGCCGGGGGCAAGCACCCCGGCCTGACCACCCACCAGATCCGGGACTGCTTATATTCAGGTATATTACTAAAACAGTGTAGTTGGTGATCTAAAAAGCAAACTTTGAGAACCCAAATCACCACAACACATAAAAAAACCTGACGATCGTTTCACTAACCAAGTTAGCATCATCGGAGAATGAATAATTCTAAATATATTATATTTGAAAAGGGCAAAGCTCACAAAACGCTTCTACACAATTCCAGTCAAGAAAACCGTCAAGCATTTAACGACGCAAGAAACTGCTATGTCCGCATTCTTTCTGAGGCAAAACACTCGTTTAATAACCGCATAAAAAACAAAGTCCTCACAAGCTCTAACGGCAGTAAACCCTTCTGGACTCTTGCTAAAGCTGTTGGGAATAATTTCTGCAAGAGCACGTTCCCACCTCTTGTTTCAGGGGATGAAATTGTTCCTACCGCCCTGGGCAAGGCTGAACTTTTTGCCTCGTTGTTCGCCGGCAATTCTACCCTCAACCCACCTTCAAATGTTCAATCACCAACAGCGCCCAATGTCGCGCATAATATAACGGATATCATTTTCAAAACTAAAACGGTACGAAAGATGCTCTCTTCTCTTAATACCAGGAAAGCCTCTGGCCTCGAGGAGATCCCAGCAAAAATGCGCACCAGAACTTGCCCCTGTCCTGACTCGTCTGTTTCATACATCTTACAATAGAGGCATATTCCCTAGTAACTGTAAAACTGCTCGAGTACAACCTGTCCCCAAGAAAGGATCCAAAGCGATTCCTAGCAACTACAGGCCTATTTCTCTCCTTTCAGTCGTCTCTAAAGTGATGGAAAAGTATATAAACACCGAATTACTAAAATTTCTTGAAAAACACAGTCTAATCCACAACAGGCAGTATAGATTCCGTCAGCGCAGATCAACTGCCGACCTCCTTTCCTTTGTCACCCATTCTTGGAACAAGTCTATGGAACTACACAGTGAATCGCAGATTGTCGCTCTAGACATATCCAAAGCATTCGCAGCGCTGCTTAATAAACTTTCGGCCTATGGCCTACCACCAAAACTCTGTACCTGGACAGCAAACTTCCTCTCCAACCGGAGCATTTCTATTGTAGTGGATGGCCATTCCTCTAAACTATATCCAATTAATGCAGGAGTTCCTCAAGGTTCAGCTTTAGCCCCTACTTTGTTTCTTCTCTACATCAATGACCTCCTCTCTAGCACATCAAACCCAGTTCACAGTTACGCGGATGACAGCATCGTCCACTCAAATATACAATATTCTAAGCCTGTCTCTTTGGCCCAATTAGATGAGGATCGCAGACTCCGGGAGGGTTCTGTCTCCGTGGATCTCCAAAAAATATTAGACTGGGGAAGTAGAAATCTTGTACAATTTAACCCCACCAAATCTCAGCTTTTATTCTCATAAAAGATACACAAGCCCTAGACCCATCACAATCAACAACAAATTTATTCAAAGTAATGAGTCGTTTTCACTTGTTGGCATTTCTGTGGATTGAAATCTCAATTGGCATCAACATGTCACATCAATTGCAGAATCGGCTGCTAAGAAATTAGGTTTCCTCTTCCGGGCTCGCAAATACTTTTCACCAGCTAATCTCTATACCTTACATACTTCACAAATAAGGCCAAACCTTGAATACTTCTCCCACATCTGGGGTGCTGCTGCCGCTTCTACATTCTCTATCCTGGACTCCATTCAGAAGAGAGCTATACGTCTCATTGGTGACCCTACCCTCATCCAAAGGCTGCCATCCCTTACCCACCGACGTGGCGTTGGTGACCCCTCTCTCTTTTATAGATATCTGCACGGGCACTGCTCAGAGGAGCTTTCTTCCATAGTTCCTCCACCTGCTGCCCCCAACAGATCTACCAGAGGAACAGAGCGAATGCATCCTTTTACTGTCCAGGTCACCAGACATAGAACATCTTGTTATGCCCGCTCTTTTGACCCGATGACTTCTAAGTTTTGGAAATCGTTGCCGGCGCATGTTTTTTCTTCTCCTCCGAACCTCCAAACCTTCAAGTCCAGAATTAACAAGTTGCCTCTTTCCTCCTTGTCGACACCCAGGGTACGATATTATTTAGGCTGTAAGCCCTCGTGGTGTGTTGTTAAAATAAAAAAAATCATCAACTCTATTTATATTCTACTATAATTCTGCAGGTAGTTCGGTCACCAATGATTTGAAGAGGTTCAACGACACCTAAATTAACATATCTCGTTCGACGGAAATATCTGTATTCTTTTATCTCTCGGATGTGCTTTTTCTGGTGTTTATTTTTTAAAGCAATCTATCAGATGACTGCTCATAGGCAGCGGAGCAAGGTTCATCCATTTTTTATTATTACTATATTTAGCAATATATATATATATATATATATATATATATATATATATATATATATATATATATATATATATATATATATATATATATATACTTTCGGAGGCATTTAGCTGTCCTCTTTGTCTAACAATTTTTATTAATTTTAGATTCTCCGCATTACGGTGGTGATTATTATCTCTAATATGTCGGACGACGGAAGATCTATCTATAGTACGGTATATTAATTGTGATAACAACTGTTCTTTAAATCTAATTCCAATATATCTTTTTGTTTGTCCAACGTATATAAGATCACAATCTTTACAATTTATTTCATAAATTCCCGAGATTTTAGCCGTATATCCTTGTTTTTGGGTTACCTAGCAAGTTTTTTTAAAAGTATTTTTTGTCGAAAATGTTAGTTGCAAATTGCCTGTTAAAAAAATGCTATCTAGACCCCTCGTGATTCGTGATTCGAGGCTCAAATGGTAAGCAAACAAAGTTTTTGTCGGCTTGCTCCCTTCTAAACGTCGTTGATTCCGCTAACATTTTCTTTGTTTTCTGTTTGTTCATTAATTTCTCCACTAGACAAGCAGTGTATCCGTTATATTCGGCCACGTTCTGAATATAATTTAATTCTTTGGTATATCTACTTTTACTTAAAGCAAAATTAATTAACCTGTTTACTAAAAAATTCAGACTGGCCATTTTTTGTGCGTACGTATGATGTGAGTCATTCGGAATGTAGCTTGGAGTGGTGGTTTCCTTTCTATGGACATAGAATTCTAAAGTTTCTTTATTCTTGATATCTAGTACATCTAGAAAGGGTAATTTATTATTAATATCTAATTCGTGGGTAAATTTTATAGAATCAAATTTATTGTTTAATTAGGTAATAAAGTCTTCTGCAAATGTTTGTGTTAAACACTGCGCAAATATCATCCACGTAACGAAACCACACTCTAGGAAAATACTAACTTTCAGTTTCAAGGTCTGATTCAAATTTACTCGTGAAAAGGTCTACAATAAATGGCGACAGCGGGTTGCCCATTGCCGTGCCTTGAGTTTGTTAAAAAATTCATTGTTGAATTGGAAAATATTTTGTTTAGTACAAGGGTTTGTTAAAGTTAACCGTTCTTTGCAGACCTTTTCATTTATGTTATTTATTTTTAACAACTCTTCTAAATACGTTAGCGTCTGCTTCGTGGGAACGCTAGGAAACAATGAGGTTACATCAAATGAAATTAAATCCCTTCAATCAATTTAACCTCTTTAATTTTATTAATAAATTAAAGTGAATTTGTTACTGAGTTAGTATTTTTTGACGGGCAAGCTTTTAAACTCATCTGTCGACCAGTTTGCTAAATTGTATGTCGGGGAATCTATAGTTGAAACAATAGGTCTCATTGATTTTCCCGGTTCATGAATTTTTGGGAGACCGTACTTTTTGGAGACTTTAGGATTTGCAACTTGTCACTTTCTTCCTAAGTCTTTTGATATAAGGTTGGCAATCCTTTAGACTATTTTTAACGTTCGAAATCATTTTTGGGAGCGCGTTCTTTATACGGTCCTGTCTCTATGCCGTTATAAATATTTTTATACTCGTTTTTGTCCAAAATCACAACCTTATTGCCTTTATCTGCTTTAACATAAAAACAACCTTTCTCTCGCAATCGCTGAACTATTTTCATTTGATTAAAATTTTGGTTTTAATGGACTTATTTTCTTTAAAGTTTTTTGAAATTTTAATTTTACCTGTTTCGTGATGAATTTTACATGCTTCAGGTGTCGTTGAACTTCCCAAAATCGTTAGTGACCGAACTATCGACAGAATTGCAGAAGAATATAAATAGAGTTGCGGATATCAGATATTTATAATTATTCATCCTCTGATGACGCTAACTTGGTTAGTGAAACGATCGTCAAGTTTTTTAATGTGTTGTGGTGATCTGGGTTCTTCAAGTGTACTTATCAGTGCTCATCACAGGTTGCAATCTTCCCTTAGTGATCTAATTATCAAATAAGGAAACACAACAATAACAAGATTTAATTTCTTATCTTAGAATTTTAAGGCTATCTAATGACAAAAGAAAACAAATGTAGGTAACGCAGATATATTTAACCCAAGGATTTTTTATTTATTTCAACAACACACCACGAGGGCTCACAGCCTAAATACTATCGTACCGTGGGTGTCGACAAGGAGGAAAGAGGCAACTTGTTAATTCTGGACTTGAAGGTTTGGAGGTTCGGAGGAGAAGGAAAACATGTGCCGGCAAGGAATTCCACAACTTGGAAGTCCTCGGGACAAAAGAACGGACATAACAAGATGTTCTATGTCTGGTGACCTGCACAGTAAAAGGGTACATTCGCTCTGTTCCCCTGGTAGATCTGTTGGGGACAGCAGGTGGAGGAACTACGGAAGAAAGCTCCTCCGAGCAGTGCCCGTGCAGATATCTGTAAAAGAGAGAGAGAGTGGTAACCAACGGCACGTCGGTGGGCAAGGAATGGCAGCCTTTGAGTGAGGGTAGGGTCACCGATGAGACGTATAGCCCTCTTCTGAATGGAGTCCAGGATAGCGAGCGTAGAAGCGGCAGCGGCACTCCAGATGTGGGAGCAGTATTCGAGGTTTGGCCTTATTTCTGAAGTATATGGGGTATAGAGATTGGCTGGTGAAAAGTATTTGCGAGCCCGAAAGGGGAGACCTAATTTCTTAGCAGCCGCTTCAGCAATTGATGTGACATGTTGGTGCCAACTGAGATTTCGATCCACAGAAATGCCAACAAGTCAAAAGGACTCATTACTTTGATAAACTTGGTTGTTCATTATGATGGGTGAATGCCAACAAGTGAAAATGACTCATTACTTTGAATAAGTTGGTTGTTGATTGTGATGGGTCTAGGGCTGGTGTATCTCTTATGAGAAAGAAAGCAAGACTGAGATTTAATGGAGTTGAATTGTACAAGATTTCTACTTCCCCAGGCCAATATTTTTTGGATATCCACAGAGACAGAACCCTCCATGAGTCTGAGATCCTCATCTAATTGGGATAAAGAGACATGCTTAGAATATTGAATATTTGAGTGGAGGGTGCTGTCGTCCGCGTAACTGTGAATAAGGTTGAATGTGCTAGAGAGGAGGTCATTGATGTGGAGGAGAAACAAAGTAGGGGCTAAAGCTGAACCTCGAGGGACTCCTGCATTAATTGGATATAGTTTAGAGGAATCGCCATCCACGACAACAGAAATGCTCCGGTTGGAGAGGAAATTTGCTGTCCAGATACAGAGTTTTGGTATTAGACCATAGGCCGGAAGTTTATTAAGCAGCGCTGCGTACCAGACCTGGTCGAATGCTTTGGATATGTCTAGAGCGACAATCTGGGATTCACCGTGTAGTTCCTTAGACTTGTTCCAAGAATGGGCGACAAAGGAAAGGAGGTCGACAGTTGATCTGCGCTGACGGAATCCATACTGCCATACTGTCGTGGATTAGACTGTGTTTTTCCAGAAATTTTAGTAATTCGGTGTTTATATACTTTTCCATCACTTTAGAGACGACTGAAACGAGAGAAATAGGCCTGTAGTTGCTAGGAAGCGCTTTGGATCCCTTCTTGGGGACGGGTTGTACTCGAGCAGTTTTCCAGTTACTAGGGAATATGCCTCTATTGTAAGATGTCTAAAACAGACGAGTCAGGACAGGAGCAAGTTCTGGTGCGCAATTTTTGAGAACAATTGCTGGGATTTCGTCAAGGCCAGAGGCTTTCCTGGTATTAAGAGAAGAGAGCATCTTTCGTACCTTTTTAGTTTTGAAAATGATATCCGTCATTTTATGCGCGACATTGGGGATTGTTGGTGGTTGAACATTTGGAGGTGGGTTGAGAGTAGAATTGCCGGCGAACAATGAGGCAAAAAGTTCAGCCTTGCCCAGGGCGGTAGAAACAATTTCTTCGCCTGAAACAAGGGGTGAGAACATGCTCTTGCAGAAATTATTCCCAATAGATTTAGCAAGAGTCCAGAAGGGTTTGCTGCCGCTGTAGGTTGAGAGGACTTTGTTTTTGATGGATTTAGAGAACCAGGGCTTTTGAGTGGCTGAAGATGTTTTGTGTTTACGCGGAATAAATAATTCCATGCCAGCTTGGATAATTTCGCTGACGTTTTGTGAGATATCAGATGGGTCAGGTTGGGAGGACCAGACAGACGCCCATGGAAATGAGGAAAAGTTATCCCGCATTTCTTCCCAGTTCACGGAGTTGTAGTGCCAAATGATACGTGGGTGTGATGACTGTGTGACCTCGGGTTGCATTGCGCCGGAAGCAGTGATCATGCCATGGTCTGAGCTACCAAGGGGGGCGGTGACTGATGTCTCATAGCATTCAGGTTTTGTGGTAAGAAGGAGATCCACAGACCAAAAATACTAAAGGCGTATGCACCTATGTAGTTTATACGTCTATTATCAAACGCCGAGCTCAAGGACATATGTTCATACGCCTCTTTTGTATTAGGATATTAATTAAATTGGTTTATTCGCCTAACAATTATTTTAAACACGAGAATTTCTGATGTATAGAACTGTACGCTTTTTGCCACAAGATGTGGGTTGAGATTTGAGACTTACACGCTCAATTTAATATATCCTTCGTCTTTCTATTGGTGTATCTTCGCTTCGTTTATGCCTCAATGTCCATATATTAGAATCTTGTGTTCTTTCATGTCCTGTTTATTCCAGGTCTAGATTTTCGTTTATTACATTATAACATTTCATATGTGTAACTTGATGAACCTTTTACTCAGGTTCGACTTAAAATGTTGACTATTTTGTCTATCGAACACTTGCTTGGTAATCACCATTCCTCTTCTCCGTTCTTTGCTACATTTTCAATGTGTAGGAAAAAGTCAGCTATCAAAATTGTGTAAGCAGTAAGTTAAATTGTAAGACACTGTGTAATTGTTATCAAATAAACCATGCTAAATATCATGCTATAACTGTGATCACATTAAACATTACATCTACTTTTCAGTGGTTTAATCCCAACGGATGAACTGGACTTTATCTTGGCTTCTCCATACGACCACTCCACGGAGATATTTCCCGATAAGATAGACACATGTCTTCAGGGCGAGACGTTGGGAACGACGACATGGAGAAGACTCAGAAACACCAGGGAACAGACTACGGTGCATGACCCGAACGCCAATCCTGCCGTTGACGTGCTGGGTGGATTCGCTAATATCAGTGGAGGACTTGTACACGGCAAGAAGAAGATGCCATACAGATACAATGATGTAAGTGGAACCTTATACTATACGGGGTGTGGGTGTTTCTAAAATATACAGGGTGTTTCAAAAATGATGGTCTATGTTACAGGTGCACATTCAGCACAAAAAATAAGACTATTTTTTCATATAAACATGGGTCCGCAAATGCTCAGTTTTTTAAATACAGCGTGTTAAAGTTATTTGTCTACTACATTGCAGCCCCTATCAATTGTAAGCAAAAAATGTATATTTGATCCATTGCTCTCAGACACACCATTCTCGAGATATTTCAATTTTTGTATGTCGATGTCGCCCAAAAATTAATTTTTCTCAAGTAATTATTTGTATTGTCTGCAAATTTTAACAACAAGTAAAACAACAAATAAAAAAGTTTATAACATTTTATGATACCTGACTACAATAAATGTTCAAAATCGCCACTCTCCACTTCAATACACTTTCGTATTCTGCGGAGCATACAACGCCGTACTCTGTAAAATATTTCTGGTGTATTTCTAATTTGTTCGCATCCAAGTACAATTATTTGCTGCAGATCATCAACATTTGCTTCATAAACAATACTTTTGAGATGCCCACATAAATAAAAGTCCATAGGATTTAAATCAGGGGATCGAGCCGTCCACGGCTGAGGTCCACCGCGTCCGATCCATCTGCGTCCAAAAGTATTGCTTAGGTAATTTCTGACATTGAGGGCGAAATGTGTGTGTGTGGGGGGGGGGGGGGGCTCCGTCATGCATAAACCACAGGTCTTATGTCAAGAGGTACATTTTCTACAAACCCAGTTAGTTGGTTTTGCAGGAATTCAATATAAGTTGTAGCATTAAGTCTGTGAGGTAAAAAAAATTGGTCCTATCAAATTACACCCTACAATTCCAGCCCGTACGTTTAAGCAAAATTGCTGTTGATGATGATGCCTTTCAAGAACTGCGTGGGGATTTTCGTCAGCCCAAATATGGCTGTTACGAAAATTGACGATCCCGTCGCCTCTAAATCCAGACTCGTCAGTGAACAATACACAATTCAACAAGTTCTCTACATTATTATGTTGAAGAAACCATTGGCAACATTGTAGGCGGGGTATAAAATCTCTTTCAGGCGATAGTGCCTGCACACGTTGGATGTGATATGGACTCAATTGTTGCTCGTGAAGAACTCGCCATTACGTTGCATTGGATGCTCCCAGATGACTGGCCATTTCCCTAGTACTTATTTTTGGATTTTGTTCAATATCATCCAGAACAGCCTCAAAATCAGGACTTCGTGCACTTCGTGGTCTGCCTCGATCAGCAGTAACTTTATTAAGGGTACCTGGTAAAAAATACTATATTTGAAAGAGACAGATCGATGTATTAGATAATGTAAGTATGTACTTGTTTCTCGCAGACGGATGTCAATCCGTTGAAACATCCTTCTGTCTGGAATTCTCCGATTTGGGAAGGCTTCTTCATACAGTCGTTTCGCCTCATAACAGTTACCAAAAGCCCGTGAATACATAACATGCATGTCTGTTAGTTCATTGTTGGTAAAGACTTCCATATTTAATTAGAAAAATTACGAACAATACAATTAATTACTTAAAAATAGTGAGTAGTCTCAAACGTAAAAGTCAAATATAGTATATGTCACGACGAAAACGCAAAAGTCAAGTCCCGTAACGATGGAAACCACTTTGTTAGATGGTTTGTTCCAAGTTTCTTATCATGGCTTTTTATTTTATCTTCATGATTGTGTCTTGTCGGTTCTTTTTTCTGGTAAGATTTTAATATTTAACTAGAGAATAAGAAAAATAAGTTTATACATGTTGATAGCAATTAAAAGGTAAAAAAAATGTATTCCTATGATTTGTCGCAGAATTAATTTTTGAGCGACATCGGCATAAAAAATTGAAATATCTCGAAAATGTTGTGTCTGAGAGATTTAAATAAAGTATATATTTTTGGCTTACAATTGATAAAGGCTGCAATGTAGCTATACGGTAGGTCGATATTACTGGGGGCCAAAAAATTATAGCCAATTGAATGCAAGCCATGTCTTACAGGTGGCGCCCTCTGCCAGCAGTGTTATTAATAATAACATATTTAAATTTCTTACCCTCGAAAACCCCCACATGCCAATTTTCACGCCAAAATTTTAATTTGACTCGGACTTACTTCTGAAAAACTGACAAAAACAAATAACTTTAACACGCTGTATTTAAAAAACTAAGCATTTGCGGACCCATGTTTATATGAAAAAAATAGTCTTATTTTTTTGTGATGAATGTGCATCTGTAACATAGACCATAATTTTTGAAACACCTTGTATTAATTTTAGTGTATTCTAAAACGGCTGAGTTAGTTCTCACAGTTTTAAATTTCCTTTCCGTTCCAGAGAAATATGGCGAAATAGGTCGATTAAGGCGGAAAAATTTTTTATGTCCCAAAAATTACTTTTCATGGCACCCGTTCACGCGACTTGTTTATTAAGTTCTACAACAATTAAACAAAAATCAAATCGTTTCATTGACAGTCAAAACGAAATTCTGTCAAAATTAATGACAATGTTTTCGAAAGAGCAACGAATCTAATTGATACATTGCTATGGTTACATTATTCAGGGCATGCACAATAAGCCAAAGGCTGCAGTGCTATCGGGGTGGCTAAGCCGCGGACGAGCCCCGAGGAAGGAAAAAAATGGCTACACTATGCACACTTTCAAAGAATATTGAAACAATGTGAAATTCATCTCTACAAACCAATTTTTAACTACGCTTCAGAACTCGGACATCTTTCAAAATGTTTGGATTTCTGCTTCAGGATGGACGCTCAAATCGTGGATAATCAATACTTTTATCTTGATATTGTATTCTTTGATGAAGCCACCATCTCAACCAATGGTACTGTTGCATCTCAGCACGTGAGGTACTGGAGCAATCACAATTGGTACAGTCGACATGTAGTTTCAGATAGGAAAAGGTCGGAAGTTAATGAAACTTTGGGAAGTTTTTTAAGGATAGTTAATAAACATTTTCTCAAGTTTTGGTCCTCGAGGACCCTGTGCGAAAAATTTGTATATTATTATTGAAAGGTACTCATATATACATGTACAAATCATAGTAGGTACTCATTTGTACTCATTACAGTTCCTGTCGGGATTTGTTAGCCGTTGGTTCTGCTTCTAACAGCTCGTCGTCCTCCTGAGCGATCAGGCTGTTATTGACGTCCTCGCTGTCGTCGTATTCGTCGACTATGTCTGGTGAGTTCTTCTCGTTCAAATCAGTTGTGGGAGCGTTTTTGCAGGAGTGGCCTGTGCAGTGCTTGCACATTGCTGAGCACCTAAGGCCTGCTTTCTTGTAACTGCAATCTCCTCTTTTGTTGGTCAAAATGCAGACGTGGATTAGAAGAAGTAGCGTCTCTGGAACCGCAGTACGCGCACTACCCAAGAAGTTGTCAATCGGAGGATACTCAACTGTGTTGAACACTCTGGAGCGGATGTCCTCCAAGATTATTTTTCCAGCTGCCTCCATAATTCGACGTCTTTCTTCCTGTGCGTCTCGTTTCTTTTCGTTGGAGTACCAGTTATCGTACATAATTTTGTCACCAACCCTCTTCAGACTGACAACAGGCCCTCTACTTGATTCTGAAATGATAATTTGGTCTCCATATTTCGTCTGAAGACGACTTTTCACAGTTTTGAGGTGTGGTTGACTGTCTTCCTCAATCAACTCAATCAGCTGCTGAATGGAAAACTGGCATTCATCACTGTTCTCGTCGATGTATGAAAATATCACCTGCATGGCCTCGTCAACACTCGGTGATGGGCGGAATCCTCTTTTCTGCGCTGACTTAGGTGGATGGTAAAAACTTGGAAGGCATTTTTGGTGATGCTCAGCATTGACAGCGACTGAATCAGTGTTCAAATTGGGCAACTGGCTGATGCGTTCATTTATTTTCTTCCCCCACTCGTCCACGCATCCACGCATTTTCGATAATTTTATTAGCAATTTCGGGCAAAGTCACTTGCGCCTTTCCAACGGCAACTTTGCCTGTTTAGCTCTGGAATCATCAGTAATAGCTTCCTTACCAAAAAAACACGCATTGGTGAAGTCGAATTTCGCCTGTACCTACCCACCGGGTAGGTACAGGAGAAGGAGCTTTGGATGTGTCATATCTTCGACGTGCAAAGGCAGCAATCCTTTTCTCATTGTTGTACCTTGGTTGACAAGCACTGTGCACTCTCACTTCACTCAATCCACGCAGGAACTGTTCATCTGACGAAAGTTTCCTTTTCAAACTGGACACCGACAGTCTGGCAACTCCTCTGGTTTTCACAACAGTTAGTTCACCTGCTTAAACTCCTCCTTTACAAATAAAACACAAGTCTGATTGACTAGATGTAGACGCCATCTCCAAAAGGTACTCGAATTTGCGCAAAAACGGATTCACCAGGCTCTCTTGAAACGATAACGAATAACTGCACCGATTCCTTTCTGACGATTCACGATGTATGGTCAGCAATCAGTCTTTATGCCTGTAAAAAAGGATAGAAATATTAGTACCAACATAAAAATTTAGGTAGTAAATTATGTAGTGGGTGGGTGAGGTGAGGGGGATATCGATCGGAAGAGTAACTAATATCAATACCAACATGGAGTGAGTATGGTTGGATTTCATCAGAGAAGAAAATTAACTTTTGTGAATTGGGGTTAGGGGGGGGGAGGGGGAGCGGGGGTGGATGGTGGTTTCCAAAGTTGGCGGTTGTAACTAGACATCATAATGACAACAGAATTTCACAATAATTCGGGTATAACAGAAGAAATAAGGTGTAATTCTGCATTCTTCGGCATTTTTTAGCGAATTTTGATAAATTTTTTTTTCGAAGCGCCATATCTCGGTAACGATTTGACATACAAACATGTTTGACTAGTCAAAATTGTTGGAAATTTAACGTAAAAAGTTTTACATGTTTTTGCCGTAGTATGTAAGGCAAAAAAGTTATTAAGGAAAAATCGGAGAAAGGTCAAAAATTTTGCAGTCCCCCCCCCCTCTTTTTTGCACACGGTCCTCGAGGTTCAAAAGCTGAGAAAATGTTAATCAACCACCCCTGAACAACATTCCAAAGTTTCATTAACTTCCGACCTTTTTATACCTAACCCTACTTTTTCCAACCTGTCGACTAGACTAAATCCCTATTTCCGAATCGCTCGCAATTGACCATATTCGGCGATAGTTAACGTATGGTGTGCAATTTCTTACCATGGTATAATTGCACCATATTTTTTTAAATAAAATATTTTCTAAATGAAAGGTTGGACGATCTATGGATTAAATATCGTGCTAGG
Organism: Tillus elongatus; assembly: GCA_964006375.1. Lineage (NCBI taxonomy): Eukaryota > Metazoa > Arthropoda > Insecta > Coleoptera > Cleridae > Tillus > Tillus elongatus. The sequence continues at coordinate 12,340,794 of OZ023268.1, read as the reverse complement.
TGATACTTTCAACAAGATGGTCGTCCTGCCCATTACGCTCCAATAGTTGTCGAATGGTTGAATCAGCATTTTGGAGAGAACCGGATCGGTCGAAATAATCCTGTTTCGTGGTCACCGAAGAGCCCTGATTTGACTATTGCAGGTTTTTACCTTTGGAGATGTTTGAAACAAATAGTTTGTGCAAATGATATTTCTCTAAATGGAGAACGTTTGAAGGAGATAATCACTGATGCTGTGGCGTCTTTATCGATAGAAGGGATCCGAAAAAGTTATAGGGAACTGCATCGCAGACTTCAGCTGTGTGTTCAAGAAAGCGGTGAATGGATCGAGTGAAATGGTTATTGGTAGCTTCATTTTTCTTGTTGAATTGTTGTAAATGAAAACTTAATATATTTTCAACTAAACTGAAATATTTCGCAATGTTTTTCTGAAATGGACAGGAAATTTGAAACGATGAGAACTCATTCAGTCGTTTTAGAATAAGCAAAAACTCTAATGAGGAATACATTTTTCTCGTGAAACGAAAAATAAGAAACTTTCCCCCCTTGGCAACCCCATCCGGGGACATACTGTGTACCTTATATGGATTAAAATGCATTTTCTGATGTATAGAGATTGAACAAAAATTACCAGTTCCGTACGTGCGGAATTTGCACTGAATATTATTGAAAAAAATATGCACGCCACTACTTTTTCTTGAAACAAAAATTATTTTTTAAATCCAAATTGATTTCTGATAAAATTTGGGGTCTTGATTTTTTTTCGTCCGATACAAGGTTTTCGCATAAATAATAGATATAATTCTTGGGCTGCATCGCTTTGAGACTGCTCTAAAACCGCAAAGTCCCATACTAATTTAAATTATCTGTTATTCCAGCAGAAGAAACGTGTTTTTATCTTATCTGCATTAAAAAAATTCCGTGTAGACAGTAAAACCTTCTTTACTGGAGACAATAAATGAAACGTAATTCTAATCACAATATGTAATTATTTATTTATCTATTTATTTATTTAATACAACTACTCAACGGGAATTATCCCAAATTAAGAGTATGAATACAATATAAAATACATAGCATACACTAGAAAAATTAACATCGGAAAAGTACTACTAATTACCAAGCAGCGATGCAACGTGTCTCAGCTCAGACTCACCACAACACAATATGTCTATTGACTGATGCACGCTGTTATAAATGGAGCACGATCTGTAAATCGGTGAGTTAAGCCTAACATTGGTCCTAGGTGGCGGTAGATAAATGAAGTCGTGTCTTCTAGCGTTGACTCTAGGGGTGTGAAAAATCAGATTGCGCAACAGTTCAGGACAGATGATCCTACTGTGCAGTAAATTATATATAAGGGAGAGAGCAGAGTAAATACTCCTAGCCTGCAGAGATTCCAATGAGAACCTCGACAGTAAATCGGCCTGTGGTGTACCAGTAGCGGGATACACCCGATCCGCTTTGTATGCAAGGAACTTTACAAATATCCGTTGGATACCCTCAAGAGCCCCTATATGGACGTCATACAGAGGAGACCACACCACACCAGCATATTCCAGATGCGGCCACACATAGGCACCGAACAGGAGCCTCAAAGTGTTATGAAAGGAACCGGAATTGCGAATAAGAAATCCAAGTGTCTTCGATGCCCTAGCAATAGCATGTTCATAGTTCTCCACGAATGAGAGTTTCGAGTCAAAGACGACACCCAAGTCTTTAAAGGTTGCAGGTCTTAGAAGAGGCTGTCCATCTATGGAGTATGGGAACTCGAATACACGGCGGTTGAGCGTATAAGACTTTACAACACATTTTTTAATATTCAGTGGGAGGTTGTTAATGGAGCACCAGTGTTGAACTTTACGCAAACATCCCTCAAGCACTGAATACAGAAGATGGGGTAAGTCGATAACATCCGAAATATCATTGATGAACAGATTGAACAGCAAGGGTACCAGAACAGATCCCTGAGGAACACCTGATTCAGCTAAGACCCCCACGGACTGACACCCATGATAGTGGACAACACTAACTCTATCATGAAGATATGATTCCATAAACTTTAGCAAGTTCGGTGAGAAATCCCCGTTATCCAGTTTCCTCAAAAGAATATCGTGATTTAATCTATCAAAGGCTCTGGAGAGGTCCAGGTAGATAGCATCCGTCTGCGACCCGTTGTCCATGGCAGCAGATATATATTCAGTTATGCTGATTAAGTTAGTTGCCGTGGAGCGGCCCCTCACGAAGCCATGCTGAGCGCTGCTAATCACATTTTTTACCGCAAACGAAATTATCTCATGCAGGACAATCTCAAACACTTTCGCAAAGTTGTCCATTATAGCAATTTGTCTATGGTTCTCAATCAACGTAGAATCACCTCCCTTTGGAACAGGTATTGATTTCGCCTTCTTCCAGGTGCTAGTAAATACAGAAGACCCCAGCGATATATTGAACAGTGTAGTCAAGGGCTGAACAAGTATGTGAGCACAATCCCTGACCATAAAAGCTAGAATTTGGTCAGGGCCCGATGTGTGCTTCGGTTTGATCTTAAGCAACGCGCTTAAGACCTGTTCTTCCGAAACCCGTTTCATATCCAAGGCAGTCCCACCACTGTAACAGGGAGCGCAGCCCACTAAAATGGGAAAAATAAAATAATTATGGAATAAAGATGGGATAATTATGGATTAAGGATAGGATTTCTAGGAGTGAGGTGCACTTGGAGGTTGGGGCCTCCGTTGTGTGCTTCGCAACGGGCAAACGGTCTCGCCTGGGTGACTCTCGATACCGAGACTCCCAGAAATATCGCCTTGAGTCACACACTGGCGGATGTCGGGTTCAGACGAACCCTGAAGGGTTTGAGATCTCTAGGATTGACATTCACCTGAAGATTGAGTCCCACACTCTGTACTTCGAAACTGGCAAACGGCCTCGCTTGGGTTATGCTCGAAAGCGCGACTCCGTGGGATATCGCCTCGGCTCAAGCACTGCTGGGTGTCAGGTCTAGACGAACCCGGAAACAAGCCGAGATCCCTGGGAGGTTAATTACACCTCGAGGGTGAGGTCTTCACTGTAAGCTTTGAAAAGGGCATACGACCTCTATTGGATGCTGCTCGGAAGCGGGACTTCATATGAGAACGCCTTGAGTCAAACCGTGACGGATGTCGGTTCCAGAGGAAATCGGAGAGAGGCTATCGCTCTGTGAGCTTCGAAACAAGCAAGCCATTTCGCTCAGATGGTAGTACACGTCGACAGCGGGCGAGAAAAACCCCTAAAAGCCCCTGCCAAACCAACTATTACCCTAAAAAATATAGACTCCTGCAGGGAGTTGGATTTGATGGGTTAAAAGTTAAGCAATTAGACATGAGCCACAATAGACCTAAGGTCGCGGTAGAGGGACTGAAATAGCCCACTCACATTAATTCTAATCCAATCTAATCTAATGATTGTAAATCGCAACACCCGTGAAAAGCTAAACTGTCAAATTTGTGAATTTATTTTCTTTTATGATCAAGAAACGTCGATACTTACTTATAAATAGTTTTTCACAGTTTTAAAATTCCCTATTACACAACAATAATGGGCGCCTTCGAGATGTTAAGACTCTAGCCATTGAAAAAGAAGTTCTAGATATTGTTGAGTAAGAATCGAACATAAGTACTAGAAAAATTGCGATCTCTTTAAATGTACAGAAGTCCAACAACATTATGAAGGATTTTAAAGAACAGTTGTGCTCAGTCCACATCCAACGCGTCTAGCACTTTTGCTTCGCGATTCTACACCTTGAACGCTCTCTTGTCAATGGTTCTCGGGAAAGCTTTCACGAAATCTCCAATTTGTGACGAATGTATTGTCCACCGATGAGGCAAGTTTTTTAAGGAAAGTTATAACAAGCTACCATAATAATCACTAATAAGCCGAAGACAACCTACATGCTGTTGTAGAACGTAATCACCAATATAAAGTCTCCTTAATGTATGGATTGGAATCGCGGGAGATTTTTAATTGGACCTCACTTTCTACCATTAAGGCCAGTGAATTATATTGCCATTTTCTAAAATAAGTGCGTCCAGAGTTATTTGAAGATGTTTCGTTTCATTTAAGAAGTTGGTTTCTGCATGACGGAGCTGCCGCACATTTAAGCATAGCACTTAGGCATTTGTAGTCCAATCACTGGAGAGGACGAGGAGGACCTCAATGTTGGCCACCCCGGTCTTCGGATTTAAATCCTTTGAATTTTCGCATTCCTTGGTTTACACTACCACTGTTGTAGATATCGCGCAATCGACTTAGCTTTTCTCAAAATCCAGCTCTTCGATTGCTCTTTTCTTGATTTTAGTGTCAGCCAGTCTTTAGCAACTACTGATTTCTCTTTACTTTTGTTACAGTATCACCGGTCTTTAAAAATCACTTTTATTTGTTTTAGTATTACGCAGTTTTTAACAACTATTCATTCCCATTTTCTTTGTTTCAGTATCATTGAGTCTTTAATCACCACTAATCTCTCTTCTTTTTATTTCGATGTCACTCAGTCTTTAACAACACCCTATATATTTTTTCTTTATTTTAGTATTGTCAAGTCTTTAACAACCTCTGATTATTCTTTTTGTTTTGTTTCAGTATTACCCTGTCCTTAGCAACCACTGAATTCTCTTTTCTCTGTTTTATTATCATCTAGTCTTTAACAGTAACTGATTTCATTTGTTTTAGTATCACTGAGTCTTTAAGAACCACTAATGTATATTTTACTTGTTTAGGCATCACCCTGTCTTCAACAACCACTGATTTTTCTCGTTGTTTCACTATCATTCAGTCTTTAATCAGCACTGATTTATGTTTTCTTTGTTTCTGTATCACACTGTTTTTATCAACCCCTAACTTAGGTTTTCTTTGTTTCAGCATCAATAATTTTTTAACAACTATTACTAATTTGTCTTCTCTTTATTTAAGAATCACCCAGTCTTTAACAACCATTGATTTCTCTTGTTGCTTCAATGTCATTCAGTTGTTAAAAACCACTGATTTCTTTGTCTTTCTTTCAGTATCACCCAGTCTTAAGCAACTCCTAATTTATTTTTTCTTTGTTTCGATGTCATTTTTTTTAACAGCTGCTAGTAATTTATCTTCTCTTTGTTTAAGCATCACCCAGTCTTTAACAACTACCGATTTCCCCCGTTTATTTATATCTTCCCTTTGTTTAAGCCTTGCCCATTCTTTAGGAACCACTGATCTCTCTCGTTGTTTTAGTATCATTCAAACAAACTGATTTCTTTTTCTTTGTTTCAGTATCACCAAGTCTTTGTCTTTGTTTAATTAGCTTTAATTTTTTAACAGCAACTACTAATTTATTTTCTCTTTGTTTAGGCATCACCCAATCTTACACAACCATGGATTTCTTTTGTTGTTTTAGTATCATTCAGTTTTTATTAACAGTGATTTCTTTTTTCTTTGTTTCAGTATGATTCAGTTATTAGCAACACTCGTTGGTTCAGTATTATTAATTAAGTCTTTAGCAACCACTGATTTCTTTTTTCTCTGCTTCAGTATAACGCTGTCTTTAGCAACTCATAATTGATTTTTTCTTTATTTGAGTATCATTCATTATCTAACAGCTACTACTAATTTATATTCTCTTTGTTTCAGTATCACCCAGTCTTGATCAGTGGCCTTTCAGAAAAACGTCATCCAAGTAACGTTAAACTTATGTTGTCTTCGGATCATTCGCCACAGACTAACGCTGGTTATTCAAGACATGACGATGACGGCACTGTATACCAATATTAAGGCTTTCCTATTCACCTTTTTTGAAACAACTAAGATTTAGATTTTTAAGTAGAATAAAGATTTAACAATTTTAATGGTGTCATTATCTTTATTCAATCAGTCTGTTGCTTAAAAATAGTAATGTGCTTCATTAAATAAGAGAAAAATTGAGAATTGCCTGGATCGAAGTCAGTCCGAAATTAGAGTTGGCCGAGAAACTAGAGAAGCAGTGGATGCTTACAACAATAGGAGAAAGCAGCTAGAGAAGAATAAAGATACGCTTATTTGTTTGGTAGACCTGGAAAAAAACTTTTGAACCAATATAACAGTATTCGTTTTAAATAAATCTTGAAAAACACCATAATTCTTCAGTACAATAATACACATATGAAAATAATATTAGATATTCATATATTTATTGCAAACTAGTCTGAATATATGTAGGCGCAAGTTTTCACTTAAATCTAAGCCGAAATTTTATTATGAACATTAAAAACTCAAAAAATTGAAAACTGTAACAGCTAGCCCCGGTCTTAGCCAAATATTTTCTTTAATTATAAGCATTTAAGTAAAACAAATACATATGGTTACACAACATTTATTTGCTTTCGTTAATCGAAACATGGAATACAAAAAAAAATATTTGTTCATTGTTTTTAACAAAATGAAAAATAGTGTTCCTGTTCCTATATGCCCATACTTCGGGGCAAAAGGGACCGCTATTTACTCTAAGCACAGGCCGCATATAAATTCGTCATCATTTTCCTCTACGCCTGCACATCCATCGTGAGCCCATTTGCCACATTCCTGACATCTAATCCACCCCTCCCTTCTCTACTGTCACCATAGACTTCGCCACAGTATAGGAATTTTTCTGATTCGGAATCACTCTCGCTGTCATCATCTGTTTTGTTATTAGTTCTTGTCTTCTGTTTTGCTTGTTCAGTTTTCAGCGATTCGAGATCTGAGTCACTATCACTTCTCTCAACTGGCATCTTCTTAAGTTTCTTTTTCTTCACCACAGAATTGAGGTTACCTTTCTCGACGTTTGTCTCTGTTTCTTCTTTCATGGCTTTCAATTCCGTGCGTGATACTACCATCTCTACTTTCTTACCTTGTTCTTGTCTCTCCAAATCCTCTTTCACAGGTGTGCTAGTTAGAATTTTGGAGGATTCTTTTCTTCTTCTGGTGTTGGTCTTCTTTTTTTCAAGTTTTGAGGGTCTTGGAGAACATATCTGTAAGACATTTCCGAAAGAACAACTTGGGTAAGAGGAACAGTAAATATCTTCTTTCAGATGTTCAATATGAGAATTACCAATTTCCACAGTGATTGCTATTTCCCCTTGACGAGTAAGAATGGCATTTTGTGTATGAACAGGTTCACGTTCGAGTGTGCTATTGAAAACTTCTGAAGGCATAAAATCTGTTTCGTCAAATATATCTCGATTATAGGGATGAATTCCACTTATCTCAAAACCCTTCACTCCCTTTTCAACGGTAGCCACCTTCTGGAATGCCTTGCAAAGAATTTCAGCAGTTTCATACAAAGTTATGGAAACACCGGGATGGGAGCTCATGTAAAAATCACATGCACGGGAATACTGCTTCTTCAGGGGACCAAAAAACATAAATCAAGGGGCTGCATGCGATGGCTGCGATGAGGAGGTAATAGGTAATGTAAGAAGTGTGATATGATTCTCTCTAGTTTGATTGGCTCCATTCAGTTGTCTATGGCTGATGTGACCAGCAAAAATTAGTAGAACGGGATTCTGTTCAGAAGGCTTGGTGTACTTTTTGAAATGGTCCAAATAAAGTAGGAAATGCTCACAATCCATCCATCCGGATTCATTGGCATACCCTGCAGCACCTGGAATTGTCCCTTTGAGCAATAGGGGTGACATTCTCTTCATGGAAAACAAAAAGAAATGAGGTATATAATTTCCAGCAGCAGAGAGTGCACAACCAACTGTGATATTTGATCCCCTCTCGCCACTAACAAACCGCCCAATTTGTTTCTGACGTTTTTTGCTAATGTTCTGCAAGGCTTTTGCACTGTACTTATGCCAGCCTCATCAAAATTATAGATATTATTTGGCGTAAAATTGAATTTTTTCATAACTTCTTCAAGTAGATCGAAAAATTGATCTACTGCAGTTCTATTAAAACCACTGTCCCTGCTTAAGCTTGTAGCTTCAGGTTTTTGAATGGAAAGTTCTTGATGTCTCTGTAGGAATCCAGCTAACTAATCTTGTCCAGCCAATTTATTATCCTTGTTGAATAGATGTATTCCTAAGTTGGTTGCCACTTCAAAAGCAATTCGCCGAACGTCAAGTGGTGTTAGTCCATAAAACCTCTTTTGCATATCCAAAAGATGTTCCACTAACAAATTTTCATCTCTGATCATAAAAACTGGTTTGAAACTACCCGGAGAGGGACCCATAACAGCAATATCTGCATTTGATCTAACTAACTTCAACCGTCTTATTAGATAAATTTTAGGAATATTATACTTTATCGAAGCCGACTCATGCCGCTCTGCACAGCATTAACTGCAGCTGCAGCTTCGGTTTCTCCCCATAATGGCTGCGGTCTCTTCCTTTTATAGTTACTCATCTAAAACAATAAATGTAAGCATAAGTAACCACAGATATTCTGGTTTAATAAGGGCAAGGGGCATATAGGACCAAGGTCCCCCATGCCCCGTAACGCTTGGTCCTATTTACCCCGAGTGTATGCATACTCCAAAACTAATTATAACCACACTTTTCACTTCTCAAAGCAACAGCTTATCCATATGAAAATACAGCTGAATGAATAATGTTTCACATGTGAAAAGAGCAGTTCATTAGCATACAGCAATTTTCTAAAGATGTACACCATAATATAACAAAATATTGGAAGAACCTACCTTAAATTCGCTTAAATCACCATAACACACATTCGTTTTGACATACGCATAATATTTCTGTCAAGCATATAAATCGGAAGTGCCAACCTCTAGCGATGAAAACACGGCGGGAACCTACATTCACTTTGAATTAAATTGACTGGTCCTGTTTGCCCCGCTGGTCCTCGTTACCCTGGCTTCCCCTATACCGTACTGACAAGTCCTAATTAGAGCAAAACCGGTCAGCGGTTCTAATTATGGCGAGAACAGTCTTAGATAAACTCTATTAATAAAGCTACTGCCAAAGCATCAGAGAAAGGGTCTGCTTGAAATGAATTTTCTGGAAACGTTTTAGTGAAATGACGGACAATGACGGTTGAAGCTGAGACTTCAGGGTTTGTAAAACATTCTTCTTGCAACATTTTCTCTACGTAACCCGCATTAGTTTAAGGTTCTTTGCATAAATGTTGCCAATTTTGACGTTTCAATTCGCGACTTTGACACTTTTTGAGGAAAACCCCATTTTTTTTCTTTAAATGCTTTTTTTTTGTCTTTTAACTTACAGATCTAGATTTGGGTACGTAGTTTGCTTTAAATGATACCGCGTACCAAATTTGGTTGCCCTTACTTTGTTATTTCCGAATATATAACAATTTTCCGAAAGAAAACGCAAAATTTTCTGTGAAAAACTGGGCCGATTTTCTTGGGTAACAAACTTATCCAAGCCACTTGCAAAAGGAATGTACTCACCAAATTTTATCAAAATCGGCGCATTATCTTTTGAGTTAGCGGTGTGACACATAAATATATAAACATATATATAAACGTAAAAATTCTAAAACCGACCTCGGATTTGGGTTCCAGGGGTCCCAAAGAGCGCTCATTTGAAGAAATTTTTTCAAAATTCAAAAGTCGCGAACACCTCATTAGTGATTTTTTTTTAAGAAAATTAACTAATACCTGCCACCTTCTCAAACAAACTAATAGTTTTTGACAATCTTGACAGAACATATTTGCGAGGTTAGGTTGCCGAAACTATAGGCGTATCAACCACAGACCAAAAATACTAAAAGCGTATGCACCTATGTGGTTTATACGTCTATTATCAAACGCCGAGCTCAAGGACATATGTTCATACGCCTCTTTTGTATTAGGCTATTAATGAAATTGGTTTATTCGCCTAACAATTATATATATATATATATATATATATATATATATATATATATATATATATATATATATATATATATATATATATATACATATAAAATATGAAACTGACCCCGGATATGTGTTATAGGGGGCCTACTTCGCGCTCATTTGAAGACATATTTTTAAAATTCAAAAGTCGCGATCTTAATAGTGAATTTTTTAAAGAAAATTCACTAAAATGATATTTACCTACTACATCTACCTTAATAACCTCATAAAATATTACATAATCAATAATAATCACGTCCGTAACTTTTTTAATATGGCATTAAATAACGGTGAAAACTCCACATTATGTTTCGTTCCACAAAGCAGGCGATGTCCGAACGAACTCGATTCTTTTTTTTTTCAAGACCGTCTGGATACAATTAAAGCCATACATGCTGTTAATTAATTGGCAAAATTAAGGAGCTTCTTTCCGTGCGTCTGTCTGAATCAGAGTGTGAATTGTTACAAGTTACAATTCGAAAAACTGTACGTCCGATCCGAGTTGGCTGCGTTATGGTCAGTGAAGTTGACATGCGATTGTAATAATTATAATAATTATATGTTGTATAATAAATATTCAGACACGGTACTGCCTTGTAATACCAGATACGTGGTGAAGAGTATCTTACGGAAGATTTTATGGTTTATATGCCACTAAATTAACAGATAATGACTTATTTTTGAGAGTATTAGAGTCAATCCTTGTGATATGATCTTTTAATTCAATTTTAACGTTATATATATATATATATATATATATATATATATATATATATATATATATATATATATATATATATATATATATATAGTATAGTATAGTAGTATAGTATGTTTTATTGATTCAAATTTTACAGTATGTTCCACAAATAAGCATAAGCTTGTGCTTGCAGTTAACACAATTTCATTTCATGTTCTAAACTAAAGTATCAAAATATTTTTATAAAATGTCACTTTAAAAATTTTGTTCAACGTATGTTTCTTCCTTCTGCATTTCTATCAATAACACTCCTGCAGCTGTCACTAGTATTCCACTACCACTATAAGAAAACTCATTCCAATATAACACCAAATTTCTTAACTAATATTAAAATTCTTACTACTATAATTTTGACATTTTACTTGATATTACTTGTTGACATATATATATATATATATATATATATATATATATATATATATATATATATATATATATATATATATATATATATATATATATATATATATAATAGGTTTAAAGGAACCGAGTTATTTAAGGAATCTGCACGTTCCCTTTCGATCTAAAAATTTACTATGTGGATATTGACAAATCATGTGTGGCTCAACATATATGGGATAATAATCACCACATTGACAAAGAAAAATTGAAACTTGTCAAAAACGTTAGACATCAAACTATGCTTGATTCATTAGAAAGTATTTTTATATTATGATCGATTAAGAACAAAACTTCATTGAATCGTGCGGCACCTTTATTTTCGAGCCCTTTATTTTCACTGTGCATTTGACCGCTTAAACACTCCTTATTTGTCTGGTAGAATAATAAATTACCGTCAATAACTCGGCCGGTTTATACATATACTAATCTCTACGTGTGTCTCGACTTAAAGATCTGTTCGTTTTGTTTGTATCTATGAAGTCAATATAAATACTGTCACGAAGAATTAAAATCAATATAAATATAGTTTTTATGTAGTATTTTAGTTGAATGATTTATCTTTTGTTAGAGTTTACATGGTGAGCCAAACACCCGGTATTAGTTTTCTATTTAAAAAAGATGAGCGGAGTTGATGTTGTTTATCTCGCCAGAAGTTTGTCGGCTTGATCTAATATCCACATAGTAAATTTCTAGATCGAAAGGGAACGTGCAGATTCCTTAAATAACTCGGTACCTTTAAACCTAGATTAAAGCATGTCTTGGACCTCGTAGTTTCACTACACAATAAACAAACGATCGTTCTTGGACGACAATTTTACTTCGGACTAGTTCGTTTACCTTGACGCGATATAAATACACAGTAGCTAGTTGTTTAGTTTTAGAATTTTTCTTCCTCTGAAGATGTTGACTTTGTCAACGAAACGATCGTAAGGTCTCTGAAATAAGTGTTGTGGTGATTTGGGTTTCTCCAAGTGTACTTACCAATTTTAGTAGTATTTGAAATTAATTATCTGCGATAATTTTAGTCTTTGTAAAACATACTTCTTACCACATTTCTTCTACATAACTCGTATTCGTTACAGAATTTTTGTTCAACAATCGCCAATTAAGACATGTCAAATTGCGACTTTGACGTTTCAAGAAGAAAAAGATATATATATATATATATATATATATATATATATATATATATATATATATATATATATATATATATATGTATATGTATATGTATATGTATATGTATATGTATATGTATATGTATATGTATATGTATATGTATATGTATATGTATATGTATATGTATATGTATTATATATATATGTATATGTATATGTATATGTATATGTATATGTATATGTATATGTATATGTATATGTATATGTATATGTATATGTATATGTATATGTATATGTATATGTATATGTATATGTATATGTATATGTATATGTATATGTATATGTATATGTATATGTATATGTATATGTATATGTATATGTATATGTATATGTATATGTATATGTATATGTATATGTATATGTATATGTATATGTATATGTATATGTATATGTATATGTATATGTATATGCATATGTATATGTATATGTACATGTATATGTACATGTACATGTACATGTACATGTATATGTATATGTATATGTATATGTATATGTATATGTATATGTATATGTATATGTATATGTATATGTATATGTATATATATATATATATATATATATATATATATATATATATATATATATATATATACAGTCTGGCCCATTTGAAATGGAAACAGCCCTGTAACTGTTGTATTTATAATTCGATTTTGATGAACAGATATAAGATGAAAAATCCATAAATGCTGTGAAAATTGTTTTCTGTCACTTTGACGTTTCAAGAAGAAAAAGTAATATATATATATATATATATATATATATATATATATATATATATATATATATGTATATGTATATGTATATGTATATGTATATGTATATGTATATGTATATGTATATGTATATGTATATGTATATGTATATGTATATGTATATGTATATGTATATGTATATGTATATGTATATGTATATGTATATGTATATGTATATGTATATGTATATGTATATGTATATGTATATGTATATGTATATATATATATATATATATATATATATATATATATATATATATATATATATACAGTCTGGCCCATTTGAAATGGAAGCAGCCCTGTAACTGTTGTATTTATAATTCGATTTTGATGAACAAAGATATAAGATGAAAAATCCATAAATGCTGTGAAAATTGTTTTCTGTTACCTGACCAAGGCTTACTAATGCAATTTTTCTATGTCAAAATTGGAAACAATTAGGCTAAGAACCTTCGTAACAAGTTCAGTCGTTTTGTCAGAATTTAAGCATGTGTAATTAGTGTTCTTTTTTTCGTTGTTACCATGGCGTTCTTTCTTTTTTTTTGCGTTAAATAATATTCATAAGTTAAACTTCTGTGAAATAGTTGATAATATTTTTGATGAAATTTGGTAGGTAACAGTTTTGAAGAATTGGCGAATCCATTGGCATACTTATTTGTTTCGTAAAACTAACACTAAGCCTTTTTTATAATTTTTGACATATTCACATAATTTTAGTAGGCCGTGGTCGAATGGCATAGAAAAGAATTTTCACAGGATCCATAGACTTTTTCGTTTTGTATCTTTTGAGATCTCGTTAAAACAATCGCGTTATAAAAACAAAAGTTTTTTCTCATTTTTTGACATAGAAAAACTGAATCGAATTATAAATATAAAGGTTACAGGGGTTTTTCCATTTTAAATGGGCCACACTGTATATATATATATATATATATATATATATATATATATATATATATATATATATATATATATATATATATATATATATATATATATATATATATATATATATATATATATATATATTTACTATAATTCTCTGACCACTTCTTGGCCTTTTTGTGGCAAGAACACTGATGATGCCCAGTTTCACAAAGCTCGATTAAATATTTAACCTTGTATGTAATATTCAGGTTTTTAACCATACAAAATATTTTGCCGTTGTGTATTTCTCTGATCACCAGTGGCACCCAAATTAATTTTTTTAAAATGCTTATAATTTTAGTGAATTTTCATTAAGAAAATTCACTAATAGAGAGGTATTGATGGTAAGAGTTTCGGAAAGTTTCTTCAAAGCGCGAATTATGGCCTCTGGTCAGTTAAAATGTTTATATATATATATATATATATATATATATATATATATATATATATATATATATATATATATATATATATATATATATATATATACATATATATATCTCCAACCGATAATTTAACAAGTACTTCACTGATTTGGACCAAATTTGGGAATTACCCTTATTTTGATAATGGCTTGGATGAGTTCGTTCATCAAATCTTAACGGACAATTTTTATTAATAAAAAAATAAAAAAATATTTTTTAAAACGCAATATCTCTCAAATTGTCGAAGTGATTGGAACTAAAATTTACAACTTAAAAGAAAATAGACAGGCGTGGTTGTGTACCAATTTTCAAGTCGTTTGATCAAAGGAAAATCCAGTTATTGGCAATTAATAATAAAATAATCCTCGACATCAACTCAGATTCTGTAATGCAATATCAACAATGTTGGACATAGGCAGATGACGTTATCTGTACTGCTATGCTATTTAAATAAATCGTAGATAAAAATCATATCAATGGAAGTTATTGCAAGCTGTTAGACTGAAGAACATTGTAAAAGATACGACAGGGACGCCATATAGGTGCAGGACCAGGTAGTATGTTGTCACGACAGCTGCAGTTTACACAAAATTTTATAGATAGAGACTGGGTACAATGTACAACCAACAATGTAAATTGTCAGCCTTGGACCGATTATTTACTAATACAGGGACAAAGTTGGCGTCCAAAAGAGGTAAATTTTTGCATGCGAATGTATACAAAGTTTGCATCCAAAAGCGCTACATTTTTGCATGCGAATGTATAACAATTGATAATAAATTTAATGAAAGTGATTAAATTTGTTTAAAAGCAATCTAGAACGACGTTTCATTATGTACAAATATTAAGCTTCCCATTCTTCACGTTCACAGTATTTAAAATTAAAAGTCATCTCTCTCTGTCTCTCCTAGTTTAATCTGACCACACGTAGCTATTTGTCACAGGGAAGCGTGTACGCTTTGTGCATCGCATAACCTCGAAATCGACTCCGCTGATGCTAATTGCTAATACCTTATTAGGATCTTATAATATAAAACCACTAGGTACCTATATTCTAAGGTTAGTACAAATAGTAGGTAAATAATAACCCAACTTTTATATTTACCTCAACTTTAACAAAATGACTATACTAAGTGAGTGGTGAGCGTGTCGCCACCTAGTTGCGGAACCAAGTAGTATGTTTCACGCCAGCTCCAAATAACACAACGTGTTAAAAAAATCGAGACTGTATACAACTAACTAACAACTTAATAAATTGTCAGCCCTGGCCCATTTCCTATGGTTCTAATTGTTGTGAGAATGCATCTAGCCTTACATAAAATGACTGTAGTAGCACATTATGATTGTAACATCCAATGACACAAATATGAAAGTGATAGGTAAACTGCATGTAGATTGTAGATCTTGTAAGTATTACCTAGTGAACTCTCTACAGAATTCACTGGTAGGTATTACCAAAGTGAAAGAAAATTATTTTAAGAAGAAATATACCTACGTCAAACTGATACAGTAAGTACTTATAATATTTAGGGAGGTACTACAAAGTACATACATCCCTACTTAAAATTATATAAACAGATGTTTAGATTAAATTATTAAAATTTTAATTTCAAATTTTTTTATTTTATAGTTTAAGTGCGTTATGGTAGCGAATTTTCATAAAAATATTTCAAATGGTGATAACCCAATTTTCCATTAAACTAGAATCTTCAGTTTTGATGCATAGTAAAACCTATATAGAAGCAACGTGCATATTAAATTTAAAAAATAACAAAATGAGCTTCACAGATAATTACAAATTTGTTTTAAAAACTTTTTTTGTTATTTTGTTTGCAGAAACTGGTTCTGTTGAGTTGACTAAAAGCGATCATTCAAGCGATTAATATGGAAAAATACTTAGTTGCCACCTATAATTAGATGCATTCCGTTTGTAAATACAAATTAAATTTTCGGTAAATTTGCAGATTACGACATGGGGGGTGTTTAGAAAAATATTTTCAGAAATATGCTTAGAACCTCTTCTGGACGCCTAAGCCACAATAAGAATTTCTTGCAAACAGCCCACAAGAAAGTTGTGGGACCAAGAGTGAATAGAGGTGCTGGGCGGAGAAGAATATAAAAAGGAAATGTGAGCGGAAAGTGCGAAAGAAACAGCTTGGTTGGCCCTCATTACGCTGCCTTTATCCCATTTTGCAGTTATACCTCCTTAAAATCCTGTTCACAGAACCTCTATATTCACCGCAGGTCCCCTAACTTTCTTAGAGGTTGCTCCAAAGGAATTTTTATTGTATACATTGTTCTTGTTTATGCATTGACGGTGCTTGTAGGTATGGAGAAGGGGATGGAGAACACCCGCAACGAAGCAGCGAACCAAGATTTTCAATTTAAGTTTAAATTGTTATCTCGTTTCATTTTTTAAATTTTTTTTTTCCAAAAATGATTTTGAGGTTGCCTTGTTTGTCAGTCTTACATAGTAAGCTGCAATATTTTATCATTTTTAAGAAGTATGGATACAGCAACCGTAAATATGTGTTGGAAAGGGTCTGGGTGCAGCGAGTATGTTATGGTAGAAAATTTTCGTATAAATATTTCAAGTCCGATAGCTCAATAAATTTCCTATTAAGCTAGAATCTTCAATCTTGAACCATAGTATCGCCTATGTAAACGCACCGTGGGTACTACATAATTTATGGAGGCGATATTGACAATGATAACCTCGACGACCTGCGGTACCGATTATTCACACGATCAGTGACTAAGGCTAAATTGCAACTGGCCCGCCTACCACCAAGGGACGCGGCCAAGTACCACTCCCTCCGCACTTACCAGCAAGTACAGGCGTGGTTAGGCAATTAACTTCTCCCATCAGTTTGGGGCTGGAGCCTAACCACGCAAGGGGTACTACCAACCCCCGCAACCAGAAATGGTGCGCCGGATAACATCCTCTAGATTGTTTCATGCAGGTGCAGCAAAGGCTGCAATACCGGAGCTTGCAGCTGCAAGAAAGCAGGCCTTAGGTGCTCAGCAATGTGCAAGCACTGCACAGACCACTCTTGCGAAAACGCTCCCGCAACTGATTTGAACGAGGAGGACTCACCAGACATAGTTGACGAATACGACGACGGCGAGGACATCATTAACAGCCTGATCGCTCAGGAGGACGACGAGCTGTTAGAAACAGAACCAACGGCTAAGAAATCCCGACAGGAACTGTAATGAGTACAAATGAGTACCTATTATGATTTGTACCGGGTGGCCAATTAAGCGAGGTAAGCGGCTATATCTCGGAAACCGTTTACCATAGAGCTTTGTGGAAAAAATATTTTTAGTAAATGTGGCCAAGAGAAATCGTTGGAAATTATTTTCAAGTTCGTCAGATGTCCGCTAGGGGGCGTAACACCAAGAGGAAATGGAAAAAATAGGATATCTCAGTAATATGTCCAAATAGACTGTATTGAAAATACCTGCAAATAAAATTCGTGTGTATCACCAACAATTTCTGTTTTAACTATTTTTCTCTAACTCTTCAGATAAAGTGGTGGGGGTAAGGCAAACATTTATTAGGAAAAAATGCTATATCTCGGGATCTCCTAATTGGAAAATATTGAATTTAGTGTCTTTTAAAAGATTATTTCTTGCTCTATCAACTGCATTGCAAGCCATGTCTTTGTTATTGTTACTGTAATCACTAGGTGGCGCTTTTTAAAAATTTTAACACATTTTATGATTTTTCTCAAGAAATCTAAATACAATGATATAAATCTTACTACATAGATAGAAAGAGGACTAAATGTTAAAGCAAGTGGTGAAAATCCCAAGTCACTATCATTTGTTTAGCCGGAGATATTAATGAAAAACTGATAAAACTGGAATTTAAACAAAACACTTTCAGCATTGACTAATTTAAAGATTGAAAACAGAAATTTATTAATTTGCAAATATAGTTTTATAGTTTTTTGTTAAAAATAAGACTTATTTACGCATTCCTAACGCAATTATAACTTATTAGTTCGGTCCAATAATTATACTCTAAAACTGAAATAGGTAGGCCTTGGAAAAAGACAAAACTTTAAAGAAACGTCAAATTAGTTACTCTGAGTTCTTTGGTGTATAATTTAAATATAAAAAATGTTGTTTACAAATGATGAATCCGTTGATATGATTGGTGTTTACTTTGAGTGCTTTCAAAATGCGGCAGTTGCTGAAAGAGTGTATGCAATGCGGTATCCGAATCGCCACCATTACAGCTTCCTCGCTTGGTGCAAAACTTACGTGAAACTGGAAGCTTAAGCGGACCGGTGCTGCGGAGAATACGTTTTGCCAGAACTGAAGAAAATATTATCAATGTTTTGGCATATATAGAATTTAATCCTCATGTTAGCACAAGAACATTGCATCTTGACTTGGGAATATCACGGACCACCATCCAAACTATTTTAAAATAGTATAGGTAAGCTTATTATATCGTGAAATTCAAAATATTATTATTATTTATCTCACAGGGATCATAATGACGGTTGTGAAAATGATCAGACGACAGTCGTAAAAATTATGATATGGTAACACATGTTACCATAATGATCGTTTATGATCCGAGTAAGATACAAAACTTTATCTGCTGGCATTCATTAAAACTTAAGTCCCTTAAAAGATTTGAATTTTATTTGCAATACGATGAAACTGACATTTTTTTACTTAATTTCATTGGTGTGAATGTAGCGTTTGTTTGTCTTTATTATTGAATTAGTTAGCCAGAGATTCGTGTTTTGTTTCTCGTTGTAGTAGCAGTAGTGCTATAGTAAATCTCATTATCGCACTATGGGCTGTTCACCCAAGCTAGACAGTTACATCATCAACCACCAAAATCTTCGCATATCAATAACAAGTACGTTTTCTCGAATTTAGTTGATTTTTGGTATATGAGTACTATTTTACTCAAAGTCTATTGACAACATTGAAATTACCGCAACTGTTCAACTTTCAACGTAGTAACAGTTAAGCTTTATGAATTGTTGATGACGTAACTGTCTAGCTTAAGTGAACGCCCCTTGTGGTATAATGAACAGCTTTATGTTACTTAAATCCGATAACATAATGCGTCTATTATGTCAGCAGATAAACATATTTTTATTACAATGTCCTTTTGAATATATAATGATACTTATTTTGATTTTTAGACTACACCCTTATCATATTGTTTTGAATCAAGCGCTGAATGAGCAGGATTATGATCGGAGGCTGGATCATTGCCATTGGCTTTTAGATATGATCAATGAAAATCCCAATTTTTTAACGTAAGTTCTTTGGACGGACGAGGCTACTTTTCATAGCGACGGTAATGTGAATTTGCATAATATGCATTATTGGTCTACTGAGAACCCCCACTGGATGCGAGAAGTTCAACATCAAGGACGTTGGAGTCTTAATGTATGGTGTAGCGTAATAGGAGGTACAATTATTGGACCCTATTTCTTTGACCAGTCTCTTACTGGTAACCTCTTCTTGGAGTTTCTAAGAAATGATTTGCCAGTTTTATTGGAAGATGTGCGCCTTGAAACCAGGCAAAATGTGTTTCTGCAGCTCGATGGTTGTCCAGCACATTTTTCAATTAATGTAAGAGAACATCTCGATGAGACGTATCCAGGCCGATGGATAGGAAGAGGAAGCATTATTCCCTGGCCAGCGAGGTCACCTGACTTAACATGCTTAGACTTTTATTTGTGGGGACGAATAAAGGACCTTGTCTTCCAAACAAAGCCTACGAGCAAGGAAGATATGAAGAATAGAGTCCGAAATGCAATTCGTAGTCTGTCAACAGCGCAAGTGGAAGCTGCCGTTTTTTCTACCCGGAATAGGCTTGAGCAGTGTGTAGAACGTGACGGCAGACACTTTGAGCATTTAAGGAGACACTAGAGTGCTTATCCTTTAGAACTACATATAGAGAGAATGAAATATTTTGTTTTAGGTTTCACTATCAGTTTTTCATTAATATCTCCGGTTAAACAAAAGATAGAGACTTGGGATTTTCACCACTTGCTTTGGCCTTTAGTCCCCTTTATATCTATGTAGCAATATTTATATCATTGTATTTAGGTTTCTTGAGAAAAATCATAAAATGTGTTAAATTTTAAAAAAGCGCCATCTAGTAATTACAGTAACAATAACAAAGACATGGCTTGCAACAAAGTTGATAGAGAAAGAAATACTCTTTTAAATGACACTTAGTTCAATATTTTCCGATGAGGCGATCCAGAGATATTGCATTTTTTCCTAATCAATGTTTGCCTTACCCCCACCACTTTATCTGAAGAGTTATAGAAAAATAGTCAAAACAGGAATTGTTCATGATACACACGACATCTATCTGCAGGTATTTTCAACACAGTATATCTGGACATAGTACTGAGATATCCTATTTTTTCATTTTCTCTTGGTGTTACGTCCCCTAGCGGGCATCTGACGAACTTGAAAATAATTTCCAACGATTTTTCTTGGCCACATTTACTAAAGAATTTTTTTTTCAAAAGCTCTATGGTGAACGGTTTCCGAGATACGGCCGCTTACCTCGCTTAATTGGCCACCCTGTACATGTATATATGAGTACCTTTCAATAATAATACATCAATTTCATATAATGTTTCCTTGTGAATACCTTAATATTGTTAATTACATTTTTTTCCACGAAAGGAATACGTTTTTTTTTGCCTGCCCTGGGATGAATATGTAGTGGGGGAGGGGGAGGGGTGTAGGCGGGATATCAATCCAAAAAGTAACAAATATCAATACCAACATGGAGTGGGTATAGTTGGATTTCATCAGAGAAGAAAATAAGCTTTTGCGAATTGGGGTTGGGTGGGGAAGTGGGGAGCGGGGATGGGTGGGGGTTTCCGAAGTTGGCGGTTGTAACCAAAAATCATAATGACAACAACATTTCACAATAATTCGGGTATAACACAAGAAATAAGGTGGAATTCTGCATTCTTCGGCATTTTTTTTAGCGAATTTTGATAAATTAATTCTCGGTAACAATTTGACACACAAAACAAGAATAGTCAAAATAGTAGGAAATTTAACGCTCTATAAAAAAGTTTCAGATGTTTTTGCCGTAGTATGTAAGTTATTAAGGAAAAACCGGAGAAATGTCGAAAATTTTGCAGTCCCCCCCTCTTTTTTCGCACAGGGTTCTCGAGGTCCAAAACTTGAGAAAATGTTTATTAACCATCCGTAAAAAACTTCCCAAAATTTCATTAACTTCTGACCTTTTACCATCTGAAACTACCTGTCGACTGAACTAAAAGTCACGTGTTCTGGAATCGTCTATTGAACTGTCCGAGATGCTGTCATTACGATTCTAATATGGCTGCTGGTAGGCACACATTTGGAACTACTCTATTGTTTTGAATAGCGGTGTATGACGTTCTCGTGTTTTTTAAAAAGTCTAGTTTGTAAATTGTTTATAAATGTTCCCATTAGTTTAAAATTTGTGTAAATATAAATATAGTAGACAGTAGTGTGTTATCAAATAAAGTACTATTTTTTTAACTCCAAAAATATGCCTACGACGTGTTGTACTTTAAGACAGAAAGCAAGTGCGAAATGTGGCCTACGAGCTTGCATAATATATCTAGCCAATTCTACAGCACCACAAACAAAAAACCCTTGATTGCAATTATGATTTTAAAAAAAGTAAATTTATATTTACCTGTGCAACAATTACAACATGAGCTCCAATTTTCCTAGTATGGCAATTATGAACGAACCCTGCTTCAAAATATTTGTAAGCCGAGAGACTTTTATGGGCTTTTATTTGTTGGTTAGTGTAAAAACTGTGAGTAAGCACTAAATAGTTAAAGATATCGAAAGCATCAACTGGTGGGAAACTATATAGTTCTTCACAAGGAGGCATTGGGCCCGTCGTCAGAGTATAGGGGTCAATTCCTTCAATAATACGAATTTTCTCTCGATATCTTCCAGCAACGTCTTCGTTTTCATTTTCCAGTGATAATAAAAATTTACTTTTGTCAACACAAACCATTTTAAACACGCGCAAAGCACAATTTCAAAAGTTAACCTCCACGGAACATGAGTTTGTCTTTGTGTGTCTACCAGCGGCCATATTGATGGTATTTAAATCACTATTGTATTCTGTGGTAGCGCCACAGCAGTGCAATAATTATACTGTGGTAGCGCATTGTCGTTGCTTTTTAGAAACACGGTGTATAATATAAATCTTGAATTTTAAATTTCTGACTTCAAATCGATCTTGAACTTGTCAAAGTGACTTTATAATAATCAGAACACATTTTAATTTATTGATTTTTTTATACATATTTTAGTATATGCTGAACGAATGCAGTCAATTCTCTAAAAATTATGCGTTTTAAAACAACAGAAGAGAAAGAAAACAACCTCAAGCCAATAAGAGTATTACAAATTTTGTTATTTTCAATCGCAGCAATACTTTTCATTATTTTTCTTGTTCGCTGGTACAATGGAGATATACAATTGAAAACACATATTAAATATAGGTATACGAATATAAAAGACAACAAAACAATAAAGTCTGTTGGTAAGAATTTCTTAATTGTGATCCAAAGCACTTTCTGGTCAGGATTTGTCATAACAATAGCAATTTACGTTATATCTGAACTCTACGACGAAGAATGCTTCTTAGATTGTTATCTGGTATTTTTTTATATTTTGAGCACTTTACTTCTTATAACGACTGCGTTATACATGTCTAGGATGTACTATTTAACAGCCGATACATATACTATAATTATTTCTCTACTTCTTGGTTTTGTGTGTGTTTTAAACATAATTGATACTGCTTATATTTGTTTGCTTATATGTTTTTCTACATTACTTAACCCCCAACAGTATATGTATTAAAGGTATTCAATAAAAATATAAGATGCCAGTTGCTGCATTTAATTTAGTTTTAGTAAACTAGCAAAAGTATCCGTAATGTCATGCATGGAAATCAAACGGTTTTCCAGTTTTTTTTAGAGCTCGTCCGCCCCGATAGCACTGCAACCTTTGTGGTTTTCCATGTTGCAACACTGCTTACTTCAATAGCAATGAAAAAGCTCGTGACGCAGCAAGTGCGTTATGGTAGTGAATTTTTATTAAATGCTTCAAATTTGAATAACTCAATTTTCTATAAACTTAGAAAGTTGAATTTTGGTACGCAGTAAGATCTTTTTGAAGGCAACATATCCCATAAATTTCATTAAAATAACTTTGTAATTTTTGGAGAAAAAATTTTTTTTCGAAAGAAAACTCAAAATTTTAATAACTCAATTTCCTACAAACTTAGACAGTTGAAACTTGGTACGTAGTATGGCCTTTCCCAAGCCAACGTATCCACCAAGTTTCATTAAAATAGCTTTTTAAGTTTCGGAGAAAAACATTTTTTTCTAAAGAAATCTCAAAATTTTCCCAGAAAACCTTGTCCGATTTTCGTCGCTAACAACTCATCCAAGCCATTAATAAAAGAAAGGCACTTGCCGAGTTTCATCAAAATCGGTTTGTTATTTTTTGAGTTATTGTTTGGACACATACATATATATATATATATATATATATATATATATATATATATATATATATATATATATATATATATATATATATATATATATATATACATACATATATATATATATATATATATATATATATATATATATATATATATATATATATATATATATATATATATATATATATATAAATTGAAACTGACCCCGGATATCGGTTCTAGGGGTCTTAGTTCGCGCTCATTTGAAATTTTTTTTGCAAAGTCTCACCATCGATACCTGTTAGTGAATTTTTATTAATGCAAATTCACTAAAAAGGAAAATTAGGTTTGGGAATTGCATCAATAGGTGATATACACTGTGGAAAAGCCAAACAAATTTGATTAACTCAATTTTCTACAAACTTAGAAAGTTTAGTTTCGGTATGTAGTAAGGTCTTTCCTAAGGCAAGATATCCACAAAATTTCATTAAAATAACTTTGTAATTTTCGGAGAAATAATTTTTTTTCGCAAGAATGAATAACTCAATTTTCTATAAACTTAGAAAGTTGAATTTTCGCACGTAGTAAGGTCTCTTCTAAGGCAGTATAGCCATTAAATTTTATTAAAACAGCGTTGTAATTTTCAGAGAAGAAATTTTTTTTGAAAGAAAACTCAAAACTTTTCCGGAAAACCCCGTCCGATTATTTTGGCTAACGAACTCATCCAAACCATTAATAAAAGAAAAGCACTTGCCGAGTTTCATCGAAATCGATTCATTATTTTTTGAGTTATCGGATGGATATATATATATATATACTCAAAAATTGTGTGAAAGCCGTCAGTTGCAAAATAAAACTCTTTATTCAAAGCCGAGCTTTCGGAAAAGTTTATTCCATTCTCAAGGATATAACGTGAGTTTTACTATGACTAATTATGCAAACATGAAAAAAACCTTTATGTAAATTTAAGTGAAAAAAATTTACATAAAGGTTTTTTCATGTTTGTTATTGCATAATTAGTCATAGTAAAACTCACGTTATATCCTTGAGAATGGAATAAACTTTTCCGAAAGCTCGGCTTTTAATAAAGAGTTTTATTTTGCAACTGACGGCTTTCCCACAATTTTTTGAGTAAATAACACTATTACCGTCACTTAATACTATATATATATATATATATATATATATATATATATATATATATATATATATATATATATATATATATATATATATATATATATATATATATATATATACATATAAAAATTGAAACTGACCCCGGATATGGGTTCTAGGGGTCCTAGTTCGCGCTCATTTGAAAAAAAATTTGCAAAGTCCCACCGTCAATACTTCTCTATTAGTGAATTTTTTAAAATAAAAATTCACTAATAAATTCAGTATCTGAATTATTGTTTTATACTTCATTATAATAAACAATTTGCATGTTATTAGTGAATTTTCATTAAGAAAAATTCGATAATAGAGAGGTCACGATGAAAAGCTTTTGAAACAAATTCTTCAAATGAGCGCAAATTTGGGCCCCTAGAGCCCAAAACGAAGGTCCCTCAAATTTTTTATATGTTTATATATATATATATATATATATATATATATATATATATATATATATATATATATATATCAAACTTGGCAAAAATCTAATTTGGGTGAAAACCAAGGTCGAGTTTGTTAATCAGCCTTTACGCTCAAGTTTTTCCGGTGGAAAATCGGGGAAAACTTTTTGAAAACGCTATATTTTTGTAAGTATCAGATTAACTGGAATGAGACTTTACATGTGGCTAGAAATAGTGCAAATAAACCTATGTTGTTAATTTTAAGTAATTTGGTACACCATATTTAGAGTTTTTTCCAAATTAAGAATAAAATCCCAAAGACATGCGTTGATATGACTTTGTGGTTAAAGTCCAATGACTGACAGACAGATAAATTAACTGCTACGCGTAGATTGATTCATACAACAGGTATAAACCATACATCAAGAGTAACCAAACTATATATATATATATATATATATATATATATATATATATATATATATATATATATATATATATATATATATATATATATACCAGGCATAAAACATACTACCCCAACCAACAATCGTGAAATATCGTCCGCAATTATGGAAAATGAAAGACATGAAATTAAAAATTTGCCAAGTGATTGTTATTTAACTGGGGGGATTAAATCAGTTATTAAATTATTAAAAGACACTATATTTGTATCTTTATTAACGGCCTCAAATGCAGTTTTAGTGCTGCAAAGGTATATTATGCTGTCGCATAATATAGTAGAAATTTAAACAAAATCAAGCCAAACCTATAAAAATGATTCTAAAATAGTTTCTTTTATCTTTATAGTCCGGTCAATTTAGACATTCGAAGGTGCATAAAGTGCCAACAAGCTGAAAATAAGTAAAATTGTTCAAAATATAATTATAAATATAATTTAAAAGTTCCTCATCATTCCCGTGCATGGAAATTTTTTTATTCAAGGTCAAAGGTCAAAAAAATGAGTTTTTCGCGATTTTCAGCAAAACGGTAAGTTTTATCATAAAAGTATCTTAGACAAAAATTGTAGACCATAAAATTATCTATAAAAAATGTATCAATACTTTTTTTCCTACGAGCCACCGTTTCTGAGATAAAACGATTCAAAAAGTTGTAAAAGTTGTTATCGTCATAATATTCACACGTTTCCACGCCACCTATGAGGTAGTGTACTTAGCGCGTTTTTTTAACGTGGTTTCCCCAGTAGGCCTACTCCACGGGTCAGTTGTGATCCTGTTTAATTTGAAACTATTGCAAAATAACGGAAATTTTCAAAGATTGGAATAGATAAAAGCGATGTAAATTTAAAAAAAAGTGGTGAAGTTCATTCGCCTGATTCGTAACTTTCAAATTCTTGTTCTTCTTCTTGATCTTCTTCTTGTTCTTGTTCTTGTTCTTCTCCTGCTTCTTCTTCATCTTCATTTTGGATGTAAGTAAACTGCGTCAATAGCGATGTATCGCATGACACATCGTTGGAATCAAACGAATCCTCCACTGTTGGTGATTCAACATTAGAGCACGACCGGCCTTGACAATTTGTGCATGCCAGAGAACAAAACAGTCCGACTTTTTTGCAACCACATTTAGCACTGCATCCCTTTTTGCAGTTGCAAAAAATGGTGTTCAGCAGTTTTTCCGGCGCAGGTGGGAGTAAAGTTTGAACTGGCTCTAATATATTGTTGACCAACTTCCAACCCCAGTCTGTAGGGTCTAGCTGATAACCAAGCCACACTTGAACTTGGTAATATAGCCGAAAAAGATGTTGATGAGCAGCAACTGAGGTTGGAGGAAGACAAGCTAATTGAACTTGTTTTTTATTTTTAGTATTTTTAACGAAACATGCATAGCTTATGCATAGCTTATGTATATTTTATATTTTAAGTATAAGTTACAATGAGCAATAGAAAAATATTTCAACATATATAACAACTCTAGAGATGTATTTACGTGGCGTACTCATGCATATTATGACGATAACAATTTTTACAACTTTTTGAATCGTTTTATCTCAGAAACGGTGACTCGTAGGAAAAGAAAGTATTGATACATTTTTTATAGATAATTTTATGATCTACAATTTTTGTCTGAGGTACTTTTATGATAAAACTTATCGTTTTGCTGAAAATCGCGAAAAACTCATTTTTTTGACCTTTGACCTTGAATAAAAAAATTTCCATACACGGGAATGATGGGGAACTTTGAAATTATATTTATAATTATGTTTTGAACAATTTTACTGATTTTCAGCTTGTTGGGACTTTATGCACCTTCACTCTCATTTTTTGGTCTAGATTGACCGGACTATTAAACTTAAACATAAGACGTCATATAAGACCGAAACAGTCGTAGGATGTGTTTCTTAAAAAGAAAACACACATATTTGCAATAAAAACATTTTAATGAAAATTCACTACCATAACGCACTTGCTGCGTCCAGAGTTTTTTATCTTTAAACTACCAACGAAGAAAAACCAAGACGTCATCCACAATGGAAACAGTCTCAGTCACAATTGAATTTGAATTATATAGGAAATATTATCAAGTAAAGCAATCACAATAAATTACATCAAGATGCATTTTTCGATTACCTTTTTCAAGCTTTCTGACAAACGCCATATAGAATACTTTTGTTCTATATGGCGTAAGTATAATTTGTTGTACTTATTTTCAAACGGCTATTATTTATAAAAAAGTATGTGTTGCTAGAACAAAATTTCGGGACGCAGCAAGTGCGTTATGGTAGTGAATTTTCATAAAAAATTTTTTAATAGCAAATATGTTTGTATAACATATATAGTAATAAAAACAATGTGCATTGTTTCATCAAAATAACTTTCTTGTTTGAAAACGTAGAAAAATTTCCGAAAGTAAACTTATAGTGTAACCGAAAAAATCCGTTTCTTGGTCAACCTTATACGTTAATAGCAAATTGGGCTTTTCAAATATGAAGCATTTAATCAAAATTCGCTACCATAACGCACTTGCTGCGTCCAGAATTTCTTTACTTACAAACATACATTATGTTTCGATGGAAAATGCAAAAATGCAATAACATGAGGCATGTTCGACTAAAAAAATATTTGTATCACCAACGACTTATGGGCCACACTGTGATTATAGAAATAGTTTTTTAAGATGTAGCTCAAGACACCCTATTAATGTATACAATATTTTTTCATATCTTGTATAATAAGGGATATATTGAGCTTTATTGATTTTTTACGAAAATTCGACAAAAGTTATATGCGATTAAACGATAAACTCTATAGCTAAGGCTACTGCCAAGCATCAGAGAAAGGGTCTATTTTAAATGAATTTTCTGCAAACATCTTAGTAAAATGAAGGACAATGACGGTTGAAACTAAGACTTCAGGGTTTGTAAAACATTCTTATTGATACATTTTTTTTCCATAGCCCGTATTAGATTCAAGTTCTTTGCCTAAATGTTGCCAATTTTGACATTTTAAATTGTCACAACGTTTTGAGGAGAACCCCAATTTATTTATTTTAAATGCCCATAACTTGTTTCTCTTTTGACCTACATAGCTAAATTTTGGTAGGTGACTTACCTATAATGATATAAACCCGCGTACCAAATTTAGTTGCCGTTACTTTGTTAACTAGGGAGATATAATTTTTTTTCGAAAGAAAACACAACATTTTCCGGGAAAACCTAAACCGATTTTCCTGACTAACGAACTTGTCCAAGCCATTTATAAAAGGAAGGTATTTGCCAAATTTAATCAAAATCGGCCCATTATTTTTTGAGTTATCGGTGTGATACATACATACATACATACATATATATATATATATATATATATATATATATATATATATATATATATATATATATATATATATATATATATATATATATATATATAATAATAATAATAATAATAATAAGGTTTATTGATAGGTTGTTACAAACATTTACAATCAAATACAAGAGGTTACCGAATAAATATACACAATATAAAAATATAGAATTAACATTCAATACAAAGAAGTAATCACCAAATCAATAAACGCGGATGTCGTACATTCAAAAGTAATCAGTTAACAATGATCTTAATAGTTATAAGCCTTAGACATCTTCACAGAAGCAAACTTGCTTGTTAGCGAAAATGTCTATGCGACATGATAATCAAACTGAAAAATACAACACAAAAAACTATCTTAATATTAGTGTAGAGTATCATAAATTAAACACTTTGTGGCCGCGTTCTACAATTAATAAAAGTGAAAAACAGCAAAACCAACTCCACATGCCCACAGCATACAAAACACAACACACAACAGAATTATGACTGTCAAGGAAGTAAAACCCAGAGTAATTGACAGTCCGGAGATAAAATACCCTCGAAAAAAACAACAACAACACAACCATAATAACCCAACATTTTAAAGCTGCATCCGGCCATCCCCGACCATTGATCAATCGACATCGCCACAAAACTCAACGACTCCCTCCGCAAAAAGAGAGACAGAAAATAGCAGCAATAATTATCATAATTATCAGGTATAGATACTTTAAAAACCCAGAAATACAGACTCACTCAGTTATATTTCATCCATTCACATACATACTTGCTCGTGCGCGCTCGTTCGTGAACTTCACACCTTCCTTCTCACACACACACCTACACACACGCACACACACACGTAGTCTCAGACACATCCATACTAGCACACATGCACACAATGATCGATTAAAATCAAGATCTACTAGAAGGGTCGACAATTAAGAGAAGGCAACCACCCGACCGATAACACTCCTCGGTGTATTAAGCAGCCATAGTTGAATCCTTTTTTTATAAAGCCTATAAGAATTCGTAGATCTTATATCAAGGGGCAGGGTATCAAAGAGTCTCAAACCAATATACACAAAACTACGCTGGCCAATCCTTTTCTCCGCCCTGTACTTTTTCGTGACAATATTTTTGTACCTCGTAGAGTATGCATGTTCTGCAAAATTAACAGCACCTTTGTGTCTATAAATATACAGTAAGATAGCACGACAGTACAGTTTCCGCACATCCATTACTCCAGCCTCCGAGTATAGCGCATCACTGGGGTAGGTGATGTTTCTGCCATATATAATTTTTAATATCCACCTCTGAGTTGTTCCTATCTTTCTCAAGTATGTTTCTGATGCGCTTCCCCACGCTAATATGCCGTATAAAAGCTGCGACTGAATGAGAGCAAAGTAAATAGTCTTAAGGTAAGTGACTTCCAGAAATTGCTTTAGTCTCTTAAACTTCGAAAGGAAGCTCCTCAGTTTCTGTATTACTTGATTTGTCTGCCTGTCCCATCTCAGATGACAGTCAATATTCAAGCCCAGATATTGTATATTCCTTGCTTCACCTATCTGATCAGAACCTACAGACAAGTTCCCCAGTCTTGGCATTCCACTGGCATATGAACTGAATGGCATGTACTTAGTTTTGTCCCAGTTTATGGACAATAGGTTCTGGTTAAACCATGTTTTTAATGTTTTTAAATCTGTCTCTGCTTCCTGTTTCAGAGATAACCAATCCGAGGCGGTGTACAAAATAGCCGTATCGTCAGCATAACTGACGATCTCTCCTTTTGACGGTAAGAGAAGCATGTCATTCATGTACATGTTGAACAGTAAAGGCCCCAACACCGTGCCCTGTGGAACTCCACACTCCACCTGTTCATAGCAGCTAAAGCTATTTCCTATTTTCACACATTGTTTGCGGTCGGTTATGTAGCTCTTAAGCAAATCAAATATTTTCCCCCGAAATCCAGTTCTATGCAGTTTAGCTAGCAATTTTGGGTGGGACACCGTATCGAACGCCTTCGCTAGGTCCAGAAATACACATAAGGTTGGCCGGCTCTTATCCAGACTGTCATAGAGTTTTGAAGTAAGAAATGCCATGGCATCCTCAGTAGATCGTCCCTCGCGGAATCCAAACTGGCGATCGGATAACAATTCATATTTTGTAATAAAAGACACTATCCTAAATTTTAATACTTTTTCGAATATCTTTGCTATATTAGATATAAATGTTATCGGCCTATAATTGCCCATTTCAGTGGGATCACCCCTCTTAAAAATGGGGGAAATGATACCGATTTTGAACTTTTCTGGAAATGTCCCTTCACATATACACTTGTTGAACAGGTAAGTAAGTGGTCGGGTTATCTCATCGCAGATTGTCCTTAGCACTCTAGCCTCCAGTCCATCGTAACCCGGTGCCCTTTTTTCCTTCAGTTCAAGTATCTTCTCTTTCACTTCGCTCTCTGTTATCTCATCGATATACATGCTGTTCTCGATTGTACGTTCATTTGTATGAACAGCAAATAGACTCTGTTTGGAAACTTCGGCTGCCAGTCTTCCACCCACTTCTCTGTAGTACCCATTAAATGCGTTGGCGATAAACTTTTGGTCACAGTATCGCTGACCATCTACCGTGATCACCTCTATCCGGTTTCGCGTCCTCTCCTTGGATCCACAAAAATCATCCACTGTCCTCCAGACAGCTTTTGAACTGTTGGCACTGTTCCGTATTGCCTGTCTATAATAGGAAGCTTTTGCCGCTCTGATAATCCCCGTCAAGGAGTTTCTGTATTCTTTGTATCTCTCCTGTAACTCCACGTCGTCGCGACTCTTCTTTGTCATCCTGTACATCTCGTTCTTAGTCTGGATTGACTTTATCAGACCCTTAGTTATCCAAGGATTCCTTGAATAGGTTTTTCGAGTTTTCCGTCTCATAATCGTACATCTAGCAATGCGCAACCGCAACTGGTCCACAAATGATTTGGCCGCGTCGTCGGCACTGATATGCTGACGCATATCGGTCCACTCCTCCTTGATTAAATCCGCTTTAAGTTTCTTATAATCTATTATCTTCACATAATTTGCTTCACATTCTTGTGGTGTCCTCATATCTGAATTTTTTAACTCTAAAAAGGCCATCACGGGATAATGATCGGTTATCAGGTTTTCAAAAACAACAGACTCTATGTCACACTCCGCAGCGGGACACCTGATCAATATGTGGTCCAGGCATGAACTCGAGTTCCCCCGTACCCTGGTAATGGTGTTCACATAAGACACGTATCCAAACTCATAGAGTGTGTTCAAATACACATTTGATATATCGTCAGTGTCCAGTATATCGATGTTGATGTCACCCACAAACATACTGATGTTTCGTGTGCCCAAGTGATCAGTGCACAAAAACCCGTAAAGATCTGAAACAAATATGGTGGCGTCTGTAGCTGGTGACCTGTAACAGCCAATTATACTCACAGTTTGGCTTTTGCAATTTATGTCCACTCTCAGTAAGTTGGTACACCCTAGGGGTATAATTCTATGAGTGTATTTCAACGTGTCTCTAACGTATATAACCACACCATCATTTTGGTTTAAAGCACCATTGTTATAAACCATGTCGTAATCCCGCAGCTTATAAGCGTTAACATCTGTAATTCGCCACGTTTCTGTAAGTACTATGATATCAAACTTGCAACTTATATTCGCAAGCATAATAGACAATTCATCAATATTCTTATCGAGGCTACGAATGTTATTGTGAAAAATGCTCAGGTCAAATCTTCCACCGCACACTTTCCTATTCAATTCGTTAAAATCTTCAACAGACTGTGTACTCACAACATTCGCACCATAATCTCTTATATATTCATCCATGGCAGATCCCTCCTTTTTCCTCTCTTCCTCTCACAGGATTTCAGAAACCGTAGTTCAACAAATATTCCCCACTCACTCAACAGTCATACACAACACACACACAGCAAGAGAAACAAAAGACAAGGAAACAGAATCCCAAACCAACACAAAAGTCAGAAACAAGAAAAGCCAAGACAAGAAACCCCCAACACGACCAGCAGCCACGCCGTACAAGTCACAAAATTTTGCTCAAGAGCAACTTATATAATATCTACCCTAAATTGTCTCTAGATTAATAAAATAAAACCAATATTAGCTATAATGATGCGCACAAATTTTAAAAATGTACTTAAAATCGATCAGATATACTTAAAAATGTATTACTCTATCACCTTCTATAATCAGAATATAAAAGTAGACTCACAAAATGTTATACACATATATAATGCACTTAAAATCTGTTAGATATACTTAAAAATGTATTACTCTATCTCCTTCTATCAGAATATAAAATAGACTTATAAAATGTCATACACAAATATACGGACACAAATCAGAACGCATACCGCGATAGAAACGATTAAAGTGTCTTAAAATTTAACCACAGACGATAAAAATAAACAAATCTAACAACTATGTATGTAGGATTAGCAACCAGATAGTCCCGAATCCAAAACTAGCAACCATTCACATGATAGAGCCAAAGTAGAAAAAGCGAACAAAAAAAAACAACACATATATCTCCTATTTCTTCAGTTTCTTGTCTAAAGAGGAACTTTGGGAAAGAGCCCGGACACCTGTCTTGTAGGTGGCTCTGGTAATCACCTTCTTAGTTGCAGTGGGTGTCCTATCCCTCGATGAACCCCCAGCCACCTGTATGGCCTGTCTTGCGACGATCGGTGTTGATGGCGCGCTACTTGATTGAGTCTGTTCCACAGCCGACTTCTCCTCTCTCTCTATGTCCTCGAGCTCACCAGGTTTATATACACTATCGTTAACGTATAGTGAACCCCGCTTTATGTAGGCTTTAAACCCTTTAGACCTTGCCAGTCGTAAGTGGCTTCTGAGGATGTATTGTTCCCTCTGTTGACTCGATGTTAGATCGTTGCTTATATATACTCTAGAATTTTTCAACTTCTTGATGTTAGCAAACACTAATTTCTTATAAGAAGACAACGTAAACTCCACTATTATGGGCCTATTCGCGCTATCTCTTTTGCCAACAATGTGCACCCCATCGACGGCCTGTAAGCCCAGTTCGATATCAAGTTGACCCTCAATTTTTTTAACAATGAATTCTCTCAAATCCTTTCCGTCATATTCAACGTGATCAATTCCATTTAGAACAATATTGTTCCGTTTGTCTCTCCGTTCAAGGTATTCTATCTTATTCTCTAGCAATTCGTTCTGCCTTTCCAGCTGTTTTAGCTTTTTATCATAAGTTTCTAGTCTTTCTAAGAGATTATTCTCTAAAATATCTAGTCTTTTACCCAGGCTCTCAAGCAGTTCTCTATTTGATATTTCTCCATTCAATTCAGGCATTCTATATCTCTTCTGTTTATTTAGTTTTAAATTAAAATGTACGAATATCTTATCTGTCACCAGTAATCTGTCTACAAGATAACAACATCCAAATATTCTGCTAATATTATACGAATCTCATGCATTCTCTATCGTTAAACTATTCTTTTAGGTTGTATAGAAATGACGCTATTTGAAGATACATATATATATATATATATATATATATATATATATATATATATATATATATATATATATATATATATATATATATATATATATATATATATAGAAACATATAAAAATTGAAAAATTGAAACTGACCCCGGATATTTTTTTTTTATGTCAACAACACACCACGAGGGCTTACAGCCTAAATACTATCGTACCGTGGGTGTTGACAAGGAGGAAAGGGGCAGCTTGTTAATTCTGGACTTGAAGGTTTGGAGGTTCGGAGGAGAAGGAAAAACATGTGCCGGCAAGGAATTCCACAACTTGGAAGTCCTCGGGCCAAAGAGCGGGCATAACAAGATGTTCTATGTCTGGTAACCTGGACGTTAAAAGGGTGCATTCGCTCTGTTCCCCTGGTAGATCTGCTGGGGGCAGCAGGTGGGGGAATTATGGAGGAAAGCTCCTCTGAGCAGTGCCCGTGCAGATATCTATAAAAGAGAGAGAGGTCACCAACGGCACGTCGGTGGGCAAGGGATGGAAGCCTTTGGGTGAGGGTAGGGTCACCGATGAGACGTATAGCTCTCTTTTGAATGGAGTCCAGGATAGCGAGTGTAGAAGCGGCAGCTGCACCCCAGATGTGGGAGCAGTATTCGAGGTTTGGCCTTATTTGTGAAGTGTATAAGGTATAGAGATTAGTTGGTGAAAAGAATTTGCGAGCCCGGAAGAGGAAACCCAATTTCTTAGCAGCCTCTTCTGCAATTGATGTAACATGTTGGTGCCAATTAAGATTTCGATCCACAGTAATGCCAACAAGAGTAAAGGACTCATTACTTTGAATAACTTGGTTGTTCATTGTGATCGGTCTAGGGCTGGTGTATCTCTTGTGAGAAAGAAAGCAAGACTTAGTTTTGGTGGGGTTGAATTGTACAAGATTTCTACTTCCCCAGTCTAATATTTTTTGGAGGTCTACGGAGACAGAACCCTCCATGAGTCTGCGATCCTCATCTAATTGGGCTAAAGAGGCAGGCTTAGAATATTGTATGTTTGAGTGGAGGGTGCTGTCGTCCGCGTAACTGTGAACTGGGTTGGATGTGCTAGAGAGGAGGTCATTGATGTGGAGAAGAAACAAAGTAGGGGCTAAAGCTGAACCTTGAGGAACTCCTGCATTAATTGGATACAGTTTAGAGGAATGGCCATCCACAACAACAGATATGCTCCTGTTGGAGAGGAAATTTGCTGTCCAGGTACAAAGTTTTGGTGGTAGGCCATAGGCCGGAAGTTTATTAAGCAGCGCTGCGTGCCAGACCTGGTCGAATGCTTTGGATATGTCTAGAGCAACAATCTGGGATTCACCGTGTTGTTCCATAGACTTGTTCCAAGAATGGGTGACAAAGGAAAGGAGGTCGGCAGTCGATCTGCGCTGACGGAATCCATACTGCCTGTCGTGGATTAGACTGTGTTTTTCAAGGAATTTTAGTAGTTCGGTGTTTATATACTTTTCCATCACTTTAGAGATGACTGAAAGGAGAGAAATAGGCCTGTAGTTGCTAGGAAGCGCTTTGGATCCTTTCTTGGGGATGGGTTGTACTCGAGCAGTTTTCCAGTTACTAGGGAATATGCCTTTATTGTAAGATATCTGAAACAGACGAGTCAGGACAGGAGCAAGTTCTGGTGCGCATTTTTTGAGAACAATTGCTGCGATCTCGTCAAGGCCAGAGGCTTTCCTGGTATTAAGAGAAGAGAGCATCTTTCGTACCTTTTTAGTTTGGAAAATGATATCGGTCATTTTATGCGCGACATTGGGGACTGTTGGTGGTTGAACATTTGGAGGTGGGTTGAGAGTAGAATTTCCGGCGAACAACGAAGCAAAAAGTTCAGCCTTGCCCAGGGCGGTAGAAACAATTTCATCACCTGAGACAAGAGGTGGGAACGTGCTCTTGCAGAAATTATTCCCAATAGACTTAGCAAGAGTCCAGAAGGGTTTGCCGCCGTTGGAGCTTGAGAGGACTTTGTTTTTGATGTGGTTATTAAACGAGTTTTTTGCCTCAGAAAGAATGCGGACATAGCGGTTTCTTGCGTCGTTGAATGCTTGACGATTTTCTTGACTGGGATTGTGTAGAAGCGTTTTGTGAGCTTTGACCTTTTCAAGTCTGGCCTTGTCACAGGATTTAGAAAACCAGGGCTTTTGAGTGGCTGAAGAGGTTTTCTGTGTACGTGGAATAAATAATTCCATGCCAGCTTGGATAATTTCGGTGACGTTTTGTGAGATATCAGAGGGGTCAGGATGAGAGAAGCAGACAGACGCCCATGGAAATGAGGAAAAGTAATCCCGCATTTCGTCCCAGTTTGCGGAGTTGTAGTGCCAAACGATACGTGGGTGTGATGACTGTGTGACCTCGGGTTGCATTGCACAGGAAGCAGTGACCATGCCGTGGTCTGAGCGACCAAGGGGGGCGGTGACTGATATCTTATAGCATTCAGGATTTGTAGTAAGAAGGAGATCCAAGGGATTTGAGCTGTGTGTTGGGATACGAGGAAAGTAAGTAGGTTGCTGTACCATATTGGCCAAAGAATTGCTGACTGCAAAGGCCTCCGCTGCTCTCCCTTGTGGATCGGTTTTTGAAGATCCTAGCCATTCCTTATTATGGACATTGAAGTCGCCAAGAATAGTGACCTCGGAGGAAGGATATTCAGAAATCAGATAGTCGGTTTTTTCAGAAAGGTAGTCAAAGTGCTGGACAAAGTTGTTGTCAGAAGGTGACCGGTAAATGCAACAGATGAATTTAGTTGCAGCCCTGAGAGAGAGTTTTATCCATAGTATGTCTTTTCTTCCAGCTTCTAAATTGGGAAGTCTGGTGCAGGGTAGATTGCTACGGATGTATGCGCACACGCCTCCATGCAATCTAAAGGCAGTAAGGAGCTCATACCCCGGGAAATTAAGGTGATTAGTGGCTGTTTTGGCACTGATTTGGGTTTCGGTGAGGAAGAGGAGTTGGGGCCTGTTAGCCTGGAGGAAATGGTGGACGGAGTTCAGGTTAGAATTTAGGCCACATATATTCGAAAAGGATATGTTAAATCTTGATGTTGGCGCCCCCTGTACACCCCTCTCCCGGAGATCCGAATGGAGGGGTATTTTGCCTCCGGAATATTTTATACAAGGAGGAGCCATCATCATTTTTGCTTATAAGGGAAACCGACTCACACACCAGAACCGGAAACGTCCGTTGGGACTTCACCGGCCCCTTGATGTATGGGGTGGTACCTCCTCGGGCGTGAAAAAATCCTTTACTATTACATAAAGGAAAATTCCACTACCACCTGCTATGGATTGGATTGGATCAATGTCTACCC
Organism: Tillus elongatus; assembly: GCA_964006375.1. NCBI lineage: Eukaryota > Metazoa > Arthropoda > Insecta > Coleoptera > Cleridae > Tillus > Tillus elongatus. The sequence continues at coordinate 12,302,692 of OZ023268.1, read as the reverse complement.
CTTTAAAAATAAGATTAATAAAGGGACTATCAATTGTCCAGTAGTTATGATTTTCGACATAGTAGGAGGATACAAAACATTTTCATCATTTTGCATCCATGCCTATTGTCGGTAATATGTGTTCTGGGGGACCTAATCAGCGCTCATTTGAAGAAATTTTTTAAAAATTCAAAAGTCGGGATCTCCTCATTAATGAATTTTTTAAAGAAAATTCACTAAAATCACAAGAAACAATTTGCGTCAAACAAAACTTGATTTCGTTCCAGTAAGATTCCTCAAATTTGACAACGTCGAATTCAACCTGATTCTTCTATTACGATATAATATAAATATATTAAAACTAGATACGACTCTTGGTATGATTGTTCTTATTAAATTGAAAGGTTTCACTTAATTTTGATCATAAGATACATGTGTAATTTCTATCTTTATAATTAAACATAATTATCTGCGTTGATGCATATTCTGAATACTCCTATTCATCTCGCTGACCACAACTTACTTACCAAATGACGTGTGTGATATAAAAGCTAATTTCATGCAAAGTTAATCATTATATCTCGGAGTCATTTTATTAAAAAGCAATTAATTAAAATTAAGGATTCGTAATTTAGTCAAGTGTTTTCTCTTAATAACACTACATCTAAATCCGTTGTGATTCTAGTAGCATTCTTCGAAATTTGTGCTCCTGAATTGGTTTTAATTTAATGTCGCTTTTTAGCCAATTATCGTAGAAAAAATTCTCTATTGAGGAGATCGCGAGTTTTGAATTTTGAAAATGCCCCCTGTGGGTCCGGGGACTAACAAAAGAATAGGCCCAAGGTAACTTCTGCCTGTCGTATGAGGCGACTAATCGGAGTCAAGCAGGTGGTAGTGGACTTTTCCTTTACGTGATAGTAAAGCATTTTTTCACGCCCGAGGAGGTACCACCCCTTACGTCAAGGGGCCGATGAAGTCCCAACGGACGTTTCCGGTTCTGGTGTATGAGTCGGTTTCCCTAATAAACAAAAATGATGATGGCTCCTCCTTGTACAAAAGATTCCGGAGATAAAATACCCCTCCATACGGATATCCGGGAGAGGGGTGCACAGGAGGCGCCCGCATCAAGATTTAACATATCCTTCTCGAATATATGTGGCCTAAACTCTAACCTGAACTCTGTCCACGATTTCCTCCAGGCCAACTCCTCTTCCTCACCGAAACCCAAATCAGTGGCAAAACAGCCGCTAATCACCTTAATTTCCCGGGGTATGAGCTCCTTATTTTCTTTAGATTGCATGGAGGCGTGTGCGCATACGTCCGTAGCAATCTACCCTGCACTAGACTCCCCAACTTAGAAGCTGGAAGAAAAGACATACTTTGGATGAAACTCTCTCTCGCTCTCAGGGCTGCAACTAAATTCATCTGTTGCATTTACCGGTCACCTTCTCACAACAACTTTGTCTAGCTTTTCAACTACCTTTCTGAAAATACCAACCATCCGATTTCTGAATATCCTTCCCCCGAGGTCACTATTCTTGGTGACTTCAATGTCTATAATAAAGAATGTCTAGGATCTTCAAAAACCGATCCACACGGGAGAGCAGCGGAGGCCTTTGCAGTCAGCAATTCTTTAGCCAATATGGTTCGGCAACCTACTTACTTTCCTCGCATCACTGCACACAGCTCAAATCCCTTGGATCTCCTTCTTACTACAAAACCTGAATGCTATAAGATATCAGTCACCCCCCCCCCCCTCCTTGGTCGCCCAGACCACGGCATGGTCACTGCTTCCTGCGAAATGCAACCCGAGGTCACACAGTCATCACACCCACGTATCGTTTGGCACTAGATCTCCGCAAACCGGGACGAAATGCGGGATTATTTTTCCTCATTTCCATGGGCGTTTGTGTGCTTCTCTCATCCTGACCTCTCTGATGCCACACAAAACGTCATCGAAATTATACATGCTGGCATGGAATTATTTATTCCACGTACATAGAAAACCTCTTCAGCCACTCAAAAGCCCTGGTTCTCTAAATACTGTGGCAAGGCCAGACTTGAAAAGGTCAAAGCTCACAAAACGCTTCTACACAATCCCAGTCAAGAAAACCGTCAAGCATTTAATGGCGCAAAAAACAGCTATGTCCGCATTCTTTCTGAGGCAAAAAAATCGTTTAATAACCACTCTCCTCTCAAGCTCCAACGGCAGTAAACCCTTCTGGACTCTTGCTAAATCTATTGGGAATAATTTCTGCACGAGCACGTTCCCACCTCTTGTTTCAGGAGATGAAATTGTTTCTACAGCCCTGGGAAAGGCTGAACTTTTTGCCTAGTTGTTCGCCGGCAATTCTACTCTCAACCCACCTCCAAATATTCAACCACCAACAGACCCCAATGTCGCGCATAAAATGGCGGATATTATTTTCAAAACTAAAAAGGTACGAAATATGCCCTCTTCTCTTAATACCAAGAAAGCCTCTAGCCTTGACAAGATCCCAGCAATTGTTCTCAAAAAATGCGCACCAGAACTTGCTTCGGTCCTGACTCGTCTGTTTCAGACCTGTTACAATAGAGGCATATTCCCTAGTAGCTGGAAAACTGCTCGAGTACAACCCATCCCCAAGAAAGGATCCAAAGCGCTTCCTAGCAATTACTGGCCAATTTATCTCATTTCAGTCGTCTCTAAAGTGATGGAAAAGTATATAAACACCGAATTATTAAATTTCTTGAAAAACAGTCTAATCTACGACAGGCAGTATGGATTCCGTCAGCGCAGATCAAGTGCCGACCTCCTTTCCTTTGTCACCCATTCATGGAACAAGTCTATGGAACTACACGATGAATCCCAGATTGTCGCTCTAGACATATACAAAGCATTCGACCAGGTCTGGCACGCAGCGCTGCTTAATAAACTTCCGGCCTATGGCCTACCACCAAAACTCTGTACCTGGATAGCAAATTTCCTCTCCAACCGGAGCATTTCTGTTGTCGTGGATGGCCATTCCTCTAAACTGTATCTAATTAGTGCAGGAGTCCCTCAAGGTTCAGCTTTAGCCCCTACTTTGTTTCTTCTCCACATCAATGATTATTATTATATTATTGTGCAATTCAACCCCACCAAATCTGAGTCTTGCTTTCTTTCTCATAAGAGATACACGAGCCCTAGACCCATCACAATGAACAACCAAGTTATTCAAAATAATGAGTCCTTTTCATTTGTTTGCATTTCTGTGGATCGAAATCTCAATTGGCACCAACATGTCACATCGATTGCAGAAGCGGCTGCTAAGAAATTAGGTTTCCTCTTCCGGACTCGCAAATACTTTTCACCATGTAATCTCTATACCTTATATACTTCACAAATAAGACCAAACCTCGAATACTCCTACCACATCTGGAGTGCCGCTGCCGCTTCTACACTCGCTATCTTGGACTCCATTCAGAAGAGAGCTATAGGTCTCATCGGTGACCCTACCCTCACCCAAAAGCTGCCATCCCTTGCCCACCGACGTGCCATTGGTGACCTCTCTCTCTCTTTTATAGATATCTGCACGGGCACTGATCAGAGGAGCTTTCTTCCATAGTCCACCTGCTGCCCCCAACTGATCTACCAGGAGAACAGAGCAAATGCACCCTTTTACTGTCCAGGTCACCAGACTTAGAACATCTTGTTATGCCCGATCTTTTGTCCCGAGGACTTCCAAGTTGTGGAATTCCTTGCCGGCACATGTTTTTCCTTCTCCTCCGAACCTCCCAACCTTCAAGTCCAGATATTAAGAAGTTGCCTCTTTCCTCCTTGTTGACACCCACGGTACGATAGTATTTAGGCTCTAAAACCATCGTGGTGTGTTGTTGAAATATGTGCTTAATTAGAATTGGGGCAACACAAACTTGAAAAGTTATTTAGAGCGCAGTAACAGTCATAAACTTGATTTCATCATCATGTCACAATAGTATTCTGATCATAAAAAATTACTTCTAACTGTGTGCACACAAAAATGAATAAAATACATTTGTAAAAAGTAATAAAAAACCCCAATTTCGTAATTTGTTAAGAGGTTAAGATTTGATCGAACGTCAAACTTACAGTCCGCAGCATAATATTATTATGTTGCTACTGTACTCACCGCATGACATCATGCGCGTGACAGTGCCAAAATAGGCATTGTCTTTATACAACATCCACTGTAGTTTTTGGCTAAAGTCGCTGGTTACTGAAATCGAAATACCCTATAAAATGTTAAATTGGGAACCTGCGGTGTAGCTCACAGAATTTGACACAGGTTATTGTCACCGTCACTGTCAATATCTGCTCTCATTATTTCACCGAATGACATGTGTATTGTGTAATTAAATAAACCTCGATTTCATGTGCACATTTCACTATAAAGGCGACCAATATCCTGTATAATCATCCTAAATTCGAAATGATCAAGATCGACAAGTCATTTCCTTCACGTTCACTGATTTAAGTGAGTATTTCAAGACTCAATTATCTTATTGCTTGCTTCCTTTAGTAAATGCTTATTAATTAGGATTGGAAATTAACGACTAAATCTGTAAATGAACCGAATAATGTTTGTAGTTGTGAAATGCCTTAAAGAGAAGGATTCAATAAAATGTTTAAACTACACTATTTGTGGCTTGATGAACTACCCCAATTAAGGCTTAAACTGAAAATATAGTATACAGGGTGTTACTTTAGTATGTACGCAAACTTTAAAGAATGAAAGTTTACTTGATTTTAAAGTAAACATAGGTCCTAAACGGCTTCGTTTCGAAAATATAGGCTGCTTTAATTAAAGAAGAAAATAGTACGACTTTGTTTTTTAGTGAATTTTTGTAGGAAAAAATTTTTAATGGGGAGATTCCGGCTTTTGAATTTTGAAAAAAAATCTTCAAATGAGCGCGAACTGAGGCCCCTAGAACCCATATCCGGGGTCAGTTTCAATATTTATATGTATATATATATATATATATATATATATATATATATATATATATATATATATATATATATATATATATAGTAAAGGTTTACTCTTTCGGGGCGCGTGTTCGATTTTTTATGAAATTTTGTATATACACCCATCACAACAAAAATGAGGGCAGAAGCCAACGTTTGGAGTTATTTGCACATCCATGTGGAAAAACGTAAGTTGTACTGAATTTTGCGGCATGTTTTTGTCATATTTTACACATTTTCGGGGGTCGTTCGTTTTATATCAAGCTAAAGAAGGGTGTATTCCACTATTCTAATTTATTTTCACATAGTTAGGTCAGCACGCGTACCAGCGGGGGAAGTCGACGGAAACGGCGCTCCATGCTCTGACGCGGAAGGTGAAAAGGGCCCTACACTACGGGGAGAGCACATTAGCTGTGTTTTTCGATGTGAAGGGAGGCTTTGATAAAGCAAGGGCGGATACGGTTTATACCGCCCTACAGGAAAAGGGAACGCCGAGGTCCCTAATAAGCTGGGTGGCGAGCATGCTGGAGGACTGAAGAGTTTCGCTGACCTTGGGAGGGCCAGGTGCTGGACGTCGGGGTGAGGGGCGGCTGTTCTCAGGTTAGCTGCCTTTCGCCCCATCTATGGTGTCTGATCATTGACGGTCTCTTGGAACGGCTCTCAGAGAACGGCTTCTACGCCCGGGCGTACGCTGATGATGGGCTGGTCTTAGTCACCGGCAAATTCCTTGGCGTCGTCTATGAGTGCATGCAAGCTGCCTGTAGCATAATCGAAAGGTGGTGTGGTGAGCTGGGACTCTCCGTAAACCCGGCGAAGACGGAGATGATCCTATTTACCAAGAAGAGGAAGGTAGAGGGGTTTAGGGCGCCCGTGATGTTTGGAAAACTTTTAGCTTTAGGGTGGGAGGTCAAATATCTGGGGGTGATCCTCGACTCCAAACTAACATGGGGGTCGCAAATAGAACGGGTTATAAGGAAGGGAGTAGCGACCCTCTGGCAGCTGCGTCGAGTGATAGGGAGGACCTGGGGAGTTAATCCTCGGATCCTCCACTGCATCTACACTGCGATCGTCAGGCCGAGAATCCTCTATGGGGCGTTGGCCTGGTGGTGCGGTGTGAACCAAACTACAAACAGGAAGCTGGCCAAACTCCAAAGGCTGGCAATCCTGGGTATCACAGGCGTTATGAGGACGACACCCTCAGCCGCGCTAGAGGTCCTGTTGATGCTGCCACCGCTTCCCATCTGTGTCAGGAGGGTGGCGATGGCGTCGCATCTCAGAATGCGAGACTCAGGAAACCAGGAAACTGGTGCGGAGACGGAGCAGTAATATGACATGCAAGAGTCGCCAAGGAGGTGGAAAAAGAAATTCCGATTTCCGCCATAAAGGTGCGGGCTGCCGAGGATATATTAGGTTGACTAGGCCATACACCCTCAGGATCCCCAGTAGGGATCAGTGAAGGGAATATGATGTTGAATTCCAGCCCGCAAGCCTGGTCTGTTTTACCGACGGATCGCGGCAACAATGCTCCGGGGCAGGAATATACATCAAAGGCCTGGGAGTGCGCGAGAGCTATGCCCTTGCCGCATATACCACGGCATTCGAAACAGAGGTATACGCTATCCTGTCTGTGGCCAACAGACATGATGTGAAGTGGTGTCCCGAGAAATGTGTGTACATCTGCTCGGACAGCCAGGCAGTCCTCCGGGCAGTCTGCGCGGCCAGAATCAGGTCTACACTGGTTCAAGAACAGTGGTTCAGGAGTGCGCTAACATTCTCAGAGGGTTAGCCAGGACAAAGGAGGTATCAATAGTGTGGGTTCCGGGACACTGTGGCGTGGCGGGGAATGAGGTCGCGAATAATCTCGCAAGACTTGGTTCCCGGCGGCCGTTCTGTGGCCCGGAGCCGGCCATAGGTATAAGTAGGAAGTCGGTCTCCGTCGCCTTAGACAGGTGGACCGAGGAAGCAATGAAGAGACACTGGGGGTCGTTTGGTGGCTGCAGGCAGGCGACGGACTTCGTGGAGGGGTCGGACAGAGATAAAACTGTCTGGCTACTCGTAAGGAGTCGACCTACGCTTCGCCGCATCCTTGAGGTGCTCACAGGCCACTGCGCCCTTAGAAGACACCTCACATTGATAGGCGTAGAGAGGGATCCCATTTGCCAGGAATGCGGCGAGGATGAGGAAACGTCCTACCACTACCTGTGCGAATGCGAGGCTTTTGTGAGTCTTCGAGCAGAATTGTTCGGATCAAGGACTCTGCAGAGGAATCAGGTAAGTACCGTCCAATTGAAGACCGTCACGGCCTTCATCTCGAGGTCGAGGCGGTTTGGCGACGGAACCGAGGAGGAGTAGAGCTTGGTTGCTGGGGTTGGCAAAAAGGGCCCATGGTGGCCTACTTGCTTGGCGTTGGCCTCCCCACCACTGCTACTACTACTAGTGCAGCCCCTTAACTGTTTATGTCTCTCTGAAAATTACCCTTCTTTTCATCGTATAAATTGAAACTGACAAAAACATGCCGCAAAATTCAGTACAACTTACGTTTTTCCACATGGTGTCCAAATAACTCCAAACGTTGGCTTCTGCCCTCATTTTTGTTGTGATGGGTGTATATACAAAATTTCATAAAAATCGGACACGCGCCCCGAAAGTAAACCTTTACTATATATATATATATATATATATATATATATATATATATATATATATATATATATATATATATATATATATATATATATAAGTCTATATATATATATATATATATATATATATATATATATATATATATATATATATATATATATATATATATATAAGTCTGGACGCAGCAAATGCGTTATGGTAACGAATTTTCATAAAAGTATTTTTAATTGCAGATGTTTTTTAATGAAATATTTTTGACACAAAATTCTGCTAAAAGCATACATAAAATTATATACCTAATCTATAATTAAAATTGAAAATAAAATAATTTGTTTGCACGAAAATCCTTTGAAACCTTATTTTCGCAGAATTTCATCTAAAAAATGTTTCATCAAATGAATAATTTTTCATATACAAATTCTCAAATGTTTCTCAAAGAAAATTTATTAAATTCATTTATAAGAAAAATCGCTATTAAAAGAATATTTTGTACAAGAAAATTCGCTAATAAAAAAAAAAGAAATAAATTTAAAAAAATGGGTCACCGGTATAACCTATACAGTAGAAACAATGTACCATATTTTATCAAAATAAATTTTCCGAAAAAACACTTAAAATATTTCCGAGAAAACTCGTTTCCTAGCCGACGCACCTTAGGTGAATAGCAAATTGAGTTATTGAATTTTGAAGCATTTAATGAAAATTCGCTACTAAAACGTACTTACTGCGTCTCGATCTTTATTACAATCATGCATCATATTTCGATGAAAACTGCAGGAATGCAATAATGAATGTTCAAAAAAAATTGTAGGTGTCACCAACGACATATGGGCCAGCCTGTGATTGTTAAAATAATTTTATAGGATGCAGCTCAAGACACCCTATAAGTAACGTATACAACTTTTTCTCGTATTTTGCATAATAACAATTATATTGAGCTTTTCCGTAAAATACGTCACCCTGTATATATGTAAACAGAAAGTAAACCGGATATGGATTCCAAGGAGCCTAGTTTGAGCTCATTTGAAGAAATCTTTTTAGAAATCAAAAGCCGCGGTCTCCTCATTAACGATTTTGTTCTACGAAAATTAGCTAAAAATTATAGATCGCTAAACCAAACTTAACTAAAACTACTGCCAAAGCATCAGAGAAAGTGTCTATTTGAAATAAATTTTCTGGAAATATTTTATTAAAATGAATGGCAATGATGGTTGATGTTGAAATTTAAGGGTTTTCAGAACACTTTTATATAATCCATATTTCTTTCAGGTTCTTTGCCTAAAAGTTCCCAATTTTGACGTTTCAAATCGCGACTTTTTACGTTTTGAGAAAACCCCAATTTTTTTCTTTAAATGCCTCTAACTTTTTTGTCTTTAAACTTACAGACCTACATTTTGGTAAATGGTTCACCCTTTATGTGTATATATATATATATATATATATATATATATATATATATATATATATATATATATATATATATATATATATATATATATATATATATAATTGAAACTGACCCTGGATATGAATTCTAGGAGGCCTAGTTCGCGCTCATTTCAAGAAAAAAAATTTTAAATTTGAAAGTCGGGATCTCCTCATTAGTGACTTTATTTAAATTTGAAAAAATTCACTAAAACAGGCTTTTGTGAAGCAACGGGAAAAGTCTACGACTGTATTAAATATGGAACGCTTTCACTAAGTTAGGGCAAGAACCAACAACCAGATATGCTATTCAAATTAAATTAAGTCTCAAAACTTGCTTCTCCTCTTTATCAGATTAGTTTTTTATACAAAAACTCGCTAAAAAATTCATCGGAATAACAACAATCTGATTATATAACGGCAAAGTGAAATGAGATTAACAAAAAATTGATAATAAGTAAAGTGACTAACTAGGATTAGAACTCGTCATGTCGGAGTCGACTATCCGATGTACACAGCTTACCCAACTGGGCCATAACTAACATATATGTACAAGCAGCTAGCAGGTATATCTCTCGTAATACATGTTAAGCGTCTAACGTTACTATTTACACAAAACAATTTTGATTTGCAATGGATTTTTTGCTCATATTTTAACGAAATAAACTTAGACACATATCTAGGAGCTTGTTAGTCATTTCTTGTCATATTTTTTGATGTAATTAACTTGTTTATCTTGCATGAATAAAACAAGTTTTATTTGATTAATAATTTCTTTTAACTTCCCGAATTCGTAAATAATGTGGCAGATCTTATTAACGATCTACAGTTCTAACCCGCCTGTGGTTCATTATTGTTAATTTTAATTTCTTAATTGCTTATAATTATTATTCATTTTAACTTTTTATAAGCGTGACTTTGAAAGTTATTATTAAGATTCTACCTCCTCTGTCTAAACAGATAAACAGACAGACAAGATTCTACCTCACAATTACTATCTTTTTGGCAAATTTTCGTAGCAGAATACGCTTATGAGCGACTTGAATTTATAACGAAAAATAAATACTAAACCCCACGTTGTGGAGACAGTATAACAAAAAAATAAATAATCTTTAAAAATACCTGTAAGAAATGTCTGCACGTTGGACGCAAGTATAACGAAAAATTTATATTTGTAAGTTGCAGTTGGTAGGTTTCAAGATGTACAAACGAAAGTCAGGTATTATGATTAAAATCAGTTTATTTAAAAAGTTATTGAAGTTATACAATGCAGCAAATTGAATCAAGCAAATTTAATAAGAGAAAAAAAAAAAGAATCGATTACTTTGACATGGCATACAGCACTGTAAAAATGAGTTGTGGAGTATACACTACTTTAAAAACTGGGGACGCAGCAAGTGCGTTATGGTAGTGAATTTTTATTTAATGCTTCAAATTTAAATAACTCAATTTTCTATAAACTTAGAGAGTTTAATTTTAATACGTAGTAAGGTATTTCCTCAGGGAAGATATCCACAAAATTTCATTACAATAACTTTGTAATTTTCGGAGAAAAAAAATTTTTCGAAAGAAAATTTAAAATTTGAATAGTCCAATTTTCTCTTAACTTAGAAAGTTGAATTTTGGTATGTAGTAAGATCTCTCCCGAGGCAACACATATACTAAATTTCATTAAAACAGCTTTATTACTTTCGGAGAAAACTCAAAATTTTCCCGGAAAACCCCGTCCGATTTTTCTGACTAACGAACTTATCCAAGCCATTAATAAAAGAAAGGCACTTGCCAAGTTTCATCGAAATCGGTTAATTATTTTTTGAGTTATGAGACGGATATATATATATATATATATATATATATATATATATATATATATATATATATATATATATATATATATATATATATATATATATATATATATATATATTAAACCTATTTACAAATGAACTTTAATAAGATATTATGCTGTGACAATACCTCTCTCAAGCAGCGGCGATTTCTCCTAGTGAGCTAGGTGTGCGCCGCACACCCTAAAATATAATCAAAATGTGCACAGTTATATATGTTTCATTTCTTTTTCTCTTAGTCTTAATACACTACATATTTTATGACAATCGATTTAATTTACTTATTTGATTTCATAAATAGTCGGTTAATAGTGAGTTGGAATGAAGTAGATACCACGTTTCTAACATATTCAGAGAATATGAGTAGATCAATAGCAACTGGGAATGAATTCAGTCAGTCCCCGACCCACGTGTTTAAATTACCTAGTGAGGAAAATACCATTGATTTTAACACTGCAGTGAGCTATAAAAATTTGATTGACTCACTTTTCTACAATCTTAGAAAGTTTAATTTTGGTAGGTAGTAAGGTATTTCCTAGGACAAGATATCCACCAAATTTCATTAAAATAGCTTTGTAATTTTTGGATAAAAAAATTGTTTCAAAAGAAAATTTAAAATTTGAATAACTCAATTTTCTATAAAGTGAGAAAGTTGAATTTTGGTACTTAGTAAGTCCTCTCCCAAGGCAACATATATAGTAAGTTTCATTAAAACAGCTTAGTTATTTTCGGTGAAAATTTTTTTTGAAAGAAAACTCAATTTTCCCGGAAAAACCAGTCCGATTCTCCTGCCTAACGAACTCATCCAAGCCATTAATAAAAGAAAGGCACTTGCCGAGTTTCATTGAAATCGGTTAATTATTTTTTGAGTTATCAGACGGATACATATATATATATATATATATATATATATATATATATATATATATATATATATATATATATATATATATATATATATATATATATATATATATATATATATATATATATATATATATATATATATATATATAAACATATAAAAATTGAAACTGACCCCGGATATGGGTTCTAGCGGTCCTAAATCGCGCTCATTTGAAAAATTTTTGCAAAGTCTTACCATCGATACCTATTAGTGACTTTTTTAAAATAAAAATTCACTAAAAGAAAACCACAGATAAATAATGTACTTAACTTCCAGCTTTAGATTGCTGCCTAGGGAGTGGTGATCATAGGGCTGCTCGAGGGCTGCACAGCGTTCTTGTTGAGGGCTGCTACCTAACGGATTCAGTAAGGTATTCTTGAGGGGGCTCCTCCCTAGCAGTTTTATTTATAAGTGGTGATCATAGGGCTGCTCCCAAGCGGTGTTGTTGCAGGGGGATCGTCCCTAACGGTTTCATTTAAGGGGGCTCGTCCCTAGCGATGTTGTTGAAGGGGGCTCGTCCCTAGCGGTGTTATTGAAGGCCGCTTCCTAACGGTGTTCATTTAGAAAGGTGTTGCCGGCCGCTTCCTAACGATGTTCATTTAGAAAGGTGTTGTTGCCAGCCGTTTCCAAACGATGTTCATTTAGAAAGGTGTTGTTGCCGGCCGCTTCCTAACGGGGTGCCATTTAGGGAGGTCATCACAGGGCTGCCCCCAGCGGTGTTGTTGAAGGCCGCTTTCTAACGGATTCAGTAAGGTTTTCTCGAGGGGGCTCCTCCCTGGCGATTTCATTTATTTAGTAAGGTGTTGCTGCAGGCTGCTTCCTAACGGATTCAGTAAGGTATTCTTGAGGGGGCTCCAGCCTGGCGATGGTGTTCAAGGGGGCTCGTCCCTAGCGATGTTGTTGAAGGGGGCTCGTCTCTAGCGATGTTGTTGAAGGGGGCTCGTCCATAGCGGTGTTATTGAAGGCCGCTTCCTAAAGTGTTCATTTAGAAAGGTGTTGTTGCCGGCCGCTTCCTAACGATGTTCATTTAGAAAAGTGTTGTTGCCGGCCGCTTCCTAACGGGGTGCATTTAGGGAGGTTATCACAGGGCTGCTTCCAAGCGGTGTTTTTGAAGGGCGCTTCCTGACGGGTTCAGTAAGGTATTCTTGAGGGGGCTCCTTCCTGGCGACTTCATTTATTTAGTGAGGTGTTGCTGCAGGCCGTTTCCTAACAGATTCAGTAAGGTATTCTTGAGGGGGCTCCTCCCTGGCGATGGTGTTGAAGGGGGCTCCTTCCTAGCGGTTTCATTTATTTAGTGAGGTGTTGCTGCAGGCCGCTTCCTAACGATGTTCATTTAGAGAGATCATCACAAGGCTGCTCCCAAGCGGTGTTGTTGAAGGCCGCTTCCTAACGATGTTCATTTAGAGATGTCATCACAGGGCTGCTCCCAAGCGGTGTTGTTGCCGGCCGCTTCCTAACGATGTTCATTTAGAAAGGTGTTGTTGCCGGCCGTTTCCTAACGGGGCGCCATTTAGGTAGGTTATCACAGGGCTGCTCCCAAGCGGTGTTTTTGAAGGCCGCTTCCTAACGGGTTCAGTAGAGTATTCCTGAGGGGGCTCCTCCCTGGAGACTTCATTTATTTAGTGAGGTATTGCTGCAGGCCGCTTCCTAACGGATTCAGTAACGTATTCTTGAGGGGGCTCCTCCCTGGCGATGGTGTTGAAGGGGGTTCCTCTCTAGCGGTTTCATTTATTTAGTGAGGTGTTGCTGCAGGCCGCTTCCTAACGATGTTCATTTAGAGAGATCATCACAGGGCTGCTCCCAAGCGGTGTTGTTAAAGGCCGCTTCCTAATGATGTTCATTTAGAGAGGTCATCACAGGGCTGCTCCCAATCGGTGTTGTTGAAGGCCGCTTCCTAACGAGGTGCCATTTAGGCATGCTGTTTTCCGACTAAAATTTAGCTGTAAGATATCATCTCTTGGTCGATTTTAAACAGAAGAGATCGGGGCATGCGTTGCAAGCGTTTATAAAGATTTTCTTATCTCAGATACGTCACAAAGCTAGATCGACTGAATGCGTGTTCCACTGAGTTAGGTGCGGTAGAGTAACTGACCGCCGAGTTTGACGTCACTGAAGGGACTTGGACTGTGACGTCACAAAAGGGGTTGATTCAGAAGCTTAAAAGTGAACGGCGTTGACGCGTGTGACAATTCACGCTGATTAAATACATGCGACATGTTACAAATTTTGATAATCTTTCCACAAATGAGGGAGAACTAGAACTCATAATCCGTGTCAGCTAATTCTGTGGCAGCAAGTTATTCGAGAAATCACAAACTTGTAAGGATACTTGGTTTATTGTGCTTTCAAATGAGCTGTTGGGGGATGTAAAAGAATATAATCATAAAGATTATTTAATTCCTCATCGTGTAAGCCAAAAACGTGATAACGTTATGCCCAAACAAAATTATGAAGAGCATTCTGTCATCACTGTACCTGAAAATACATTAAGATCGGTCAAATGTCAACATTCTAAGTCAATATTTTGATGTAAAAAATAAACATAATGAAAACAAAGTATAGTAGATTACCAAAAGTCTAAAGCTACGTTCATACACTTGCGAATTGTAAAAACTCGGGACGCAGCAAGTGCGTTATGGTAGTGAATTTTTATTAAATGCTTCAAATTTAAATTACTCAATTTTCTATAAACTTAGAGAGTTTAATTTCAATACGTAGTAAGGTTTTTCCTAAGGCAAGATATCCACAAAATTTCATTAAAATAACTTTGTAATTTTCGGAGAAAAAAATTTTTTTCGAAAGAAAATTTAAAATTTGAATAACTCAATTTTTTCTAAACTTAGAAAGTTGAATTTTGGTACGTAGTAAGGTTGAGGCAACATATATAGTAAATTTCATTGAAACAGCTTTGTTACTTTCGGAGAAACCCCGTCTGATTTTTCTGGATAACGAACTCATCCAAGCCATTAATAAAAGACAGGCACTTGCCAAGTTTCATCGAAATCGGTTAATTATTTTTTGAGTTATCATATATATATATATATATATATATATATATATATATATATATATATATATATATATATATATATATATATACAGTGTGGAACAGCCAAATGGAATAAATTCGATAACGGATAAATGAGGGCGTGTTGGGAAAAACGCTTGGACACGTCGATTTGTATTTTTAACTGCGCATCTTTTTCAAGAAAAAAAATTATATAGGGTGCGTCATGTGACAGTGGCCAATACCAACTTTCTTATTTTAAATACAAGCCCCTGTATATTATTAATTTTTTGGATTCTTCAGAAAATTCTAGACATAATTCATGTACAATGTTCTATACCTGTCTTCAACTGTTTCGGAAATATTAAGTATTTTCAGATTTATTACAAAAATTATCATTAAAAATAGAAAATTATTTTATTTCACAAATTCGCTACATTGCATTCAATACTTATTTCCCATTCAGCTCTTGATAATGAGAAAGTAAACAAAAACCATTCCTGCGTTTCTTTTTACTGATATGAAATGAAACAAAAACAAAAACAGTTTTCTTTCTGTTCGTATAAAACTCGTAGCCTTAGCAACTTGTTGTCTGCCTGCATGACAGTAGTGATTAGTGTCAGTGCTATTGTCGTTTGAATTTCGTTAACTGTACGTAATAATATCAGAAAAATGGTTCATTTAACAGAAATGCACAAAATAACCATTCTACAAATGATTGGTTATGGAGATAACACACGGACACAGATGGAAGTGTCTCGCTTATTTCACGAAAAATTTCCAAATTTGCCGCCTGTATCCCAAGGAACAATTAGCAAAATAGAAAAGCAGTTTCGCGAGCTTGGTCATGTGAGACAGATAAAAAAAGTAGCTGCCAATGCAGTAAGTGATGATACGAAATTGGATATTACGCTTGAGTTTCAAGAAAACCCACATACTTCTGGTCGACAAGCAGCCCAACTATTCAACGTTAGCCACACAGCAATTTTTCGAACATTAAAGGAAAGTAAAATGCATCCCTATAAAATGATTCCAACTCAGGAGCTCATGGAGGACGATTTCGATAGGAGAACGTATTTTTGTGAACAAATGATGGCAATGTTAGATAACAATGTGATCCAATTAGAAGATGTTTTGTTTTCTGATGAGAGCACATTTACACTTCACGGTCATGTTAATCGTCAAAATTGCCGCTATTGGTCTAATGAGAATCCTCATTGGATGAGAGAGGAACATACGCAATATCCTGAAAAAGTTAATGTTTGGGCAGGAATTGTTGGAAATCATATCGTAGGTCCCTTTTTCATTGATGGCAACTTGAATGGGGATAAATATTTAGAACTGCTCCAAAATAATGTCGTGCCAACTTTGACAAACTTATATCCAGATCCAGCAAACCCACAAGTTCCTGCCAATAAAATATGGTTTCAGCAAGATGGAGCACCGCCCCATTACCAAATCAATGTCCGGCAGTACCTGAACCAAATTTTTCCAAATCGGTGGATAGGGAGGCGCGGATCGATAGAATGGCCAGCACGATCTCCTGATCTGTCGCTATTAGACTACTTTTTGTGGGGATATGTCAAAAGTATTGTATACAAAACTAAGCCCCTCAACTTAGATGACTTAAAAAGACGAATCACGCTTGCGATTAGATCAGTCACGCCTGAGATGTTGAGTAATGTTAGAAGACATTTCTATACCAGATTAGCATGTTGCCAAGATGTTCGTGGCGAGCATTTTGAACATTTACTGCTTTGACATTAATTTTTTTTTGTTTTTTTTAAATTATTAAGAAATAATCAGTATTTCTTATTAGAATTTGTGAAATAAAATAATTTTCTATTTTTAATGTTAATTTTTGTAATAAATCTGAAAATACTTAATATTTCCGAAACAGTTGAAGATAGGTATAGGACATTGTACATGAATTATGTCTAGAATTTTCTGAAGAATCTAAAAAATTAATAATATACAGGGGCTTGTATTTAAAATAAGAAAGTTGGTATTGGCCACTGTCACATGACGCACCCTAAATAATTTTTTTTTCTTGAAAAAGATGCGCAGTTAAAAATACAAATCGACGTGTCCAAGCGTTTTTCCCAACACGTCCTCATTTATCCGTTATCGAATTTATTCCATTTGGCTGTTCCACACTGTATATATATATATATATATATATATATATATATATATATATATATATATATATATATATATATATATATATATATATAAACATATAAAAATTAAACCTATTTACAAATGAACTTTAATAAGATATTATGCTGTGACAATACCTCTCTTAAGCACCCTAAAATATAATCAAAATGTGACAGTTATATATGTTTTATTTCTTTTTCCCTTGTCTTAATACACTACATATTTTATGACAATCGATTTAATTTACTTATTTGATTTCATAAATAGTCGGTTAGTAGTGACTTGGAATGAAGTAGACACCACATCTTCAAACATATTAAGAGAATATGAGTAAATCAACAGCAACTGGGAATGAATTCGGTCAGTCCCCCAGCCACGTGGTTAAAAAACACTGGCTATATGAGTGGTTACAACTCTACCTCTAAATAAAATGACTATAACAGAGGCAGAAGCAGAAGACAATGGAAGCTGTGTGTATTCGGAAAGAAACTATTGACTATTAATAACAACAATTGACTAAAAACGCTGCGAGTTGTAAGGCAAAAATAATTATACTACAGAGGTGATAAATGATAATAAATTACAATAGGGTTATATATAATCGTAAATGCTTCCAATGATTAACAATCAGTGAATTCAGTATTATTGACATTTCTCGGAAACTTACAAATGAATTTCATGAGTCAATAAGAAAAGCATTGACTAACCAACAGCAACCACATACTTATGATTTAAACATAAATGTTTCAAATTTGAATAACTCAATTTTCTGTAACCCTAGAAAGCTGAATTTTGGCACATAGTTAGGTATTTCCCAAAGCAATATGTAGACCAAATTTTATCGAAATTTTCGGAAAAAAAATTTTTTTTTGAAAAAAAAACTCAAAATTTTCCCGGAAAACCCCGTCCGATTTTCCTGGCCAACGAACTCATCCAAGCCATTAATAAAAGAAAGGCACTTGCCGAGTTTCATCTAAATCGGTTAATTATTTTTTGAGTTATCAGACGGATATATATATATATATATATATATATATATATATATATATATATATATATATATATATATATATATATATATATATATATATATATATATATATATATATATATATATATATATAAACATATAAAAATTCAAACTGACCCCGGATATGGGTTCTAGGGGTCCTAATTCGCGCTCATTTGAAAGAATTTTTGCAAAGTCTCACCATCGATACCTCTCTCTCTATTAGTGAATTTTTTTAATAAAAATTCACTAAAAGCGAATTGCAAAAAGCGAATTGCGAAACTAATTCCTATTAGTCCATTTTAAATAATATTACGCTATTATTTCAAATAAACCAAAAGGTATAGGTTTCGCTGCGATTTCGCAATTCTCGAGTTAATGAATCTAGCTTAATAAGGGTCGAATAGCACAGCTTTGATAAAGGAAGTTCTAAATAAATGTAAAAAAATTAAAAATTAGAGAGCTATACTGTTAAAATTTCTAAACTAATGATGCTTCTTTCAATAACATACAAAAAATGCATAAGAGTAATAAACGATAACTGAGACAGTTAAAATAATTGTTCTTTTGAATGTGCATATATTTTATTTGAGTGAAACTACTATTTAAAATTTATAAGGACGAAAATAAAGAGGTAAATGACATAACTGAGGTGTGTGTGTGTGTGTGTTTCTTTACTTCGGCCTATTTCCGCGACTATGGCAAATCACCGACGCCACCTCGCTATCCTAGTAATTTTGCCGAACCTCTGCCTTTCTGTAAGGAGGGTAGGGATCTTTAACGTGACCAACATCGCATGGACACGAGACCGACGGCTTTACGCCCCCTCCGAAGGGCGGAACGTGCAGACATTCAGCTTGCTCAGATACAATGCCGGAACCTAGGTTGATCTTAATTGTACAGTATGTACTGAAAAAATGAAAGGAGAACCCTGGGATGGAACCCAGTACCCTTCGGTTCAGAGGCACACGTTCTTACCTCTGAACCACCAAGGCTCTTAATATATGAGGTGAAAATTTAGATATTAATATTTAAAAAATCGTATATGAAATTAAGTTTATGTTAAGACGTTTGGGTGTTAATAGAAAGCTAAGAGTAAATAAAATGTTTCCGAACAACAGGGTCTAACTTTCCTGGCCAACAAAACCCTTCAAGCTGTTTACCCCCAAAAAGCTTTTTGACGAAACTCCCAAAAAAAAAATTTGCATCAAAATTCGCAAACAATTTTTTTACGAAAATCCGAAAATATTTTTATGTCATACTAGTTCATTGTTGTGTTTTTATTGCTTAGTTACCAACTACATAATTGTGTACTTTACGCCCACGGGCCATAAAGTGTACTTTATGGCCCGCGCTGGCATAACCTACACTTTATGGCCCAGGCGCACATAAAGGCAAATAATTTTTGATTAACTGATTTAATAACCTTTATTAATGAAATTACAGATAATGGAATAAAAGCAATATGTAAATATTTAGTTAACATTATTTAGTCGAATAAACATAAAATTGGCAGTTCTGAAAATATCTGGTGATAGATAGTTTGCCTCCAGCAAAACAAACCTACCGTATAGCTACATTGCAGCCCTTATCAACTGTAAGCAAAAAATATACTTGATTTAAATCTCTCAGACACACAATTTTTGAGATATTTCAATTTTTGTATGTCGATGTCGCTCAAAAATTAATTCTGCGACAAATCATAGGAATACATTTTTCACCTTTGATATGATAACAAACTTTGAACAAACCATTTAACAAAGCGGTTTCCATTGTTACGGCACTTGACTTTTGCGTTTTTGTTGTGACATATACTACATTTGATTTTTTGTTTGAGACTACTCACTATTTTTAGTAATTAATTGTATTGTCCGTAATTTTTCTAATTAAATATGGAAGTCTTTACCAACAATGAACTAACAGACATGCATGTTATGTATTCACGGGCTTTTGGTAACTGTTATGAGGCGAAACGACTGTATGAAGAAGCCTTCCCAAATCGGAAAATTCCAGACAGAAGAAATTTCAACAGATTGACATCCGTCTGCGAGAAACAGGTACATACTTATATTATCTAATACATCGATCTGTCTCTTTCGAATATAGTATTTTTTTACCAGGTACCCTTGATAGAGTTACTGCTGATCGAGCCAGACCACGAAGTGCACGAAATCCTGATTTTGAAGAAGCTGTTCTGGATGAAATTGGAGAAAATCCAAAAATAAGTACTAGGGAAATAGCCAGTCATCTGGGAGCATCCAATGCAACGATATGGCGAGTTCTTCACGAGCAACAATTGCGTCCATATCACATTCAACGTGTGCAGGCACTATCGCCTGAAAGAGATTTTATACCTCGCCTACAATTTTGCCAATGGTTTCTTCAACATAATAATGTAGAGAACTTGTTGAATTGTGTATTGTTCACTGACGAGTCTGGATTTAGGCGCGACGGGATCGTCAATTTTCGTAGCAGCCATATTTGGGCTCACGAAACTGCCACGCAGTTTTTGAAAGGCATCATCAACAGCAATTTTCCTTAAATGTATGGGCTGGAATTGTAGGGTGTAATTTGATAGGACCAATTTTTTTACTTCACAGACTTAATGCTGCAACTTATCTTGAATTCCTGCAAAACCAACTGAATGGGTTATTAGAAAATATACCTCTTGACATAACACAGAACCTGTGGTTTATGCATGACGGAGCCCCCCCCCACATTTCACAAATGTAGAAATTACCTGAGCAACACTTTTGGAAGCAGATGGATCCGACGCAGTGGACCTTAGCCATGGCCGGCTCGATCCCCTGATTTAAATCCTATGGACTTTTATTTATGGGGGCATCTCAAAAGTATTGTTTATGAAGCAAATGTTGAA
The DNA here is from genome assembly GCA_964006375.1 of Tillus elongatus. Taxonomy (NCBI): domain Eukaryota; kingdom Metazoa; phylum Arthropoda; class Insecta; order Coleoptera; family Cleridae; genus Tillus; species Tillus elongatus. Next base: position 12,281,865 of record OZ023268.1, on the reverse strand, counting down.
GATGTTGAAGATCTGCAGCAAAGACTTGTACTTGGATGCGAACAAATTAAAAATACACCACAAATATTTCACAGAGTACGACGTTGTATGCTCCGCAGAATACGAAAGTGTATTGAAGTGGAGGGTGGCCATTTTCAACATTTATTGTAGTCAGGTATCATAAAATGTTATAAACTTTTTATTTATTGTTTTATTTGTTGTTAAAATTTGCAGACAATACAATTAATTACTTGAGGAAAATTAATTTTTGAGCGATATCGACACAAAATTGAAATATCTTGAAACTGATGTGTCTGAGATATTTGGATCAAATATACATTGTTTGCTTACAATTGATAAGAGCTGCAATGTAGCTATACGGTAGGTCGATATTACTGGGTGTCAAAAAATTATACCCAATTGAATGAAAGCATAGTCTTACAGGTGGCGCCCTCTACCAGCAGTGTTATTAACAATAACATATTTAAATTTCTTGCCCTCAAAAACCCCCGCATGCCAATTTTCACGCCAAAATTTTACATTGACTCGGACTTATTCGTGAGAAACTGACAAAAACAAATAATTTTAACACGCTGTATTTAAAAAACTAAGCATTTGCGGACCCATGTTTATATAAAAAATAGTCTTATTTTTTGTGCTGAATGTGCACCTGTAACATAGACCATCATTTTTGAAACACCCCGTATATATGCAGGGTGGTCCAACAGTGCGTTCAAGTCCAATATTTACTATATTATTCAATAATTAAAAAAATTGTAACAAAAGTTGCAGGTACTAACGTTAGCTACAAACTAAAATTATTTTTGCATGTACAGGGTGTCATAACCCAAACCTTACTTTTTTTTAAATGGTGCACCTGTATATTGTTTCATTTTTGAATTCCTCTTGTTTTGTCGATTCATCCAGTGTATAGTGGTTCGGGTCTACTATACAGAGTCGTTCAAAAGTTATGGTCACTTTCCTAAAATATCACAGGCACATTTGACGATCTGTATCTTCATTAATATGTCAGTATGCAACACTTTATCATGCCAAAAATCTGAAAAACTGTTCTTCTTTCAACTTCAATCAATACAGACATAATTCTTTGAAAACAGTATACAGGGTGATCAAAAACGCTGGAGTCAAGTTTTCTCGAGAAATTCAAATGGCACATCCTGTATATTATAATCAATTTCGATACATCAACAAATGTTCTTTCAGTTTTATGAAGCATTGCCTATACCTTAAATCAGTATTTCCTGAAATACTGGGTGGTTTTTAAGATAAAAGTACGTTTATACACAGGAACGAATTGGTGTATATCGTAGCTACGCGAAATAAACAATGTATTGACTTATTTGTCAAACATTAACTTAAACTACCGAGTACTTATTTTCTAGTATTTGAATTATAACAAGACGCTAAAATGAATTTCTCTTGACAAGAACTGATTGATATGATATGTGTTAGGAGCAAGTAACAAAAACTGTTTATTCGCGACAAGAATCTATCATGAGAAATATCCCAACAGAAGACAACCATACAGGAGCGCTTTTAAAAGACTGATGGGACGTTTTGACCAAGGCTGTTTTGAAGGAAGAGAAGGAGTTGATAGTAAATTTGAAAGTGATAGAAGACCCTCATATCAGCTCAAGAAAAACAGCAAGGGAAATTGGTATCAGTAAAAGACCTCTGTTTTACGAATTTTACGTAAAAACAAATTTCACCCATACCATATTCAACTCCTCCAAGAACTGTACAGTGATGATCATAACAGGCGACTATCATGTTACTGGGCACAGCAACAAATCCAAAGAGATACAGGATTTTTCAACTTTGTGTTGTTCACTGATGAAGAAACATTTCATAAGAACAGACAAGTCAACAGACATAACTTTCACTACTATCCTACTGAAAAGCCTCACTTTACTCGCACGACTAGTCAAAATAGGTGGTCTCTTAACGTCTGGGGTGGAATTATTGGAAATTTTGTCATCGGTCCGTATTTCTTTGAAGAACGGCTCACTGCACAGCGATATCTTCAGTTTCTAAGAGAAGACCTTGAACCATTATTAGATCAACTGCCTTTTAGCATACGTGATTTATGCATGACGGTGCCCCAGTTCATCATACAGCTCTCACTGCACAGCGATATCTTCAGTTTCTAAGAGAGGACCTTGGACCATTATGAGACCAACTGCCTGTTAGCATACGTGACTTCTGCATGACCGTGCCCCAGTTCATCATACAGCTAACATATATTTTCCAGAACGCTTAATTGGGAGAGGAGGGCCGAATACACGGCCGCCTAGGTCACCTAGATCAGGCGACCTAGGCGGCGTAAAAAGTGGACTTCTTTTTATGGGGTTATGTAAAAAATTTAGTTTATCAGACACAACCGTCGACAAAAGAAGATATGAAGGCAAGAATCCGTGGTGTATTTGATAATATTAATTTAAGTGTATGCCGAGATGCGAACTATTCTTTTGAAACTTATGTGCTGAGCAAAATAGTGGGAATTTCGAACACTTAATTAACTGTTTTTGTGTAGTTGTTATATCATTGTTATCACAATTTTCCGTGATTTGATACATTCTTATTTCAGCTATGAGTTTTATTTCACTATCATTAAATCGAATAGTCTTTAATTTGTACTTGTTAAATTTTTCCTTTCAAATTTTCTTTTCTAGTTATTATTTTTATTTGAGGTATATTTTTTCTCCATCCTTTTGTATATTGGTAACAATACATTCTTTAAGGAATATGTCACAGTTTAATTATTTAAACTGACATTTGCAAGTTTTCTGAAATAATAAAACGAAGTCGGGATAAGTACTATGGTTTGAGAATTAGTGACCGTAAATCTTAATATAATTCTTCAAATGTCCCAACATACGATTAATAATTAAACCGAGAGGGGTCTATACAGGAAACTATATACAGCAGTTTAAAAAATAATACACTAATTCGTTCCTGTATATAAATCTACATTTTCCTTAAAAAACACTCAATATCTCAGTAAATACTGGTTTTAGGTATAGGGAATACTTCATTACACTGAAGGAACATTTGTTGATGTATCCAAATTGATTATAATATACAGGGAGTTTCATTTGAATCCTCGAGAAAGCTAGACTCCGGTGTTTTTACTCACCTTGTATACTGTTTTCAAGTAAATCTTTCTGTATTGATTGAAGTTGAAAGAATAATACTTTTTCAGGTTTTTGACATTCGACAAAACAAGAGGAATCAAAAAGTGAAACAATATACAGAGTGTATCATTTAATAAAGTGAAGTTTGGGTTGCATCTAGCTTAAACAACATCTTGTATATCCAAAAATAATTTTAGCTTGTAGCTAACGTTAATACCTACAACTTTTGTTGCAATTCTTTTAAAATTATTGAATAAGAAGGAATATATTGAACTTAAACGCACTGTTGGTCCCTGTGTATATACATACATATACATACACACACACACACACACACACACACACACACACACACACATATATATATATATATATATATATATATATATATATATATATATATATATATATATAATTTTTGGAAACAAATTACGTAGATTATTTGTCGGAAAATTCGCTACTACAACGCGCTGCTGCATCCAGCCGTGTTTACTTTCTTAATTGAAGATGTTTTATAAATTTTTGTAAGGCACCTGAACCGTAATAGACTACTCTAACATTTGGTGGACTATACAATATGTTAAAAAGATAATTATAAATAATATTATAGTGAAGCTACATTTTATAGATTTTTTAAGGCATATGAACCGTAAACACAACTCTAACATCTGGTGAAGTATACAATATGTTATAATTAATATTATTATGAAGCTATGGATCTGCAAACTATATGGATGTTTTTCGTCGGATACCATATTCTTTCTCATCTCTTAATTGGTTACGGTACGTAGGCAAATCAGAATTACATATTGTTTACATATTAATTCTCTACCCAATTTAGACTTTGTATAGTCTGCTTGCTTTGGTAAAGAAACCTTAACAATTAGATACAGAGGTGGACTTAAAATAATCTAGGCGTTGGCGTTTTAGTGAATTTCCGTAGAAAGAAAGTTACTAATGAAGAGATTGCGACTTATGAATATTGAAATGATTACTTCAAATGAGCTCCTTTCAAATGGTAGGCAAACAACGACCTTTAGAAAAGAGAAACCTGTAAAAACTTTGTATGCTTACCATTTGAACCTCGAATCACCAGGGGTCTATAATAGATAGCATTTTTGAGAAATCCAAAAAATACTTTAAAAAATTTGCTAGGTAACCCAAAGAACAAGGATGGTACCGCTAAAATGTCAGGGATTGTTGTAAATACTGTGATCTTAAATGCGTCGGGCAAACAAAAATATATATTGAAATTAGATTTAAAGAACATTTAGCACAAGTAAGATACGGTACTATAGATAGATTTTGTTCGACATATTTGGGATAATAATCAACACGTGGATAAGGAGAAAATATCGGTTGAGCACACACACACACAGATATATATATATATATATATATATATATATATATATATATATATATATATATATATATATACATAATTTAGCATATTATTGAAGTAAATGTTGAAAATAATTGGTAACAATCATACTATTAAACCAACATACTAATGTATTAACTTTAATCCAATAAATGTTTAAATTGAGCACCACCAACTTCCATACAATTGTATAAACTTTGTTAAAATTTTTGCCTAACGTTTGCAAGCATTTCAGGACTAATTCTCCAGCATTCATCAATAATACGCTGACGTAACTCTTCCAATGAATCGCACTCGGTAGCATAAACTTTTGATTTAAAATGTCCCCACAAAATAGGTGAAAGGGAACAGGTCTGGAGATCGGACTGGTCATTCTATAGCATCTCTTCGACCTATCCACTGACCCGAAAAGTGTATATCCAAGAACTCCCTAATAGTAACGGCATAATGCGGTGGAGCACCATCTTGTTAAAAAAGTAAATGTTGTTCCGAGTATCTCTCATCATTCTTAACAATGTCAGTTAGCATAGGGTAAACCAAATACCGTTCTCCTGTCAAAGTGTGGGCTATGAAGATTGGTCTAACGATGTGATCACCAAAAATACCCGCCCGAACATTGATTTTTTGTAGAGTTAGAGTATGGACTTCATGAAAAACACGAGGGTTTTTATCTGATCAGAACCGACAATTATGGCGATCTACAGTGCCATTCATAAAGAAAAATTTCGTTGGTTAAATATCCTACAGCTTCTGGCCACAATTTTGCCATATTCACCATGAATATAAAATAAATTTAGATGGTGGTCGTAAGCTAGCCTTGAAAGTTTCCTTTCATAAGCCTGCCCCCCCCCCCCATCACAATACTTTTGTTTCTTTTTTAATTTTGTTACATAATAATAGATCGCCACGCAAAGCAATAGGACCCATTCATTACAAATTTATATGTATTTACATACAGTTTGTTTGTATCTAAAAGTATTTACACATAAAAGATTTAATTATACATAAAGAAACATGTTTTTATTTGTTTTTTTTTTGTGTGCTTTTTGTTTTGTTTTTGTGTTTATTTTTTTTTGTGCTAATATATATATATATATATATATATATATATATATATATATATATATATATATATATATATATATATATATATTCAATACATCTACACACCTTTTAGTGAATTTTCTTAAAAAAAATTCACTAATGAGGAGATCCCGACTTTTGAATTTTGAAAAAATTTCTTCAAATGAGCGCTATTTAGGACCCCCGGAACCTAAATCCGAGGTCAGTTTCAGACCTTATATGTTTATATATATATATATATATATATATATATATATATATATATATATATATATATATATATATATATATATATATTTCTGTGTCACAACTATAACTTAAAAAATAATGGACCGATTTTGATAAAACTTGGTGAGTACCTTCCTTTTGCAAGTGGCTTGGATAAGTTCGTTATCCAGGAAAATCCGCCGAGGTTTTCCCGGAAAATTTTGTGTTTTCTTTAAAAAAAAAATCGAAAAAAATTATATCTCCAAAATTAACAAAGTAAGGGCAACCAAATTTCATACACGGGTTTATATCATTATAATCAAGTTACCTACCAAAATTTAGCTTTGCAGGTTAAAGGAAAAAAAAGTTACAGGCATTCAAAGAAAAATAAATTTGGGTTCTCCTCAAAACGTCAAAATCGCGATTTTAAACGTCAAAATTGGTGAGTACCTTCCTTTCGCAAGTGGATTAGATAAGTTCGTTAGTCAGGAAAATCCGCCGAGGTTTTCCCGGAAAATTTTGTGTTTTATTTCGAAAAAAATTTATATCTCCAAAATTAACAAAGTAAGGGCAACCAAATTTTATACGCGGGTTTATATCATTATAGGCAAGTTACCTACCAAAATTTAGCTCTGTAAGTCGAAAGACAAAAAGTTATAGGCATTTAAACAAAAATAAATTGGGGTTTATCACAAAACGTCAAAGTTGCGATTTAAACGTCAAAATTGGCAACATTTAGGAAAAGAACTTGAATCTAATACGGGCTATGGAAATAAAATGTCTCAAGAAGAATGTTTTACAAACCCTGAAGTCTAAGTTTCAACCGTCATTTTAATAAAATATTTCCAGAAAATTTATTTCAAATAGACCCTTTCTCTGACGCTTGGCAGTAGTCTTATCTATAGAGTTTATCGTTAATGGTATATAATTTTTGTAGAATTTTCGTAAATAAAATCAATAAAGCTCAATATATCTGTTATTATACAAGATATGAAAAAAATGTATATATTAATTATAGGGTGTCTTGAGCTACATCTTAAAAAAATATTTCTACAATCACAGGGTGGCCCATAAGTCGTTGGTGATACAAATTTTCTTTTTTTTTTTTTACTCAAACACGCCTTATGTTATTGCATTTTTGCATTTTCTATCGAAATATAATGCATGTTAAAAAAAATTCTGGGCGCAGTAAGTGCGTTATGGTAGCGAATTTTGATCAAATGCTTAATATTTGAATAGCTCAATTTGCTATTAACCTATAAGGTTGACCAAAAAACGAGTTTTTTCGGGAACACTTTAAGTTTAGCTTCGGAAATTTTTGTACATTTTCAAACAATACAGTTAGTTTGATGAAACATGGCACATTGTTTTTACTATATAGATTATACTGATAACCAAATTTGATGCCTGCTTTCTTAAAAAAACACACATTATTGCTATTAAAAAATAGTTTTATGAAAATTCACTACCATAACGCACTTGCTGCGTCCAGAGTTTTTTTTCCAATTTTACATTGGGACAAACAGGGATACAGTGCGTCCAGGAGCCTTTTAGGACGACTTATGACAGATGAGACTGGATCACGGTTAGCGAGGTTATTGAACAATATGAAAGGAAACAGTAGATTACTTATCAGCTATTTACAATAGATTTTTTTAACTGCAGTGATTTGTACAATTTTTAAGTTTCTAAGTTTAATTTTTTTTATAATTACCTATAGGTCTATCTTAATATCTTTAAAAAACCTAACCACTGCTGCTATATATGTATATATATATATATATATATATATATATATATATATATATATATATATATATATATATATATATATATATATATATATAGTAATAATAATAGTAATAATAAACTATTACAGTTTTGGTAGCCCAGAGAATATTTTATTTTACTTAATCCTACCCTGGCCTTCACTAGTTAGACATGCTTTATGGTGAATTTTCATTACATCAGCTATTCCGTCTAAACATTAATAATTGCATTATTCTTTCAGTTATTTCGCATAGAATGAAGGAGTTTAATCGCCGAAGGAAATTCACGGTGGCTAAGTACAACAATACACCTCCGTTCAATACGAAAAACACCAGCGTCAGGTTCAGCACATCTGACAGCTGTGATCTCGTTAATGAAACAGGTGACCACCAGATTCATGTGAATGACGCAAGCAATTATGAAGGTTTGCCAATGTAAGATAATAAACATAATACGCTAGGTGCTTAATTAGTAGATAATCGAGGTGAACATAATGTAGACATATATTATTAAATAAAGGCTACATCGGGTGTTAAATGAGGAGCAGACTTTCAAAATCATTTGGTCCGTATAAATGAAATTTCACAAATGCAAAAAAATATATATTTTGTAACCCTTAGCCGGTGACATGCAAAATTTTAGCATAGTAGGTGACGTGGAGTCTGACAGACTCCACTACAAAAATAAGGCCTTTTGGTTCACTGAAATGTAATTTTAGGGAAAAAAATTATAGCGGCACCCTTCGAGTTTATTGAAAACATACAATAATACAAGGCAGTTAGATCTGAGAGAAATTTTTTTTTCTAATAAAAGATCTTTCAACAACAAAAATGCATATTTACACTTAAATAGATATACAGTGTGTAAAATCCAAATGGAATAAATTCATTATTTCGGTGACTGTACATTATTTAAAAAGATCCCGAAACATGTCAAATTTGAATTATAAATTGACATTTTTCAACGTGAAAATGCGATCCCTACCTTCAACCCACTTTGAATGACAGGTACAACCCCCAATTTTTTAAAGGGGAAGTATAGGCTTGCGATATGTTGTTTGAAAGGTCTGTTCATTCTCTATTCAAAAATGTTATCGTTTTCAAGTTTATAGCAACAATTAAGATACAATAAAATAAAATTATGTAATTAGTATACACAAAACTTATTTCCCGTTTAGGTATTGAAGATAAGAAATTAAGCAAAACCATAGTAATGTGCTTTTTACATTGTATCCATTAAAAATACATTAAAGAGTTTCCGAGGCAATGTTAGTTTGTTTAAAACGCCTAAGCAAATTGTTTTGTAATTATAAGTTGTCATATAAATTATTAGTATTATAATTTTAGTTTGAATTTCGTTAACTTCAATTCTGAAAAATGGTTAGATTAACGGAAATGCATAAAATAACAGTTATACAAATGATTGGTTACGGAGATAAAACTCGAACACAACATTAAGTAACTCGCCTATTTCATGAGGAATTTCCTGATTTACCGCCTATATCCCAAGGAACAATTAGTAAAATAGAGAAGCAGTTCGCGACTTTGGTCATGTAAGGCAGATAAAAAAAAGCAGTCAATGCTGAGTGATGAAATCAAATTAGATGTGATGCTTGAATTTGTGGAAAACCAACATACATCGGCTAGACAGGCATCCATTACATTTAATGTTAGCCATCCATCGATAGTTAACATATTAAAAGAAAATAAATTGCATCCCTATAAAATGATACCTACTCAGGAGCTCATGGAAGACGATTATGATGGTAGAACTTATTTTTGTGAGCGAATGATGGACATGTTGCATAACAATATTATCCAATTAGAAGACGTTACGTTTTCTGATGAGTGCACTTTTTCACTTAACGGTCATGCTAATAGGCAAAATTGTCGCTACTGGGCAACGACAAATCCTCACTGGATGAGAGAAGAACACACGCAATACCCTCAGAAGGTTAATGTTTGAGCAGGCATTGTTGGAGACCATATCATTGGTCCCTTTTTCATTGAGAGTAATTTGGATGGCGATAATTATTTGGCACTACTTCAAAATGATGTCATTTCAACTTTGGCAAATTTAGATCCTGATCCAGGAAACCCTCAATTTTAAGTAAATACGATATGGTGTCAGCAGGATGGATCACCACCACATTACCAACTCAATGTCCGGCAGTACCTCGATGCAATATTTCCCAATCGGTGGATAGGGCGGCGAGGATCAATAGAATGGCCAGCACGATCACCTGATATTACCTCATTAGATTTCTTTTTATGAGGATATGTGAAGAGCATTGTGTACAAAACTAAAACTTTTGATTTAAGTGATTTATAAGAAGGAATAACGCTTGCGATTAGGTCGATCACGCCTGATATGTTAAATAATGTTAGAAGACAGTTTTATTTAAGATTATGGTGTTGCCAAGAAGTTCGAGGTGAACATTTTGAACATCTACTTCATTGAAATTTATAGCTCTTTTTAGTGTTTTCATTTTATTACATTTTGCATTACATTTTAGTTTTTTTTTGTAGCGAATTTCGGTAACCACATGATTTTATTTTATTCTATCTTAATTGTTGCAATAAACTTGAAAACGACAACATTTGTTATTAGAGAATGAACAGACCTTTCAAACGACATATCACAAGCCTATATTTCCCCTTTAAAAAATTGGGGTTGTACCTGTCATTCGAAGGGGATTGAAGGTAGGGATCGCATTTTCACGTTGACAAATGTCAATTTATAATTTAAACTTGACGTGTTTCGGGATTTTTTATAAGAATGTACAGTAACCGAAATAATGAAGTTATTCCATTCGGCTTTTACACACTGTATACATACTCCGTTACGTGAACAGTACAAAAAAAAGCAAACCACTTTCATCATATACAAGCAATGCGCTTTTCTTGGGTGCCGTATTTTCAGTTTCTGTATGTAGCAAAAAAAAAAACTGCAAGTCTTCAATTTAGTCTTTCTGAGCCGCACAGTCAGAACATACTTTCCTCGAGCACTCGAGGAATACTGGTTTCTTACACTGAAAACAGAGATATCTCGTTTTCCGATGAAGTCTTTTTGGGCATAAATAACAATATTTCCGCACTTCCAGTGTTTCTTCAGCTAGCGGAGGCTCTTCAGGTACGTGCAATATCTTCGAAATTCCTTTTCGTATGTCACTTGGAATTCGTTGCTTGAGTCTTCGTCGTACCTGGTGATCGTAGACTAACTATTTTGCGAGGCGTTTCATTAAGTCTAGTCGTTTTATGGCATGTTATTTTTGTAGCTATTATACACGATAAACGTATTCACTGTAGCCATATCTAGTATTCTAAAAAATATTGCCATTGGCCAACATTGTCTCCGACGACATGAACTATAATTGGCGCCTTTTTCATCCACCTTTTGTGGAGTTGAAAAAATCTATTATTTCAGGTTTACTATTTATGTCTGTTTTGCTATGGTGCATGGACGAAACTAGCAGTACAGCTTCGCGTTTTAGTGAATTTTTATTAAAAAAATTCACTAATAGAGAGGTATCGATGGTGAGACTTTGCAAAAATTCTTTCAAATGAGCGCGAATTAGGACCCCTAGAACCCATATCCGGGGTCAGTTTGAATTTTTATATGCTTATATATATATATATATATATATATATATATATATATATATATATATATATATATATATATATATGTATCCGTCTGATAACTCAAAAAATAATTAACCGATTTAGATGAAACTCGTTATCCAGAAAAATCAGACGGGGTTTTCCGGAAAAATTTTGAGTTTTCTTTCGAAAAAATTTTTTTTCTCCGAAAGTAACAAAGCTGTTTCAATGAAATTTACTATATATGTTGCCTCAACCTTACTACGTACCAAAATTCAACTTTCTAAGTTTAGAGAAAATTGAGTTACTCAAATTTTAAATTTTCTTTCGAAAAAAATTTTTTCTCCGAAAATTACAAAGTTATTTTAATGAAATTTTGTGGATATCTTGCCTTAGGAAAAACCTTACTACGTATTGAAATTAAACTCTCTAAGTTTATAGAAAATTGAGTTATTTAAATTTGAAGCATTTAATAAAAATTCACTACCATAACGCACTTGCTGCGTCCCGAGTTTTTTTTTTCATCACATAAGGCAACAATGTAGTATCTCTTGTGAAGCCATACAAAAAGGAACCAGAGCCTCGGTGGTTCAGAGGTAAGAACGTGTACCTCTGAACCGAAGGGTACTAGGTTCGATCCCAGGATTATCCTTTCACTTTTTCAGTACAGACTGTAACATTAACATCAACCGAGGTTCTGGCATTGTATTTGAGCAAGTTGAATGTCTGCACATTCCGCCCTTCGGAGGGGGCGTAAAACCGTCGGTCCCGTGTCCATGCGATGTTGGGCTAATAAAAAAAATTGGAACAAAACTTACAGGTATTAACGTTAGCTACAAACTAAAATAATTTTTGCATATACAGGGTGTTGCATAAGTTAGATACAACCCAAGCTTAACTTTTTTTAATGGTACATGCTGTATATTGTTTCATTTTTAAATTCCTCTGGTTTTGTCGATTCATCCAGTCTAGTTTTTGGGGTCTATACAGAGTCGTTTAGAAGCTCTGGTCCCTTTTTAAAAATATCAGAGGGACATTTGACGGTCTGTATCTTCATTAATATGTCACCATGCAACACTCTATCATGTCAAAAATCTGAAAAAAGTGTTCTTCTTTCAACTTTAATCAATACAGAAAGAATTCCTCGAAAACAATATACTGGGTAAGCAAAAGCACTGGAATCAAGATTTCTCGAGGAATTCAAATGGAACACCTGTATATTAAGAATTTACATTAAGAAAATTCACTAATAGACAATTTGTTTTTAAAAAACTTTCTTCGTTGTTGGAAAAACAGGTTCGATTTGGGTGACTAAAACGAAATTATCCAGGAGGTTAATAAGAAATAATACCTGCCGCGTTTATAATTTGGCAGATACTTTCATTTTCAGAGTACCTAGATATACAAAATTTTAATTTTCAAGCTTCATAGAAAATTGAATTTGTTCGTTGTTGAACACAAGATGGAAGTATTTTTTTATAATAGAAATAATTTCTGCAAGAGCACGTTCTCACCCCTTGTTTCAGGGAAAGAAATTGTTTCTACCGCCCTGGGCAAGGCTGAACTTTTTGCCTCATTGTTCGCCGGCAATTCTAATCTCAACCCAGCTCCAAATGTTCAAACACCAACAATCCACAATGTTGCGCATAAAATGACGGATATCATTTTCAAAACTAAAAAGGTACGAAAGATGCTCTCTTCTCTTAATACCAGGAAAGCCTCTGGCCTTGACGAAATCCCAGCAAAAAATGCGCACCAGAACTTGCTCCTGTCCTGACTCGCCTGTTTCAGACATCTTACAATAGAGGCATATTCCCTAGTAACTGGAAAACTGCTCGAGTACAACCCGTCTCCAAAGCGCTTCATAGCAACTACAGGCCTCTTTCTCTCCTTTTAGTGCTCTAAAGTGATGGAGAAGTATATAAACACCGAATTACTAAAATTTCTTGAAAAACACAGTCTAATACACGTCAGGCAGTATGGATTCCGTCAGCGCAGATCAACTACCGACCTCCTTTCCTTTGTCACCCATTCTTGGAACAAGTCTATGGAACTACACGGTGAATCCCAGATTGTCGCTCTGGACATATCCAAAGCATTCGACCAGGTCTGGCATGCAGCGCTGCTTAATAAACTTCCGGCCTAGGGCCTACCACTAAAACTCTGTACCTGGACAGCAAATTTCCTCTCCAACCGGAACATTTCTGTTGTCGTGGATGGCCATTCCTCTAAACTTTATCCAATTAATGCAGGAGTCCCTCAAGGTTCAGCTTTAGCCCCTACTTTGTTTCTTCTCCACATCAATGACCTCCTCTCTAGCACATCCAATCCAATTCACAGTGGACGACAGCACCCTCCACTCAAATATAATACAATATTCTAAGCCTGTCTCTTTAGCCCAATTAGATGAGGATCGCAGACTCATGGAGGGTTCTGTCTCTGGGGATCTTCAAAAAATATTGGACCGGGGAAGTAGATATCTTGTACAATTCAACTCCATCAAATCTCAGTCTTGCCTTCGATCTCATAAGAGATACACCAGCCCTAGACCCATCACAATGAACAAGCAAGGTATTCAAAGTAATAAGTCCTTTCCACTTGTTGGCATTTCTGTTGATCGAAATCTCAATTGGCACCAACATGTCACATCAATTGCAGAAGCGGCTGCTAAGAAATTAGGTTTCCTCTCACGGGCTCGCAAATACTTTTCACCAGCTATTCTCTATACCTGATATACCTCACAAATAAGGCCAAACCTCGAATAGTGCTCCCACATCTGGGGTGCCGCTGCCGCTTATACGCTCGCTATCCTGGACTCCATTCAGAAGAGAACTATACGTCTCATTGGAGACCCTACCCTCACCCAAAGGGTGCCCTCCCTTGCCCACCGACGTGCCATTGGTGACATCTCTCTCTTTTACAGATATCTGCACGGGCACTGCTCGGAGGAGCTTTCTTCCATAGTTCCTCCACCTGCTGCCCCCAACAGATCTACCAGGGAAACAAAGCGAATGCACCTTTTTACTGTCCAGGTCACCAGATGTAGAACATCTTGTTACGCACGCTCTTTTGTCCCGATACTTCGAAGTTGTGGAATTCCTTGCCGGCACAGGTTTTTCCTTCTCCTCCGAACCTCCAAACTTTCAAGGCCAGAATTAACAAGTTGCCTCTTTCGTCCTTGTCGACACCCACGGTACGATTGTATTTAGGCTGTGAGCACTCGTAGTGTGTTGTTGAAATTAAAAAAAAGATAACGATGGTAAAAATCTTCATATGAGCGCGTATTGGGTCCTCCCAAACCGATCGTCAAATTCTGTTTAAATTTAAAGTAATAATTTTACCAATATGTCATGCTAATAGTGTATAATTCTTATGAAAATTCGTTACTATAACCTATTTGCTGCGTCCCTAATTTGTTAATTATGGTCCATATTTTTCCAGGAAACTTTCCGATATTAAATGCATGTTTAGTGCCAGCGAAAAACCACCTTCAAGGCTAAAATCAACTGAATCATTAAGAAATAAGGAAAATGAAGAACAAAACCAAGGCAAGGAAAACATCGCAAACGAGCCATTAAAATTATCTGTAGTTCCAAATCATAAGCCAGAAATCAAAGAAGAAAACTTCAAAAACATTCCGAAACATGAATTAATGAAAAGATTGCTATCTGATTTCAAAAACTATCAAAAATCTAAAAGTTCTACATTAGTTAATCAATCTGTAAATGATGAACGGAAAACTGAGCCAAAAGTAATAAAAAGTAATTTAGAAACGCAGACCAAAAGCAAACTGCAGATAGAAAAAGTAAAAAACTATTTTTCTAAACCTGCTGTAAGATTTAGAAATCAAATTGAACGCAACGATATAAAAAACAGTCATATTATTGAAAAGGAAATCGGTGATTACGCAATCGAGCCTGCTCAAAAGAGTTGCGGTTTAAAAAATGTGGAAGAAATCGACGATCCAAACGACTTACTAAATTTTAAAAGATTCGATAACGTATCAGAAGAACGAATACCAAAAGAATGTCTAATATTAAATAGAATTAAATCCCAAATAAACACCCAGAGTCGCGAAAGATTCAGAAAGACAAAAAACTGCAGTATTCTAAATTTCATAGAGGGCAGCCAAAAACCCAACAAACATGACAGCGTCCCAAATGCCATAAAAAGAAAACCTAAAATTTCAAATTTGACGTGCAAGGAAAATGTGTCAATCAATTTTTCTAGAGATATTTGTACAATTAAAGAACCTCAAAAGCTGAAAAATATGGAATCGGTGAGCGATGTTCAGACCAGCACAAGCAGTATTGACAGTAGATACAAGGATAGTTTTCAAAAACAGCGTTCAGCACAGGCTTCCATCAACAAATTAAAAGAGAGGAACTCAGAGAATTATAAAATATTAAAAGAGGGTCTAAGAAAATTTCCCTTTGACAAACAATTTCCAGAATTAAATCGTAAGTCCAAAGATGAAACCAGCGAACCCTACAGCTATAAAGACAGTTCTACTTCTTTTTACCGCGATGATTCTCTAGTTGATACAGATGATTGTGATGATGAAATACTTATATCTTCCGAAGAAACCCCTAAGAACCAGGTCACTAGTACAGAAACCTTGGAAATGAGCGTGTCAAGACATACCGAAGTCACTATCCCCAAAAGTTTTGTACAGCAGCAAGTTGACAAATATAATAGGCTAATTGGTTTCAAAGAAATGGTCACCAACAAGAAAGCAATCACTGAAACAATTAAATACAATTGCAGAACAAATAAGAATAAGGCCAGAAGTAAATTTCAAACGAATAATGAGAAGGATGCGAATTGTACTTTGATTGAAAGTATTAAAAAGAAGATTTCAGTTTATAGCATGAATAATTACGAAAAGGATGAAGGTAGGTACAGTTGATTCTTAAAACACTCCAGAATACGCAAAAATTAATAAGGTGGTTGAACCAATCTTGGTTTAACTGTTTTTTTAGTAAAAAACTTGCATAATGCAAATATTGCAAAATTGTATCTTGTCATCTTTATTCTCTTTCCACCGCATTCCACTCTTACGATAATAAGATGGTAATGACTCCATGAAAGGTAGCAGTGCAACGTTGCCAGATTATCAAATATTTCCGTATTTTGAAAACACAGCTTTTTAGTGAATGTTCTTAAAACAAATTCACTAATGAGGAGATCCCGACTTTTGAATTTTGAAAAACATTCTTCAAATGAGCGCTAATTAGGACCCCTAGAACACATATCCGGGGTCGGCTTCAATATTTATATAATTATATTGTAACGAAGTAGATATTTTCAGAACAGCTGTAGATATTAAAAGCGACTGTGTGAAAATAAACATAATACAAATCACACGGGGAAAAATTCTACGCAGTTAAATTAATTATTTTATCATTAATATTTCTCAACAAGTACGCATTTCCAATTCTCGCGGCAGAGTAAAAACATATCTGCAGAAGATAAGGATAAGGTATCTACCACCGATTAGGATTTTTCAGCCGGTGACTGGAGAGAAAATAACGACGAGAGGCAGAAAGAGTTCACCGTTTGCCGTAGCGTGGTTAAATTTATAGCTAGGGTTTCGCATCAGTGAATTAAAAGTCTGCTTGTTTAAATTGTAACAAAGTATTAGGATACAGTACCGCCCGTCCCGTTACTGGACAGAACAATTTTTACTCTCGTGATTCTTCCGAATATAGTCTAGGTAAGAACCTTTTAAGTGTTTCTTATTGTATTTATATATAGCGAATTTTCGGATATATCTCAGATCCGTGTGTCTCTCCGGTGACGTCAAGTTAGTACGTGGCAATATCCTTCAACAGGGTGTTACCCTATAATCCTTCCCGTTCCTTATCGACGCCCTGACGTTGATGTGCTTGATCTCGCGGTACCGACTTCGACGGATAGACGCCATTTAGTTATTTGAGGAGCGTTTCTCCAATCGACCCACTTAACGGCTGCATCCACGAGTCGTAAACCACAGTAATCGGAATTTCCGCCCGCGTGTCTTCCGTATTTCTTCTCGGTGGATAATAATTAATTTTGTTGGTCCGTCATCAGCGATATAATTAGTTTTAGGATAAATTAAAGTAATAAGTACCATTCATATTGTAAAAATATCAGTGAATTGTAACGTATCATTAGGTAATAAATAGTGTGGAAAGCATACCTAGTCTATACTATACCCACAAATAAATCTGCTACACCTATACAGACTTTCAGAATGGTCAGGGAAAAATGGGGGGAGCGATTAAAGCCCGCAACCTCGGAGGTATCTACACGGCCTGTTATCTCATAGGCTACCCCACCCTCTCCACAGAGCTATCCAGGCACTCTGACCACAACCGTGGCCAGAGCCTTGTGACGAGGTCGCAGACATCCTCGCAGGGAGTAAACCCTTTCAAAATCTGGCGCTCGAGACCGTTGCCGTAAATCCGTTGATCTGTTCCACTAAATAATTCACCCCGTAAATCAAGGCCTCGTTACAATATATATATATATATATATATATATATATATATATATATATATATATATATATATATATATATATATATATATATATATATATGTATGTATGTATGTATGTATGTATGTATCACTCCAATAACTAAAAAAATCCGATTTTGATCAAATTTGGTGAGTACCTTCCTTTTGTAAATGTCTTGGATAAGTTCGTTAGCCACGGAAATCGAACAAGGTTTTTCGGGACAATTTTGGGTTTTATTTAGAAAAAACTTCATATCTCCGAAAATTAAAAAGCTGTTGTAACCTAATTCGGTACACTGGTTTCTATCATAAAGAGTATCCTCTGTACCAGATCTTTAGGTTAAAAGAAAAAGAAATTACAAGCCTCTGCTTAAAAAAAATTTAAAACGTCAAAATTAAGAATTCTGTTACTCGTACATTAGTACGCATTGGCGCTTTGCCAGTTACAAATACAGCTCGAAATGACTAGCAAGCTCCTAGATCTGTGTCTCAGCCGTCATTTTACTTTATTTCGTTAAAATATCAGAAAAAAATCTATTTTAAACAAAAATTGTATGATGTAAATAATCAGTACGTTAGCAAATTAATATACTAGCGTATATACCTGTCAGTACATAGATATGTCATGTCGAGAATGGCGGAGCGGTGGAGGGAGCAAAGCAAATTTAAGAATGGACTCCTATAACACGCGTTCTAATCCCAGTTAGTGACCACTGAGTATTTTATTTCATTTTACCGTTATCTGATCAGATTGTGTAATTCCGATGATTTTTTTAGAATTCAATTAGGACGAGATCAAATCTTTTAAGACTTAATTCAATTTGAACATCTGGTTGTTTGTTATTGCCCTAACTTAGTGAAACCGTTTCATACTTAATACAGCCTTAGACTTTCCCGTGGCTTCACAAGTGCTTGTTCTTTTCTGCAACCGATTTCAATTGAGACTGGACGCAGCAAGTGCGTTGTGGTAGCGAATTCTCATTAAAGTTTCAAGTTTCAATAGCTCAATTTGCTATTAACCTAACGTTCGTTGGGCAGGAACCAGTTTTTCGGGAACATTTAAAGTTTATTTTCGGAAAATTTGTGTACATTTTCAGACAATTAAGTCATTTTGAGGAAATATGGTACATTGTTGCTACTATATAGGTTATACTGGTAATCCAATTTCATGCCTGCTTTCTTAAAAAAATACATATGTTATTAAAAACATTTTAATGAAAATTCACTACCATAACGCACTTGCTGCGTCCAGACTTCTAGTAGTTCATTTTAGTAAATGCATCGATTTGTCATAAGTTTTTTTGTGTTCAAAAAAGGTGATTAGAGATTGCGTAAAAGATTATTCATTTTTCCTAATAGTATACAGGGTTGTCACTTTTATCTTACGCACTATTTTTATCTTCTAAACCTTTCAAGATATCTAATAGGCCTAGAAAATTTTTGAATTTTAACTCGCGACGACTTTTGTGAAGCTAGCAAATATCATAGAATTTGCTTAAATAATAAAAAATATATGGAGAACATTAGAAAACGCGATTTTTCAGTTTTTTCAGGATATTTCAGCAACGACTTGACTTGTTAGAAATTTCATTTCAAATTCTTAACAAGCATCACATTGTACAAAATTCTCGTAATTTAACCGACTCTGTATCCTTAGAGGTTTAGTAGATAGCAATAGTGTGCAAGATAAAAGTGGCCACCCTGTAACTTAATTTGTTTACCATAAGGTGCTTATTTAAATACATTTCAATAATAATAATCAATCGTTTTCACGTTTAAATTAGATTAAATTAGAACCACGGTGGTTCTGTGGTAAGAACGTGTGCCTCTGAACCGAAGGGTACTGGGTTCGATCCCAGGGCTCTGCTTTCACTTTTTCAGTACATACTGTAACATTAGCACCAATCGAGGTTGTAGCATTGTCTTTAAGCAAGTTGAATGTCTGCACGTTCCGCCCTTCAGAGGGGCGTTAAGCCGTCGGTCCCGCGTCCATGCGATGTTGGGCACTTTAAAGATCACTACCCCCCTTACAGAAAGGCAGGGGTTCGGCGAAATTTCCAGGGTAGTGAGGTGAAACTACTCCCTGGCGTCGGTGATTGGCCATGGTCGCGGAAATAGACCGACGTTAAATAAACCAAAAACAACAACAAAAACGTTTAAATTTTAAAATAACTGAAATTGTTCAACTTTTGGACATATTGTAGAAAAAAATAGCGTTTTCCTTCCTTAAAGAGTTTTATTGAAATCTTTCTTTTCATTTGCATTTGTTTTTAGAGTTTGTTATTATGTTTTTTTAGTTTTCGTTAAATAAATCGTTTTCAAGTTTAAATTTTATAATAAATGAATAAAATTATGGAACTCTCGGACATAGAGCCTCGGTGGTCCAGGGGTAAGAACGTGTGCCTATGAACCGAAGAGTACTGGGTTCGACTCCCAGGGTTACCCTTTCACCTTTTCAGTACATACGGTAAAAAATAACATCAACCAACGTTGTGGCATTGTATTTCAGAAAGTTGAATGTCAGCACGTTCATCACTTGGGAGGGGGCGTAAAGCCGTCGGTCCCGTGTCCATGCGATTTTGGGCATGTTAAAGATCCCCACCCTCCTTTCAGAAAGGCAGGGGTTTGGATGATTTTCCAGGATAGTGAGGTGAAACTGCTCCCTGGAGTCGGTGATTGGCCATAGTCGCGGAAATAGACCGACATTAAACTATAAAAAAAAACTTTTGTACATATTTTATTTATTTATTTAATTAAATATACATTACTCAACTGGTTATCCCCAAATAAAGACTAAGCTAGTGCACAAAAAAAAAATCATACATCAATAATATACACAGTTACAACAAATAACAAACAAACAACATTTCTCGATGGGCGAGGAAATTAAGAACTGTCCACACAATCACAAGTTGCATTACACGAGAGAAGCAGTGGTCTTTAGTTCTACCTTACCATATTGTAGGTGACACACATTCTTACTATAGGCGAGTTCAGTCTTACATTAGTCATAGGAGCAGAGATGTAAAAGAAGTCATGAGATCTGCAGGTAAGTCTCGGCACCAGAAAAGATAGAGCGTGGAGTATCTGCGGACAGTCGATATCATGATTAAGCAGACTCCATAAGAATGCTAAAATGCAGACTTTTCGTCTGACCTGTAGGGATTCAATGCAAAATCGTTCCAACATATGGGCCTGCGGCGTGCCCACCGCAGGATAAACACAGTCAGTTCTGTAGGCTATCAGCTCCAAGAACATACGCTGAACAGCCTCAAGCGCACTTGTGTGCACCTCATAGAGGGGAGACCTAACTACGGACCCATATTCTAGATGAGGTCGTACGTACGCACTATGTAGTATTGTGAGAGTGCCTGTGTTCTGAAGGGTGGTTCGAATTACGTACGAGGAAATCCAGAGTCCTGGACGCCCTCGAGACAATAGACTCTGTGTGGTTTATGACAGACAGCTTGAGGTTAAAAACAACCCCCAGATCAGTGAGAATCCCGGCTCTCCGAAGCTCAACGCCGCCCAAAGGGTAGCTAAATTCAATTCGTGAGTGATTTAGAATATATGTCATTACTTCGCAATTCCGTATGTTAATGGGGAGGCAGTTCGTACAAGCCCACGGATGTATCCTGCTGAGATTGTTCTCCAGTTTGACACAGTCCTCCAGATCTTCTATTCTGAGAAAGATTTTCAGATCGTCCGCATATAGCAGGTGCAGGACATCTATTACCCGAGATATATCGTTTACGAACAGATTGAACAGTAGAGGTCCCAAAACGGACCCCCGACCACGCTACCACCTCAGTCAAAGTACGACCGCGGTATGACACAAAATACCTTCTATCCAACAAATATGTGTGAAGGAATTTCATCAGATTTGGAGAGAGACTCATATGGCACAGCTTCCGGAGCAGAAGTTCATAGTTCAATCGGTCGAAGGCGCTAGAAAAATCTAAGTAGACTAGGTCTGTTTGTACTCTCATATCCAAACCCGATGAGATATAATCTGTCAGACACACCAGGTTGGTGAAGGTAGATCGACCCCTCACGAATCCGTGCTGAGCCTCGGTTATAAGGCCCTTCATATTGAAATACATGATGTCATTCAAAGTGATTTCAAACACCTTCGGAAAATTGTCCATAAGAACCTGTCTCGAACCAGAAACGCAGGGTCCGGACCGGAAGTATGCCTTGGCTTGATCTTACACAGAGCCCTATACACCTGCTGCTCTGATACCTCATATATGTTGAAGAGAGGAGTGTAGGAAGAAGAATGAGCTGTTACATTATTATAGTTAGCATCAGTAGATCATTTTAGGGAAAAAGATGAAACATGATCCTTCATCACAGAGTTTTGTTGAAATGTTTATTTGTATTTAAGTTTGTTTTAAGAGTTTGTTATTATTTTCTTTCAGTTTTCCGTAAAGACAATACAAAACAATAGAAACGTTTTCCATTATCATGAAAACTAAAGAGTTATTGTATTTTTTTATTTTATAGCCTGGAGTGAAGGGGAAGGATACATGACGAAAGTAACATTTCCGAAAGAGACAAGGCACGCCGTGACTATGGCGATGAACAAGAAGAATGACATCAGAATCATAGAAGACGATGAATATGTCACCTTGTTAGCATCACCGTCTTCAATTTCTAGTGGTAATACTGACACGGAAAGTAAAGAACAGGAAGAAGAAGAAGAGGGAGAAGAAGGAGAAGAAACAGAAACTGGAGAACAAACACCCCAGTTGTTACGTGGAATGTTTGTGGCCTGTCCCAAGAACTTGCTGTGTGACAGAGGATTGCATGATGGGGCTTGTAATATCAATAAGCGCAGTATGTGTTCAATATTTAACTCAAATTTATGCAATAGAGGGTAACTATATGTTAAGCAGACTTGGAGAACCCAAATCACCACAACACATTTTAAAAGATCTAGCGAGCGTTTTGCTAACCAAGCTGGATGAAAATATTCTAATTGATTTCTACGTCTACACGTATTTATATAGACTTTTAGGTAAAAGGCCGAAAACGAGAGTGGAATTTTCAAGTTACAGACGTAACCTTTGTGTAATATATCATCAATTGCCGGAAGAGGTTATTGAACTTCCCTTTATCCCACCGGTTGACAGCTTAGTGATCCCTTGCTGATATTTTCGTTTGTCGGAAATATCTGTATTGTTTCCTTATCTCTCGGGCGCACTTTTGTCGGTATTTATATATTTTTTACAAAGCTCTCTATCAAATGACTGGATGTGGGAGCTGGTGCGAGATTCATACATTTATTATTATTATTATATTTAGCGATATATACCGTCTGTTTCGAAAAAAGGGCCTGCTCCCATATCTCTGAACATTTTTGTGGCCTCGAGGTGAAATATACAGTGTTAAAATAAAATTTTCTGCTCTATCCAATAAAGTTAATGGGAACACCCGTCAGCTTCCGGTTTAATCGAAAGTCATCCCAACTTGGTTAGTTCAAAGAGAACACCCTGTATGTTTTTTACATATTTAAGTACAGCCCAAATACACTCATACCAAGTTTCATGGGTTCATCTTAGACAACAACGGAGATATTTAAAAAAACATTTCTAGATATAGGCAAATTAAACAACAAAGATATCTATACGATTTAAATTTGACAGTTCCAATATTTAATTCTGTGCACGTTATTATTGATGAATGTGGTTGTCTTATGATAGTTATAACTATAGTATTTTTTATGTGAATGGAATATGTTTACCTTGGATGAGAAAATTGACATGTATTATGTGTATTTACGATCGGGATGAAATAGCTATCAAGCGTTGCGTTTGTATAGAGATCAATTTGGTGCAAGGCGACTTCTCAACAGAAGAATATTTAGCAAACTTGAGCAGACTTTAAGGCGAACTGGATCGTTCGTAAAGGCGAAGCGCCAGTATGAAATAAATAAACCCGACTTTGAACTAGGGATGGGCACATTTCTTAAAACATCGATGTTAACATCGATGTTTAACATCGAAACCTACTATCGATGGTAGGAAAAACATCGGCTGGAAAACACCGATGTTGGGAAACATCGATGTTTTCAAAATAATTGTGAATTTACCAATTCTATAATTCTATGTTCTTTCGAGAAAAAAAAATAGTTTGTAGTTTTGTAGGCATTAGAAAATGGAAACATATTCCGATGCAGATTATGGCAGGTGCAAGTAATACAAAAAATAAGTGGTAACAAAAATAAATAAATGTTTATTGTACTTAAATAAAATAAGAAAGAATGTGTAAAACAAAAATAGAAAAACTTAATAAAAAGTAAACTTCAAATTTAATTCTAAACTGTTAATAACCCTGTTTATATATATATATATATATATATATATATATATATATATATATATATATATATATATATATATATATATATATATATATATATATATATAATATAATTCACCAATATTAGTGATAATAATGATAATGTCACCATACAGTTTTATATACTCCAGTAATCTCTGTCAATGGACTGAAGGAATCATATTTTGCCCAAGTGTTCTCCAGTTAAACGGTTTCTTTCTTGCGTGGCTGTCTGTTCAGCTTTGGAAAAAAAAATTCTGCCGGTGCAGAAGTCGCCACTATAGACAAGAATTTTTTCGCGACAGTGTATAAATGGGGACATACATTTTTATTATCTGACCACCATTTCAGTGGATTCTCGGTAAGATTAATTAGAGGATTCTTTAAATACAAAGACATTTCGCTTAATTGTTCTTTCTCTTGTGAATCACTCTTTTGAACTAACTGAGAATGATGCGCCCATATATTGCCCTTTGGAGTAACTATAATTATGTTAAAATGTTTACCAAACATCATTGTGACAATCTAGCTTACTTACCCGTGTCCTGTTTATTATTTGTCGTTTCACTTTCTATTATTTCGCGATTGTGGTCATCATATCCTTGCGTTTCTGCTAACAGTGATAACTGTTGTATTAGATTAACTGCTGCTGCAACATTATGAGGACTCTTAAAATAAATCTTTTTGAACCTCGGATCCAGCAAGATTGCCACAGCTAATTGTTTGACTTGTTTAACAGCAGAAAATCGTTTCCTACATTCTTGGAGAAGTGCTTCTTTTAGCGAAATACCTAAGGTGTCGTTTACATCAGATTCAATGTGTGAAACTTCTTTTTTCCAAATTATACGTGAGAGGGATTACAAGACTCGAACTAATATACTTTTGACCACAAATTTCTGTTGTTACTGCTTCTAACGTCTTTAGAAGTTCAATGATTTTATTCAGTTCAAAAACTTCCTTGGCTGTAACCATTGTGGGGGCAGAAGGATGTCTGTTCACTATGGTATTTATGTATTCATGCAGCTCAAGAAAACGATTAATCATGTAGTATGTGGAATTCCAGCGGGTGGACACCTCTTGTATATTTTTTTTTCAGGTTTATGGTCGCTTGTTTGTGCCTTCCGTAATTCATCAGCAGATACTACTGAATGCCTAAACCACGTTACATTTGTTTTAATTTAGATATAACTGCTCACAATTCCGAAATAGATGTTATAGCTCTGTCGGCAACTAAATTTATTTGATGAGCGAAGCAATGAATGTGCCTTTTTTTTTGGAAAACGTTTCCTCAATAGCTTTTGTCATATTGGCCGCTCCATCCGTAACAACAGTAGTAACTTTAGTTTCTAGGATACCCCATTCCTCACATATACGTTTTAACACTCCTGAAATGTATTCGGCTGTATGCCGTTCATCTAAAAGATATACACCTAAGTCAACAGAATTTATGGAATTGTTATCTTCAAAGTGCATAGTAACACCAATAAAACTTCTACATTGCATATCTGTCCATATATCTGTCGTCAAACAATAGCAAGACAATTTTTTTAATTTGCAAACGATATGCATTTGCAACAGGATTTGTGGGATACGTAACGATGTTTCGATGATTACAAGTAACCTCGATGTTAAAAATATAACATCGAAATTACAACATCGATGTTTTAAACATCGATGTTCAATGGAAAACATCGATATTCCAAAAACATCGATGTTAGGTGCCCATCCCTACTTTGAACTTAATGTATTATTGTGTCTAGAAGAAAATCCTAGAACTTCGGTGAAAGAAATTTCATTTAATACTGGTATAGCAGCGACCACTGTTCATTGTATTCTCAAAAAACATAATAAAAGAGCCTATAAAGATTCCTCAGTACAACAATTGCAAGAGCAAGATGGTCCTAGAAGACTGGATTCTGCAACTATTTCTTACAAAGACAACAACAGGATCCTTTGTTTTATACAAAAATCTTATGGACTGATGACTGTACTTTTTCGAACAAGGAATGTTCAACCTAATACATCACTTTCATTGGGCCTCTGAAAATCCTAGAAACGTAATTGAAAGAAATGTACAAATACGTTTTAAAGCGAATGTTTATCGGCCCAATTTTCATTGACGGGTAACTTAACGCAGATAGATATAATGACCTGCTTTTGAACATAATGGGAAATTGTATTGAGGAGCTCCCTTTGGCTCAGTTACGCAGCATTATTTTTCAACAAGACGGTGCACCTGAGCATAACGCTGCTATTAATGTTGAATACCTAACGAGCCGTTCCAAGGGAATTGGATGGGTACTAAAGGGCCAAATCGATGGCCTGTGAGGTCAACTGACCTCACGCCTTTGGATTTTTTTTGAGCTTATATAAAAAATAATGTTTTTACCACAGTTCCGGAAAATGTGGACATCTTGAAAACAAGAAAATAGGAAACGCTTGCGAAAATCTTAGTCCACAAATGGTTTTAAATGCAGCCCGATGTATACTAAGAAGGTGTCAAACGTGCATTAATAAAAACGGTTTGCATTTCGAACAATATTTATAGCTTTGTTATTAATGTTCTTTTGTTAATAATGTTTATTAAAGTTCTTGTTTTAAGTTCTTTTGCATAGATTACTATTTTTCTTTTATTTCCTAGGTGAAATGTTTTTTCAAATACCGTTGTTGTATAAGATGAACCCATGAAACTTGGTATGAGTGTATTTAGCAGGAAACGCTGTATTTAAATATGTAACAATATACAGGTGTTCCATTTTAAATAACCAAGTTGGGATGACTTCCGGTCAAACCGGAAGCTGACTGGCATTCCCATTAGTTTTATTGGATATAGCAGAAAAAAATAATTTAACACTGTAAATTTTAACTAGATGCCCCAAAAATGTCTAGAGATATGGGAGCAGGCCCTTTTTTTGGAACAGACGGTATATATATATATATATATATATATATATATATATATATATATATATATATATATATATATATATATATATATATATATATATATATATATATATATATATATATATATATATATATATATATATATATATATATATATATATAGTCCCGTATTTTAATTGTAATGTTTTTTGAATCTAATTGCATAGATCTTTTTGTTTGTTCGACGTATTTAAGATCACAATCTCTATAACTTATTTAATAAATTCCCAACATTTTAGCCACACTATCCTTATTTTTGGGTTACCTAGCAGGTTTTTTAAAGTATTTTTTCTCGAAAATGTTAATTGCAAGTTGGCTTTTTAAAAATGCTATCTGGACCCCTCGTGATTTGAGGTTCAAAAGGTAAGCAAACAAAGGATTTGTCCAATTTCTCTCTTATAAACGTGGTTGATTCTGGTAACATTTTTGTTTGTTTTCTGTTTGTTAACTAATTTCTCCATTAGACAAGCAATGTATCAGTTATATTCGGCCACAGCCTTAATATAATTTAATTCTTTGGTATATCTACTAGATAGCATTTAAAAAAAAAAGCCAACTTGTAATAACATTTTCGACAAAAAATACTTTAAAAAACCAGTTGGTAACCCAAAAGACAATGACAGTGTGGTCAAAATGTCGGGAAGTTATGAAATAAGTTGTAGAGATTGTGATCTTAAATACGTCGGACGAACAAAAAGATATATTGCAATTGACGCTCAAGTTCATAAATAATAGAACTTTTGTGAGGTAACATATCGTTTATTATGCATATTTAGTTATACTGGTAGTTAAAATTGGAAGAATATAAAGAGGGTGATAATAAACATTATATTATTATTATATTATATTATAATTAGATTCAAAGAACTTCACTTAGCACAATTAAAATACGGGACTATGGATAGATCTGTGCACAATAGGCCAAGGGCTGCAGTTCTATCGGGGCGGCAAAGCCGCGGACGAGCCCTGAGGGAGAAAAAAATGGATAGATCTACCGTTGCCCGACATATTTGGGATAATAATCACCACGTTAATGAGGAGAACCTATAATTGATTAAAAATGTTAGAAAACCAGGACAATTAAACGCCTTCGAAAGTATATATATATATATATATATATATATATATATATATATATATATCGCTAAATATAATAATAATAATAATAAATGTATGAATCTCGCACCAGCTCCCATTTCCAGTCATTTGATAAAGAGCTTTGTAAAAAATATATAAATACCGACAAAAGCGTGCCCGAGAGATAACAATACAGATATATCCGACAAACGAAAATATCAGCAAGGGATCACTAAGCTCTCCACTGGTGGAATAAAGAGAAGCTCAATAACCTCTTCCGGCAATTAGGGTATAATACACAAAGGTTGCGCCTGTAAAATTCCACTCTCGTTTTCGGCCCTTTACCTGAAAGTCTATATAAATACGCGTAGAAGTAGGAATCAATTAGAATATTTTCATCTACTGATGACGCTAACTTGGTTAGCGAAACGTTCGTTAGGTCTTTTAAAATGTGTTGTGGTGATTTAGGTTCTCCAAGTGTGCTTGTCAGTGCTCATCACAGGTACCACTCTTCACTTAGTAACTATATGTTGACAGAAATGCAATAATAATAACGATAATAAGTTGTCTGTCCAATAGGTTTACTGCAGCAGTACACTTATTGCTATTTGTGACTACGTAGCTAAATCTATTGGGAATAGTTTCTGCAAGAGCACGTTCCCACCTCTTGTTTCAGGGGATAAAATTGTTTCTACTGCCCTGGGCAAGGCTGAACTTTTTGCCTGGTTGTTCGCCGGCAATTCTACTTTCAACCCACCTCCAAATGTTCAACCACCAACAGTCCCCAATGTCGCGCATAAAATGACAGATATCATTTTCAAAACTAAAAACGTACAAATGATGTTCTCTTCTCTTAATACCAGGAAAGCCTCTGGCCTTGACGAGATCCCAGCAATTGTTCTCAAAAAATGCGCACCAGAAATTGCTCCTGTCCTGAGTCGTCTGTTTCCGACATCTTACAATAGAGGCATATTCCCTAGTAACTGGAAAACTGCTCGAGTTCAACCCGTCCCCAAGAAAGGATACAAAGCGCTTCCTATCAACTACAGCCCTATTTATCTCCTTTCAGTCGTCTCTAAAGTGATGGAAAAGTATACAAACACCGAATTACTACTTTCTTGAAAAACACAGTCTAATCCACGACAGGCAGTATGGATTCCGTCAGCGCAGATGAACTGCCGACCTCCTTTCCCTTGTCACCCATTCTTGGAAAAAGTTTATGGAACTACACGGTGAATCCCAGATTGTCGCTCTAGACATATCCAAAGCATTAGACCAGGTCTGGCACGCAGCCTGCTTAATAAACTTCCGGCCTTTGGCCTACCACCACAAATCTGTACCCGGACAGCAAATTTACTCTCCAACCGGAGCATTTCTGTTGTCGTGGATGACCATTAGGTTTCCTCTTCCGGACTCGCAAATACTTTTCACCAGCTAATCTCTATACCTTATATACTTCACAAATAAGGCCAAACTTCGAATACTGCTCCCACATATGAGGTGCCGCTGCCGCTTCTACACTCGCTATCCTGGACTACATTTAGAAGAGAGCTATACGTCTTATCGGTGACCCTATCCTCACCCAAAGACTGCCATCCCTTGCCCACTGACGTGCCGTTGGTGACCTCTCTATCTTTTATAGATATCTGCACGGGCACTGCTTAGAGGGGCTTTTTTCCATAGTTCCTCCACCTGCTGCCCCCAACAGATATACAAGGGGAACAGAGCTAATGCACCCTTTTACTGTCCAAGTCACCAGACATAGAACATCTTGTTATGCCCACTCTTTTGTCCCGAGGACTTCCAAGTTATGGAATTCCTTGCCGGGACATGTTTTTCCTTCTCCTCCGAACCTCCAAACCTTTAAGTGCAGAATTAACAAGTTGCCTCTTTCCTCCTTGTCGACACCCACGGTACGATAGTATTTAGGCTGTGAGCCCTCGTGGTGTGTTGTTGAAATAATTTAAAAAAAAACAACGGTACACCCAGCGACGTCAGCTTTCCGCTGTCCTATTTACCTGGTTATTTTTTTGTCAATATCCTCTAGTCCCTTATCCATATTATCTTACTCCTTTCTAAACTCCTTTTACTTCCAGATCGTCACAACGTGTGAAAGTATCGCATCGGCGACAAAAATTTCAAACATTTTTTTTTCGCTTAAAGGTCGTAGAAATTATCAAAACATATAGAAAATATGATTTGGGAACAAATTTTTTTTGGTCTGTCGATCTGTATGTCTGTCTGTCTGTAGCCACGATAACTTTAGAACTAATTGAGATATCGTCTTCAAATTTGTTATAGAGTTATCACTCGACAAACGACAAACGGTTCTGACTGTTTCTGGGTAAAATAGCGTTAGAGGGTAGGTAATGAATGGGGATGATTTGGTAACAATTGAATTTTTTTCGTTAAAACACGAGTAATATAACGTTTTAGGGTTTATTTGTTAGAAAACTTTTAATTTCATCAATCATCTGGTATTCTGTGCTGAAATTAAATTAGGCGTTGAATGTGTGGGAGTGGAATATTGTTGACAAAAATTACGATTTTTTTTTTCATAAAACGGCGTAAAAAGTCTCAAAAACATATAGAAAACTTGATTCTGAAATGATTTTTTTTCTGTAAGTCCGTCGGTCTGTCGGTTTGTCGGCCGATACGTCTGTTTGTTAATAGTCGCAATAACTTTTGAACGGATTGAGATATCATCTTCAAATTTGGTATCTAATTAGCACCCAAAAAAGGAACGCTTCGAATTTGTTCTTGGGTAAGATCGCTTCAGGGGGTAGGGGATAAATATAGGGTGATTTGGTGAAAATTGATATTTTTTCAATAAAACTCGACGTTTTAAAAGTTTCTAGGTACAAGAATACAAATCTTTACTTCATGGTAAAGTCGTCAACCCTAAATTCATTTCATGAGCATGTCTTTCTGAAGAGAATAAATTATCACAGCTATGTGAAAATTATGATTCAGTTTGCAGCACTATTTTCATTCCTACCTTGGCGACCAGAGATAATTGGTATAGATGTTGTGGGGAGAGTACACAGATGGCGCTTCTCCATCTTACTGTTTCGAACTCTAAAACAAAACAAAATGGAAGTTAAAATAATATTGGAGGGAAGGCTTTGTTATACTAAATCATTTGTCTCATTTGTACTACGCGATGTTGGGCATGTTAAAGATCCGTACCCTCCTTACAGAAAGTCAGGGGTTCTCTGAAATTTTTAGGATAGTGAGTGGTGCTCCCTGGCGTCGGGGATTGGCCATAGTCGCGGAAATACACCGATGTTAAATAAAATCGTTTGAAAATATAACTAATTGACCTGAAGTTTTCTCTGTTTCAGAATCCTGGCCTGGCATGGCAACACGCATTGTGTCTGATACAACCATAGATAGTTTGGACTGTATTCCGTATTATGCATCCTCCTAAAATTTTGTAGTGTAAATGTGACTTGAAGAATGTGAAATATGTTTTTGTTAAGTAAATTTTAAACAGCTTATCAAGAATATAATTTGTAACTTAGTTAATTTGGTAAGATTAAGGCAGTACAGGGTGAGTTAACGATTGAATATACTAAATTTATTACCTTAAATTTCAATAGAACAGTGGCGGCTCGTTAGATGACGCAGGTGAAGCGCTGCTTCACGTATATTTTCGGTTTAGTTAAACTTTTGTATTCAAAATGCACCATAATTTTAATTTTTTTCATTCTCTCAAATTTATTTGGTACAACCACATTAAAATGTCTTGTTACGTTAAGCCGCAGTTAATAATGTATTTCTATAGTAATTTATGGTACGATATAATTTGCAAGCCCGCCCCTGATCACCGAATTGAATGTATACATGCCCCAGCGCTTACGTATTGCAGACCGTGGACTACTCTAGTGCGTGAAGTAACTGCAGACTGACTGATCCAGATTCGTTCGTATACAAATGCTGCGTCTGTTTTGGGACGCTTGCAAGAGACGGTTGCCATGGCAATGGCACGCGCACTGGTAGGTTGGTGTTTATTAGTGCCACAAAAGTGATGCAAAGTTCTGAACCTGCTTCAAAGCTTAGTGTCCGTCGTTTATTTAGATTGAGTCGGGTCGTCAGAGGCGTATTTTTATTTTTACTATGTTACCGTTGAATAATCTGGTATATGTCACATTTACAGACTTTAAAAAGCTGTATTTTTCATGTTTCTTTTTGGTAAGTGGAATTGATTTGTTTATTATTACCTCTAAATGAATAATTTCAAAATAATAAAATATTAAAGTTGTAAAAAAAAGAAGGGCCTTGAATTTGAAAAAAATGCTTGTAGCTCTTCACTCTATAAACAGATTTTCATAGGTAATACGAGCCGTATTATATTACCGTATGCGTATGTGTACAGTGTCCTCTCATCTAATATTCCTGGACAGTATTCCTTGTAAAAGTCTATATTTTTGTACAAATGAATTTTTTATTTAAATACTGAAGTGCCAGGGGAACGCGTGGCCCGTTTTAGGCGCAGGAAGGGGTCTTCGTCTCCCTGGACCCCCCTTTGAGGCATCGCTGATTCTGCTTCACCCACTCCCAAAGTCACGAGCCGCCATTGCAATAGAAATGTTTCGATGAACAGAGCCACGGCCATCTACAGTACAGGGTGCCTCAAATTCGAGCATCATCATTGGGATCTCAGAAACCGTAAGAGATGAAACGTCGGTTAAATTATGGCAAAGTTGCGTAATTTGATGCTCAGCAAAATGCAATTTAGAAAATTAGAAAATTCCGAATACTTCCGGTGATAATCGGAAAAAACCGAAAACTCATAATTTTTTTAAATTTTTTTCTGGCGTTATTTGAAAAGATATAACAAAATGAATCACACTTAATCAAGGTCACTTTTACTCTCCTACAAGATGGCATTTTCAAATTCAAAATCCCATGTTTCGTCTTTCAGAAACCATCATCAACTCAATTTTTTCAAATACGGCGCTAGATTTTTTATTTCATATTTTGTTACCTTTGGACTACTTCAAAACGATGCCTCATCACAACTTTTGAATTTCAAACGTTTTGATAACAAAAAATGACATTTCCCGTATTTCTTGTAAATATTTAATACGACTCTGCTTTTGAACCAAAATATGTTTTCAATAATATAATTTGATTAAGTAGGTAAAGATGAACACGAATTTATGATTATGAGTCAAATATTTTAAGTTCAATCCAATGCAATGCAATGACATGTCTGTTCGTTCATCTCGCCGGCTTTGATATTCAGAAATATCAAGTCATCGCTTGTCATAATATGACAATAGAACTTTTGACAATTTAACTTTCAAAATAGACATTAAGAGAGCAAAAATGGTGTTTTCCAATTTCGAGAAACGTGATACGCTTCGGATTTATTATAGTAATAACAGAAACTCGCACATTTCATGTGAACGGTATTTAGAGCAATACCCTGAGCGTGCACAACCCCATTATTCATATTTTAACAATTTGGACAGAAATTTAGGTCTCTTTGGTAGTTTTGGTAAACCTAGAAATTAGTACGGCCAACGAATGGAAGCTGAAGATGAAGAAGCTGTTTTAAATGCTGTAAGTATCGTTATAAAATAATGTTATGCAATCTTTTATTACTATAATATTTTGCGATAACATGTCAAAGATATTTCACCAAACCGTTTTGTTAAAGGTTACGGAAAATACTCGTGGTTCAATAGGGCAATTTGCTTCGGAACTGAATACGCCTAGAAGCCGAATTCAGAGGGTTTTCAAAAAACATAAGTATCATCCCTATAAACTTCATGTTTGCCAAGAACTAAGACCAGAAGACAGGGACAGAAGGCTTGAATTCTGCAATTGGCTTGATGGAAAGATGATGATTTCTTAAATAAACTCATCTGGACAGATGAATGTAATTTTTCCACAAGCGGCCTTTTTAACAGAAACAATAAGCATTATTATGCAGTAGAAAACCCGTACCAAAATCGGCAAGTTCGAAGACATGGACGAAAATCATTCAATGTTTGGGTTGGAATGTATTGAGCCAAAATCTTAGGGCCAATCATTTATAATGGAAACTTGAATACTAAACGGCATCTTAATTTAATTTATAATTATATATTCGATGCGCTTGAAGATGAACCGTTGAATATGCTGCGGCAGCTGTGGTGGCAACAGGATGGTGTACCACCCCATAATGGAAGGGCATAAACCGAGTTTCTTAATGAAACATTTCCTAATCAATGGATTGGAAACCAAGGAATAGTGCGCTGGCCTGCTAGAAGTTCTCATTTGTCCCCGCTGGATTATTTTTTATGGGGATTCTTGAAAAATCGCTTATTCAAGGATCCTTTTCCGAATGATGTAAACATTTTGCGTCAAAAGTTAGTGTTAGAATTCATAACTCTACAAGCAAGAGGAAGAATAATCCACCGGGCTGTTCTGCGAAGACGTATGCGAAAATGCATAGAAGCACAAGGGGGCTTATTCGAGCATTTAATTTGTCCATTTTAAAAGTTAAGTAAGCATTAAATATTTTAAAAAAATACTGAAAATGTCATTTTTTGTTATCAAAACCTTTGAAAATCAAAAGTTGTGATTAGGCATTGTTTTAGGTAGTCAAAGGGAAACAAAATATGAAATAAAAAATCCAGGGCCGTATTTGAAAAAATGGAGTTGATGATGGTTTCTGAAAGACGAAACATCGGATTTCAAATTTGAAAATGCCATCTTGTAGGAGAGAAAAGGTGACCTTGATGTTTTCGTTTATTCCGATTATCACCGGAAGTATTCGGAATTTTCTAAACTGCATTTTGGTGAGCATCAAATTACGCAACTTTGCCATAATTTAACCGACGTTGTATTTCTTACGGTCTCTGAGATCCCAATGATGAGGCTCGAATTTGAGCCACCTGTACAGACCGGAATGTGTAAAACTGTCTATGCGGACATTAGTCCTGCCTTCCTATGTTGTTTGATCACACGGAAGTCATATCAAGTAGATTAGATTTTAGATTGTGAATTGTGTAGTGTTACTGTACATATATAAATGGATAAATGGAAAACTTTGGGAGAATGATGTCTAACGAAAGATACTTTATCAGCCCTCTATCAAAGCACAGTAGTGCTGTTTAAATTCATCAATTATGGTATAGATTTTTTGAAAGGCGAATATATATTGCCTGGTAAGTTACAGACCTACAATTTGGAACATAGATTCAGTTGCTACGGGCGGCTTCCTGGGGTAAATTACACGAGCGTCCCGCCACAGTAATGACCGGTTACATTGATGATGCGCACTTCGCAGAATATTTTAAGCAACGAAATAAAAGACCTCCCTGACTGTGCTGTGTACACACAATCCTCCCAACTGATCTTCCTGACCTGCTGTGACATCAGTTTGCCCAATTAAAAGCTAAAAGGTGAAGGAAAATTAACCCTGCCGTTCATGTGAGCATAATGTATTTTTCTTCCCCTTTTTCCTTATTTAAGCTTAGAATTATTGTAATAACATGTCGTACATTCAATGAAAAGTTTCCTAACCCGGCACCTTTGGACAGATACCGGTTCAAGAGGCTTCAATCAAAGTTTTCAAGGTATGGAAGTATAAAATCAAGACGAGTAATTTGTAGAGGCAAACTTGAAGATGAAAAAACATGCCAAGTCACAGTTCTTGCATACTTTCATGCAATGCCAACAAATTCTATAAGAAATGCGTCTAGTGACTTAGACATGCCTTACTGGATCATTCAACGAATATTGAAGAAGCACAAAATGCATAATTTCTCTTTTATTCCTGTGCAACACCTCCGTGTTAGCGACTACGAGATGCGGATAAATTATTGCGAACACCTACTGATACGAGTGCAGGAAGATCCTATATTCTTGAGCAAAATAATCTAGACTGACGATTTTAATTTTGGCAGAGAGGGTTTGCGAAATATGAAAAATCAGCATTACTGGGCAGCGGAAAATCTGCATATGACACGAACTATGAATTTCCAGCAGAGATTCAGTTGTAATGTTTTCTGCATGATAATGGACGACCGAGTGTGTTTTCATATTTACGATGGCACGCTCACGTCTGAGAAGTATATTCAGATCCTGAGAACAGTGGTGATGCCATTTGTGGAGAGTCTGTCTGTAAATTCATCACTCAATTGTTGATACCAGATGGACGGGGCTCCAGCGCACAATACCATAGGTGTGTATCATCAGTTGAATGCTATATTTGATGACAGATGGATAGTCCGAAACGGCCTTTGGCACTGGCCAGCAAGATCGCCGGACTTGACACCTTGTGATTTTTATATGTGGAGTATAATTAAGTCCAAGGTTTATGAGGTGCATGTCCAATGTAAAGAGGAACTAATCCAACGCATAACGCAAGCTTTTACCGAATTAGATCCAGAGGAGATACGAAGAACGACCACCGCTGGAGTACATTCAAGAATTTCAGAGTGTTTGAACCAAAACGGAAGTCACATTGAACAATTACTTTGAATTTTTCAGCTCTGGTTCCATCACAAGTTGTTTTTTTTCCCGTTCACTGTATATAATCTAATCTAGCGTAACTTTACTCTATAAATAAGAATTTAATTCATTCAATGTTAGTGTATGATTGTCATGTTACTTTAATAGTTCTGCTATTATATTTTTACAATGAGAAGGCCATAATAAATTGACGTTATTTTTTTAACAGAACTTGCTTAATGTTTGAGCTAGGAGGAATCTGACAAGTGCGTTGGACTCTGGAGGACAAATTACACAAGGTTGGGTGGTTTTTAATAAGAGTCGTTGGCCAGGAAACTAGTTTTTTGGGAACATTTTAAGTTAATTGCGAAACATTTTTGTAAATTTTCAAACAATAAAGTTATTTTGATGATATATAGTATATTGTTTCTACTATATAGGTTATACTGGTAACCAAATTTAATGCTTGCTTTCTTTTAAAAAACACATATTTGTTATTTAAAATATTTGTATGAAAATTCATTACCATAACGCACTTACTGCGTCCATTTTTTTTGCGTCCAAACTGTTTTTAATATTGTTCTCAGATTGTCAGCGTGTCATCATGAATATAAAAAGGAACTGGATAATCCAACGCCATGAAAACATTGAAATTAAAATTCTCTGCTGCGATATTAAATATATCACTTCAGGAAACTAACAATATCTCAGAAATTATGCTATTTAGATATAGGACATAGTTAATAAAAGTTGCAGAGTTATGTCTGTAAAATGCTTTGGAATAGAAATATATAGGGTGTTCCATTTAAAATAATCAAGTTATACCCTCTTGAATTTCGATATTTTGTTAGGCTATTATCGCACACCCTGTATAAAGAATAGATTTTCATTCCAATAATTTTGCAAGACATAGTTACCAGCAATCTGTTGTCCAAAAATATTTTTTCTAGATTTACACTTTACAAGGATTAATCAAATTATAAAAAAATGCCTGGACGCAGCAAGTGCGTTATGGTAGTGAATTTTCATAGAAATGATCTGGCACAAAATATTTTATTATAACTTTTTTTTCTTGTAACATAGAAATCTAAATTTTGGTGTATAGTTTACTTTTTGTATCGTAAACCTACCTACCAAATTTGGTTATCATAGATTTTTTATTTTTTAAGATACAATTTTTTTTCAAATGGAAACTCAAAATTTTTCCGGAAAACATCGTCAGATTTTTCTGATTAACGAACTTATCAAAGCCATTTACAAAAGGAAGGTACATGCCAAATTATAACAAAATCGGCCTATTATTCTTTGAGATAAAAATTTTTTTCGAATGAAAACTCAAAATTTTCCCGGAAAACCTCGTCTGATTTTCTTGACTAACAAACTTGTCAAAGCCATTTACAAAGGGAAGGTACGTGCCAAATTTTATTAAAATCGGCTTATTACTTTTTGAGATAAGAATTTTTTTCAAATAAAAACTCAAAATTTTCCCGGAAAACCTCATTCGATTTTCCTGACTAACGAACCTG
Organism: Tillus elongatus; assembly: GCA_964006375.1. NCBI lineage: Eukaryota > Metazoa > Arthropoda > Insecta > Coleoptera > Cleridae > Tillus > Tillus elongatus. Next base: position 12,243,842 of record OZ023268.1, on the reverse strand, counting down.
TCAAAACCATTTACAAAAGGAAGGTACATGCCAAATTTTATTAAAATCGGCTTATTACTTTTTGAGATACGAATTTTTTTCGAATGAAAACTCAAAATTTTCCCGGAAAACCTCATCCGATTTTCCTGACTAACGAACTTATCCAAGCCATTTAAAAAAGAAAGGTACATGCCAAATTTTATCAAAATCGGCCTATTATTTTTTGAGTTATCGGTGTGATACATATATATATATATATATATATATATATATATATATAAATATATATATAAATATATATATAAATATATATATATATATATATATATATATATATATATATATATATATATATATATATATATATATATATATATATATATATATATATATATATATAAATATATATATAAACATATAAAAATTGAAACTGACCCCGGATATGGGTTCTAGGGGTCCTAGATCGCGCTCATTTGCAAAAAAAATTTCAAAATTCAAAAGTCGGGATCTCCCCATTAGTGAATTTTTTCTACGAAAATTCACTAAAAGAGCTGTGATAACAAATATTTTTCAAAAATCGCCAATATTTCAAAAACTAATAAGGCTAGGTGCAGAAAGCACTACATAAAATCTATCCCAAATTGGATTGGCTTTCTGAAAATGCAAAAATATACAGGGTGTTTTATTTAAAATAACGAAGTTGTAGCGACTTCCGGTATAACCGGAAGTGCTAGAGTAGTGCAACTAATTTAATCAGAATGGGAATATCGTATAATGGCTGAATCCAAATTTTCAGCTGTCAAATCAGATGAGAAGGTCATAAACTTCTAATGAGCACTTCTCAGCAATCATCCTGTATATATATATATATATATATATATATATATATATATATATATATATATATATATATATATATATATATATATATATATATATATATATATATATATATATATATACATTTTAGCTGACCATAGAAATTGATTCCAGGGGCCCTACTTCGCGCTCATTTGAAAACATTTTCCGAAAGTCTCACCATCGATACCTCTCTAATAGTGAATATTCTTAATGAAAATTCACTAATAAAATTTAATTGCGAGTATACGCTGTTTTTTTGATAGTTAGGTCGGGAGATTTTGGCGCTTACATTGAAATGTCAAAATACGATATCTGTAGAGTACCTATAAAAAGGTCAAGGGTGGAACATAAGAATCGGCCCTTGTATTTCGTACTTACTATTAGCGAATTTTTTTTAAAAAAATTCGCTTATGGGGAGATCTGTGTTTATATATATATATATATATATATATATATATATATATATATATATATATATATATCCGACCGATAACTCAAAAAATAATGGACCGATCTTGATAAAATTTGCAGAGTACCTTCCTTTTGCAAGTGGCTTGGATAAGTTCGTTAGCCAGGAAAATCGGACCTGGTTTTCCCGGAAAATTTTGTATTTTCTTTATAAAAAAATTCATATCTCCGGAAATAAAAAAGTAAGGGCAACCAAATTTGGTACGCGTATTTGTATTATAAATAGTGAACTCTGTACCAAAATTTAGGTCCCTATCTGTAAAGACAAAGAAGTTATGGGCAGTTAAAGTAACAAATTTTGGAGTTTTCCGCAAAACGTCAAACTCGTAATTTTAAACGTCAAAATTGGCAATGTTTAAGCAAATAATGTGAAACAAATACCGTTTGTGAAACGAAAATGTTGCAAGAAGAGTGTTCTGCATACCCTTAAGTTTCAGATTCAACTGTCATTGCCCTTCATTTTACTAAAATATTTACAGAATATCCATTTCAAATAGACCCTTTCTCTGATGCTTTAGCTGTCAGTTTAGTTAAGTTTGGTGGCTTTCTGGATATTTATTTGTAGGGTTAGTGAAGTTTATGGTTTAACGGTCTATATTTTTTTTAGCGAATTATCGTAGAACAAATTTATTAATGCATTTTTGCATTTTTTATCGAAATATGATGCGTTTATAAGAAAAAAATCTGGACGCAGTAAGTGCGTTTTGGTAGCGAATTTTCGGTAAATTTGCAGTTTAGTTCTCGAACGCTTTTCAAAACACTGTTTTAAGAAACCTGCAAGCCCCCCCCCCCTGGATCCATAAACCCCAAAAAAATTCTTGTTCACACTCCCCAAGGAAGTCACGGGACCAGGGGTGAGTAGGGGTGCATAATTTTTTTAGCTAATTTTTGTAGAACAAATTCGTTAATGCATTTTTGCATTTTTTATCGAAATATGATGCGTTTGTAAAAAAAAAACTGGACGCAGTAAGTGCGTTTTGGTAGCGAATTTTCGGTAAATTTGCAGTTTAGCTCCCGAACTCCTTTCAAAAAACTGTTTTTAGAAACCTGCCTAGGGCCCCCCTGAATCCACAAACCCCAAGAAAAATTTCTTGTTCACACCCCCCAAGGAAGTTACGGGACCAGGAGTGAGTAGGGGTGCATAATTTTTTTTAGCTAAATTTCATGGAACAAATTCGTTAATGCATTTTTGCATTTTTTATCGAAATATTATACGTTTATAAGAAAAAAATCTGGACGCAGTAAGTGCGTTTTGGTAGCGAATTTTTGGTAAATTTGCAGTTTAGTTCTCGAACGCTTTTCAAAACACTGTTTTAAGAAACCTGCCTAGCCCCCCCTGCCCTGGATCCATAAACCCCCAAAAAAATTCTTGTTCACACTCCCCAAGGAAGTCACGGGACCAGGGGTGAGTAGGGGTGCATAATTTTTTTAGCTAATTTTTGTAGAACAAATTCGTTAATGCATTTTTGCATTTTTTATCGAAATATAGCGTTTGTAAGAAAAAAAACTGGACGCAGTAAGTACGTTTTGGTAGCGAATTTTCGGTAAATTTGCAGTTTAGCTCCCGAACGTTTTTCAAAAAACTGTTTTCAGAAACCTGCCAACAGTTAAGTTTATTTTCGGAAAATTTTTGTACATTTTCAAACCATAAGTAATTTTGTTAAAATATAGTACATTGTTTCTACCACATAGGCTATACCGGTAATCAGATTGATGCCTGCTCACATTTGCTACTAAAAGCATTTTTATGAAAATTCATTTCCATAACAGATTTGCTGCATCTAGACTTTTGAAAAATGTTTATATATTTTCAAACAATAAATTTATTTCAATGAAATATGGTACATTGTTTCTACTATATAGGCAACCAAGTTTGATGCCTGCTTTCATCAAAGAAAGACATTTGCTATTAAAAATATTTTAAAGAAAATTCGCTACCATAACGCACTTGCTGCGTCCAGAGATTTTTCTATTTCAGCCAGTTTTGGTGTTTTTCTCACGACCAATTATTGTACAATTTCACTAAAAACCAAATAGAGGAATAAAGTTTCAACCAGCATCGAATTTCCATCTCATCTCCCATGTATCTGGGTTCCGTATCATAGACGACAATGCACTTGAGGAAAACAGAGCATGTAAGCACACGTTTCTCATTCTTATTAGATTCTTTATGGAACCATAATCATCCAACCGTCATATCTCAGGATGGTCTGTTGATCTCTATGAATAAATAAAATACTATCCACCCAATCTAATTATTGTTTATTTTTTATATTCTGGTTTTAGCAACACTGCTGCCCGGTTTATCATTTTTAGTGAATTTTCTTAAAAAAAAATTCACTAATGAGGAGATCCCGACTTTTGAATTTTGAAAAAATTTGTCCAATGAGTGCTATTTAGGCCCCCTAGAACACATATCCGAGATCAGTTTCAGACTTTATATGTTTATATATATATATATATATATATATATATATATATATATATATATATATATATATATATATATATATATATATATATATATATTTATTTATTTATGTGTCACACTTATAACTTAAAAAATAATGGATCAATTTTGATAAAACTTGGTGAGTACCTTCCTTTCGCAAGTGGCTTGGATAAGTTCGTTATCCAGGAAAATCCGCCGAGGTTTTCCCGGAAAATTATGTTTTCTTTCGAAAAAAATCGAAGAAAATTTATATTTTCAAAATTAACAAAGTAAGGCCAACCAAATTTCATACGCGGGTTTGTATCATTATAGGCAAGTTACGTACCAAAATTTAGCTCCGTAGGTTAAAGGACAAAAAAGTTACAGGCATTCAAAGAAAAATAAATTTGGGTTCTCCTCAAAACGTCAAAATCGCGATTTTAAACGTCAAAATTGGTGAGTACCTTCCTTTTGCAAGTGGCTTTGATAAGTTCGTTAGCCAGGAAAATCCGCCGAGGTTTTCCCGGAAAATTTTGTGTTTTCTTTCGAAAAAAATTTATATCCGAAATTAACAAAGTAAGGGCAACCAAATTTTATACGCGGATTTATATTATTATAGGCAAGTCAGTTACAAAAATTGAGCTCTGTAGGTCAAAAGACAAAAAAGTTATACGCATTTAAACAAAAATAAATTGGGGTTTTTCACAAAACGTCAAAGTTGCGATTTAAACGTCAAAATTGGCAACATTTAGGAAAAGAACTTGAATCTAATACGGGCTATGGAAATAAAATGTCTCAAGAAGAATGTTTTACAAACCCTGAAGTCTTAGTTTCAACCGTCATTGTCCTTCATTTTAATAAAATGTTTCCAGAAAGTTCATTTCAAATAGACCCTTTCTCTGACGCTTGGCAGTAGTCTTAGCTATAAAGTTATCGTTAATGGTATATAATTTTGGTAGAATTTTCGTAAAAAAAATCAATAAAGCTGAATATATCTGTTATTATATAAGATATGAAAAAAAATGTATATATTAATTATAGGGTGTCTTGAGCTACATCTTAAAAAATTATTTCTACAATCACAGGCTGGCCCATAAGTCGTTGGTGATAAAAAATTTCTTTTTTTATAATCAAACACACCTTATGTTATTGCATTTTTGCATTTTCCATCGAAATATAATGCATGTTTGTAAGAAAAGAAATTCTGGACGCAGAAAGTGCGTTATGGTAGCGAATTTTGATCAAATGCTTCATATTTGAATAGCTCAATTTGCTATTAATCTATAAGGTTGACCAAGAAAAGAGTTTTTTATGGAACACTTTAAGTTTACTTTCGGAAAGTTATTTTGATGAAACATGGCACATTGTTTTTACTATATAGATTATACTGGTAACCAAATGTGATACCTGCTTTCTTTAAAAAAAAAACACATTATTGCTATTAAAAAATAGTTTTATGAAAATTCACTACCATAACGCACTTGCTGCGTCTTCCGTTTTAAGTTTTCCTGTTTTTAGATTTAAGACATGTGTAAAACGAAAGTACCAGAGACTCAGAAAGGTCTCAAGTAGACTATTATTACCAAGAAATATCGCAGAAATTTTACATTTGGATAGAAAGGTACAGATTTTACCTTCGACAATTTGAGAATCAATAGAAAAGGTGAAAATAGTTTGAGATCTCTTAATAAACTTATATCGAAATTTCAACAGTTTCAGACATTGAAGTTGAAGGTTCATATTTCTCTTTTAGTGAATTTTATTAAAAAAAATCATGAACTAACGAACTAGGCCCCCACTACACATATCCAGGGTCAGTTTCAATTTTTATATGTTTATATATATATATATATATATATATATATATATATATATATATATATATATATATATATATATATATATATATATATATATATATATATTCGTTAGCCAGGAAAATTGGACCAATATTTTTCTCTTAAAACGTCAAAGTCGCGATTCGAAACGTCAAAACTGGCAACATTTACGCAAAGAACCTGTAACTAATACGGCTTATGTAGAAAAAATTTAGCAAGAAGATGTTTAACAAACCCTTAAGTATCAGTTTCAACCGTCATTGTCCTTCATTTTACTAAAATATTTCCAGAAAATTCATTTCAAATAGCCCCTTTTTCTGATGCTTTGGTAGTAGTCCCTGCTATAGGGTTTCTCGTTGAATGGTCTATAATTTTTAGCGAATTTTCGTAGAAAAAAAAATCCTATTGAGGAACCGCCACTTTTAAATTTTGAGAAGATTTCTTCAACTAGGCCCCCTAGAACCCATATCCAGGGTTAGTTTCAGTTTTTATCTGTTTTCACATATACAGGTTTTTTTAAATTTCAACAACGCACCACGAGGGCTTACAGCCTAAATACTATCGTACCGTGGGTGTCGACAAGGAGGAAAGAGGCAACTTGTTAATTCTGGACTTGAAGGTTTGGAGGTTCGGAGGAGAAGGAAAAACATGTGCCGGCAAGGAATTCCACAACTTGGAAGTCCACGGGACAAAAGAGCGGACATAACAAGATGTTCTATGTCTGGTGACCTGGACAGTAAAAGGGTGTATTCGCTCTGTTCCCCTGATAGATCTGTTGGGGGCAGAAGGTGGAGAAGCTATGGAAGAAAGCTCCTCTTAGCAGTGCCCGTGCAGATATCTATAAAAGAGAAAGAGGTCACCAATGGCACGTTGGTGGGCAAGGGATGGCAGCCTTTGGGTGAGGGTAGGGTCACCGATAAGACGTATAGCTCTCTTCTAAATGGAGTCCAGGATCGCGACTGTAGAAGCGGCAGCGACACCCCAGATGCGGGAGCAGTATTTGAGATTTGGCCTTATTTGTGAAGTATATAAGGTATAGAGATTAGCTGGTGAAAAGTATTTGCAAGCCCGGAAGAGGAAACCGAATTTCTTAGCAGCCGCTTCTGCAATTGACGTGACATGTTGGTGCTAATTGAGATTTAGAACCACAGAAATGCCAACAAGTGAAAGGGACTCATCACTTTGAATAACTTGGTTGTTCATTGTGATGGGCCTTGGGCTGGTGTATCTCTTATCAGATAGAAAGCAAGACTGAGGTTTGGTGGGGTTGAATTGTACAAGGTTTCTACTTCCCCAGTTGAATATTTTTAGGAGATCCACGGAGACAGAACCCTCCATGAGTCTGCGATCCTCATTTAATTGGGCTAAAGAGACAGGCTTAGAATACTATATATTTGAGTGGAGGGTGCTGTCCTCCGCGTGACTGTGAACTGGGTTGGATGTGCTAGAGATGAGGTCATTAGTGTGAAGAAGCAACAAAGTAGGGGCTAAAGCTGAACCTTGAGGGACTCCTGTATTAATTGGATACAGCTTAGTGGAATCGCCATCAACGACAATAGAAATGATCCGGTTGGAGAGGAAATTTGCTGTCCAGGTACAGAGTTTTGCTGGTAGGCCATAGGCCGGAAGTTTATTAAGCAGCGCTGAGTGCCAAACCTGGTCAAATGCTTTGGATATGTCTAGAGCGACAATCTGGGATTCACCGTGTAGTTCCATAGACTTGTTCCAAGAATGGGTGACAAAGGAAAGGAGGTCGGCAGATCTGCGCTGACGGAATCCATACTGCCTGTCGTGGATTATACTGTGTTTTCAAGTAATTCGGTGTTTATATACTTTTCCATCACTTTAAAGAGGACTGAAAGAAGAGAAATAGGCCTGTAGTTGCTAGGAAGCGCTTTGGATCCTTTCTTGGGGACGGGTTGTACTCGAGCAGTTTTCCAGTTACTAGGGAACATGCGTCTATTGTAAGATGTCTGAAACAGACGGGTCAGGACAGGGGCAAGTTCTGGTGCGCATTTTTTTGAGACCATTTGCTGGGATTTTATCAAGGCCAGAGGCTTTCCTGGTGTTAAGAGAAGAGAGCATTTCTAAGGTAAATCTCAATATATCCGTTATTATACACGATAATTAAAAAAAATTGTATACCTTAATTATAGGGTGTCTTGAGCTGCATTTTATAAAATTATTTTTACAATCACAGGGTGGCCAATAAGTCGTTGTTGAAATAAAATTTCTTTTTTAATCGAACACGCCTTATATTATTGAATTTTTGCATTTTGCATCGAAATATAAGACATGTTTGTAAGAAAAGAAATTCGAGACGCAGCAATTGCGTTATGGTAGCGAACTTTCATTAAATGCTTTAAATTCCAATAGCTCAATTTGATATTAGCCAAAGGTTCGTTGGCCAGGAAACTAGTGTTTTCGGGAACATTTTAAATTTATTTTCCGAAAAATTTTGTACATTTTCAAACGATAAACTTACTTTAATCAAATATGGCACATTGTTTCTACTATATGTGTTATACTGGTAACCAAATCTGATGCCTGCTTTCTTTACAAAAATACATACTTGCTATTAAAACATTTTTATGAAAACTCGCACCTTAACGCACTTGCTGCGTCCAGATTTTTTTAGCAATGAAATATGCACCAGTTTAAATAACTTTTGCCCTCCAAATTTCATTCAGATTACTGCAGTGGTTTTGGAGAAATTTAAAATAAACCAACAAAAATAACATGTAGCTATGAAGGAACCAAAATAGGACCTATGTTGATGTGCAAAAAAATTTTTACGCAAGGAATCTAACTACGAGCGATAGCATATGTTTTTTGAAACACTCTGGATAAGGTGGGTCCCACCAGGAGAGGCTGCGATCGCTATATGGAAAAGTATGTTTAATATTTTTACTTCCACATCGTCAATACGTCTGGAAGTATCGCATCGGCGACAAAAATTTCAAACAAATTTGTTTGCTTAAAAATCGTAAAAAGTGTCAAAACATATAGAAAACATGATTTGGGAACGAAATTTTTTTTGTTTCTGTCGGTCTGTCTGCTTGTAGCCACGATAACTTTAGAACGAATTGAGATATCGTCTTCAAAATTGGTATACAGTTAGCAACCCTCAAACGGACGGTTCGGATTGTTTTTGGGTAAAATCTCTCCAGTGGTAGGGGACGAATGGGGAGTGATTTTGTGAAAATTTATATTTTTTCGTTAAAACTCGAGCAATTTAAAGTTTTAGGGTTTGTTTATTAAAAAACTTTCAATTTCATCAAACATCTGGTATTCTGTGCTGATATTTAATTAGGGGTTGAATGTGTGGGGGTGGATTATCGGTGACAGAAATTTCGAATATTTTTTTTTGCTAAAACGGCGTAAAAAGTTTCAAATCATGTAGAAAAGTTGATTCTGGAACGAAGTTATGTTGTCTGCCTGTTCGTCTCTGTTAGTAGGCGCAATAACTTTCGAAAGAATTGAGATATTATCTTCAAATTTGGTATACAGTTAGCACCCGACAAATGAACGCTTCGAATTGTTTTTGGGTAACATCGCTTTAGTGGGCAGGCGATAAATGAGAGGTGATTTGGTAAAAATTGTCATTTTTTCGTTAAAACTCGAGTAATATAACGTTTCAGAAGTTTATGGGTACAGGAATACGAATATTATCTTGATGGTCAAGTCATGGACCCTAAATTCATTTAATGAGAATGTCTTTCTGCGGATAGTAGATTATCACGGCTATGTGGAAGTTATGATTCAATTTGCAGCACTATTTTTAAAGTTCAACAGCCTGTAGCTTGAAAACGAAAAATATTTCGACCCCTAACTATAACATAAATTAGGTTTAGAATAATGTAGGTACTGTATGAAACTGTAAGGTCCTGCTACTATAAAATGAAACACCCGAAATTAGAACACACTGTATTTCATGTAATGAAAATTCGTATGATTAACAAATATAGAATGTATAACAGCTGATTTAGTATCACTAAGCCGTCTCTTACAAAGTTTGATAACACATTATTTGTTTGATATTGAGTGGGCAGACTCGCATCCTTTTGAACTCAAGTACACAGTTAATGTTTACATTACGTATTTTTACACGAGTTAATAACAACAGCGTTTTTTTTACAATGCAAAGCAACACGATGATGCTAACGTCTGTTTCCTATCAGATATAGTTCTAATCCGATCATTTATAAACAGATTGTTAGGAATTAGCCCTACCAGTTATCTGATCTGCATAAACACTTCAACAAAACAAACAAATATATAATATTATCTCATCAGTTCTTTTTATATCACAAAGAAAATGAGATTGTTCCGATGCATACATGCACACTAGCGTTTCTCACTCTTTCACTATTTGCGACCAAATTTTGAAACACAGTTCTAATCACCACCCCCACCCCCCTGTCTTACGTCGACCATAGCGGACATTCTCGCGATAAATTCCGAGTTATTTCGAACATTCTAGATTGTCTGCGTGGCGTGTACAATTGCTGCATCTCGTCCAGTTCCAGCCAGTCTCAGTCGTGTGGATCCTTCTACCGTGAATTTGTCTGCTGTCATTTGCTAACTGCAATTCACCATATTCGAGTAGCAGTAGATTTATACAGTGTTCAGTAGAATCCGGATTTAATGAGGAGTCAAGCGACCAGCAATTATATTTCGTAAAAACCAGATCTCGTTATATCAGAACTAAGACATAACTAAAAAATGTAGGTATGTAAGTGTATAAACCGGAGTACTCCTCTATAACGCTTTCTATCAATATTGAAAATCAACTGTAACTGCATATTTTAGTCCAGGGTAACATGTCATATTGTTTATCAATTAAAGGTCTTGGAACAACAGCACAAAAGAGTTACTTTCATATGGGTAAAAGGGCACTCAAAGCTTGAGGGTAATGAAAAGGCCGACTATTTTGCTTAAAAAGCAACTAAAACAGGTTGTAAACATGATTTTTACAGTAACAGAGATCTACTTCCGCAAGTAAAACATGTGCGTAATATAAGGTGGCAGGATCATTGGAACAAGTTGAAAAGTAACTGTAACAAGCGCTTCAGTATTATCATCCTTAATCTCAGAAAAAAGCCGATTTGCAAAGAACTGTTGCTTCCTAGGTATTTGTCTACGACACTTAACAGAATTATCATAGGACATGGTGCTTTTAAGTCTCGTTTGTATAAAATAAAAGTTGAAGACAATCCATTTTGCTCATGCGGCAATACCAGCCCAGCTGATCTAAATCATTTGATTTTTTCCTGTATTATGCATCATGAACAAAGAAAATATTATTTTGTAACTTGATAGAATATAATGTTTCTTTCCACTTGATGTGACATCACTTATGTATGAAGCTGTTTGTAATAAAAGTGTCATGGTAGCTTTCATATGTTTTGTTAAAGACTCTAAGTTAGCTAGGTTTATATAGCTCTTAGTAAAAAGATGGTATTCTGAAAATTGGACTGTTCCAATAAATATTGTACTAGTGGCAATATACTATATAGTCTTAAGGGATACTAAATAAACTTAGCAGATTAATGTATAGTCAGAAAGATAAAAGTAAGTTCCTTTGTGTCATTCCTTCTGTTAACCTATTTTGACCGCAGCCTCCCCAGTATGTTAAAAAGTCACCATGACAGGCTCCATTGGTGTGAAAAGTGTCCCAGTGTTTCTCCTGCAGCAACTTGTGGCGTAGATGTGTGCATGCATATGTATGTGTGGGTGGATATGTATGTAAGCTTTAATTTTATTATCTATTTTTAGTAAACAGCAAATGTAGAGGGACATAAAAGAAAAAAGTTAAAGCGCTTGTTAGATTAACATTCCTAAAACAGGTTTTGCCATTGTGAAAAGCAAGGTCAGATGCATCTTTGCTCATTTTGAAGATTGACAGTGACTGAATGAGCCAGTTCTCAAAGTCAAAACTTTAATATAAAAAAAACTGCCTAGTCTTAATGAACAATTTTATTTGCATAAAAAAACACCACTGTATATACTGTAAATTATTACTTAATCTAACTTTATATACATCATAAAAAGTAGTCGGTAATTTTCATTTATATTGTCAGTTTTTCTTTTTCCTTCTTCTCCAAAAAGTTTTCTATGGAAGTGAATGAACTTAGCTCATTCTCTAAGTTTGAGGCCCCCTCTAAAAGTATTCTAAGCTGCTCGGCGGAATCTATGGAATCTTGCTGTGTAAGATTAGTACATTCGGGGCTTTTAGATTCTTTGTCCGAATCGGAATCTTCTATCACTTCTTGGGTAGTGTTCCAATTTGCAGCCTCAATTATCTCGGAATCTGTTTCAATACCTAAGGTTTCCACAGAATTATCTATGTGCCTGTGATCCATCGCATTCGACACGTTTGCCAATTTCATAACCCTACCACATTTGCTCAGAGGAATGTCATCGTCTTCGTCATCGATATTTTCGTTAGCAATAAGATCTTCCGAAACGCTTGAATCAAAGTTTTCATTTCTATGCTCAAAATGAAAACCAGCGTGTCTGAAACAGTTTTGCACCATTTTTGTTGTGAGTCATTTTTCCATGCACGATCAAGGAGACGAATAGCTTCCAGGATATTTACCGACAGTTGACACTGATTCTTCTCCATGTTGTCAATTATTTTTGTGTAATTACATTTCAGAGAGTTGATAATTCCCTGATATAAAGGCTGCAGTACAGATGTGGTATTAGATGGCAGAAAAACTAGTTTGGTGTTATTCAAACTCGTCAATTGTGGATGTGCCACATAATTATCCACCACAATCTATTCTATTTTTGATTTCCAGTTCTCTATGCCATTTTTTACTTCAGTTTTTAAAATATCGCCAGTCACCCATGCTTTTTTATTAGTAACTTATTTCACCGAGAAACTCTTACATTTTTAAAACATCTTAGTTTTTGTGCTTTGCCAGTAACCTACAGTCTTGCCCCCTGTGGGTCCGGGGACTAACTAAAAGAATAGGCCCAAGGTAACTCCTGCCTGCCGTAAAAGGCGAATAATTGGAATCAAACACTGGCGGGGGTCTTGTCCAGGTGGGCCTGGAGGGAGGCGGATATCTCTGGGGAGTGATGTACACCCGCATTTTGAGGCCTCAACTCTGGGCTTAGAAATGGATGGTTGCCCGCGCTTGCTTGTTACTCGGGAGCGTGGTTCCGGATGGGTGTCGCCTTGGGTTGAGTGCTGGCGGGTGTCGTGTGTCTAGACGACCCGGAGGGGGTTGACAACTCTGATGAGTGGTAAACACCCGGAGTTTGGGGCGCTCACTGTGTGCTTCGGAACGGATGGACGGCCTCGCTTGTGCGATGCTCGGGAGCGGGGCTCGATGGGCTGTCGCTTTGAGTCTAGCACTGGTGGGTGTCGGGTCTAGACGAACCCGGAGGAGAGCTGAGATCTTTAGGGGTGGAATAAAACTAAGGGTTGAGGCCTCTTTTGTGAGCTTCGAAACGGACAAACGACCCCACTTGGATGCTGCTCGGATGCAGGACTTCATGATACTGCACCGAGTCAAACACTGACGGATGTCTGGTCCAGACGAACTCGGAGAGAGGTTATCTCTCTTTGAGATTTGAGACGGGCAAGCAACTTCGCTCAGATGGCAGTACATCTGTCAAACAAAGTTTCACCTCGCAGGTGTCGTCTCATGTCGGAAGCTCGATTTGTTGGGTGAAATTTAAGCTAACGCTGGCAGGTGTTGTACCTGAACGAACCAGGAGGTGGCTGGGGTCTCTAGGCGTGGATTATACCTGGAGACTCGGGCCTACTCTGTGAGCATCGATAAAGGCTAACGACCCTGCCTGGATGCTGCTCGAGGGCGGGACTTCATGATACCGCCTCGAGTCAATGAAACACTGGCGGGGGTCTGGTGCAGGTGAGGCTGGGGGAGGCAGACATCTCTGGGGAGTGATATGCACCCGGAGTTTGGCGCCTCCACTGTGGCCTCAGAGACTGACAAATGGCCTCGCTTGGTTGTTACTCGGGAGCGGGATTCCAGATGATACCATCCTGGATTGAGCCCTGGCGTGTGTCGTGTGTCTAGACGTCCCGGGGGACTCTGATCTCTGATGAGTGGTAAACACCCGGAGTTTGGAGCCCATACTGTGTGCTACGAAACGGACGGACGGTCGCTGGGGTGATGCTCGGGAGCGGGACTCGATGGGATGTTGCCTTGAGTCTTAACACTGTTAGGTGTCAGGTTTGGAAGAGCCTGAGGGGAGCTGAGATCTCTAGGGCTGGATTACAACTGGAGATTAGATGCTGCTCGAGAGCGGGACTTCATGATACCGCCTCGAGGCAAACACTGACGGATGTCGGGTCCAGACGAACTCGGGAAGAGGTTATCTCTCTTTGAGCTTCGAAACGGGCAAGCGACTTTACTCAGATGGCAGTACACCTGCTAAACAAACTCTCACCCTCAAGAAAAGATCGACTCTCTCAGGGAGCTGGAATTGATGGGTGAAATTTAAATAATTAGACGTGAGCCACAATAGACCTAAGGTCGCGGTGGAGGGACTGAAATAGCCCACTCACAATAAAATCTAAACCTACAGTCTTCGAAACTTAGAACGATCATAATTTACACAACCTAGTGCAGTCAGTCGCTCTTTAGATAACACACACACACAAGCACACTTTTATATATATACCTATCCCAGTGAGCAATGTAATATTGCATTAACATTGCAGAATATTTTCTAAAGCAAGTATAAGTTTGATAGATAACTTACAGAAAGCCTCCTGCAAGTTTGTTGCAAATGGCAAATCTTCCCCTCCAGTGACTTTACATATGTGAGGGTTTCTTTTGGAACTTTACTGCAAGTTTACTGTAGGTAGTGAGCTGTTACAAACTTTCTTTATACTTACACATGTTACCTTACAGCAAGCTTCAATTTTAAAAGGGCCTAGCAAAGTTGTAAAATTTAAACTTACATTTGCAACTTATCTGCAATTGTATATATTATATATACAGTGCAAGTTTGTAACTTGGGATAATTCCAATTAATCTACTTCAGCTTTTTTTCAAAAATGCTCGGAGTCAGATAATATTCTCAGTTACAATCTTTTCAAAAATGTATTATACAATTTGTGTCAAATGTCATTGATAATTTTTGTAAATGACAACCTTAGCTTTTTGTTGACTATTTTTAAAGTACACATCAAGCGATACAAAACCTCCAAATTTCAAATTTTTATTATAAATCTTGAGCTGAAAGCACGAAAAAAATTGTGTAGTAATCAATGAATAAAAATTTTAAATCTGCTGGTTTTCTACAACTTCACATGTGAGAACTTAAAAAATAGTCAACAAAAACGTAGGGTTGATTTAAAGAAATTATCGATGAAGTCATTTTCCAAATATGGTACATACTGTATAGATTTTTTTAAAAGGCTGCAACTTGAAATACTAACCATGTGTCCAGCATTTTTGAAAAAAAAAGAAACTGTATTTGATTAACTGAATTTATTTCAAGTTACAAACTAATACTGAATATAGGTATAGGGATATTTATACATTATATATATTTCTTGAAAAACTGTAAAAAATGACTTAAGACAATGTTAATTAGAGTAAAATCTTTATTACGTAAAAAAATTAAAGACTTACAACACATTTCATTTCTGCTGATAGATAGATATATAGACTTTATTGACCATCAAATGTACATGGTAAGTCACTGTCTTCATAAGTACCGACTATAGTTACTAGATAGAGATAGTTAAGACATATCGCGAGCGTGTCCATGTTTAGCCTAAAATGCAGTTCTAGTCAAAATTCTGCGACAAAATAGATAACTTGAACTCGTGATATCGTTATTAATTGACGGATTTCAACTTTTTTTTCTAAATGAATACCAATTAATTGTTTTTTATGTTGTTTTACTAAATAACTCTTAGTCGTCTAGAACAACGTGTGAAATATTAATAACAAAAACGAAGTCTTCTGCAGCATTACTTGTTTTGAGAGGCGATAATTTTTTTAGCTTCTAAAATATGTGGTAACATATGTTACATAAAATAAAGTCTTCATATCAAATACTATTGTGAAAAAGAAATATCTAAAATGGTGCGTTCATTTCGATTTTAGAGAAAGTTTAATTAAGCAAACATAAGAATATGCAATGGATAAATCAAGCGCAGGGAAATGAATACAACTTCACTGCGAAAATAGCTTAAATATGGCGACAGTCTCTGAAAGTGTTCACGCATGTCTTAACTATCCCTATCGAGTAAGTATAGTACCGTCAATTTCTGTGTACATTCAGAAACATTGAGTTAAAATAAAGCAAAATTATGACTACAATGAATTACATATATATATATATATATATATATATATATATATATATATATATATATATATATATATATATATATATATATATATCTATATATATATATATATATATATATATATATATATATATATATATATATATATATATATATAATATGTGGCTACTGGAACTTGCCTTCCAAAGCTTTTGCCTAACGCACTCACACACACAGACACATACACTACAAAGGATGAATACAAGTAGTAACACTATACACATTAGTTTAGAGCACCAATAAATTCCTTCACCTTGGTTTTTGTTTTATAACATCCACTAGTGCCTACTGTAATCTTGTTAGTGGGAGCATCTTAATAACATTAGGTAGAAAACTGAGGAATTTGATTCCCAAGTAATCAAACATCTGCTTTGTTTTCTCCTTTTTGTGCAACTGTATTTTTAATTCATGCCTGCACCTGGTATTGATGTTGCAAGCTTCATCATTTACTGGATATTTTGAATACATATACTGAAGAAGTATATAGCTGGAAGGGTACCTAAGTATCCCATTGGCCTCGAACACATCAGTGCAGCTTTTTCTTGAACATTTTTCTGACAGTTATTTTTTTATTTACCTACATATGAATATAAATAAATAATAAACATAAGTGTATATATCTTTTCTGTATAATACAATATGAACTAATTTCTCAAATATGTTACACATATTTTTAGTGTTTTTTTTTTAATTTTTATTATATGTATTTACTAGAAATTATGTAATATAGGCAAAAATTAAACATAATTCAATGAGTTTTCAGAAATTTTGCACTGTATTCCTAAAATATTTGTAACATATTAGTGTCATTAGTTTTTGTATTGTTTTAGAAGTGATACATATCTGTGTTTAAAAACATTAATAAAGCATTCTAGAGAGGGTATCACCGCAGTGATCAGAAACATTCCTGCAACTTTCTGAAAACATTGTACAGGTATGTTTGGAAACATTACTGAAACATTCGACGGAAATGTTTCAATGAAACAAATTTTAGGTAGGACATGGGTCGTTTTTACAATGCATGAGAAACATTTGGGTAACTTATTAGTGAAGGTTTCATGTTTCTAAAAACTATTTCTGAAACGTTTTCTAGACATTAATTTGTTTTCTAGGTGTCAACTTTTTTTAAGCAACCCTCCTAATTATGGTCTAAAACGCAACCAGGCTTCCCCACATACATTCCTTTTCGTATTAGGGTTCCTTTCATTAGCTAAAACAAATATATTACGCAGGACAATATTCCTTTTATATAGATATTTGCGTAAGCCCTAAGCCACCTGCGTTTTGCACCTGTTTTTATCATATAGCTATTAAGTACATTTATTTTACGACCTTCAAAAAGAACGCCATATGATTCCTGTCATATTTATGGCCTCTTTGTTGATATTTAGTATGTTTAGATAGATTTTATCACAGGGAACATAATGATACTGACTATTCTAATAATAATAATAATAATAATAGATACCTACCTAGGTATACAATGCATAGTTTTCATCCTGATTTCTCATTGCATGTTTCACAGATTAATACATTGTTCGTGACTTCCTTCCTAGGTTATAATTTTTGCACAGATAGCTTTTATCAAACGAATAACAACAGTGACTACCCCAATAAAATATTAGAAGTGTGTGTAGTTTTCTTTCCTCTTTTCCAGCGTAAATAAAAATACGCTAGAATTATATTGACAGTCTTTCTAAATTGTTTGATAGTTCCCCACCCTTGTATAAGCAGACTAGCAGACCACTGCATTGTCGTCCAGTGTTGCCGGGTCAGAAATATCAAATTCACCAAACGGGGAATTAAAAAGTCGGGATGCAGCAAGTGCGTTATGGAAGTGAATTTAAATAAAAATGTCTTTAATAGCATATATGTCTTTTTAATGCAAGCAGGCAGCAATCTGGTTACCGGTATAACCTATATGGTAGAAACAATGTACCATATTTTATCAAAATCACTTACTGTTTGGAAATGTACAAACATTTTCCGAAAAATAAACTTTAAATCTTTTCGAGAAACCTGGTTTCCTAGAAAACAAACCTTAGGTTAATAGCAAATTGAGTTATTGACATTTGCAGCATTTAATGAAAACTCGCTATAAAAACGCACTTACTGCGTCTAGATCTTTTTACTACAAAGATGCATCATATTTCGTTAAAAAATGCAAAAATTCAATAATAAAAAGTTCGGGACACAGCAAGTGTGTTATGGTAGTGAATTTTCATAAAAATGTTTTTAATAGCAAAAATGTGTGTTTTTTTTTCAGAAAGCAGGCATCAAATTTGATTACCAGTATAACATATATAGTAAAAACAATGTGCCATGTTTCATCAAAATAACTTTATTGTTTGAAAACGTACAAAAATTTCCGAAAGTAAACTTAAAGTGTAACCGAAAAAATCCGTTTCTTGGCCAACCTTATAGGTTAATAGCAAATTGAGCTTTTCAAATATGAAGCATTTAATCAAAATTCGCTACCATAACGCACTTGCTGCGTTCAGAATTTCTTTACTTAAAAACATGCATTATATTTCGATGGAAAATGCAAAAATGTAATAACATAAGGCATGCTTGACAAAAAAAAATTTGTATCACCAACGTGATTGTAGAAATAATTTTTTAAGATGTAGCTCAAGACACCGTACAATTTATGTATACAATTTTTTTTCACATCTTGTATAATAACGGATATATTGAGCTTTATTGATTTTTTACGAAAATTCGACAAAAGTTATATACCATTAAACGATAAACTCTATAGCTAAGACTACTGCCAAGCATCAGAGAAAGGGTCTATTTGAAATGAATTTTCTGGAAATACTTTAGTAAAATGAAGGACAATGACGGTTGAAACTAAAACTTCAGGGTTTGTAAAACATTATTCTTGAGACATTTTCTTTCCATGGCCCGTTTTAGATTCAAGTTCTTTGCGTAAATGTTGTCAATTTTGACGTTTTAAATTGTCACTTTGACGTTTTGATGAAAACCCCAATTTATTTTTCTTTAATTGCCCATAACTTTTTTATCTTTTGAGTTACAGCGTAAAAATTTTGGTAAATGATTTACCTATAGCAATATAAAACGATGTACCAAATTTGGTTGCCCTTACTTTGTTATTTCCGGAGATATAATATTTTTTTAAAGATAACACAAAATTTTCCGGGAAAACCTCGGACGATTTTTCTGGGTAACGAACTTATCTAAGCCACTTGCAAAAGCAAGTTATTCACCAAATTTTATCAAAATCGGCCTATAATTTTTTGAGTTATGGGTTCTACGGGTCCTAGTTCGCGCTCATTTGCAAAATTTTTTTCAAAATTCAAAAGTCGGGATCTCCCCATTAGTGAATTTTTTCTACGAAAATTCATTAAAAGGTATCCGAAAAAAGATTGTAGATATCACCAACGACTTATGCGCCAGTCTGTGATTGTCAAAATAATTTCATAAGATGCAGCTCAAGACACCTTATAATTAACGTATTCTTATTCTTGTATCTTGTATAATAACAACTATATTGAGCTTTACCGTAGAAATGCGTCACCCTGTATATATCTAAACAGATAAAAACTGTAACTAAACCCGGATATAAATTCTAGGGGCCTAGTTTGCGCTCATTTGAAGAAATATTTTAAAAACTAAAAAGTCGCGGTCTCCTCATTAATGATTTTTTTTACGAAAATTAGCTAAAATTTATAGACCGTTAAATCATAAACTTAACTAGAACTACCGCCAAAGCATCAGAGAAAGGGTCTATTTGAAATGACATTTTTGGAAATATTTTAGCAAAATGAAGGACAATGGCGGTTGAAGCTGAGACTTAAGGGTTTGCAAGACACTCTTCTTGCGACATTTTCTTTAGATAATGCGTATTTGTTTCAGATTCTTTGCTTAAATGTTGGCAATTTTGACGTTTCAAATCGCGACTTTGACGTTTTGAGGAAAACCACAATTTTCTTCCTTTAAATGCCCATAACTTTTTTGACTTTCAACTTATAGACCTAAACTTTGGTACATCGTTCAATCTTTACAATACAAACACGCGTACCAAATTTGGTTGCCCTCATTTTGTTATTTCCAGATATATATTTTTTTCCGAAAGAAGAGGGGTCCTAAATCGCGCTCATTTGAAGAGATTTTTTCAAAATTCAAAAGTCGGGATCTCCTCATTAGTGTTTTTTTTTTTGTTAGAAAATTCACTAATAACTTGCCAGATATGCCCGCTATTGCAGTGGATGTTTAAAATTTATTCCCATGAAACGTTATCGTTTTAGTGAATTTTCTTTAAAAAAATCACTAATGAGGGGATCCCGACTTTTGAATGTTGAAAAAATTTCTTCAAATGAGCGCTAATTAGGCCCCCTAAAACACATATCCGGGGTCAGTTTCGATTTGTATATGTTTATGTATATATATATATATATATATATATATATATATATATATATATATATATATATATATATATATATATATATATATATATATATATATATATATATATATAT
Source organism: Tillus elongatus (assembly GCA_964006375.1). Lineage (NCBI taxonomy): Eukaryota > Metazoa > Arthropoda > Insecta > Coleoptera > Cleridae > Tillus > Tillus elongatus. The sequence goes on along the minus strand of OZ023268.1, from coordinate 12,223,412 downwards.
ATATATATATATATATATATATATATATATATATATATGTATATATATGTACGTATCACACCGATAACTCAAAAAATAATGGGCCGATTTTGACAAAATTTGGTGAATACATTCCTTTTGTAAGTGGCTTGGATAAGTTCGTTATCCAGGAAAATCGGCCGAGGTTTTCCTGGAAAATTTTGTGTTTTATTTAGAAAAAAATTCATATCTCCGGAAATAACAAAGTAAGGGCAAAAATTTGGTAGTTCGTTTTATATCGCTATAGGTAAATTACCTACCAAAATTTAGCGCGGTAGGTCAAAAGACAAAAAAGGTATGGGCATTTAAAGAAAAATAAATTGGGGTTTTCCTCAAAACGTCAAAGTGACAAGTTAAAACGTCAAAATTCGCAACATTTAGGCAAAGAACTTGAATATAATACGGGCTATGGAAATAAAATGTCTCAAGAAGAATGTTTTACAAACCTCAATAAAGCTCAATATATCCGTTATTCTACAAGATATGAAAAAAAAATGTATACATTAATTATAGGGTGTCTTGAGCTACATCTTAAAAATATTTCTACAATCACAGGCTGGCCCATAAGTCGTTGGTGATACAAAAAAAAATTTTTTTTAGTCGATAATGCCTTATGTTTTTGCATTTTCCATCGAAATATAATACATGCTTGTAAGTAAAGAAATTCTGGACGCAGCAAGTGCGTTATGGTAGCGAATTTTGATTAAATGCTTCATATTTGAAAAGCTCAATTTGCTATTAACCTATAAGGTTGACCAAGAAACGGATTTTTTCGGTTACACTTTAAGTTTACTTTCGGAAATTGTTGTACCTTTTCAAACAATAAAGTTATTTTGATGAAACATGGCACATTGTTTTTACTATATATGTTAAACTGGTAATTAAATTTGATGCCTGCTTTCTGAAAAAAAAAACACACATATTTGCTATTAAAACATTTTAATGAAAATTCACTACCATAACGCACTTGCTGCGTCCCGAAGTTTTCTATTATTGGGGAAAACGAATAAAACTCGGAAAAAGTTATATTGTTATGGTTTATTAATTATACGTCTAAATATTAAAATCTAATTTACCTAACCAGAAAAGAAGAGATATAGAGAAAAAGTGTGAAAGCAGAAATCGATGGTAGCGAATTTACATTTAACCGTTTTTAAAGTCGAGTATGTCTTTTTTTAATGAAGGGCCTAAAATTTGGTAGATACTATAATCTGTATAGTAGAAACCCATATTTCATCAAAATAAAATTATAGTTTGAAAAAGTAGGTACAACAGTTTTCCGGAAATAAACTTGAAATTTTCACGAAAAAATTTGTCCGGTTTTTCTGGCCATCGAACCTATTCAAGCCATTTACAAAAAACCAACACCTGCCAATATATAATTATTCTTTTAAACCTTTTGACAAATAAAATAAAAAAAATTTACACGAAACTTTTACAATTTTTTTTCACAAAAATTCGAAAACAACATTTTTACGTGAATTCACGAATTAAAAAAAACCTCATTAAACATTAAGTGGTATTTACTAACATTTCAAAAAAAATGATAAAAAACAGATTTCTACGCATAGAAAAAAATTCTAGAAAATTTGACCGAATATTTTTTACACGTGCTGTTAAAATACATACAAATCAAATTATATAGACTGTAAGTAAAATTGAAAGCAAAATGAAATGTAAACATGTTAAGTACAATTTGGAAAACCCAATTCATCACAATACAGCTTTTATACCTGACGTTCGTTTCGCTAACTGATGACGCTAACTTTGTTAGCGAAACGATCGTCCGGTCTAAAAACTGTATTGTGATGAATTGGGTTCTATAAATTGTGCTTATCAGTGCTCATCACAAGTTCCAATCTTCACTCATTGTAAAAATGTAATTAATTGACTTCCCCGGAAATTTGAGCCCGTGGAAATATTGAAAAATATAAGCGGAAAAATACTCATATTTTCATATCAAAAGCTGTCTGAAACAAGAAGGTTATTTCAGTCTGTTATTTTGAACTTTCATTTGACATTTGTGAAATCAATTACTTTTATATTATGAAAATGCAAACATAGATAATCCTATCAAATTATTTATTTCGTATCTTGTGTGTGTTTTGTTTCTTTAACGTCGGCCTATTTCCGCGACTATAGCCAATCACCGACGCCAGGGAACAGTTTCACCTCACTACCCTGGAAATTTTGCCGAACCCCTGCCTTTCTGTAAGGAGGGTAGGGATCTTTAACATGCCCAACACCGCATGGACACGGGACCAACGGCTTTACGCCCCCTCCGAAGCGCGGAACGTGCAGACATTCAACTTGCTTAAATACAATGCCAGAACCTCGGTTGATCTGAATTGTACAGTATGTACTGAAAAAGTTAAAGGAGTACCCCGGGATCGAACCCAGTACCCTTAGGTTCAGAGGCACACGTTCTTACCCCTGAACCGCCGAGGTTCTTATTTCTTATCTTTTTGTCCCAAACCTAAATTGAATATATGAATATTTTTCTTCGAATAGCCGCTAAATAATCACACAATTTTATCGAGATTGAATAAAAAAACTTTCATAAAAACTGAAAAAACCAAGATTTTAAAAAATTGTCCCTCTACGGAAATTCGAAGGTATTTAACTGGGGGATTCAATTAATTTTTAAAATACACTATATTCGTAGCTTGATGAATGGCCCCGAATAAAGTTTTAGACTGAAACCGTAGCATAATATAGTGGAAATGTAAACAAAATCAAGTCAAGTCTCCATAAAAAAGGTTTTAAAATAGTTTATTTTTTATCTTTAAACTTAAACATAAGATCGAAACTGTAATTGAATGTGTTTCAATGGCAATTACAGCATGTAAACAAAACGTTAGTTAACGTAACCTTATAGAGCTGAGTGGTAGCGTGCGATAGATTCCGACTTGATGAATGTATGGTTTCTTTTTATTTTATTTTAACATTTGGAGAAGCAATAGTGTACAGATTTCATACGTTTTGAACAATATCCCATTTTTGCTTAAAACGCCTGAATAACTTTGAGTCTGATATTATAATTTTCAGCAGACATTTTGTTATTGTTGATATTGAAAGAACCGGTTTAATTAGGTTGACTAAAACGAAACCATTCAGGCGACTAATAAAGAAAAATTACTGCTACGTTTATAATTTGGCAGAAACTTTACTTTTAGTGAATTTTCATTAAGAACATTCACTAATAGAGAGGTATCGATGGTGAGATTTTCGGAAAATTTCTTCAAAAGAGCACGAATTAGGGCACCAGGAACCCATATCCGGGGTCAGTTAAAAGGTATATATATATATATATATATATATATATATATATATATATATATATGTGTATATATATATATATATATATATATATACATATATACATATATATATATATATATATATATATATATATATATATATATATATATATATATATATATATATATATATATATATATAGTTAGGTTATGCTAGGGTTTTTATCACCGTTAATAATTTTAATTTTATATAGAATTGCTTAGGTTTTATATGGGTCTCTTATTCTACAATTATAGACTAATAAAACAACAAGAAATGGTAACCGCTTAGCAAGGTTAAATCCTTAACCTTGATGCGTAGTCAATGGATGTTTCTTCTTGGCAAAGTACGCATACTGGTCTTACGGTCGAAAGATGGCCCTAAGAGCACCTTGTTGTGATTGATGAAAAATAAATATGGTTGCTTCAATCGTTGGACCCCCTTCCAAGTTAAACTTTATAACAGTTTTAATGCTTTTTTAAGATATTTCCTGTAGCTGTGAAATTAACCACACAAAAAAGTAAGTATTTATACTCTACTCACTCACTGTTCGTTGTTAGATTTAACTTTCTGCTCTTTAACACCTTGTTCCAAACTTGTAAGATTCTGCTTTCTTTCTTAATTTTATTCTTCCTCCAAACTAATAATTTTCTTTCTGTTTACTTTTTTTCATGACGACCGCAACCAATTGAAAATTTCTTGGTGGACAACTTCCAAAATTCATCTTAAGATTTTTACAAGCCTCTTTCTTACTTCCGCGGTTACCTCATTTTTAATTGTTGTTGCATTGAATTTACTTCCTTAACCTATATAAGTTATTTGTATTGTCAATTTGACATCTGCCAGTAAATTTAATCATCTGACAGCATTCCTTAACCAATATAAATTATTTGTATTGTCAATTTGACGTCTTATGTTAAACAAAAACATCTGTTCTAATTTCTAGGTTATTACATCTTAATATTCTTAATTCTAATAAACAATACCATTTTAAATTTCCTAAAAACTACTTGTACAGTCGGTCCTGTCCATCTATTCACATTATCTAGCTTTATAGTCTTTGTATCTTATGTGTCCGCACTAAGTTAAATCATTTTTCTGCAGTTTATTCTGTCCTGGATATAATTTTCACTTCGTGTAGACCTTTCACTACTATAAACTAATTTACAACTATTATATTCCCATCTTACCTTCTTCCTTAATCTATGCATACAATATATTAGGGAATCAATCCTCACTTGCATTTAATTTTTTTATATACCAGGTCTTATGATATGCCTGTAAAATTTCACAGACAGACTAGCAGTTCAAGAACTTTAATCATTCACTGCCTAGACATTTTATACATCAAAGAGTAGGTTTTGGTTTGTTTATTTAATTTTGTTAGTCTTTGTATGGGTAGTTCTAGAGTATTTTGTTGACTTGTATGGTGTTCGACTTTCATGTAAAAGTATATAGGTGTGGATATTTTCATTATTACCTTCCCGTTATAGATACCATATCAATATCAATATCAATATCAATATCAATATATATATATATATATATATATATATATATATATATATATATATATATATATATATATATATATATGCAAGCGATAACTCAAAAAATACTTCACTGATTTGGACCAGATTTGGCAATTACCTTTATTTTGTTAATGGATTGGATGAGTTCGTTCATCAGATCTTGACGCCAAATTTTTCTTAACAAAAAATTACAAATTATTCTTTTGAACGCAATATCTCCCAAATTGGTTAAGTGATTCAAACGAAAATTTACAACTCAAAAGAGCATAGGCAGAGGTGGCTGTGTACTAATTTTCAAATCTTTTGATCAAAGAAAAATAAAGTTATTCTAAATTCATATTAAAATAATCCTCGACATCACTTCAGATTCTGTAATGCAATATCTACAATGTTAGACAAAGAAATATGTTCTTTGCCAGTATTAAGATCTGGTAGTCCAGTGTAGTCTTGGACAAAAGCTAAGTTCATACAATCGCGAATTGCGAAATCGCCGCGAAACGTATTCCTATTGGTTTGTTCAAAATAAGATCGTAAAACTGTTTTTTTTTTAATTTTATAAATGTGTTTGACTAATTTTTGTGTGCATACAGTTAGAAGTGATTTTTAATCAAACTTATGGCTCTTAACACACGATCTAAATGTCTTCTCTACTTTTAAGTTTGTGTAGCCCCGATGTTAATTAAGGGCCAGCCTTTATTATACTTACTTATCTTATGCTTATATATGTAATATAAACATAAAAAAAGAAGTGAAACAGTAAGTGAATTTATTTACTTTAGTGCTGTATTCGATATTATCTGAAAAAGGCATTATAGGCAACGTTGTGGGATGTAATTTCGGTAAATTTACAGTTTTTTTTTCAATCCTTCAGGGCTCGTCTGCGACTTTGCCGCCCCGATAGAACTGCAAAATTTACAGTTACACTTCTAAATCACCAGATTCATTCGAATTCTGCCAGCTCTGGCAACTGTGTAACGACTCAGTCCACCAGCCATTTCTCTCTTTCTCTTCATGTCTTCTTATACGAGATCAGTTTATTCTGTTTTAGTCGCAAACGAACTGTGGTTGAGTGCGCGAACTAGTCGGAAGTGTTTTTTAGACTGTATCGAACGATTTGAGTGTCAAGGTGATAACAGATTGTTTAAAATCGCCGGTATAATCGATTGAAAGGCTCTCCACATTGTTTAGATTTGGTAATTGATAAGTTGTTGAACATATTTGCAGTGTTCGAGACGTTTCATCCAGACCGGCTTTTCTATTCAGTATCAGGTAAGTCTTTCAATGCTCCTGTTTGATGACGATTCGGGAATTCGGGGGTGTTTTACATAGTAACTCGTCTATTGGGGTGGTGATTCAAGGGTGGATTACTGTTTTGGGTGGGGTTTCATTCATTAAGTTACATATTATTGTAGGGAAATGTCAGGGAAAGTGACATTGTTGTGGAGTGGTAGGCCATGTTTTCCGGTGAAAGGAAAATCATTGCGTGCGGGAAATTTTAGGTTTATTTTCTACAGGATGTTGTGACGATATGCATGTGTTTTCTGCATATAAATAATGAGTAGTCAACATAAAATTATTACGTAGACGTTTTCTGGACGGTTTTTTTTTAGTTTTAAGAATACTAGATACTAGTAAAAATGAAGGAAACGTTTTATAATAAAAATATGTCTACAGACATAATAAATAGATTGCCACAGCAAATAGGTAAGACGAAAGTTTGGTAGGTAGTTATGGATTATAAACCGATTATATTTTTATATAAGCAATTAAATATTTTATTAATAAGTATTTTATTTTGACAGTGGAACCCACAATTATTACTATATAATTATAATTATTAGATTACAAACAATTTTTAAATTATAGTAGGTACTTCATGTTGCCTGAAATTATGTTTTTAAAAATTTAACTTTTATCTGACTGAAAGATATCATTGCAAAAAAAAAAGTATAATATTAATAAATATTTCTTTAAATTCAATGTTGCCTGTCTTCCATTTAAAAATTAAAAAGTCTGGACGCAGCAAGTGCGTTTATCGAAGTGAATGTTGTGTGTGTGGGTCTTGAACTTCGGCCTATTTTCGCGACAATGACCAATCACCGACGCCAGGGAGCAGTTGCACCTCACTATCCTGGAAATGTTGCGGAAACCCTGTCTTTCTGTAGTAAGGGTAGGGATCTTTAACGTGCCCAATATCGCATGGACACGGGACCGACGGCTTTACGCCTCCTCCGAAGGGCGGAACGTGCAGACATTCAACTTGCTCAAATACGATGCCAGAACCTCTGTGGATGTTAACGTTACAGTTTGTACTGAAAAAGTAAAAGGAGAACCCCTGGGATCGAACCCAGTACCCTTCGGTTCAGAGGCACGTTCTTCCCCAGAACCACCGAGGCTCTGAAGTGAATGTTCATAAAAATGTTTTAATAGCAAATACCTATGTTACTTTAATGCAATCAGGCATCAGTTTGGTTACCGGTATAACATATATAGTAATATAAAAACCCTGGACGCAGCAAGTGCGTTATGGTAGTGGCACAAAATATTTTATTATAACTTTTTTTTCTTGTAACATATAATTCTAAATTTTGGTGTATAGTTTACTTTTTATCGTAAACTTACCTACCAAATTTGGTTATCATAGCTTTTTTGTGAATTTTCGTTGAAAACATTCACTAATAGGGGGAGCCCGACTTCTGAATTTTGAAAAAATTTTTACAAATGAGCGCGAACAAGGACCCCTAGAACCCATATCCGGGGCCGGTTTCAATTTATATATATATATATATATATATATATATATATATATATATATATATATATATATATATATATATATATATATATATATATATATATTTATATATATATATTTATTTATATATTTATTTATATATATATATATATATATATATATATATATATATATATATATATATATATATATATATATATATATATATATATTATCACACCGATAACTCAAAAAATAATGGGCCGATTTTAATGAAATTTGGTACGTACCTTGCTTTTGCAAGTGGCTTGGATAAGTTCGTTAGCCAGGAAAATCGGACCAGCTTTTCCGGGAAAATTTTGGGTCTTCCTTCGGAAAATTTTCGTATCTGTGAAAATAACAGAGCTATGACAACAAAATTTGGCATATACGTTTCTACCATCTAACTTACACTACATGCCAAAATGTCTAAGTTAAAAGGAAAAAACGTTATAGGCATTTAAGAAAAATTGGGTGCCACTGGTGATCAGAGGAAAGCACAAGTACAAAATATTTTGTGTGATTAACAAAACCAATTCAATATTACATACAACGGTTAAGTTTTCTTGACGCAAAAACGTCAAGAAGTAGCAATATTTTGAAAATTTGAAACGTCAAAATTTGCAATTTTCAGACAACGAATTTGAAGCAAATACGGATTATGTCAAAAATATGTCGTAATAAATGTATTTTACAAGGCCTTGAGTTTCAGGTTCAACCATCCTTGTCCTTCATTTTACTAAAATATTTTTAGAAAATGCATTTCAAATAGACTCTCTTTCTGATGCTTCGGCAGTAGTTTCCGCTATAGAGTTTATGGTTTAATAGTCTATATTTTAGCAAATTTTCGTAGAAAAAATTCGTTATTGAGAAGACCGCGACTTATGAATTTTAAAAAGATTTCTTCAGATGAGCGCGATTTAGAACTCCAAAAACCCATATACGGGGTCAGTTTCAGTTTTTGTCTGTTTACACATATACAGGGTGACGCTTTTCTACGGCAAAGCTCAATATATCCGTTATTATACAAGATATGACAAAAAAGTATATACGTTAATTATAGCGTAACTTATTTTGACAATCACAGGCTGTCCCATAAGTTGTTGGTGACACACACTTTCTTTTTTTAATAGAACACCCCCTTATTTTATTGCATTTTTGTTGTTTTTCATTGATTTATAATGCATCTTTGTGAGGAAAAAAAAGATATCGTTCATCGTCTTTGAGTTATTTGAATTGTATTGCAACTTTTCACGTTTTTGGCACATATTTTTAACACACATCACAAATTGTGAAACGGCGTTTTTATCAATAGATAGCGGAGCCCCATGGTAATGACGCATTTAGAGAGCTTTTTGTTTGTATTACCCGTCGAATTAAATCGAGCTGCCGTATACGGGCACGCTAAAATAATGGCTGAATTTTAAAAGTTTTTGCAGAAGTGTTTTTACTGTTTCTGTGGAACTTATTTTTGTGATATGCTGGCAGCTGTCAGGGCTATTATTATTATTATTATTATTATTTATTCATTGATAAAAATTATACAGTATGCCTATACAATAAGTCTGAGACTTGTGTTGTACATTTGCATAATTTTAAAAGTTATATCTAAAGCAATGTGACAATTATATATCAAATTCAGCAAACTTCAAATTGTGACAAATCAGGTAAAAAAATTTCTTCACTTTTATTTCTTCAATCTAATGCTTCACCCATTGCCTTCATTTATGATAGATCTAAACCACTTCAATACACCATGTTAACTATCACTCTATCTCCACATACCATATTTTTGCCAAAATTATTAATTTTATATAAGACCAAAACTGCGGACGACATTGTCATCATAGTCCGAGGAAAGGTTACACAGTCAGTATGGGAGCGTATGCAGATAGCACTGAAAGTGGTGCAAAGGTGGACGGTTGGTCAAGGGCTCGGGGTGAGCCCCGAGAAAGCAAACGTCATACCGTTTACGAGGAGGGGGAAGTGGGAGAGCCACAGAACTCTCACTCTACACGGTAGAAGCATCCCAATGGCCAGGGAGGTAAAATATGTTGGGGTCGTATTGGACGCTAAGCTAACCTGGAATGGTCACGCTGAAAAAATGCTGTATAAGGCAGTTATGACCCTAGCCGTCACTAGGCGGCAATATGGAAAAACATGGCAACTAAGACCTAGTATGGCCCACTGGCTGTACACAAGGGTGGTCAAACCATCGTTAGCATACGTGGCACTGGTCTGGTGCCATAAGGTGACACAATCCAGTGCCAAACAAAAACTAGGCAAGATCCAAAGGATGGCTTGCCTGGGCATCACAGGGGCCATGATTTCAACCCCAACAGCCGTCATGGAGGTGTTGTTGGATCTGCCCCCCTACACTTAGTTATCATGGGGGTGGCCAGGCTAGGACTATACAAACTAGCCTGCAGCCTGCGGGGAGTGTAGGACGGGGCAGGCGTTCGGTAGGACCGATGGTAAGTCACATTATTTCCCTCGGAGCTCATGCAACGGTCTTTCAGGTCGAAATGTCCGCCATCTTGCACTGTGTGCGAGAGAACGAGAGGATGGGCTACACCAACAAGCGGATCCTCATAGCCATATACAGCCAGGCAGCCCTTAAGGGTGTAAGTAGCCCACGGGTAAATTTCAGGCTGGTAAGTGAATGCCGAGACAAGACGAGCGACCTGGCTGGACAGAATGAGGTCACCCTCATTTGGGTGCCGCGTCACTCGGGGGTCAAAAGCAATGAAGAATCTGACAGCCTCGCGTAGAGAGGGTCAGCAGAATCATTTATGGGACCAGAACCGGTCCTGGCCGTGACGAAGAGCACTGCCATTAAGTCCTGGGCCAGAAACGAAACTAAGGTGTACTGGGCAGACTGTCCAGGGCTCAGACATGAGAAGTCAGTAATTGAAGAGAGCTGAGGAGCTGCTAAATCTTAGCATAGGACAGATCAGGACCATAACAGGACTCTTGACAGGACACATGACCGTCAAGAAACACTTGCATAAAATGGGGCGGTTCGAGGGGGACCTCGCATGCAGACTCTGCTGCGAGGGGGAGGAATCGGCCCAGCACATCTTGTGCGAGTGTAAAGCTCTGGACCGCAAAAGACAACTGATCTACGGACACCCTAGACTGGAGACAGAGCAATATAAAATTCACCCTACCAATTGCTGTGCAGTTCAAGGCACAGTGATTTTGGAATGGGTGGAGTAGAAAGGACAAAGGGTATGCACAATAAGCCAAAGGCTGCGTTGCTATCGGGGCGGCAAAGACGCGGACGAGCTATAAGGAAATAAAAAAAACGGAGCATAATCTTAAGATCAAACGAACTTACCTTAAGTGATGTTCGATCTTGATTATGTCAAAGCTTCGTTAAGTAAATACAGTCCCAGTACCCTCCCGCATTTCCCTACGTTTTATCCCCTACTGTGTTGCAACAATCACTTTAAACCAAACTAAAAATGTATTGTATTGCGTGATCTAAATAAGAGGATAACTTTATCTTTAAAAATGTGTGGATTGTGACCGGAACGAGAAGTACTACAAAACTTATTTACTTCAAGGAATCTTTCACATAATCAAGATCGAACATCACTTAAGGTAAGTTCGTTTGATCTTATGATTACTCTACGATATGCTATATGATTTTTCCCAGTCTATTGACGTTTATTCTCTGCCATTTGATATTTTCTTCAAGTATTTGTTGTATTTGTTGGCGTGAATCAGCATCGTGGTATCCAGTATCACAAATACAGGAAACAAAAACCTCATTACCATGAGAACAATGGCCGAGTTGTGGCATCTTCGACTATTTTAGAATTCACTCGAGAGACCAGGCGAGTCCACAAACCTCCGTGATCAGAATAAACTGTTGTTTATTTGCTTTTCTCAGCGCCAGAAAGCACGTCAAACTGCGATAAAAATAAGTACCTGCACATAATATTGCTTGCTGACAGTCAATTTGATGGTATCGTTGTTGCATTGTTGAATATTAAATCATTATCTAACCATTATTCACTGTTAATAGGTAATTAATTGAGTTATTATATTTTACGGTCAGTCATATAAGTATAAAGTATGAATTTACAAGCTCATTGTGGGTAATTTTTAAAAAGTTTGGACACAGCAAGTGCCTTATGGAAGTGAACTTTCATAAAAATGTTTTTAAGAGCAAATATGTCTTTTTTTAAATTTTTTTAAATTTCAACAAACACCACGAGGGCTTACAGCCTAAATACTATCGTACCATGAGTGTCGAGAAGGAGGAAAGAGGCAACTTGTTAATTCTGGACTTGAAGGTTTGGAGGTTCGGGGGAGAAGGTAAAACATGTGCCGGCAAGGAATTCCACAACTTGGAAGTCCTCGGGACAAAAGAGCGGGCATAACAAGATGTTCTATGTCTGGTGACCTGGACAGTAAAAGGGTGCATTCGCTTTGTTCCCCTGGTAGACCTGTTGGGGGCAGCAGGCGGAGGAACTATGGAAGAAAGCTCCTCTGAGCAGTGCCCGTGCAGATATCTATAAAAGAGGGAAAGGTCACCAACGGCACGTCGGTGGGCAAGGGATGGCAGCCTTTGGGTGAGGGTAGGGTCACCGATGACACGTATAGCTCTCTTCTGAATGTAGTCCAGGATAGCGAGTGTAGAAGCGGCAGCAGCACCCCAGATGTGGGAGCAGTATTCGAGGTTTGGTCTTATTTGTGAAGTATATAAGGTATAGAGATTAGCTGGTGAAAAGTATTTGCGAGCCTGGAAGAGGAAACCTAATTTCTTAGCAGCCGCTTCTGCAATTGATGCGACATGTTGGTGCCAATTAAGATTTCGATCCACAGAAATGCCAACAAGTGAAAAGGATTCATTACTTTGAATAACTTGGTTGTTTATTGTGATGGGTCTAGGGCTGGTGTATCTCTTACGAGAAAGAAAGCAAGACTGTGATTTGGTGGGGTTGAATTGTAAAAGATTTCTACTTCCCCAGTCTAATATTTTTTGGAGATCCACGGAAATAGAACCCTCCATGAGTCTGCGATCCTCATCTAATTGGGCTAAAGAGACAGGCTTAGAATATTGTATATTTGAGTGGAGGGTGCTGTCGTCCGCGTAACTGTGAATTGGGTTGGATGTGCTAGAGAAGAGGTCATTGATGTGGAGAAGAAACAAAGTAGGGGCTAAAGCTGAACCTTGAGGAACTCCTGCATTAATTGGATGCAGTTTAGAGGAATGGCCATCCACGACAGGCATTAAATTTGGTTGCCAGTATAACAAATATTGTAACATACTTAATCGAAATAACTTTATTGTACAAAAAAAATGTACAAAAATTTTCCGAAAATAAACTTAAAATGTTCCTGAAGAACCTGGTTTACCAGCCAACGAACCCTAGGTTAATAGCAAATTGAGTTATTGAAATGTGAAACATTTAATGAAAATTGGCTATCAAAACGCACTTACTGCGTCCAAAATGTTTTTCTTACAAACCTGCATTTTCGATGCATTTCGATGAAAAATGCACGAATATAAGGGGTGTTCAATTTAAAAAAGAAAGAAAATTTGCATCACCAGCAATTTATGGGTCACGCTGTGATTGTAATTTTTTTTATAAATTGCAGCTTAAGGCACGCTATAATTATATCTTCTATAATGAGTGATATATTTAGCGTTACTATATATATATATATATATATATATATATATATATATATATATATATATATATATATATATATATATATATATACATATATATATATATATATATATATATATATATATATATATATATATATATATATATATATATATATATATATATGTTAACAGATAAAAACTGAAAGTAACCCCGGATATGGGTTCTAGGAGGCCTGGTTCGCGCTCATTTGAGAGAATCTTTTCAAAACTCGGAAGTTGCGGTCTCCTCAATAACGATTTTTTTCTACGAAAATTCGCTAAAAAATATAGAGTATTAAAGCATACGCTCTAACTAAAGCTACTGCCAAAGCATCAGAGAATGGGTTTATTTGAAATGAATTTTCTGCAAACATTTTAGTCAAATTAAGGAAAATGACGGTTGAAGCTGAACTTGGCATTTTGTAAAACACACTTGCCACATTTTTTCTACATAACCCGTATTCGTTTTAGGTTTTTTGTCTAAGAGTTGCCAATTTCAAATTGAGACTATTACGTTTTAGGAAGAAAAACTCTAAAATTTTAAAAGTAATTCTTCTCGTACTTCTTGACTTTTTTGAGCCAAAAAAACTTACTTTTTGTCTGTAATATACAATATATCTTGTTATCCACACAAAATATTTTGTTTTTCTTCGTTTCGCAGGTTTTCAGTGGCACCTAACTTTTTTTAATTCCTATAACTCTTTTTCTTTTAACCTAGAGATCTAAATTTTGGTACCTAGCATACCTTCTTTATATAAACCTACGTACCAAATTTGATTGCTACAGCTTTTTTATTTCTGGAGATACAAAACATTTACCGAAAGAAAGTCCAAAAGTCTCCCGGAAAAACTGGTCACATTTTTCTCGCTAACAAACTACTTACAAAAAGGAACGCGTTCCCCAAATTTGATCAAAATCCACCCATTTTTGTTGTTGTTATCGGTGTGATACATACACACACACACACACACACACACACACACACACACACATATATATATATATATATATATATATATATATATATATATATATATATATATATATATATATATATATATATATATATATATATATATATATATATATATATATATATATATATATATATATATATATATATATATATATAGGGTAGTTCAAATTCGAGCCTCACCATTGGGTTGTTGTAAACCATAAGACATACGAGGATGGTTAAATTGGTGCCAAGTTGTGCGTTTTGATCTTGATCTGTAAGAAAATTTGAGGTGGCATTTTTAGTTTTTAAATTATTTGAATTTTTTTTTTCAATTTTAGTTTTATGTTTTCAAGCGAACACCGAAAGAACTAGAGTCTTTTAACTATGACTTGTTAGGACACTTTTTTATTTGCAATCTAAATATGTTATCATATTTTTCAATGCGTTCTTGATGCAAGAGCGAAATTTTTTAAAAAAATTTTTGTCTTCGATGCCATACACGTATTGACGATGTGGAAGTAATTTAGTTGTGTATTATATTTTATTATATTATTAATAATATACTTTAAAGTGACTAGGCAACTAGTCAACGACTTTACCAGGAAGCTTCTTGCGAATCATATTGACCCAGATTTTTTTGCTGCCTCTGTTAATTTCAAAACTGTCGACATTTTGCTACTAATAACTGGCATTCACCTAATGCAACTCGTTAATGCTTAAGTGAAATGTCAACTAAATAGATCTAATATAAAAAAATAATTGGTTTTACAGATTAGTTTAGTTAGATTTATTTGATACTCTATTTATAAAGCTAAAAAATCTTCTTTTAATATTTTTAGTCAATTTTCTTTAAAAAATTCATTAATGAGGAGATCTCGACTTTTGAATTTTGAATAAATTTCTTCAAATGCGAGCGAACTAGGCCCCCTAGAACATTATGGATATATATATAAATATATATATATATATATATATATATATATATATATATATATATATATATATATATATATATATATATATATATATATATATATATATATATATATATATATATACAGGCTGTTTCAAAAAACATGCACCATCGCTCGTGGGACAATTCCTTACTAAAAAATAAGAAAAAATGTTACTGTGCACATGGGCCCGGAAACGCATAGTTTCCAATATACAGGGAGTTGAATTTTAATTTTTTTTTAAATTTTTTATAAATAATTTCAAAACCACTGGATTGATTTTAATGAAACTTGGAACTTGAAAGTGTATTATGAAAGTGCATATTTTCAAGTGAGAATCTGCTTACAACTGCGTCAGTGGCGTGCGTACGGGGCAACTGTAAAAATTCATTTGGGGAAAAATATGTGCGCCACTGTCTTTTTCCAATTTTGATACATCAGTTATGAAGCTTATTACATAAGCCACAAAAGCTACCTCTTGGTATTTTTTCGTTCAGGGTATCCCCTAGGAGATATGATTAATTTTATAAAAAGGGGCAAAGTACCGATTAGTCGGCGTAATAATAATAATAATAATAATATATGTTTACTGCAACCATAAGAATATGAAAAACAAAACATACAGTAAACATTACAGCAATAAACGTGCAAATAACTAACCTACGTAAAACTTATTGGTGATAAACATTGAAATGAATATTACAAACATTGATAAAAAATGATAAATAAAAAATAAAAATAAAAAATGAAAAAAGTAATCGTAAAGACACCATGATTTTTCCAAACTCTTGTTTTTTGTACATTACTCAATTGACTAATAACAAAGCTAAAGAAAATGTTGAAAGTGACCACCATTAGCGTCGTTACAATTATTTAACCTTCTGCGCAAAGATCTTCTTACTCTTCTGCAAATATTTTGATCTTCTCTAATGCTGTCAAATGCATATTCTATTCTTCCCAACAATTCTTCTCGTGTATTTACTGGTGTTTTATACACTATTTCTTTTAAATGACCCCACAAATAAAAATCGAGAGGATTCAGGTCCGGAGATCGAGGTGGCCATCACACCGGACCTCCACGACCAATCCATCGGTGACCGTATGTGTTGGCTAAATATGTTCTTACAACTGCTGCAAAATGTGCGGGCGCACCATCATGCTAGAACCACATTGTACCATTTCTCATAAAAAGCGGTAGTAACAACGGTAAATCATTTTGTAAAAAGTTTAAATATGATTCATGGTCAAGACGATTCGGTAGAACAACAGGACCAATTATGTGATTTTCAATAATAGCAGCCCAAATATTGATGGAAAATTGATACTGCGAATTTGCAACTCTTAGAGAGTGTGTGTTTTCATCGGCCCATGTATGTAAATTGTGAAAATTTACGATACCTTTTCGCGTAAATGACGCCTCATCAGTAAATAGTACACGTTTAGAAAAATGTTGGTCGTGCCTAAGTTTGTTTAAGAACCACTGACAAAACATTACCCTTGGTTAAAAGTCTCTAGGTAGAAGTTCCTGGACACGTGTAAAATGATACGGATATAAACTTTGATCCTTCAGAGTTCTGTGAACTGATGATGCCGAAATATTACCCAGTTCGGTGGCAATAATTCTCGTACTTGTACTAGGATCACGTTTAACTCTTATTTAATATTGCCTCTTCAACTCGTACAGTTCGGCGGTATCTTCTGCGTTCAGAGTCAGCTTTTAAAGGTTTTAAAGAACCAGTTTCTCTCAAATGTCTTACAATACGTGGGAAAATATTTTTGTCAGGAATTCTTCCTTGCGGATAAGTTTCCTGATAAACTCGCACAGCTTGTCTAGCATTTTGATTTGTTTGTCCATAAATTAACAACATATCAGTCAAATCCGCTGAAGTGTACTTAATGAAAACCATCTTGAGAGGAGGAAATAATATTAATGAGCAGCTCAGTATCAACAAATAACTAAAAACGAAAATACTGCACCGTATCAAAATTTAAAGAATAGCACGAAAACTCTTTTGACGCCTACAAAGCACTTCAAAATTGTAGAATTTAGAGAACTGTCAAAAATTATAGTTTCATGGCACTTTACGATTACTGTTTTCATTAGTCCAACGAATCGGTACTTTGCCCCTTTTTATAAAATTAATCATATCTCCTAGGGGATACCCTGAACGAAAAAATACCAAGAGGCAGCTTTTGTGGCTTATGTAATAAGCTTCATAACTGATGTATCAAAATTGGAAAAAGACAGTGGCGCACATATTTTTTCCCCAAATGAATTTTTACAGTTACCCCGTAGGCACACCACTGGCGCAGTTGTAAGTAGATTTTCACTTAAAATATGTACTTTCATAATACACTTTCAAGTTCCAAGTTTCATTAAAATCAATCCAGTGGTTTTGAAATTATTTATAAAAAATTTAAAAAAAATTAAAATTCAACTCCCTGTATATTGGAAACTATGTGTTTCCGGGCCCATGTGCACAGTAACTTTTTTTCTTATTTTTTAGTAAGGAATTGCCCCACGAACGATGGTGCATGTTTTTTGAAACAGCCTGTATATATATAGAATGGGTTATAGAAGTTTTACAGTCCACGATTGGGTATTTAAATTGAAATATATAAGTTCATGTTTTAATTATAGGATATATATTATTATGCTTTTAGTTTTTAATTAGATCTTACTTGTAAAAATGTGTTTATTAAAATTATATGTATCTAGTTTTACACTTTTGTGTACTCAATGCCTTTTTATTGTAGTATGCCACATACAAATTTGACTGATAACAAAAATATGATTCGACTCTCAAATCATCTTAAAATTCTTAATTCTATTAAACATCAACATCTTAAATTTCCTACAAATTACTTATACAGTTCATACTGTCCAAACATTTACATTTTCATTATTTTCTAGTCTTTATCTTTATAGGTCGTCATTTTTATTTATTTGTCCGCACTAAGTCCAATTATCGTTTCTTCTGACCTGGATCTTATCTCAGTTTGCATAGGCACTTCACAACTTAAGACTAACTTACAAGTTGTATCCCTCGTCATCTTATTTTCTTTTAATTCATATATATATATATATATATATATATATATATATATATATATATATATATATATATATATATATATATATATATATATATATATATATATATATTGGGCATTAATTCTGATATAGATTTTGGAATTTACATCAGGTCTTATTATTTGCCTGTAAAGTAATAATTTCCTTTTTTTAATAATTTTCCCCTGTCATGACAATCTTACATACACATTTCCCTGCCCAGACAGACTAGCTGTTCGTGAAGTTTAACTATTTACTTCTTAGACATTGTATACACCAAAGAGTAGGTTTTTGTTTTGTTGACTTTTTAGGCATTGTATGGGTTGTTTTAGAGTGTATATGTATATGTGGATGTTTTTTTATTCTTACCTTCTTCTTATACATACCATATCAATATATATATATATATATATATATATATATATATATATATATATATATATATATATATATATATATATATATATATAGTGTGTCCCAAACTGGATGGGAATGTATTGCTGTCTCCGTTATTATTAGAGATAGGGAGACGGTTAAATTAGCAATGTTTTGTAGAAATTCATGCTCGTTCCAAATATGACTTGTATTTTGCCCTGCCTGCCGAGCATGAAATTATACAAAACATTGCAAATTTAACCGTCTCCCTATCTCTAATAATAACGGAGATAGTAATACATTCCCATCCAGTTTGGGACATATATATATATATATATATATATATATATATATATATATATATATATATATATATATATATATATATATATATATATATATATATATATATATATATATATTATTTGTGTGTGTGTGTGTGTGTGTGTCACACCGATAACTCTAAAAAAATAATATGTCGATTTTGATAAAATTTGGTGAGTACCTTCCTTTTGCAAGAGGCTTTGATAAATTCGTTAGAAAACTGTTTACTGCACCACCCCTAACAATCCAACTGCCAGGAAACACAGCGTTTAAATATGTCTTAACATGATTTGCAAAATGGGGTGGCGCTCCGTCCTGCTGAAACTAAATATGCCGATCGATTTCATTTGGATTGCCATCAGCAGTATATACTCTTGTTGGTGTTGCTACTAAAATATTTACCAAAAATACTTAGGTATCCTTCGACATTTAAGCAATCATCGAAAAAATAGGCATTCATTATTTGATTTTCAATCATCCCAACCGAAACGTCCACTGTCCTGTGATATTGAGTGTTGGTCTTCATTATCCAGTGAGGATTTTGTCTGCTCCAGTGCCGACAATTTTATCTATTGTGGGTGCCACTTAAAAAAATGTCGCTTCTTCAGAGAAAATAATTATGTTTGTAAACTGAGGGTTTGCTTGATACAGATTCATTATTGTTTTGCAGCACTCGATCCTACGATCAGCATCATCCTCATTCAATTCCTGCACAAGGTGCACTTTGTACGGATGCATATTTTGTCTCTCCAAAACACGTAAGATCGATGTCTTGCTTACATTATGTTCCCACCAAGTTCTCTACCCGATTTGTGCGGACTTTCCTAAACTTTCAGTAAAATATCAAACTGGTTTTCTTCAATAATTTGGAAATTTGGACCTGATTTAGGACTATCTCGAATATTATTATTTATTATTTTTTTATTATTATTTATTTCATCAACACACCACGAGGGCTTACAGCCTAAATACTATCGTACCGTGGGTGTCGACAAGGAGGAAAGATGCAACTTGTTAATTCTGGACTTGAAGGTTTGGTGGTTCGGAGAAGAAGGAAAAACATGTGCCGGCAAGAAACTCCACAACTTGGAAGTCCTCTGGACAAAAGAGCGGGCATAACAAGATGTTCTATGTCTGGTGACCTGAACAGTAAAAGGGTGCATTCGCTCTGTTCCCCTGGTAGATCTGTTATATATATATATATATATATATATATATATATATATATATATATATATATATATATATATATATATATATATATATATATATATATATATATATATATTGATTGTTGTTGCCTTTACTTGGTGAAATTTGTGCATACTACATATAGACTTGGAGACTACTTCTCTGGCTTCACTGTTGGTTTTCGTTTTAGTAGGTGAAGGACGTAGCCAGCGCGTAAGCTAACTGGAACAAGTGGCCCTTACGAATTTCGATGTTCTAGGATGTTCTTCAACGTTTCTGTGACTATAGTTTCGCTGCTTGACAGCATTCTCAAACAGATAAAAATTGAATTAGTACGAAATCATGACAACTACAAAAAATATCTGTTGCAATGTTATGATATGATATTTTGATCAAAAAAGGTTTTATCAAATTGAAAATAAAATGAAACACAGATGACAGATGAAGCTTTCAAAATGTCTACGTGATATATGTCAATATTTAACATAAAAATAGAACTAGCCTATAATAACTATGATAACAGTTACAACAATAAAATAACTAAACAATAACAGTATAAAAGCAGTCTCTATACAACGAAAATATCGACATACATCAACTCATTATCTTATTACAACTTTTTTGAAAGAATAGTTAAATTTATTTTCTTTGCCTTATTTAATTAGAAAGAAGAATATCCAAGAAATGGGAATGAATTCATTAAATCAGTTTGCTCATTTAAAACAAGGCATATATTGTCGTATTTGTGCTTTTTGGCTTCTAAAGCTTCAAAAAAGTCTAGTTTACGTTTGTCATTATTAAAATGTAGTGGTTGTATGCGGTTATTTATTGTAAGTCTATGTTCCTTATCAATAATATGTTTTGCAAATGTAGATTTGTCAGCGTGGTTATTTCTAAATGCAGAAATATGTTCTTTGTATCGGGTGTTAAAATTTCTAGAAGATTGACCTATGTAGATTGCGTTACAATGTGTACAAGCTAATTTATAAACTCTAGCTTTTGTCAGGATATTCTTGGATATTCTTCTTTCTAATTAAATAAGTCAAAGAAAATAAGATAATGAGTTGTGGTATGTCGATATTTTCGTTGTATAGAGACTGCTTTTATACTGTTATTGTTTAGTTATTTTATTGTTGTAACTGTTATCATAGTTATTATAGGCTAGTCCTATTTTTATGTTAAATATTGACATACATCACGTAGACATTTTGAAAGCCTCATCTGCCATCTGTATTTCATTTTATTTTCAATTTGATAAATTTTTTGATCAAAACATCATATCATAACATAGCAACACATCTTTATTTGTAGTTGTTATGATTTCGACTAATTCAATTTTTATCTGTCTGAGAATGCTGTCAAGCAGCGAAACTATAGTCACAGAATTCATAAGGGCCACTAGCTCCAGTTAGCTTACGCGCTGGCTACGTCCTTCACCTACAGTGAAGCCAGAGAAGTAGCCTCCAAGTCTATATGTATATATATATATATATATATATATATATATATATATATATATATATATATATATATATATAAATTTGGTAAATTTGCAGATTAGCTCCCGAACGCTTTTCAAAAAATTGTTTTCAGAGACATTACTAGGACCCCCTCTGGATGCATAAACCGCAAGAAAAATGTCTTGTTCACACCCCCCAAGGAAGTTACGGGACTAGGAGTGAATAGGGGTGCTGGGCGCGGTAGGTAGTAAAAAGGAAATAGGGGCAGAAAATGCGAAGAAAACTGCTTGAAAGCTGTCCATTTGAAGCCATATCCCCATTAAACGCTGCCTACCTCGCACAGCACCCCTATTCGCCCCAGGTCCCGTAACTTCCTTGGGGGCTATGAACAAGAAATTTTTCTTGTGGTTTATGCAACGAGGGTGGTTGTGTGCACACGAGAGGGGAAGGAAAATGCCTACGACGAAGCAACCCCCCCCGGTTCAACATGCGCCAGGGGTGGGGGGTGCTTCGTCGTCGGGATTTTCCTCTTCCTCTCGCGTGCATACAACCACCCTCGTTGCATAAACCACTTGAAAAATGTCTTGTTCATACCCGCCAAGGTAATTGCGGCACCTGGGGGAATAGGGGTGCTGTGCGGGGTAGGCAGTGTTTAAGGAGGAAAAGCTTCAAGATGTGAAAAACACAGCTTTTAAGCCTGTTTTCTTCGCATTTTCTGCTCATATTTCCTTTTTCTACCTACCCTGCGCAGCACCCGTATTCACTCCTGGTCCCGTTAATTCCTTGGGGGGTGTGAACAAGAAATTTTTCTTGTGGTTTGTGCATCCAGGGGTTTCCCTAGGCAGGTTTCTGAAAACAGTTTTTTGAAAAGCGTTCGGGAGCTAATCTGAAAATTTACCAAAAGTTTTAACGGACCTTGGTTTTGGGTTCTAGCGACCCAAATTCGCGCTCATCTGGAGAATTTTTTTCAAAAGCTTTTCATCGTGACCTCTCTATTAGAGAGTTTTTCATAATGAAAATTATCTACAAATCAACTTGCTTCATGGTTTGCCAATTGTACAAATTCTAACTGAGAAACTGAATTTATTCATTACATATGGTCCAGACTGTATATAACAAAAAGGACTGTCAAGTATATCGTCGGGAATCATTGGTGTAATCTATCGATGGTTACTTGATGGAATAACCATTCATTTAACCATGGCAGACTTGACCTTGTGGTGTGTCGAGTCGTTCACCTACAGAGAACTAACCACGGGTAACTTCATATATAGATACAAATAGAAATATATCTATTTTCTATTATCTTAAATTACAGGAAGGAGAGCGTTTCTTCCATAAACTTTTCTCATATTACTCTGATAGCGGTTTGAATAAAGTAATCTTCGTTTTATCAAAATGTGAATTTGAGTAGAATGAATAATAAATCTGATTGCTTCCTGTTAATTCCTAGTTACAGAAAAAGCGATCTGAAATCACAGCATAATTAGTCTTTTTTATGCTGTGCTAAAATACTCACAAAGTTAGCTCTTATAAGGTATATTTTAAAAAGTTTGGACGCAGCAAGTGCGTTATAGTAGCAAATTTTCATAAATTTTATAGCAATGTAACTCATTTATCTGCTAAGCATTCGATTTGACCTATTTAAACTTATTTAGGTGAATTTGCAGTTTAACTCCCGAACGATTTTCAAAACATCGACTGCTGACAGATAAAGCTTGGTGTCTTAAATCCACGCTGACGCTAATGTTACGTTTTGTTCTCCCTTATTTCCCGAGTTATTCGCATTTAAAGTTGCTTACACATTACACAGTTTTTTAAAACAATTTCCCAGTACGGTCCTGTCACATGGCGTCTCCTTCCCTCCTAAACATTACATTTGACATAAGGTTTACATTGTGTTTGGGAATCCCTAGAATATTCTGGAATCATGGGACATTGTCATTATAACTGACAGTTTACACATCGCTTTCAGTACGGCACTAGTACGAGTACTCTTTGGACGCTTTCTCATACATTCGTGTATTACGAACGTGGGGTTTTCCTTCCCCCCTCGCATGCGTACAACCACCCCCGTTGCATAAACCACAAGAAAAATTTCTTGTTCATATCTCCTAAGGAAGTTACGGGACCTGGCATGAATAGGGGTAATGTGCAGGGTAGGCAGGGTTTAGGGGGGATATGGCGTCAGGATGTAAAAGACAGCTTTCAAGCAGTTTTCTTCGCATTTTCTGCTCATATTTCCTTTTTACTACCTACCCCGCCCAGCACCCCTCTTAACTTCTGGTCTCGTCACTTCCTTGGTGGGTGAGAACAAGAAATTTTTCTTGTGGGTTGTGCATCTAGGCACGTTTCTGAAAAAATTTTTTTTTGAAAAGCGTTCGGGAGTTAAACTGCAAATTTACCCTTATTTATGGTAAATTTAAGTCGGTAGCTGATTTTGATAAACAATTCATTCCAAAGCATGTAACTTTTTTCCATCAATTCAATATGAAAAGTCACTCAAATCGTGTGACATTCCATATCTCAGAAACACTCAAAATGATTTAATCATTTGATAAATCAGCTCTGTTTATTCTATTAACATAATATTGCATATTATTGTCCATTTCTAACAACTAGGAAAATCATCCGCAGCATTGTCCAAATTTTCATAAATTTTATTCTGGAATAACTCTAATTAAAAATTTCCAACAAAACTGAATTTTGGAATAACATTTGTAGCATTTACCAAATTGTGTTAAATTTTAATCTGGCATAACTTTAATTAAAATTATCTAACAAAACTGAATTTTAAGTTATCATTCGCGGCATTTTCCAAATTATGTTAAATTTTGTTCGGGAATAACTAATTAAAATTGTCCAACAAACAAAACTGAGTTTTGGAATAACATTAGCGGCATTTTCCAAATTTTGTTGAATTTTATTGTGGAATAACTTCAATTGATGAAACTCTCTCTCAGGGCTGCAACTAAATTCATCTGTTGCATTTACCGGTCACCTTCTGACAACAACTTTGTCCAGCTCTTCGACTACCTTTCTGAAAAAACCGACCATCTGATTTCTGAATATCCTTCCTCCAAGGTCAATATTCTTGGTGACTTCAATGTCCATAATAAGGAGAGGCTAGGATCTTCAAAAACCGATCCATAAGGGAGAGCAGCAGAGGCCTTTGCAGTCAGCAATTCTTTAGCCAATATGGTTAAGTAACCTACTTACTTTCCTCGCATCCCAACACACAGCTCAAATCCCGTGGATCTCCTTCTTACTACAAAACCTGAATGCTATAAGATATTGGTCGCCCAGACCACGGCATGGTCATTGCTTCCTGCGCAATACAACCCGAGGTCACACAGTCATCACACCCACGTATCGTTTGGCACTACAATTTCGCGAACTGGGACGAAATGCGGTGTTACTTTTCCTCATTTCCATGGCCGTCTGTCTGCTTCTCTCATCCTGATCCCTCTGATATCTCACAAAACGTCACCGAATTTTTTCAAGCTGGCATGGAATTATTTATCCCACGTACACAGAAAACCTCTTCAGTCACCCAAGAGCCCTGGTTCTCTAAATCCTGTGACAAGGCCAGACTTGAAAAGGTCAAAGCTCACAAATCGCTTCTACACAATCCCAGTCAAGAAAACCGTCAAGCATTTAGCGACGCAAGAAACCGCTATGTCCGCATTTTTTCTGATGCAAAAAACTCGTTTAATAACCACATCAAAAACAAAGTACTCTCAAGCTCCAAGGGCAGCAAACCCTTCTGGACCCTTGCTAAATCTATTGGGAATAAGTTCTGCAAGAGCACGTTCCCACCTCTTGTTTCAGGAAATGAAATTGTTTCTACCGGCCTGGGCAAGGCTGAACTTTTTGCCTCGTTGTTCGCCGGCAATCCTACTCTCAACCCACCTCCAAATGTTCAACCACCAACAGTCCCCAATGTCGCGCATAAAATGACGGATATCATTTTTAAAACTAAAAAGGTACGAAATATGCTCTCTTCTCTTAATACCAGGAAAGCTTCTGGCCTTGACGAGATCCCAGCAATTGTTTTGAAAAGTGCGCACTAGAACTGGCTCCTGTCCTGACTCGTCTGTTTCAGACATCTTACAATAGAGGCATATTCCCTAGTAACTGGAAAACTGCTCGAGTACAACCCGTCACCAAGAAAGGATCCAAAGTGCTTCCTAGAAACTACAGGCCTATTTTTCTTTTTTCAGTCGTCTCTAAAGTGATGGAAAAGTATATAAACACCGAATTACTAAAATTTCTTGAAAAACACAGTCTAATCCACGATAGCCAGTATGGATTCCGTCTGCGCAGATCAACTGCCGACCTCATTTTCTTTGTTAACCATTCTTGGAATAAGTCTATGGAACTACACGGTGAATCCCAGATTGTC
The DNA here is from genome assembly GCA_964006375.1 of Tillus elongatus. Classification (NCBI taxonomy): domain Eukaryota; kingdom Metazoa; phylum Arthropoda; class Insecta; order Coleoptera; family Cleridae; genus Tillus; species Tillus elongatus. The sequence goes on along the minus strand of OZ023268.1, from coordinate 12,197,379 downwards.
GCTCTAGACATATCCAAAGCATTCGACCAGGTCTGGCACGCAGCGCTGCTTAATAAACTTCCGGCCTATGGCCTACCACCAAAACTCTGTACCTGGACAGCAAATTTCCTCTCCAACCGGAGCATTTCTATTGTCGTGGATGGCCATTCCTCTAAACTGTATCCAATTAATGCAGGAGTTCCTCAAGGTTCAGCTTTAGCCCCTACTTTGTTTCTTTTCCACATCAATGACCTCCTCTCTACCACATCCAACCCAGTTCACAGTTACGCGGACGACAGCACCCTCCACTCAAATATACAATATTCTAAACCTGTCTCTTTAGCCCAATTAGATGAGGATCGCAGACTCATGGAGGGTTCTGTCTCCGTGGATCTCCAAAAAATATTAGACTGGGGAAGTAGAAACCCGACCAAATATCAGTCTTGCTTTCTTTGTATAAGAGATACACCAGCCCTAGCCCCATCAAAATGAACAACCAAGTTATTGAAAGTAATGAGTCCTTTTCACTTGTTGGCATTTCTGTGGATCGAAATCTCAATTGGGACCAACATGTCACATCGATTGCAGAGGCGGCTGTTAAGAAATTAGATTTCCGCTTCCGGGCTCGCAAATACTTTTCACCAGCTAATCTTTATACCTTATATACTTCACAAATAAGACCAAACCTCGAATACTGTTCCCACACCTGGGGTGCCGCTGCCGCTTCTACACTTGATATCCTGGACTTCATTCAGAAGAGAGCTATACGTCTCACCGGTGACCCTACCCTCACTCAAAGGCTGCCATACCTTGCCCACCGACGTGCCGTTGGTGAGCTCTCTCTCTCTTTTATAGATATCTCCACGGGCACTGCTCAGATGAGCTTTCTTCCATAGTTTCTCCAGCTGCTGCCCCTAACAGATCTACCAGGGGAAGAGACCGAATGCACCCTTTCACTGTCCAGGTCACCAGACGAAGAACATCTTGTTATGCCCGCTCTTTTGTCCCGAGGACTTCCAAGTTGTGGAATTCCTTGCCGGCACATATTTTTCCTTCTCCTCCGAACCTCCAAACATTTAAGTCCAGAATTAACAAGTTGGCTCTTTTCTCCTTGTCGACACCCACGGTACGATAGTATATAGGCTGCAAGCCCTCGTGGTGTGTTGTTGAAATAAAATAAAAAATAAGATAAATAAAATTATCTAACAAAACTGAATTTTGTGATATCATTCGCGGCATTTTCCAAATTATGTTAAATTTTATTCTGGGATAACTGTAATTGAAATTATCCAACAGAACTGAAAATTGGAATATCATTCGCGGCATTTCAAACATTTTGTTAAATTTTATTCTGGAAAAACTCTAATTAAAATTATTCAACAAAACTGAAGTGTGAAATATTATTCGCGGCATTTTTCAAATGTTGTTAAAATTTATTTTGGAATAACTTAAATTAAAGGTATCTAACCAAACTTAATTATTAAAAATCATTCGAGACATTTTCTAAATTTTGACCGTGGAATAAATAATTCCATGCCAGCGTGGATAATTTCAGTGACGTTTTGTGAGTCATCAGAGGGGTCAGGATGAGAGAAGCACACAGACTCCCATGGAAATGAGGAAAATTAATCCCGCATTTCGTCCCAGTTCGCGGAGTTGTAGCGCCAAACAATACGTGGGTGTGATGACTGTGTGACCTCGGGTTGCATTGCGCAGGAAGCAGGGACCATACCGTGGTCTGAGCGACCAAGGGGGGTGGTGACTGATGTCATAGCATTCAGGTTTTGGAGTAAGAGGGAAGGAGGAAGAAATTTGGTAGATAGGACCACTTATACGATATCTACGTGCACGTGCGCGCAAAATTTTGGATTCATACTTCCAGCAATTTAGAAGATACTGCGCCTTCAAAAAGTTTTTCGCAATTTTGTACGAAAGTATTTGAGTGCCAAAACTGTCTAACGAAATTATGCAAGATACTAACAAGATGAAGGGTTCGATTGGTCAATAAGTTTTTGAGTTATCGGTTGGATATATACACATACATACATACATATATATATATATATATATATATATATATATATATATATATATATATGTATATATATATATATATATATATATATATATATATATATATATATATATATATATATATATATATCTTAATGAAAATTCGCTAACACGTAACTGCCTTGGCTCACGGAACCGAATAACCCCTGGCGGTAGTTTGGTCCCATAGTTTTGAATCATTCTGTATTAGCGACCTTAATAATTCGTTAATTGTCCTCTTAAACCGTGAGCTCTAATAACGTCAGTCGTCTACGATAATAACAGTAACTCATTTAGCATATACAAAACATTAAGTGCCTTTGGAGATACCGTATCGGCAGCCAACGTTCTCAATGTTTAATTCAGTGGATAAAACAAAATGCATCCTGTATTTTTAGACGCCAGCGCGTCCTTGAACTTCCCAAAGCTTTGGTAGCTTCCAGGCATTGACTAACTATAGTATACAGTCAATGCTTCAGGGAACCATACGGCCTCGAAGAGTGTTGCCAAAAATAGAAGCTTCCATTTAGAATTTAGTTGATCTCGTTAACATTTAACACGTTGTTAGAGACTTGTTATAAAAGAAAGTGCAAACTCTAGACGTTCTGGTAATCATCATATACACTTTTATGTGCTTGAAAAATGCCACGAAAAGTGCGTTGTTTGCTTTATGTGGTTTTATGTCACCAGGTGTTCTGTTCTTTCTCTCTGTGACGCAAATAGATGTGTCTAAGAATATTCTAAGACTAAATTATTGTTTATATACCTATAAATCGTCAAAACAGTTTAGTTTTTGAAATATATGTACTTTAAGTTATAACAATATCGTTCTCATCACAGTCTCAAGGCGACGTCGCCTTGTCGTCGCAGCTATGGCACTCCAGCAGATCTTTTACTTTTATTATGGCTTTGTTACTTCATCGACTGTGCTAGATTTTTCACTAGTTTCACTCTTTTTTCTAAGTATATGCCCTTTAAATAATGACGTTTATAATGTTATAATGTCTCCGAATTGGCCAAACAGATTTTGCCTTTTTTCATCAAGTATTTTTCTTCTCTTACCCCTTCTACCATACTTTGTTGCGACTTTCTCCCAAGCTCCATTTCTTTGTCATTTTAGCGATTTTTGATTTTTGGAAATTTGCTACTTTTGAATTAAAAAAAAAAATTTTTGAAAGGAGTGTGAACTAGGACCTTTAGAACTCATATTCCAGATAATATCACCCCCCTCGAGTGACAGTTGCAACCCCAAATTTTTAAATATGAAATAGGGGCTTGTTGAGTTGAGTTGTGTTTCATAATGGCTTTGAACTTTTCGTTCTTTGGCCCCTCTCCCTCTCTCTCTCTCTCTCTCTCTCTATATATATATATATATATATATATATATATATATATATATATATATATATATACATATATATATATATATATATATATATACATATATATATATACATATATATATATATATATATATATATATATATATATATATATATATATATATATATATATATATATATATATATATATATATATACATATATATATATATATATATATATACATATATATATATACATATATATATATATATATATATATATATATATATATATATATATATATATATATATATATATACATATTGTTACGTTCTACGGGGTTCTGAATTTGTTGACTAACAAAAACAGCTTTTCAAACTACTAATTTATTATAACCAACTATTTTCCAACACCAGTATCAACTAAAATATTTCTCTCTCTTACTAAATGTCCATAGAACTATATTCCACTATTCGCCTTCTATGATCACTTCTTATACACCAACAGTTACTGCTGACTCGCTTAATACTCTATGATCACTTATTGTACACCGCACTAATTCAATACTGAACTAACTCGCTTTATATACCGTTTGTCTATTTATACTCTCCATAGAGATTCTAGACCTTCTACACTTTTCTACACCTGTCACTTCAGGTCCCTTCTAGAAATATCATTCCAGAGTATTCGCTGTTACCAACACACTATAACTGACCATAGAAGTAACAAAGTCCATAAACTTAATTCTCATAGACAAATGTGACGATATATATATATATATATATATATATATATATATATATATATATATATATATATATATATATATATATATCACACCGATAAGTCATAAAATACAGGGGCCGATTTTGACAAAATTTGGCGAGTACCTTCCTTTTGTAAATGGCTTGGATAAGTTCGTTAGCCAAGGAAAATGGGAAGTTTTTCGGGAAAATTTTGGGTTTCCTTTTGAAAAAATTGATATCTCCAAAAATTAGAAAGCTATGGTAACCAAATTTGGTACGCTAGTTTCTATCACAAAGAGTATCCTTTGTACCAAAATTCAGATTTATAGGTTAAAAGACAAGGAAATTACAAGCCTCTGATCCAAAAAAAGTTGAAACGTCAAAATTGATAATTCTGGTAGTCGTACATTAGTACACATTAGCGCTTTGTGAGTTAAAAATACGGCTCGAAATGACTAACAAGCTCCTAGATCTGTGTCTCAGCCGCCATTTTCCTTCATTTCGTTTAAATATGAGAAAAAAAATCAATTTTTAACAAATATTGTATGGTGTAAATAATCAAGACGTTATATGAGTAATATACTAGAGTATATACCTGTTAGTAGATACATTTGTCATGTCGAGAATGACCGAGAGGTAAAGGCAGCAATGTTGCTTTAATAATGGACTCCTATGACACGCGCTCTAATCTCAGTTAGTGACTTCACTTTTTTTATTTTATTTTTTAGTCTCATTTCATTTTATCGTTATGTGAGCAGATTGTGCAATGCCGATGAATTTTTTAACAAGTTTTTTCATGACAAATTGAAATAGGACGAGATGAAAACTTTTAAGACTTAATTCAATTTGAATAGCACATCTGGCTGTTTGTTATTGCCCTAACTTAGTGAAACCGTTCCATACTTAATGCAGCCGTAGACTTTAGAGCCTCGGTGGTTCAGAGGTAAGAACGTGTGCCTCTAAACCGAAGGGTACTGGGTTCGATCCCAGGGTACTCCTTTCCCTTTTTCAGTACATACTGTACAATTAACATCAACCGAGGTTCTGGCATTGTATTTGAGCAAGTTGAATGTCTGCACGTTCCGCCCTTCGGAGGAGGCGTGAAACCGTCTCTTCCGTGTCCATGCGATGTTGGGCACGTTAAATATCCCTACCCTCCTTACAGGAAGGCAGGAGTTCGGCAAAATTTCCAGGATGGTGGGGTGAAATTGCTCCCTGACGTGATTGGCCATAGTCGCGGAAATAGGCCGACGTTAAAGAAACAAAACACACACACACACAGTCGTAGACTTTTCCCGTGGCTTCACAAGTGCTTGTTCTTTTCTCCAACCGATTTCAATTTTAACTGGACGCAGCAAGTGCGTGATGGTAGCGAATTTTAATTAAAGTTTCAAATTTGAATAGCTCACTTTGCTAGTAACCTAACGTTTGTTGGCAAGGAACCAGTTTTTCGGGAATATTTTAAGTTAATTTTCGAAAAATTTTTGTACATTTTCAAACAATAATGCAATTTTGATGAAATATGGTACATTGTTTCTACTTTATATATATATATATATATATATATATATATATATATATATATATATATATATATATATATATATATATATATATATATATATATATATATATATATATATATATATATATATATATATATATCACACCGATAACTCAAAAAATAATGGACCGATTTTAATAAAATTTGGCATGTGCCTTCCTTTTGTAAATGGCTTGGATAAGTTTGTTAGTCAGGAAAATCTGACGATGTTTTCCGGGAAAAATTTGAGTTTTGATAAAATTTAGCATGTACTTTCCCTTTGTAAATGGCTTGAATAAGTTCGTTAATCAGGAAAATCGGACAAGGTTTTCCGAGAAAATTTTGAGTTGTCATTCGAAAAAAAAAATTTATCTCAAAAAATGAAAAAGCTATGATAACCAAATTTGGTAGGTGGGTTTACGATATAAAAAGTAAACTATACACCAAAATTTAAATTTCTATGTTACAAGAAAAAAAAAGTTATAATAAAATATTTTGTGTCAGATCATTTCTATGAAAATTCACTACCATAACGCACTGGCTGCGTCCAGGCTTTTTATTCTCTATTGAAAATGCTCTGGTTGTAAAGTGTATTGCAAAACTTAACACTAAAAAAAGATATTCTGACGAACTCCGCTACAATACACTAAAAAATTTATATCTAATCGCTTTTCATTATTGACAATGAGAAAGCAAGCAAAAACCATTTGTGTCCTTTTTGGACGGTGTAATTAATGAGCAGACATTCTATTCATTGATTGTTGTTGTCCTTACTTGGTGAAACTGGTTCATACTACATACAGACTTGGATACTACTTCTCTGTTGGTTTTTGTAGGTGAAGGGTGTAGCCAGCACATAAGCTAACTGGAGCAAGTGGCCCTTCTGAATTCTAGATGTTCTAGGATGTTCTTTAACGTTTCTGTAACCGGTTTCGCTGATTGACAGCATCCTGAAACATCTGTTAAGGGAGTGGATGATAATTAGGGATTACTTTTATAACTAGGATAATATGGACATGGTAACAATGTAATAAAATTTAATAAATAAAATAAAATTCAACAATTCTTACAACTAATTTAACTAAATGAATTTAAAACCGACAAAATCTCCACTTATCTCTGCATAATTAAAATCACATGTCAAAAGTCTCTACATTTTTCAAGCAAAAGTCTCTCTGATGTTTACCAACACCACTACTTATAACCTTGCTTGGTCTACATAATTCACAAATTGCTAACCACATCAGTCAGCATTCCTTATACTGTACTCTGCAATTCCAACTTGTTTATTATTTATCTAAACATGTAATATCAGCAATTCCAGGTCAATAATTATAATTTCTATGCGACCTACTTAATTATAAAATATATTATTTGGATATAGCGAATTTTCCTATAACTATTATAATATAAAAATAATATTAAATATATTTTCACGATCAGGAATGCCCTCTTGGATAGTTTTCTGTTCTATAAACATCTGTCTGACGATCTTGATTTTTGGGGCGTTGCTTTGTTAAAAATTTATATAAACTTAAACTTTTACGTAATATTTTACATGAATCCTAGAGATGACCAACGGGTTCTAGTGCATCAACATAGTATCATCATTGAGACAGATCAGCGTATTTTCTTACAACGGTCCATAAACAATCTTTTCACAGGAGTATCATTACCATAGCCGTGTCTTGAAACATCAAAAATTTGATTCAGATAGTGTACCTTGTTCTTTTTACCATGAATTATCTCAGACACGTATGCGTGTACATGTGAACGCTTTATTGTTAAAGAGTTGAATGACCAAATGTTTATCTGTTCATACATGTAAAATATATTCATTATATTTTAATTAGGTATAAATAATTCTGTAGTTTATTGTGAACCAAGGTGTAAAACTGGTAATGTTTAATACATTCATACATACAAGGTGTGGCAAGAAATTATCTCACTGCTTTTATATTTCAACAACACACCACGAGGGCTTACAGCTTAAATACTATCGTACCATGGGTGTCGACAAGGAGGAAAGAGGCAACTTGTTATTTCTGGACTTGAAGGTTTGGAGGTTCGGGAGAGAAGGAAAAACATGTGCCGGCAAGGAATTCCACAACTTGGAAGTCCTCGGGACAAATTAGCGGGTATAACAAGATGTTCTATGCCTGGTGACCTGGACAGTAAAAGGGTGCATTCGCTCTGTTCCCCTGGTAGATCTGTTGGGGCAGCATGTGGAGGAACTATGGAAGAAAGCACCTCTGAGCAGTGCCCGTGCAGATATCTATAATAGAGAGAAAGGTCACCAACGGCACGTCGGTGGGCAAGGGATGGCAGCCTTTGGGTGAGGGTAGAGTCACCGATGGGACTTATAGCTCTCTTCTGAATGAAGTCCAGGACAGCGAGTGTAGAAGCGGCAGCAGCACCCCAGATGTGGCAGCAGTATTCGAGGTTTGGGTAAGGTATGTAAGGTATAGAGATTAGCTGGTGAAAAGTATTTGCGAGCCCGGAAGAGGAAACCGAATTTCTTAGCAGCCGCTTCTGCAATTGATGTGACATGTTGGTGCCAATTGAGATTTTGATCTATAGAAATGCCAACAAGTGAAAAGGACTCATTACTTTGAATAACTTGGTTGTTCATTGTGATCGGTGTAGGGCTGGTGTATCTCTTATCAGAAAGAAAGCAAGACTGAGATTTGGTGTGGTTGAATTGTACAATATTTCTACTTCCCCAGTCTAATATTTTTTGGTGATCCACGGAGACAGAGCCTCTCCATGAGTCTGCGATCCTCATCTAATTGGGCTAAAGGGACAGGCTTAGAATATTGTATATTTGAGTGGAGGGTGCGGTAGTCCGCGTAACTGTGAACTTGGTTGGATCTGTTAAGAGAGGAGGTCATTGATGTGGAGAAGAAACAAAGTAGGGGCGAAAGCTGAATCTTGAGGATCTCTTGCATTAATTGGATACAGTTTAGAGGAATGGCCATCCAAGACAACAGAAATGCTCCGGTTGGAGAGGAAATTTGTTGTCCAGGTACAGAGTTTTGGTGGTAGGCCATGGGTCGGAAGTTTATTAAGCAGCGCTGTGTGACAGACCTGGTCGAATGTTTGGATATGTCTAGAGCGACAATCTGAGATTCACCGTGTAGTTCCATAGACTTGTTTCAAAAACGGGTGACAAAGGAAAGGAGGTCGGCAGTTGATCTGCGCTGACGGAATCCATATTGCCTGTCGTGGATTAGACTGTGTTTTTCAAGAAATTTGAGTAATTCGGTGTTTATATACTTTTCCATCACTTTAGAGACGACTAAAAGGAGAGAAATAATAATGTAGTTGCTAGGAAGCGCTTTGGATGCTTTCTTGGTGACGGGTTGTACTCGAGCAGTTTTCCAGTTACTAGGGAATATGCCTCTATTGTAAGATGTCTGAAACAGACGAGTCAGGACAGGAGAAAGTTCCGGTGCGCATTTTTTGAGAACAATTGCTGGGATCTCGTCAAGGCCAGAGGCTTTCCTGGTATTAAGAGAAGAGAACATCTTTGGTACGTTTTTAGTTTTGAAAATGATATCCGTCATTTTATGCGCGACTTTGGGGACTGTTGGTGGTTGAGTATTTGCAGGTGGGTTGAGAGTAGAATTGCCGGCGAACAACGAGGCAAAAAGTTCAGCCTTGCCCAGGGCGGTAGAAACAATTTCATCCCCTAAGACAAGATGTGAGAACGTGCTCTTGCAGAAATTATTCCCAATAGATTTAGCAAGAGTCCAGAAGTGTTTGCTGCCGCTGGAGCTTAAGAGGACTTTGTTTTTGATGTGGTTATTAAACGAGATTTTTGCCTCAGAAAGAATGCGGACATAGCGGTTTCTTGTGTCGTTAAATGCTTGACGGTTTTTTCACTGGGGCTGTGTAGAAGCGTTTTGTGAGCTTTGACCTTTTCAAGTCTGGCCTTGCCACAGGATTTAGAGAACCAGGGCTTTTGAGTGGCTGAAGAGGTTTTCTGTGCACGTGGAATAAATAATTACATGCCAGCTTGGATAATTTTGGTGACGTTTTGTGAGATATCAGAGGGGTCAGGATGAGAGAAGCTGACAGACGCCCATGGAAATGAGGAAAAGTAATCTCGCATTTCGTCCCAGTTCGCGGAGTTGTAGTGCAAAACGATACGTGGGTGTGATGATTGTGTGACCTCAGGTTGCATTGCGCAGAAAGCAGTGACTTGCCGTGGTTTGGGCAACCAAGGGGGGAGGTGACTGATATCTTATAGCATTCAGGATTTGTAGTAAGAAGGAGATCCAAAGGATTTGAGCTGTGTGTTGGGATGCAAGGAAAGTAAGTAGGTTGCTGAACCATATTGGCTAAAGAATTTCTGACTGCAATTGCTGACATTGCCTACATTTTCGGAACTTATATAACAGTGGGCGCCTTCAAATGTAATTTATTGGTGCATGGCCTTTGAGGTTTAGTTTTTAATGTTTGATAATAGCTTTTCTGGGCCTTTGCGCTTTCTGTAGCTACTAGATGTTTTTGCTAGCTTGTGTAATGCTCGCATGTACAACCTACAGTAACATAGTTTTTTCCATATTTTTATCTTCTATGCCTGAAGATGGTTCAGATGAACCGAAACAGGGAGGGTTGTTAAAAAAGACAAACATTGTTTGGTAGAAAAGCCTTAGAATATGAAGAATGGTGCAATTTTGAGAGGAAAATGTTTGTAGTCATTAACACGAAGTTAGTTAAGAAAAATAATATACAAAATACAAAAATTAAACAACTGGTAAAATGTAAAATTAAAAACGAAAAACCAGTTCCTCGGAAAATTGACCTCGTAGAAAATCTTTCCTCACAGTCGTTTAATAAAAATGAGATCAACCTCCTAAACAAGGGGTTAAAATTCGGCTAGAGTCACAAAAAACCATATAGTAGAAATCATTGCTAGTATTGAAACAGGAAAAAAATACCTAAATCTTCAAAAATTTTTATTATAGAAGCATGTAAAAATTAAATTTCGAAAAACTTGAAAGAAAATCAGTCCACTAAAAACCAAAGTAAAATCGAGAATCTATAAAAACCTGCTTTTCGACGAATTTCGGTTAAAAAAATGTTCCAAGTGAATAATTTTTCATGCAAATATTTTCAACAAATCTTTCTTTAAAGAAAAATCATTAAATTCATTTATAAGAAAATTCGCTATTAAAAAAACATTTTGTACGAGAAAATTAGCTAATAAAAATAAATTACATGAATTTAAAAAAAAACTGGTCCGATTTTCCTGGCCAAAGAACCGTTTTAAGTTATTTAGCCACCTACCAAAATATAATTTTCCACAAAAACTTTTTCAACGTCACAACAATAATTTCGTGAAAATTTGCAAACAATTTTTCAAGAAAATCCGTAAACATTTTTTTATAATAACTTAATAAACATTTATCATCAGTTACCAAAATTTCACAAATGAAAATAGTTAAGCGATTGCGAGCGAAATATTGTTTTTATGTTAAAGCAGATAAAGCTAATAAGGTTGCGATTTTGGACAAAAACGTGCATAAAGGTAGAGTTTATAACACCATAGTGACAGACAATATAGAAAACTAGATAAAACCCGCTACCAAAAATGATTTCGGACGTTAAAAATAGTCTAAAGAATTGTTACAACCTTATATCAAAAGACTTAGGAAGAAAGTTACAAGTTTCAAATCCTAAATCCAAAAAGTACGGTTTCCCACGAATTCATAAACCGGGGAAATTAATGAGACCTATTGTTTCGGCTATAGATTCCCCGACGTACAATACAGCAAAGTGGTTGACAAATGAGTTTAAAGGCTTGCTCGTCAAACAAAAAAAGTTTTTCAGAAACAAATTCACTTGAATTTATTAATGAGATTAAAGAGGTTACATTGATCGAAGGTGACGTTTTGATTTCATTTGATGTAAACTCATTGTTTCCCAGCGTTCCCACGAAGCAAACGTTAATGTATTCAGAAGAGTTGTTAAAAATGAATTACATAAATGAAAAGGTCTGCAAAGGATATTTAACTTTAACAAACCTTTGTATTAAACAAAATATTTTTCAATTCAACAATGAATTTTTTAACAAACCCAGGCACGGCAATGGGCAACCCTTTATCGCCTTTTATTGCAGACCTTTTCATAAGTAGATTTGAAACAGATCTTAAAAGTGAAAGTGAGTATTTTCCTAGAGTGTGATTCCGTTACGTGGATGCAGTGTTTAACACAAACATTTGCGGAATAGAAGATTATATTGCCAAATTAAACAATACATTTGATTGTATAAAAATTACCCACGAATTAGAAATTGATAATATATTACCTTTTCTAGTTATCAAAAATAAAGACACTTTAGAATTCGATGTCCATAGAACCACCACTCTAAGCTACATTCTGAATGACTCACATCATACGTACGCACAAAAAATTGCCAGTGTGAATTTTTTAGTAAACAGGTTAATTAATTTTCCTTTAAGTAAAAGTAGATATACCAAAGAAATAAAGCATATTAAGAACCTGGCCGACTATAACCGATACACTGCTTGCCTAATGGAGATTTTAATTAACAAACAAAAAAACAAAGAAAATGTTAGCGGAATCAACGACTTTTAGAAGAGAGAAAGCCGAAAAAACTTTATTTCCTTACCATTTGAACCTCGAATCACGAGGGGTCTAGATAGCATTAAAAAAATCCAATTTGTAACAAACATTTTTGACATAAACTACTTTAAAAAACTTGCTAGGTAACCCAAAAGACAAGGCTAGTACGAGCAAAATGTCGAGAATTTATGAAATGAGTTTAAAGTTTGTCATCTTCAATACGTCGGACAAACAAAAAGATCTATTGTAATTAGATTCAAAGAACACTTAGCACAATTAAGATAGGGTACTATAGGTAGATCTTCCGTCGCCCGACATATTTGAGATAATAATCACCACGTTATTGAGGAGAATCTAAAATTACTTAGAAATGCTACACAACTAGGACAGCTAAACGCCTTCGAAAGTATATAAATATAGTAATAATAAACAATGTATGAATCTCGCTCTGCCGTATATGAGGAGTCTCCTGAGATTGCTTTGTAAAATTAATACCGGCAGAAGCACGTGCGATGGATAAGAAAAGAATACAGATATTTCTGCCAAACGGAAGATGTTAATTTTGGTGTCGTTGAACCTCTCTAAATCGTCGTGACCGACTACCTGCAGAAGAATATAAATAGAATTGTGGATATAAGATATTTATAGTTATTAGTCCTCTGATGGCGCTAACTTGGTTAGCGAAACGACCGTCAGGTTTTTTAAATGTGTTGTGGTGATTTGGGTTCTCCACTGCTTAGAATCAACCTGTATATGTTTAAAATTTCTATGCAGTTATAAGTAATGATAAGTTATGGGGTCTCCAAGTATAATTATCAGTGCTTATCACAGGTTCCAATCTTCGCTTAGTTTTATTTAACATATCCTTCTCGAATATAAGTGGCCTAAATTCTAACCTGAACTCCGTCCACCAGTTCCTCCAGGCTAATAGGCCCCAACTCCTCTTCCTCACCGAAACCCAAATCAGTGCCAAAACAGCCACTAATCACCTTAATTTCCCGGGGTATGAGCTTATTACTTCCTTTAGATTGCATGGAGGCTTGTGCGCATACGTCCATAGCAATCTACCCTACACCAGACTCCCCAGTTTAGAAGCTGGAAGAAAAGACATACTTTGGATGAAACTCTCTCTCAGGGCTGCAACTAAATTCATCTGTTGCATTTACCGGTCACCTTCTGAGAACAACTTTGTCCAGCTCTTCCACTACCTTTCTGAAAAAACCGACCATCTGATTTCTGAATATCCTTTCTCCGAGGTCACTATTCTTGGTGACCTCAATGTCCATAATAAGGAATGGCTAGGATCTTCAAAAACCGATCCACAAGTGAGAGCAGCGGATGCATTTGCCAGCAATTCCTTAGCCAATATGGTTCAACAACCTACTTACTTCCCTCGCACACACAGCTCAAATCCCCTGGATCTCCTTCTTACTACAAAACCCGAATGCTATAAGACATCAGTCACCGCCCCACTTGGTCGCTCAGACCACGGCATGGTCACTGCTTCCTGCGCAATGCAACCCAAGGTCACACAGTCATCACACCCACGTATTGTTTGGCACTACAACTCCGCGAACTGGGACGAAATGCGGGATTACTTTTCCTCATTTCCATGGGCGTCTGTCTGCTGCTCTCATCCTGACCCCTCTGATATCTCACAAAACGCCACCGAAATTATCCAAGCTTGCATGGAATTATTTATTCCACGTACACAGAAAACCCCGTCAGTCACTCAAAAGCCCTGGTTCTCAAAATCCTGTGACAAGGCCAGACTTGAAAAGGTCAAAGCTCACAAAACGCTTCTACACAATCCCAGTCAAGCATTTAACGACGCAAGAAACCGCAATGTCCGCATTCTTTCTGAGGCAAAAAACTCGTTTAATAACCACATCAAAAACAAAGTTCTATCACGCTCCAATGGCAGCAAACGCTTCTGGGCTCTTGCTAAATCTATTCACGTTCCCACCTCTTGTTTCAGGGGATGAAATGTTGCGAAAACGGCAAGGTTCTATCTTTACTAACAACCCAGATACCCAGTAATTGCAACCAAAATGGGACACCTGTACATATATTGCATTCCTCAATCCAACCATTTTTGTTTAGCAAAATGTTTTACTTTTTGACCTATTTTTGTGCCGATAGTGATTTTTATATTGAAATTAATTAAATTGGGGAAGTCTGATTTCTGTTACTACTTAACTTTCGATAAAGATTCAATTCCGTGGAACTGGGGCCCTTGATTCGCCATTAGATTCTACGTCAAAAGTTCTAAAAGTATTCGTTTGTACCTTTTGGTCGAGTTGTCAGATAACTAAATACAAGGGGTATCTGAAAATGTAATATTTTCAATATCGCCCTGTAGTTCGGAAACTAAGAGGGCTATGGGCAATGACAATTTTGTTTGCGGCATCTTTCGTTCCACAAAAAAGTAGCTCAGGTTCGCGAAACCTGCAAGGTTCTACCATTACTAATAATGAGATACACCGCAATTGCAGCCAAAATGGGACACCTGTACTCAAAACGTAGTATGTTAGAAATACAGACATATAAGAATTGTTCATCCTCTGATTACGCTAATTTGGTTAGTCAACCGATCGTCAGGTCTTTAAAAACGCGTGTTGTGGTGATTTGGGTTCTCCAAGTGTACTTAACAGTGCTCAACACAGGTTACAATCTTCACTTAGTTCACTTAGTAGTTTCTAGGCAGTTATTTTCGTGTATAAAGCAAATACAGGGCCTTCATTTATTCCCGAACCCCACGTGACCGCTTAAGTTAGGCAACCCGGCATACACGGTTGTACAACCTGAATTAATGAAATCCCTATAAGATGGCCGTGTTGTCTCATATTTCCTTTGGGGTTTTATAAAAAATAAAAAAATCATAATAAGGTGAAACAGTAAATGTCTTAAATGTATATATTATTTAGTATTTTTAACAGCAAGTCTGTTCATGTATGGTTTACTGTTATTGATTGTTAAAAAAATAAATTAAAAACAATAAAATATGACTTTTATTTTGTATAGATATCAAAATTTTGTAATGTACGTAAACAAATTGAGGTCCGATTATGTAAACTTCTAATTTACGGTTTTGGGAATGTGTATTGTGTAACATTGAACAAATATGTACCTGTTTGGGCAGATTACCGACGAACAGATTTGGTAGGGCTTCGTTCCATGCGATGTTGGATATCGTCAACAACATAACCTTAACATACCTACACTTTTAACTTACGTAAAAAGGGAATGAAAATGCTAGGTTTTGATAAAAACTGTTTTTTTTTATTGTCCAACAGATAGAAAATTATTTGAAGAAGGTAAACACTGGTCGAACTTGGAAAATCAGACGCCCTCGTGGCGCAAGTTGCTAGGTGCCAGTCTGCTAAGCGAGAGGTCCCGGGTTCGATTCCTGGGCGAGCCAAGTTGACTTTGTCTCGAAAATTGATAAAAATAGTGAATGATGGGAAATGAATGTGCTAATGGCCTGAAATGCCGCAGCCAATAATATTAAATAAAAAAAAAACTTGGAAAATGCACAATATACATACAAAATAACCGTCAAAAGGAATTGAGCGCCAATGGACTGAACTGTCAATTGATTTAGTAACTTTAGGGTCCCTAGTCTAGTGGTTGTTTTTGGTTACTTTTTAGACTGCCAACTCATAAAGTCATATTCCACTAAGAGAGACAAAATCCAGTCACGTGGGGTTCGGGAATTAATGAAGGCCCTGTACAAAATACATATTATCAGGCTCAAACAATGGGTTATCGGAACTTTAGCACAAATAACGAGTTTTTCATTTTATATGGTTGCTATAAAAACATTAATTTTGTTGCGTGATATTATTTAACAATCGAAACCTGTAACTAATTTGTTTATAAAGAGACCAAGAACCAATCTACTGCAAAATGAAAACGCAGATATCATAATGCTGAGTCAACAATTAACACAATACCTTTACCACACGGTTATTAATGGTTTTAGTGTTATTTTAATGACTGTTCAATATACCGATTGCTCACCTGTCTCTAATTTAATTTTAATGTTCACAACAGTAAACATCGTTGTTCGTATTTATATCACATAAGGATGACCGTTATAACACGACGATTGTTTACATAGCTTTTCAAATAATAACGACCAACGTCAAATTTTACATAGAAAAATAATGATAATGATTTTAGGCTTTCGAGGCCGGTATTTTTTTCTTCCTCAGGACTCCTCCGTGGCTTTCCCTCCTCGATAGCACTGCAACCTTTGGCTTATTGTGCATGCCCTTAGTCTTTTACTCCACCCATTCCAGAATCACTGTGCCTTGAACTAGTCTGCACAGCGATTGGTAGAGTGAAGTTTTATAATGCTGTTTATCCGGTCTAGACTGACCGTAGATCAGTTGTCTTTTGCGGTCCAGAGCTTTACACTCGCACAAGATGTGCTGGGCTGATTCCTCCCCCTCACCGCAGAGTCTGCATGCGAGGTCTTCCTCGAATCGCCCTATTTTATGCAGGTGTTTCTTCACTGCCATGTGTCCCGTCAAGAGACCTGTTATGTTTCTGAGCTGTCCTCTGCTAAGATTTGGCAGCTCCACAGCACTCATTGATCTGGGCTCGTCAATTATTGACTTCCCATGTCTGAGCCCTGGACAGTCTGCCCAGTACACCTTGTGCTGGTTTCTGACACAGGACTTAATGGCTCCCCTGGCAGTGCTCTTTGTCACGCCCAGAGCTGGTTCTGGTCCCATAAATGGTTCTGCTGACCCTCACTTCGCGAGAGTGTCAGCTTCTTCATTGCCTTTGACCGCCGAGTGACCCGGAATCCAGATGAGGGTAACCTCATTCTGCCCAGCCAGGTCGCTGGTCTCGTCTCGCCGCTCACTCACCAGCCAGGAATTTACCCGTGGGCTACTTAGTTCCTTAAGGGCTGCCTGGTTGTCTGTGGCTATGAGGATCCGCTTGTTGGTGTAGCCCCTCCTCTTGTTCTCCCGCAGACAGTGCAGGATGGCCTACATTTCCGCCTGAAAACCCGTTGCATGGGCTCCGAGGGAAATACTTTGACTTACCCTCGGTCCTTTGAATAAACACCTGCCTCCGTCCAACGCTCCCTGCCGGATCCGTCCGTGAACCAGACGAGCGCGCCCTGTGGTATGCCCGGCGTCTCCTCCCGCCATGCGTCACGGTCAGGGATCTCCACTGTAAAGTTGTTTTCCCTGCAGATTCGCGGGCTGGCGACGTCTGACCTCATTTCAAGCATGGGCTCCTTCACGATCTCGTGAATTTTGCAGTGGCCTCCGAAGCCTGGGTTATTCTTCAGTCTACCATTGCCGGCTAGTCTGTATAGTCCTAGCCTGGCAACACCTTCATGGAGGCTGTTGGAGTTAAAGACATAGTCCCTGTGATGCCTAGGCAAGCCATCCTTTGGATCTTGCCTAGTTTTTGTTTGGCACTGGATTGTGTCACCTTAGGCCACCAGACCAGTGCCGCGTATGTTAACGATGGTCTGACCACCCTTGTGTACAGCCAGTGGGCCATACTACAATATGTTATTACAATAGCTATAAATCGACTGAATTAATTGCTACATCTGGTGTTCCTCATGGGTCAAACTTAGGGACCTTTATTATTTCTTATATTTATTAAAGACTTGAGCTTCTCTCCCTCTGTACATCTCCGTTTGGCTGACGACCTGAAATTATACTCTTCAATAAACTCTTTTGATCATTTTCAGAAATCCGTTGATATAGTTCATCAGTGGTGTGTTAATAACTTATGGTTGCACTTGCTTAAGTGTATTGCTGTTTCTTTTACGGAAAAACAAAACCACTTCATTTTCACATAAACTATAAATGGTGTTCAGATCAAAAGATTAAATACTGCTAGGGATTTGGGAATTACGTTTAATTCTACAGGACAGTTTGAGTTACATGTAAAGGAATTAATTTCAAGTAGATCTCGTATAATAGGGTTTTTGTTTCGAAACTGTCGACAATTTAGTAAACCTTAGAGAAACTTTTTACTTGTGACATCGAAGATGGACTATGAATGTCTTATATATTTTCCAATTTATAATAACACTAAAAATGCCCCTGACTCACTACAGCGAACGTACTTAAAGTTAAACTGGCAGCTACCCTGAGCGAAACTATGACCACAGGCTCTTACTTGAAAGGCGGCATGTCTCAAATTTGTCCGAAAGACGACTGACATTGGCTGTAACCTTCTTGGTTGAGTAACACACATGGTTAGCTTTTCACTAGCGCAAGAAACCGCTATGCCCGCATTCTTTCTGGGCAAAAAACTCATTTAATAACCACATAAAAAACAAAGTCCTTTTAAGCTCCAAGGGCAGCAAACCCTTCTGGCCTCTTGCTAAATCTATTGGGAATAATTTCTGCAAGAGCACGTTCCCACCTCTTGTCTCAGGGGATGAAATTGTTTCTACCGCCCTGGGCAAGGCTGAACTTTTTGCCTCGTTGTTCGCCGGCAATTCTACTCTCACCCCACCTTCAAATGTTCAACCACCAACAGTCCCCAATGTCGCGCATAAAATGATGGATATCATTTTTAAAACTAAAAAGGTACGAAAGATGCTCTATTCTCTTAATACCACGAAAGCCTCTGGCCTTGACGAGCCCCTAGCAATTGTTCTCAAAAAATGCGCACTAGAACTTGCTCCTGTCCTAACTCGTCTGTTTCAGACATCTTACAATGGAGGCATATTCCTTAGTAACTGGCAAACTGCTCGAGTACAACCCGTCCCCAAGAAAGGATCCAAAGCGCTTCCTAGGCCTATTTCTCTTTCAGTCGTCTCCAAAGTGATGTATATAAACACCGAATTACTAAAATTTCTTGAAAAACACAGTCTAATCCACGACAGGCAGTATGGATTCCGTCAGCGCAGATCAACTGCCGACCTCCTTTCCTTTGTCACCCATTCTTAGAGCAAGTCTATGGAACTACACGGTGAATCCCAGATTGTCGCTCTACACATATCCAAAGCATTCGACCAGGTCTGGCACGCAGCGCTGCTTAATAAACTTCCGGCCTATCGCCTACCACTAAAACTCTGTACCTGGACAGCAAATTTCCTCTCCAACCGGAGCATTTCTATTGTCGTGGATGGCCATTGCTTTAAACTGTATCCAATCAATGCAGGATACTCTCAAGGTTCAGCTTTAGCCCCTACTTTGTTTCTTCTCCACATCAATGACCTCCTCTCTAGCACATCTAACCCAGTTCACAGTTACGCGGATGACAGCACCCTCCACTCAAATATACAATATTCTAAGCCTGTCTCTTTAGCCCAATTAGAGAAGGATCGCAAACTAATGGAGATTAGAAGTAGAAATCTTCCACCAAATCTCAGTCTTGCTTTCTATCTCATAAGAGCTACGCCAGCCCTAGACCCATTACAATAAACAACCAAGTTATTCATAGTAATGAGTCCTTTTCACTTGTTGGCATTTCTGTGGATCGAAATATCAATTGGCACCAACATGTCACATCAATTGAAGAAGCGGCTGCTAAGACATTAGGTTTCCTCTTCCTCGCTCGCAAATACTTTTCACCAGCTAATCTCTATACCTTATATACTTCACAAATAAGGCCAAACCTTGAATACGGCTCCCACATCTAAGGTGCCGCTGCCGCTTCTACACTCGCTATCTCCTGGACTCAATTCAGAAGAGAGCTATACGTCTCATCGGTGACCCTACCCTCACCCAAAGGCTACCATGCCTTGTCCACCGACGTGCCGTTGGTGGTCTCTCTCGCTCTCTCTCTCTCTCTTTTATAGATATCTGCACGGGCACTGCTCAGAGGAGCTTTCTTCCATAGTTCCTCCACCTGCTGCCACCAACAGATCTACCAGGGGAACAGAGCGAATGCACCACTTTACTGTCCAGGTCACCAGACATAAAACATCTTGTTGTGCCGGCTCTTTTGTCCTGAGGACTTCCAAGTTGTGGAATTCCTTGCCGGCACATGTTTTTCCTTTTCCTCATCCGAACCTCCAAACCTTCAAGTCCAGAGTTTACAAGTTGCCTCTTTTCTCCTTGTCGACACCCACGGTACGATAGTATTTAGGTTGTGAGCCCTCGTGGTGTGATATTGGAAAAAAAGCTTCTTGCATAAGTTAATACAGGGGCGGATTATGAGTTATGATGTAATATAATTGTTGGATTTTACATCATAGCATTGGTTTAACCAACATAGTTTCTGGTAGGTGGTATGCAAACAGTTTCCGACAAACAACTTTTGTTTTTGTATGTTTTGTGTTCCCTGAAGATGGATTTCCATAGGTCGCAATGCATTGAGATTTAAATAAATGTCGCCTGGAAATAGACGCCTTTTATTATAACTATTGTAAAACCAGTGACTCCCAACTCATTTTCTTTTACTATGATAAAAGAAAAACTAGCCGTCCAGCAATAATTGATGACCGTGAAACTGGTAGACTCCTTTATTTGTAGAATTAAATAGAACAATATAATAAGACATGTAATTTGGTGTGTGAATTTCTTGTTTTGTGTTCTGCTGAAGCGTCTTGCTCTGTTGGCTACATCTTTCTTTAATCTCACTTATCACAACTGTCTCAGCTGTCATGTATTTCTTAACTTAGTTTTTTTGCTTTTGAAATGTTGAAAGAACATGTATTTGGCCTTTTCAACCGTTACGCTCGAAAATTTTACGCCATTCACACAAAATCAACAAAAACAAAAAAGTGCAACATACAGGTGTCCCATTTAAAGTAAAACTGGTTCAGTACACAATAAGAAACACATTTGTCGTGAGTCGCTTACTAATAAATTAAAACTCGGGACGAAGCAAGTGCGTTATGGTAGTGAATTTTTATTAAATGCTTCAAATTTAAATAACTCCATTTTCTATAAACTTAGAGAGTTTAATTTTAATACGTAGTGAGGTCTTTCCTAAGGCAAGATATCCACAAAATTTCATTAAAATAACTTTGTAATTTTGGGGAAAAAAATTTTTTTCGAAAGAAAATTTAAAATTTGAATAACTCAATTTTCTCTAAACTTAGAAAGTTGAATTTTGGTACGTAGTAAGATCTCTCCTGAGGCAACATATATAGTAAATTTGATTAAAACAGCTTTGTTACTTTCGAAAGAAAACTCAAAATTTTTCCGGAAAACCCCGTCCGATTTTTCTGGCTAACGAACTCATCCAAGCCATTTATAAAAGAAAGGCACTTGCCAAGTTTTATCGGATACATACATGCATATATATATATATATATATATATATATATATATATATATATATATATATATATATATATATATATATATATATATATATATATTATATATAAACATATAAAAATTGAAACTGACCCCGGATATGGGTTCTAGGGGTCCTAGTTCGCACTCATTTGAAAGAATCACCATCGATACCTCTCTATTAGTGAATTTTTTTAAATAAAAATTTACTAATTATGCATATTGTGCTTTCTCAATATTCTGTGTATTGCCCAGATAGATAAACCCAAATCTTGAGACCTACTTCTTAAAGAACTTTGTAGACATGCTTCAAAATATGCAAGAACTATAATTTCATTCATTTCATTGTCTTCAATTTGGAAACGTTTAACAACGCCACGTGTCAGTATTATTTCATGACTTGACGACTTACTTTTAATTCTGCTGAATTTGGTTCTATTCATTGGAGCCAAATAAAGGAAGCTGTTGTTAAATGTTCGAACTGTTGTCTCAACTATTCTGCTACATTCACCATATATTGAAAAGAAATTGAAAACATAATCTGCAGAATAACAAACTAGCATGTACAGCATTAGTTTTACACTGCCACTGCCTATCCTCTCATGTGATCCTGATACTAGAGACGTGAAAATCGTTTCGTCGTTTCTACGATTTCTGTGGTAAAAACTTCATGTTAAATATTAAATGCTTCAAATTTGAATAACTCAATTTTCTATAAACTTAGAGAGTTTAATTTTGGTGTGTAGTAAGGTCTCTCCTAACGCAAGCTATCTACCAAATTTAATCAAAATAACTTTGTAATTTTCTGAGAAAAAAAAATTTTTCGAAAGAAAATTTAAAATTTGAATAACTCAATTTTTTATAAACTTAGAAAGTTGAATCTCAGTAGTAAGATCTCTCCCAAGGCAACATATATAGTAAATTTCATTAAAACAGCTTTGTTACTTTCGGAGAAAAAAAAATATTTTGGCGGTGTTATTGATTATTGTATCGTATCTTTGCAGACGATCATTGATATACATCGTAGGCAAATAAATAAGGGAAATGGAATTGAAAATTAATGACTAGTTTTTAAAATTGAGAAATAAATTAATTGTAATTGAATAGAATTAAAATAAATAGTGATAAGACAAAAGCTGCGTTAATTAAAATAATTGTAATTGAATAGAAGTTAATTAAATATTGATAAGACAGAAGCGATGTTAGTTGGAAAGATAAAGGCTACGATAATGAATTTTTATAGAAATGATCTGGCACCAGAAATTTTTTAATTAAATGGTTATAATTTTTTTCTTGTAACATAGAGATCTAAATTTTGGTGTATAGTTTACTTTTCATAACGTAATCCTATCTACTAAATGTAGTTACCATAACTTTGTTATTTTAAGAGCTAAAAATTTTTTTCGACAGACATCTTTTCCCGAAAAACCTGGTATTACTACGTGGTTAACACAAGTCACTTACAAAAAGAAGGTACCTGCTAAATGTTACCAAAATCGGCCCATTATTTTATAAGTTATAGGTGTGATTCACATACACACACAGATATATATATATATATATATATATATATATATATATATATATATATATATATATATATATATATATATATATATATGTTTAGAAAGATTTATACTTGGTTCTCGGGTTGAACCGCGTCCAGAATTTATGAAAACTCGACGTTTCGGCTCCTGTTCTGGAGCCATTTTCAAGAGGCAAAGGAAATATGTAAGGACACTCTAAGACCTCAATCAGCTTACTCCTTAGAGTGGTGGACAAAGGTGGGTAAAGGAAATATGTAAGGGCACTCTAAGGCCTCAATCTGCCTACTCCTTAGAGTGGTGGACAAAGGTGGGTAAAGGAAATATGTAAGGACACTCTAAGGCCTCAATCTGCCTACTCCTTAGAGTGGTGGACAAATGTGGGTAAAGGAAATATGTAAGGACACTCTAAGGCCTCAATCTGCCTACTACTTACAGTGGTGTCCTTACATATTTCCTTTACCCACCTTTGTCCACCGCTCTAAGGAGTAGGCAGATTGAGGCCTTAGAGTGTCCTTACATATTTCCTTTACCTCTTGAAAATGGCTCCAGAACAGGAGCCGAAACGTCGAGTTTTCATAAATTCTGGACGCGGTTCAACCCGAGAGCTAAGTATGTCTCATATATATATATATATATATATATATATATATATATATATATATATATATATATATATATATTTATATATATATATATATATATATATATATATATATATATATAGAGCGTGTTTCACTTTAAGTGGCGATTTTCAAAAACAAAAAAAAAAACAAAGTACTTCAAAAGCTCCACATCCTGATATACAATATTTTAAGATTTGCCTTTTCCATAGCCTACTATGCTAACAAATAAGACCCCAAAAATGGCTAAAGTATATTAGTCCTTTTTTAACGAAAAAAAAAAAAACAACAAATATCTCTATCGATTTAGTCACCACATCATAATCGAAAGGTGGTGTGGTGAACAGGGACTCTCCGTAAACCCGGCGAAGACGAAGGTGATTCTATTTACCAAGAAGAGGAAGGTAGAGGGGTTCAGGGCGCCCGTGATGTTTGGAAAACCTTTAGCTTTAGTGCGGGAGGTCAAATATCTGGGGGTGATCCTGGACCCGAAACTAACATGGGGGTCGCAAATAGAACGAGTTGTGAGGAAGGGAGTAGCTACCCTCTGGCAGCTGCGTCGTGTGATAGGGAGGACCTGGGGAGTTAATCCCCGGATCCTTCATTGGATCTACACTGCGATCGTCAGGCCGAGAATCCTCTATGGGGCGTTGGTCTGGTGGTGTGGTGTGAACCAAACAACCAGCAGGAAGCCGGCCAAACTCCAAAGGCTGGCTATCCTGGGTATCACAGGCGCTATGAGGACGACACCCTCAGCCGCGCTAGAGGTCCTGTTGATGCTGCCACCGCTTCCCATCTGTATCAGAAGGGAGGCTATGGCGTCGCATCTTAGGATCCGGGACTCAGGTAACTGGAGCGGAGAGGGAGCAGTAATAGGGCATGCAAGAGTCGCCAAGGAGGTGGAAAAGGAAATTCCGATTTCCGCCATAAAGGTGAGGGATGCCGAGGACGATATTAGGTTGACTAGGCCATACACCCTCAGGATCCCCAGTAGGGATCAGTGGAGGGAAAATGAGGTTGCATTCCAGCCCGCAAGCCTGGTCTGTTTCACCGACGGATCGCGGCTGGAGGACCAGCAATCCTCCGGGGCAGGAATATACATCGAGGGCCTGGGGGTGCGCGAGAGCTATGCTCTTGGCGCATACACCACGGCATTCGAAACAGAGGGGTATGCTATCCTGTCTGTGGCCAATAGACAGGATGTGAAGATGAGTCCCGAGAAATGTGTGTGCATTTGCTCGGATAGCCAGGCGGTCCTCCGGGCAGTCTGCGCGGCCAGAATCAGGTCACCCCTGGTTCAGGAGTGCGCTGACGTCCTCAGAGGGCTAGCCAGGACGAAGGAGGTACAACTGGTGTGGGTTCCGGGACACTGTGGCGTGGCGGGGAATGAGGTGGCGAACAATCTCGCAAAGCTCGGTTCCCGGCGGCCGTTCTGTGGCCCGGAGCCTGCGATAGGCATAAGTAGGAAGACAGTCTCTGTCGTCTTAGACAGGTGGACCGAGGAAGCAATGGAGAGGCACTGGGGGTCGGTTGATGGCTGCAGGCAGGCGAGGGACTTCGTGGAGGGGCCGGACAGAGATAAAGCTGTCTGGCTACTCGGAAGGAGTCGACCTACGCTTCGCCGCATCCTCGGGGTGCTGACAGGCCACTGCGCCCTTAGAAGACACCTCACATTGATAGGCGTAGAGAGGGATCCCATTTGCCAGGAATGTGGCGAGGATGAAGAAACGTCCTACCACTACCTGTGTGAATGCGAGGCTTTTGGGAGTCTTCGAGCAGAATTGTTCGGATCAAGGACTCTGCAGAGGAATCAGGTAAGTACCGTCCAATTGAAGACCGTCACGGCCTTCATCTCGAGGTCGAGGCGGTTTGGCGACGGAACCGAGGAAGAGTAGAGCATGGTTGCTGGGGTTGGCAAAAAGGGCCCATTGTGGCCTACTTGCTTGGCGTTGGCCTCCCCACCACTGCTACTACTACTACTACTAGTCACCACATCTATAAGCTACAAATCCCAAGTTTCAATATTGTAACTTATACCGAGTGTTCAACTTGAGTACAAAAAATGAAAAAATCGACTTTTTGAGAGTGCCCTGTATAAACGCTCCTGGGTGTCTTGCAAATATTAGAATGCCAACGGATTAATAGTCACCTAGTGTATCAGTTCACACAATATCATCCTCATATCCTATACAGAGTGTTCATAATACATACGGAAACATACCCGTTTGCAATGTATTACCCAATTTGGACTTTGATTGGACCAGCAATTTAAATTTTGCGAAGACATCACTCCATTATTTCTGAAAGTAGCTAAGTGAAGATTGGAACCTGCGATGAGCACTGATAAGTACACTTAGAGAACCCAAATCACCACAACATATTTTTAAGGACCCAACGATCGATTCACTAACAAAGTAAGCGTCATCAGAGGATGAAAAATTATGTTTTTCATCTTACTTATCAGTGCTTATTGCAGGTTCCAATTTTCACTTAGCTGCTTTCACAAGCGGAACCCTGTAGGACCAATAGTTCCCTTGTTATAAGGAAAAAACGAAAAATTAATGAAAAGTATTAGCAGCAGTGCAGTCGATTCCGAGGTTATTTTCTTCTTTATCTTCTTTGTTTATGACGTATGTAAACAAAGCAGAAAAAGAAGATAACCTCGAATTCGACTCCCCCCTGCTGTCAGTTGGCAAAATAACAAATGACAAATAGGAATTGGTGTTGTCAGATTTAACTAAGAGAGCGAGATGGCTTTTAAATACCCAGAAGAATGGGAAGCTTAATATTTATACATAATAAAACGTAATTCTAGATTGCCTTTAAACAAATTGTATCACTTTCATTAAAATTTTTATTTAGTACTATATATTTTTCTGATAATTTGTGTTGTTTATATAGAGAGTTTTGGCAAATGCCAATCCCGCTGATTGTTTATTGTGACATATTTTTGTTGCCTGTTCGTTTGAAGTTTGATTTGGAGCATTTGTTTGCAACAGAAGCGTAACCCTGATATATCTGTCTAACCTTGTCTAACATTATAGGCACCTATTCAGAGGTAATTTAAGGTTATATAGTAAACTGTTTATTTTTTATTTGGTTACAACTCAAAATTTACTGAACCGATTAAGTCCAAATTTGGCAGAGAGGACCACTTATACGATATCTACATGCATGTAAAGCTTTAGTTTCATACTTTTAGTAATTCAAAAGATATTGCGTTTTCAAACAGTTTTTCGCATTTTTTTTCTCTAAAAGTATTTGAGTGGCAAAACTGTTTAACGAACTCATTCAAGCTATTAAACATTTTCTTATTGAAAATTCACTAAAACAAACAATCTTAAAAAAAATTAAACCGACTTCAAAATAGGCACTAAAAAGGGAAAATAACTGGATGCAGGTTTAATTCAAAAGACAAAAATTAATAAAAATGAAATATTACAAGCCTGAAGCACAATTAATACTTAGCGATATAAACAGCTTAATTAATAACAGATTAAACTGTAACATTAACATCAACCGAGGTTCTGGCATTGTATTTGAGCAAGTTGAATGTCTGCACGTCCCGCCCTTCGGAGGGGGCGTAAAGCTATCGGTCCCGTGTCCATGCGATGTTGGGCACGTTAAAGATCCATACCCTCCTTACATATGGAAGGGGTTCGGCAAAATTTCCAGGCTAGTGAGGTGAAACTGCTCCCTGGCGTCGGTGATTGGCCATAGTCGCGGAAATAGGCCGACGTTATGGAAAAAAAAATAACAGATTATAATTCTCATGAAATACCTAAATATGTTGTTAATGATCAAAGACCAACCAAAGTTCACGGATTTCGTCGCGTGCGCGGAGAAACTTGCGATGTGGCGGGAGTGACCTAGCCTATCTACCTACTACCTAATTGGCTTGGCACCGACCTCAAACAGGTAAGTAGGTAGCGCCTATAATAGTATTCCATTTAAATTAATTTTTGTCTTTTGAATTACACCTGCAACCCTGTCATTTTTTCCTTTTTAGTGCCTATTTTGAGGTCGTTTTTTTTAAAGTTTGTTTATTAATGTTCTGTTTCCGTTCTAAACTGATGTTGAGACCTAATACCACACACACGCACATTTTACGAAACAATACCCTACAAAACAATTGGATTACTTAACAGCCTGACCACCTGATTGATTTTATATTTTGTAATTGTAATGACACACCAACCAATTATATGCAAATTTTGATTTTATCAGGATGCTTTTAGCTATCAAAATCAAATCACCATTAGATAAAAACTGGAAAATAACAATTTTACAAGGCAATGTGGTTAATGTTGCATTGTTAAGAATTACTGCATTTCTTACATGCTTTATCAGCTTAACGATAACAACTTCCACTTAATTCTTCGCTTCAAACTACATCATTGTTGTTATGGGCTATTGTTGGCTAATTATCTTGAAGAAACAATTAGAAAAACAAAGATTGATTATCTTGGGGAGTCTACATGACTGACCTTTATAGATACACCATGTTGCAGACATTTGTTCTTGTCTTTCTACAATCATATATAATGATCGATTAGTTTGAGTTTCAGTTTAAATCAATCTCGTCATAGATTGAGCTTCAATTAATAAAAAAACTAATACAAATTCTGTAGAGTGATAAATAAAAGTGTTTTAAGAACCAATAATTTACTGCGACATTTAGATTTTTAACTTTTAGCAAATGTTCATTACTACGACGAAAAGTGCAAAAACAAGGGTCGCCATGAAACATTTTAGTTTTTTTTTTTAATATCTCAAGAACCAAAACAACTATAACCGCTCTGCAAGCTGAATAAACTACCAACGCTACTATTTTGACAGAGTTGCACAAACTATATCTTTGCTTCGTCCTGTTCTTAGTGGAGTACCACAAGGATCTGTGCTTGGTCCTATATTGTTTGTAATATATACTTCGGACTTACCTCGACTCTTGAAATGCGAGTGTGCGCTCTACGCGGATGATCTGAAAATATACCAGAATCATTTAACTCACTGTAGTGATATTCAGCATGATCTGTAGGTTGTTAGGGAATTTTCTTAGAAAAAATTCACTAATGGGGAGATCCCGACTTTTGAATTTTGAAAAAAAAAATTAAAATGAACGCGAACCCCCTTGGTCGCTCAGACCACGGCATGGTCACAGCTTCCTGCGCAATGCAACCCGAGGTCACACAGTCATCACACCCACGTATCGTTTGGCACTACAACTCCGCGAACTGGGACGAAATGCGGGATTACTTTTCTTCATTTCCATGGGCGTCTGTCTGCTTCTCTCATCCTGACCCCTCTGATATCTCACAAAACGTCACTGAAATTATCCAAGCTGGCATGGAATTATTTATCCCACGTACACAGAAAACCTCTCGAGCCACTCAAAAGCCCTGGTTATCTAAATCCTGTGACAAGGCCAGACTTGAAAAGGTCAAAGCTCACAAAACGCTTCTACACAATCCTAGTCAAGAAAATCGTCAAGCATTTAACGACGCAAGAAACCGCTATGTCCGCATTCTTTCTAAGGCAAAAAACTCGTTTAATAACCACACCAAAAACAAGATCCTCTTAAGCTCCAACGGCGGCAAACCCTTCTGGACTCTTGCTAAATCTATCGGGATTAATTTCTGCAAAAGCACGTTCCCACCTCTTGTCTCGGGGGATGAAATTGTTTCTACCGCCCTGGGCAAGACTGAACTTTTTGCTTGGTTGTTCGCCGCCAATTCTACTCTCAACCCACCTCCAAATGTTCAACCACCAACAGTCCCCAATGTCGCGCATAAAATGACAGATATCATTTTCAAAACTAAAAAGGTACGAAAGATGCTCTCTTCTCTTAATACCAGGAAAGCCTCTGGCCTTGACGAGATCACAGCAATTGTTCTCAAAAAATGCGCACCAGAGCTTGCTCCTGTCCTGACTCGTCTGTTTCAGATATCTTATAATAAAGGCATATTCCCTAGTAACTGGAAAACTGCTCGAGTACAACCCATCCCCAAGAAAGGATCCAAAGCGCTTCCTAGCAACTACAGGCCTATTTCTCTCCTTTCAGTCGTCTCTAAAGTGATGGAAAAGTATATAAACACCGAATTACTAAAATTTCTTGAAAAACACAGTCTAATCCACGACAGGCAGTATGGATTCCGTCAGCGCAGATCGACTGCCGACCTCCTTTCCTTTGTCACCCATTCTTGGAACAAGTCTATGGAACAACACGGTGAATCCCAGATTGTTGCTCTAGACATATCCAAAGCATTCGACCAGGTCTGGGACGCAGCGCTGCTTAATAAACTTCCGGCCTATGGTCTACCACCATAACTTTGTACCTGGACAGCAAATTTCCTCTCCAACAGGACCATATCTGTTGTTGTGGATGGCTATTCCTCTGAACTGTATCCAATTAATGCAGGAGTTCCTCAAGGTTCAGCTTTAGCCCCTACTTTGTTTCTTCTCCACATCAATGACCTCCTCTCTAGCACATCCAACCCAGTTCACAGCTACGCGGACGACAGCACCCTCTATTCAAATATACAATATTCTAAGCCTGTCTTTAGCCCAATTAGATGAGGATCGCAGACTCATGGAGGGTTCTGTCTCCGTGGATCTCCAAAAAATATTAGACTGTAGACAAGTAGAAATCTTGTACAATTCAACCCCACCAAAACTAAGTCTTGCTTTCTTTCTCACAAGAGATACACCAGCCCTAGACCCATCACAATGAACAACCAAGTTATTCAAAGTAATGAGCCCTTTTCACTTGTTGGCATTTCTGTGGATCGAAATCTTAATTGGCACCAACATGTCACATCAATTGCAGAAGCGGCTGCTAAGAAATTAGGTTTCCTCTTCCGGGCTCGCAAATACTTTTCACCAGCTAATCTCTATACCTTATATACTTCACAAATAAGGCCAAACCTCGAATACTGCTCCCACATCTGGGGTGCCGCTGCCGCTTCTACACTCGCTATCCTGGACTCCATTCAGAAGAGAGCTATACGTCTCATAGGTGACCCTACCCTCACCCAAAGCTGCCATCCCTTGCCCACCGACGTGCCGTTGGTGACCTCCCTCTCTTTTATAGATATCTGCACGGGCACTGCTCAGAGGAGCTTTCCTCCATAGTTCCCCCACCTGTTGCCCCCAACAGATGTACCAGGGGAACAGAGCGAATGCACCCTTTTACTGTCCAGGTCACCAGACTTAGAACATCTTGTTATGCCCGCTCTTTTGTCCCGAGGACCTCCAAGTTGTGGAATTCCTTGCCGGCACATGTTTTTCCTTCTCCTCCAAACCTTCAAGTCCAGAATTAACAAGCTGCCTCTTTCCTCCTTGTCAACACCCACGGTACGATAGTATTTAGGCTGTAGGCCCTCGTGGTGTGTTTTAGAACCCCTAGAATACTCAACGGGAACTATCCCAAAATAAAAGTATGAATACAATATAAAAGGGATAGCATACACTAGAAAAATTAACATCGTATAAGTACACTAATTACCAAGCAGCGATGCAACGTGTCTCAGCTCGGACTCACCACAGCACAATGTGTCTATCGACTGATGCGCACGCTGTTATAAATGGAGCACGATCTTTAAATCGGTAAGTTAAGCTTAACATTAGTCCTAGGTGGCGGTAGATAAAAGGAGTCGTGTTTTCTAGAGCTGACTCTAGGGGTGTGAAAAAGCAGAGTGCGCAACAGTTCAGGGCAGGCGATCCTACTGTGCAGTAAATTATATATCAGGGAGAGAGGAGAATAAATACGCCTAGCCTGCAGAAATTCCAATGAGAACCTCGACAGTAAATTGGCCTGTGGTGTACCAGTAGCGGAATATACCCGATCCGCTTTGTATGCAAGGAACTTTACAAATCTTCGTTGGACACCTTAAAGAGCCCCTATATGGACGTCACACAGAGGATACCACACGACACAGGCATATTCCAGATGCGGCCGCGCATAGGCACCGAATAGGAGTCTCAAAGTGTTCGCATTATGAAAGTAACCGGAATTGCGAACAAGAAAAGTGTCTTCGATGCCCTAGCAATAGCATGTTCATAGTTCTCCACGAACGAGAGTTTCGAGTCGAAGACAACACCCAAGTCTTTAAAGGTTGAAGGTCTTAGAAGAGGCTGTCCATCTATGGAGTATGGGAACTCGATTACACGGCGGTTGAGCGTATAAGAGTTTATCACACATTTTTAATATTCAACCCTCCGCAAACATCCCTCAAGCACCGAACAATCGCAGAGACCAGCAATGGATGAGAAGATTTTTACATCATCCGCATACAGAAGATGGGGGTAAGTCGATGAAATCTGAAATATCACTGATAAACAGATTGAACAAGGGTCCCAGAACAGATCCCTGAGGAACACTCGATTCAGTCAAGACCCCCACGGACTGACACTGATAGTGGACACTAACTCGATAACGAAGATAGGGTTCCATAAACTTAAGCAAGTTCGGTGAGAAACCAATGTTATTCAGTTGCCACAAAAGAATATCGTGATTCAACCTATCAAAGGCCCTGGGGAGGTCCAAGTGAATAACATCCGTCTGCGACCTATATGTATCGATGTAGCGATATATATATATATATATATATATATATATATATATATATATATATATATATATATATATATATATATATATATATAATTGTGTTCCGTACTTCTCAGGTGGGAACTTTAGATATGGATCTATATTTG
This sequence comes from Tillus elongatus, assembly GCA_964006375.1. NCBI lineage: Eukaryota > Metazoa > Arthropoda > Insecta > Coleoptera > Cleridae > Tillus > Tillus elongatus. The sequence goes on along the minus strand of OZ023268.1, from coordinate 12,165,019 downwards.
TGTAATAAAAAACTTGAAAAGAGGCAGTCCGTTAAGTTCCTTGGTCTGCAGCTTGACGAGACACTCAGGTGGAGTCAACATTGTAGTTGTGTTAGGAGTAGAGTGAATAGCTTATGTTACCTTCTTCGGAATTTAAAACACAGGTCCTAGACTTTAACAACTTGAGGAGATGTTATTTTGGATCTGTTGAATCCCTAATAACATATGGACTCGTTTATTGGGGTAACTCTTCTAGTTACAAAAAAGTATTTATACCGCAGAAGCGTGTTGTGAGATATTTGTGGTCTCCTGGAATCCTGTCGTCCATTATTCATACTGCATAAAATTTTATCCTTGGCTTGCTTATATATTTTACAACAGGAATAATTTAAAAAAGATAAAGGATTTTCATTGCTATGATACCCGTATCAGAAGTCAGTTTTGTACTTCCATGAGTAGACTTAATATGACAAAAAATCACCCAGATAATATAGGCACTAAAATCTATAACAGTCTGTCGCGTAACAAGGGTGATTTAGAAATTCATAACTTTCAAAAACATTTTGAAATCTTACCTTTTGGACAATTGCTTCTATGGTGTTGAGGATTTTTTGAATGGGCGAAAGGATGGATACATTATCTCAGTTGTGATTTTTGTATAATTTTATTTTTTTATTTAAACAATATGTGTAAACGAATGTTATTTGTTGTCTTTGTTGCATCTGTTTCGTTAATTCGTTGTTGTGACTATGTATTGTATATATATATATATATATATATATATATATATATATATATATATATATATATATATATATATATATATATATATATATATTGACGAGTGCAATATTGCTATATATATATATATATATATATATATATATATATATATATATATATATATATATATATATATATATATATATATATATATATATGCAATCTAAAGGACAATAAAGTTATTATTATTGTTGTTGTTGTTGTCGTTGTCGTTGTCGTTGTCGTTGTCGTTGTCGTTGTCGTTGTCGTTGTCGTTGTCGTTGTCGTTGTCGTTGTCGTTGTCGTCGTCGTTGTCGTTGTCATCGTTGTCATCGTTGTCATCGTTGTCGTCGTCGTCGTTGTTGTTGTTGTTGTTGTTGTTGTCCCTCAAAGATGTGTAAACGAATGTTATTTGTTGTCTTTGTTGCATCTGTTTCGTTAATTCGTTGTTGTGACTATGTATTGTATATATATATATATATATATATATATATATATATATATATATATATATATATATATATATATATATATATGCAATCTAAAGGACAATAAAGTTATTATTGTTGTTGTTGTTGTTGTTGTTGTCGTTGTCGTTGTCGTTGTCGTTGTCGTCGTCGTCGTCGTCGTCGTCGTCGTCGTTGTTGTTGTTGTTGTTGTTGTTGTTGTTGTTGTCCCTCAAAGATGTGTAAACGAATGTTATTTGTTGTCTTTGTTGCATCTGTTGCATCTGTTTCGTTAATTCGTTGTTGTGACTATGTATTGTATATATATATTGACGAGTGCAATATTGCTATATATATATATATATATATATATATATATATATATATATATATATATATATATATATGCAATCTAAAGGACAATAAAATTATTATTGTTGTTGTTGTCGTTGTCATTGTCGTTGTCGTTGTCGTCGTCGTCGTCGTCGTCGTCGTTGTCGTTGTCGTCGTCGTCGTATATATATATATATATATATATATATATATATATATATATATATATATATATATATATATATATATATATATATATATATATATATATATATATGCAATCTAAAGGACAATAAAGTTATTATTATTGTTGTCGTTGTCGTTGTCGTTGTCGTTGTCGTTGTCGTTGTCGTCGTCGTTGTCGTCGTCGTTGTCGTCGTTGTCCTCCTCGTTGTTGTTGTTGTTGTTGTTGTTGTCCCTCAAAGAGAAACATTCACTCATCCCAGGTATCTCAGATACCAAAGGGACTGAGCTCAGATGGTGCACTTTCCAAGTTATCGGGCCCTGAACGACAACGCGACACATCCTCACTTCCCAAGAATCTCCGCACGGCGTGGACAGTTGCAAGTAATACCGCCTTCTGCCTAACCTTATAAAGATGCTCTCCAAGACCCAGTATCTTAATGTTCTCTCCAAGATTTTTAGGCACCACGCCAGTTGACGACATGACTATTGGAATCACACTATCTGCCCTCCACTGTCTCTTTACTTGTATCTCGAGGTCTCTGTACTTAATGGTCTTCTCGTTGTACTTTATCTCTAGATTATTAGTATTTGGAATGGCCACATCAATCGGCGTCACTTGGTTGCAGAACTTATCCACTATTATTATATCTGCTTTACTCGTTTCGTAAATTCATTTGTCAGGTCGTTCCTCATTACCGAGTGGTTTATTTTCATCGCTTGCTGTATTCCCAGGTATTTATAATACCCTTTTACATCCATCGAGGCAATTTTCTGGCCGTTCTGCATTTCATATACACCTGGTTGTATTTTCTCTCTGACTACACATAAGGTACGACATTTGTCAAGCCCAAACTGCATGTCAATATCTCTGGAAAACCCTTCCACGATTTTAAGGAGTTGTTCCAGGTGGTTCTTTGTGGAGGCCATCGGTTTAAGATCATCCATATACAGCAGATGATTTACCCTCATTTGCTCCCTGCCATTGCTTTTTATACTGACGATATATTTGGTGGAGTTGAGGCGGTTTGATAGTGGATCCAATGCGAGGCAGAACCATAATGGGCTAAACGACTCGCCTAGAAATATGCCTTTTCTAATTGGTATCGTGCTGGTTACGATGTTATCACCGGTTTGTACCCGTACCTGAATCTTTGTTCTCCAGGTAGACATTGTGTTTTCAAGGAACCTCAGGATGTAAGTATCGATCTTATAGATCTTCAGCACACTATAACCCATTCGTGAAGAACTGAACCAAATGCCCTTTTGTAATCCGCGTAGGCAGCAAATAGATTTCTTCGTCCATTGTAAGCTTGATTGCACACAACCTAATCAATTATTAGCTGTTCTTTGCATCCCATAGATCCTTTGGCAAACCCTTTTTGCTGGCTCGCAATTATGTTATTTCGTTCGCAGTGCGCATATATGTGTTTCTCAAGGCAGGATGTGATCAACTTATAAAGGGTCGGAAGACAAGTTATTGGTCGGTATCTGCCGCGGTCTGCAGAACAATGCTGGTCCTTTGGCAGAAGATACGTGTCTCCTTGTGTGAAAAACAATGACAACTTCTTTGAGTCAAGTATAACATCATTTATTAACACCGCCAATAGATGATGTGTACACCCAAATTTCTTCAGCTAAGAGTTTTGGACGCCATCAGGCCCGGGCGCCTTCCCATTATGAAGATCTTTCATATCCTCGGAGGCTTCATTTGTGGTAAATGGCTCATGATGCATTTGTTCATAACTCTGACAAGTTCGGTGCTCTTCGTTAACCCAGCCGGCGCCAATATTGCAGGAGCCTGTTGTGGCTAGTTGACTTTGCCAGAACTCTTCAATTTGTTGAAACGTATCGATGGCTGCATTCCTAGCTGAATTAAGCTGACGGTAGAAAGTCCTTTCAGAGCGTTCAAACATTGTATTGTCGCACTTCCTATTGTTGCTCGCTTTATATCTCCTCAACCGTTCTGCATATATAGAAAGCTTCTGCCTTAAGGTGTCCAAACATTCCTGTGTAGTGTGGTTGGCTGGATCTTGTGCTGAGTGTTGTCGATCTCGGCCTATTGTTTCCTCTATTCGTTTCTGCAATTTTCTTGTCTGTACTACCCCAATGTATTGCGTCAGTTGTCCAATTTCTTTTCGAAGTATTTCTACTCTACTTATTAACCTTTTTTCCCAGGGGTCACACTTTGACGCGAGTCTCTGTGATTGGGCCTTCGATCAGAAATCTTAATGCCTAAAGTTTTAATTGCTGCAGTTGCTGTACAGTAAGTCAATGTATGCATGTGCTCAAGTTGCCAGCTTTCTAGATGATCTTAGCCTAGGTAATGTTGGTCTAGTAGGAGGATTTGTACGTTCATACTCCGCGACTGCACGACTCATTTCTGTGGACAATTTGTCGATGAGTTCCTCATTTTCTTGCGTACCCTCGATGTGTTCTTCTTGCTCCGTATGTACAGGTTGCAGATTACTACCATCAAACAGGATCTCGCTATTTTCCGTAACTACTATGTTAGTAATTTCATATTCAACTTCCTGTCTGATGGTATTCAGTCTCGTTTGTGGAATAAGGTTATTCCTAAGTATGACACCACAGTGTAGGTGATGATAGCACTCTTTTCACAATACTATCTAATTGACTTCATCAATATCTCCTTAGGTATGATAGGCAATCTGCAATCAAAGAGTTAAAATTAAATAGCATTGCTTTGCGTTAGAACAGGCAACTGTAGAAATAAAGAATTTTTCCTCCAAAAGAAAATTATCTGTTATAAACATGGTTCTATTTAAAGCAGGCTACTTTTGAGCATTCTAATTAATTATCTTATGTGCGATTTAAAATGTAAAGAAATCATTTTTAACTCACGACTAAACTCACTTACAGTAAAAAGGATTTAAAAATTGCCAGTGAGAATAAAATTATGTTCCCAAGTGAGTTAGCAATAAATTCAAACATAAATAACATTTGAATACATTAATATTTCAGCAAGTGCGATAACCCTCATCGACAAAGAAGATTTTGCTGGTGCAGACATACAAGCAGTTAACAGAGTCTATTTGCATTAAGAAGTATCTGAAGAATTTCAATGTAAATTGTGGAATAAATAGAAATTATGTGTGTTACTTTGTCTGAAGTCTCTGGTCTATGAAAGGAAGGTGCATTCTTCTTTAATACGATCAACGGGGACACTGAAAGTGAAATTGCTTGCACGTTTTTTTTTCCTTTGTCATTCTGGTTAATTTCGACATAATTGCAGAGAAATTTTAATCTCGTAAGATCCGACATTTGAAATGTTTTATTTTTACTAGAGCGATCAAGTCTTTTTGTTCTCATCTTGCTTATTGTTGTTGTAAGATATCTATGTTATACAATTGTTGTAAAGTTATGTAATGTTGGAAAAAACTTCTGCTATCTGGTTGTGACATTGATTTTTAGCTCATTTTTATTAAAAATTCAATATCATGACGGAGCCATATTCAGATTTATTAATAGCACTTAGTGAGTGGTAAGACACGAAGCAACGTGCCGCCACCTAGTTGCGGAACCAAGTAGTATGTTGTCACGCCAGCTCCAAATAACACAAAGTGTTAAAAAATAGAGACTGTATACAACAAACTAACAATTTAGTAAATTGTCAGCCCTGGCCCATTTCTATCCTAATAAAGGGACAAAGTACGTAAGGCTAGATGTATTCTTACCACAATTAGAACCGTAGACCGGTTTTGCTCTAATTAGACGACGAGCTCTAATTAGAACGAAACTGGTCTACGGTTCTAATTGTGGTGAGAATGCATCTAGCCTTAAACAGCACTTTTACATTGTAAGGAAGTTTCATCAAGATGGTGAGAATTTCTTCAAATGAGCGGAAATTAAAGCCCTTAGAACTCATATTTAGGATTATGTATGTATGTATGTATGTATGTATGTATGTAGGTATCTACAGGTGGTGCATTTCTGCGGTAAAGCTAATTTTTTCCGTTATTATTCACAATACAAAAAAAAATGTAATCACAAAAATTATAGAGAATCTCAGGCTGCATGTTCTAAAACTATTTGTGATTATACAGATGTCCCATATTTGCAGGACTCTTTAAAAATGGAACATCTGTATATTACTTAATTTTTGAACCTCTTTCGTAGAAAAAATTCATTAAAAAAACTTTTGAATTTTGAAATTTTGTTTGCAAATGAGCGCTAATTAGGCCCCCCAGAACACATATCCGGGGTCAGTTTCAATTTTTATATGTTTATATATATATATATATATATATATATATATATATATATATATATATATATATATATATATATATATATATGTATGTATGTATGTATCACACAGATAACTCAAAAAATAATGGGCCGATATTGATTAAATTTGGTAAATACCTTTCTTTTGCAAATAGCTTGGATAAGTTCGTTAGCCAGGAAAATCGGCTCTGGTTTTCCCGGAAAATTTTATGTTTTCTTTCGAAAAAAAATTATATATCCGGAATTAACAAAGTAAGGGCAACCACTGGTTTATATCATTATAGGTAAGTTACCTACCAAAATTTAGCTCTGTAGGTCAAAAGACAAAAAAGTTACAGGCATTTAAATAAAAATAAATTGGGGTTTTCCTCAAAACGTCAAAATTGGCAACATTTAGGCAAAGAACTTGAATCTAATACGTGCTATGGAAAGAAAATGGCTCAAGAAGAATACTTTACAAACCCTGAAGTCTTGGTTTCCACCGTCATTGTCCTTTATTTTACTAAAATATTTCCAGAAAATTCATTTCAAATAGACCCATTCCCTGATGCTTGGCCTTAGCTATAGAGTTTATCGTATATAATTTGTGTCGAATTTTCGTAAAAAATCAATAAAACTCTATATATCCGTTATTATGCAAAATATGAAAAAAAATGTGTAAATTAATTATAGGGTGTCTTGAGCTACATCGTAAAAAATTATTTCTACAATCACAGGCTGGCCCATAAGACGTTGGTGATACAAATTTTCCTTTTTTTTTTTTTAATCAAACACACCTGTTGCATTTTTGCATTTTCTATCGAAATATAATGCATGTTTGTAAGAAAAGAAATTCTGGATGCAGCAAGTGCGTTATGGTAGCGAATTTTGATCAAATGCTTCATATTTGAATAGCTCAATTTGCTATTAACCTATAAGGTTGACCAAGAAACGAGTTTTTCCTGGAACACTTTAAGTTTACTTTCGGAAATTTTTGTTCTATTTCAAACAATAGAGTTATTTTGATAAAACATGGCACATTGTTTTTACCATATAGGTTATACTGGTAACCAAATTTGATGCCTGCTTTCTTAAAAAAAAATGTGTTTTTTTTTAAGAAAGAAGGCATCAAATTTGGTTACCGGTATAACCTATATAGTAGAAACAATGCGCCATGTTTCATCAAAATAACTGTACTCTTTGAAAATGTACAAAAATTTCCAAAAGTAAACTTAGAGTGTTCCCGAAAAAACCGGTTTCTTGGTCAACCTTATAGGTTAACAGCAAATTGAAAGCAATTTGAAGCATTTAATAAAAATTCGCTACTATAACGCACTTGCTGCCTCCAAAATTTCTTTTTTTACAAACATGCATTATATTTCGATGCAAAATGCAACAATGCAATAACATAAGGCGTGTTCGATTAAAAATTAAAAAAAAAAAGAAAATTTGTATCACCAACGACTTATGGGCCAGTCTGTGATTGTAGAAATAATTTTTTAAGATGTAGCTCAAGACACCCTATAATTAATGTATACTTTTTTTCGTATCTTGTATAATAACGGATATATTGAGATTTATTGATTTTTTACGAAAATTCCACAAAAATTATATACCATTAATCGATAAACTCTATAGCTGAGACTACTGCCAAATAATCAGAGAAAGGGTCTATTTGAAATGAATTTTCTGGAAACATTTTAGTAACATGAAGGACAATGACGCTTGAAGCTAAGGGTTTGTAAGAGATTCTTCTTGAGACATTTTCCTTCCATAGCTCGTATTAGTTCCAGGTTCTTTGCCTAAATGTTGACGTTTAAATTGCGAGTTTGACGTTTTGAGGAAAACTCCAATATATTTTTCTTTAAGTGCCTATAACTTTTTGGTCCTTTAACTGAGAGAGCTAAATTTTGATACGTAATTTACCTATAATAATGTAAATCTGCGCACCAAATTTGGTCGTCCTTGCTTTGTAATTTCCCGAGATATAATTTTTTTTCGAAAGAAATTTTCCGGGAAAACCTGCACCGATTTTCCTGGCTAACGAACTTATCCAAGCCACTTGCAAAAGGAAGGTATTAACCAAATTTAATCAAAGTCGGCCCTTTATTTTTTGAGTCATCGGTGTGATATATATATATATATATATATATATATATATATATATATATATATATATATATATATATATATATATATATATATATATATATATATATATATATATATATATTCCTGGCAATTAGACGGTTGTCTAATGATACGTGTTCGTGAGGTGTGTGTGAGAATAGGACTGCTGAACATTTATTGGGGTTTATGGCTAGACATGATTTCCTATACCAGCCTTGCAGCTCTTCTACGGCGGCCGGTAGACGTTAGGTTATTATCCGCGGCTGAGTGGAGCTGCTGAGGATGCTAGTGTCGTCTGCGTACATGGCGTATGTCACGTTTATGGGCGGTGTCGGTATGTATACGACAAATATATTGTACAGCAGAGGGGATACAGTTGAACCCTGCGGGAAATCAGCCGCGGTTGAGTAGGTTCTGGATCTGGTTCCCAGATGTTTGACCTGGAACTTCCTCTGTTGCTGGTATGACCTGATTATCAGAATCAGAGGGAGAGGATAATTAAATGATAGAAGTTTGTTTAGGAGGCCTGCATGCCAACCCCTGTCGAAAGCTTGAGCAATGTCGAGAAATATTGCGCCAGTTGACTTGTTTTTATTAAATCATTCGGTGATGTTTTGCACCACTCGAAGCACTTGGTCTGTGGTGTAGTGCTGGTGTCTCAAACGGAATTTCTCGTCAGGATGGATATTGTTCTCAAAGGTGAATGAGGCTAGCCATTTCTGAATCGGTTTTTTGGCGATTTTGCCGATGACTGGAAGTAGGCTAATGGGCCTGTAGTTCTGAGGGAACAGCGGATCTCTGCTAGGTTTTAGGATGTTGATAATGTTGGCTAGTTTCTATATGGAAGGAAAATTGTGAAATCGCAGCATGGCATTCATAATCGTAACTATGAATACCACGGTTTTGCGGGGGAGGTTTTTCAACGCTACGTTGTAGATCCCTTCCATCGTATCCCGGAGCTTTCCCATTTTTTAATGATTTGATTATTTTTAAATTTTCTTCGACAGTTGCGGGCTCGATAATTGTGTCTGGGGTGGCGCGAAGCGCATTCCTGAAATAGCGGTGCGTTCTTGCTACGTGCGACAGATCAACGTTGCTTTAATTCGGGCTGAATTGCAACTCCAGATGATCCGCGAATGCACTTTCTTTCTCCGTATCCGTGTATACGAAGCAATTACGGCCGTGAAGTGGGGATATCGGAAATTTTTGGGAGCGAAGATCTTTTGCCATTTGCCAGATGGAATTGTCTTGGGCGGGCAGGTGCGGTCCTCCCAAAGTTTGTTGCGGAGTTCTTGTAGGGCGGATCGTACTTGTTTGATGAGTCTCTTTGCGTCTCGTTTGTCGGTGGGGTTTCCGGTGCGTTGAGCTAGTCTACGCATGCGGTTCTTGTCTAGTATCATTTCTCTGATATTGGACGGAAATGGGGACGACAACCATATATCATGCTACGAGCAACAAGTTTCATAATGAAACAGTGAGACATACGCATAAGCTCCATCTCTGGAGAGTATGGCGAGTTAATGTCTTTTACTTTCTAAAGCGCAACTGAAATTGACATATCTGGTTTTAGTTAATTGATGTTTTAATTTGAAATGTACCTAATATTTTTTTCTTTTTCAGATAGAGCATCAAAATGAATGGTATAAACGGGCACACCAACGGCGAGTTCAATGGTTGCGGCGATATTATCACACAGAACCAACAGAAAGGATGCTGGACCATTGGCCTAATAAACTCCAAACATCGCTACTTAACTGCCGAAACATTTGGTTTCAAAATAAATGCAAATGGTGCTTCATTGAAAAAGAAACAGATCTGGACACTCGAACCAGAGAACTCCGGCTCTGGCGACAGTAAGAAACATTTTTATTGAGTTTTTTTAAATCATCATTATTGTGTTTTTACAAAGTGCACCGTTTTAAGTACGCTTGGAGACCCAAATCACCACAACACATCTTTTTAAATACCTGACGCTCGTTTCAGTAACAAGGTAAGTGTCATCAAATGATGAGAAATTCTCCAGAATACAGAATCTCTCATCCTCTGATTACGTTAATGTTGTTAGTGAAACGATCGTCAGATCTTTAAAAAGAGGTGTTGTGGTGATTTGGATTCTCCAGGTGTACTTATCAGTGTTCATCACAGGTTACAATCTTCACTTAGTGCACCTTTTTATTGCTTGGCAAACAAGGAATTCTCTTTAATTTTAAATTCAGAAATTAAAAAACCAAATGAATACGTTAAGGTTAGATTTAAGCAGATTTTCGTAGAAAAATTTGCTTCTGAGGAAATCTCGACTTTGAGGCTATGAAAAAAATTGAGCGTGAATTTAGCACGCATATTCAGTTTGAGTTTTTTATATGTTTATACAGACTTTCTAAAATGATGCGACAAAATCCAGAGGATGATAGCTGAGGTCACTTTAATAAAAAACCTCATATGAATATATAGGGTCATCATAAAGGAAGGGGGTACACAGTCTTATATTTTTTTTTATTTTTTTTAAATTTCAACAACACACCACGAGGGCTCACAGCCTAAATACTATCGTACCGGGGTGTCGACAAGGAGGAAATAGGAAACTTGTTAATTCTGGACTTAACGGTTTGGAGGTTCGGAGGAGAAGGAAAAACATGTGCCGGCAAGGAATTCCACAACTTGGAAGTCCTCGGGACAAAAGAGCGGACATAACAAGATGTTCTATGTCTGGTGACCTGGACAGTAGACGGGTGCATTCGCTCTGTTCCCCTGGTAGATCTGTTGGGGGCAGCAGCTAGAGGAACTATGGAAGAAAGCTCCTCCGAGCAGTGCCCGTCTGTAAAGGAGAGAGAGCGGTCATCAACGGCACGTGGGTGGGTAAGGGATGGCAGCCTTTGGGTGAGGCTAGGGTCACCGATGAGACGTATAGCTCTCTTCTGAATAGAGTCTAGGATAGCGAGTGTACAAGCGGCAGCGGCACCCCAGTAGTGGGATCAGTATTCGAGGTTTGGCCTTATTTGTGAAGTATATAAGGTATACAGATTAGCTGGTGAAAAGTATTTGCGAGCCTGAAAGAGGAAACCTAATTTCTTAGCAGCCGCTTCTACAATTGATGTGACATGTTGGTGCCAATTGAGATTTCGATCCACAGAAATGCCAACAAGTGAAAAGGACTCATTACTTTGAATAACTTGGTTGTTCATTGTGATGGGTCTAGGGCTGGTGTATCTCTTATGAGATAGAAAACAAGACTGATATTTGGCGGAGTTGAATTGTACACGAATGCTACTTCCCCAGTCTATTATTTTTTGGATATACAAAGAGACAAAACCCTCCACGAGTCTGCGATCCTCATCTAATTGGGCTAATAAGACAGGCTTAGAATATTGTATATTTGAGTGGAGGGTGTTGTCATCCGCGTAATTGTAAACTGGGTTGGATGTCTGGAATGGCCATCCACGACAACAGAAATGCTCCGGTTGGAGAGGAAATTTGCTATACAGTTACATAGTTTTGGTGTTAGGCCATAGGCCGGAAGTGTATTAAGCAGCGCTGCGTGTCAGACTTGGTCGAATGCTTTGAATATGTCTAGAGCAACAATCTGGGATTCACCTTGTAGTTCCATAGACTTGCTCCAAGAATGGGGGGACAAAGGATAGGAGGTCGGCAGTTGAGCTGCGCTGACGGAATCCATACTGGCTGTCGTGGATTAGACTGTGTTTTTCAAGAAATTTTAGTAATTCGGTGTTTCTATACTTTTCCATCACTTTAGAGACGACTGAAGGGAGAGAAATAGGCCTGTAGTTGCTAGGAAGCGCTTTGGATCCTTTCTTGGGGACAGGTTGTACTCGAGCAGTTTTCCAGTTACCAGGGAATATGCCTCTATTGTATGATGTCTGAAACAGACGAGTCAGGACAGGAGCAAGTTCTGGTGCGCATTTTTTGAGAACAATTGCTGTGATCTCGTCAAGGCCAGAGGCTTTCCTGGTTTTAAGAGAAGAGAGCATCTTTCGTACCTTTTTAGTTTTGAAAATGATATCAGTCATTTTATGCGCGACATTGGGGACTGTTGGTGGTTGAACATTTGGACGTGGCTTGAGAGTAGAATTGCCGGCGAACAACGGGGCAAAAAGTTCAGCATTTCCCAGGGCGGTAGAAACAATTTCATCCCCTGAAACAAGAGGTGGGAACGTGCTCTTGCAAAAATTATTCCCAATAGATTTAGCAAGAGTCCAGAAGGGTTTGCGGCCGTTGGAGCTTGAGAGGACTGTGTTTTTGATGTGGTTATTAAACGAGTTTTTTGCCTCAGAAACCATGCGCACATAGCGGTTTCTTGCGTCGTAAAATGATTGACGGTTTTCTTGACTGGGATTGTGTAGAAGCGTTTTGTGAGCTTTGACCTTTTCAAGTCTGGCCTTGTCACAGGATTTAGAGAACCAGGGCTTTTGAGTGGCTGAAGAGGTTTTTTGTGTACGTGGAGTAAATAATTACATGCCAGCTTGGATGATTTCGTTGATGGTCAGAATGAGAAAAGCAGGCAGAAGCCCATGGAAATAAGGAAAAGTAATCCTTCATTTCGTCCCAGTTCGCGGAGTTGTAGTGCCAAACGATCCGTGGGTGTGATGACTGTGTGACCGCGGGTTGCATTGCGTAAGAAGCAGTGACCATGCCGTGGTCTGAGCGACCAGAAATCAAATGTCGGGTTTTTCAGAAAGGTAGTCGAAGAGCTGGACAAAGTTGTTGTTAGAAGGTGACCGGTAAATGCAACAGATGAATTTAGTTGCAGCCCTGAGAGAGAGAGTTTCATCCAAAGTATGTCTTTTCTACCAGCTTCCAGAGTCTGGTGCAGGGTAGATTGCTACGGATGTATGCGCACATACCTCCATGCAATCTAAAGGAAGTAAGGAGCTCATACCCCGGGAAATTAAGTTGATTAGTGGCTGTTTTGGCACTGATTTGGGTTTCAGTGAGGAAGACGAGTTGCGACCTATTAGCCTGGAGGAAATGGTGGACGGAGTTCAGGTTTGAATTTAGGCCACATATATTCGAGAAGGATATGTTAAGTCTTGATGCCGGCGTCCCCTGCACACCCCTCTCCCGGAGATCCGGGGTATTTTATCTCCGGAATCTTTTGTACAAGGAGGAGCCATCATAATTTTTGTTTATAAGGGAAACTGACTCATACACCAGAAGCGGAAACGTCCGTTGGGACTTCACCGGCCCCTTGATGTAAGGGGTGGTACCTGCTCGGTCGTGAAAATAATCCTTTGGTCCACTACCACCTAAGCTTTCGACACAGTTAATTACAGCCTCCTACCATCCAATCTGGAATATTATGTGGTGAGAGGTGTTCCCTTAAAGCTGTTCAGATGTTACTTATGTAATCAAACAAAAATAATCGACTGGAAGAAGGAAAGATCTGAACAAATGTATCTAAATATCGGCGTACCGCAGGCAACCAAATTAGGGCGACTCCTATTTAAGATATACATCAATGACCTGCCAAAAAAACATATTAGAAAAAATTGCATGTAAGCTGATGGCATCAGTTTTCTGAATGTGTCGACCGTAGAAAAATGATCTCGATAGAATTACTGATAACTCTCTTTGGTCTTTTTATTTCCTTTTGTCCGACGCAAGGTTTTGGCATAAAAAATAAAAGTCATCTGTTCAGACACCTGGTGGTTTAGAGCAAAGAGCTTAATTTTGAAAGCAGCTGGATTTACAAAAACAACCTGTTGGTAGTTAAACTCTGTTTAATGGACAAACTAAATGAAACAAGAAATATAAAATCATAAAAGTTGTTGGAAATGACCACCTCCCACCATAATACATGACTCAAAGTTCCGTCTTATCGAATATCCTAGACATAATTCGGATAGTTTCGCACGATGCGATAATTTGATTGCCTAGGCCTTCGACATCTACAACGAAGGAAGTATATAACAAGGACTTGAAGTGACCTTAAATGCACAAATCCAAAGGATTCAAGTCTGGAGACAGGGGAGGCCAAGATTGTGGTCTTGCTGGCCCCATCTAGTGATCGGGATACACAACACTCAACTGCTGACGGGAGGCTATGTTAAAATGTACAGTACCACCGTCATGCATAAACCAAATTCTTCTTTGTAACTGAATCGGAATATCAAGTAATTCTGGAAATGGTAGTATAAGTCACGACATTTAGAAGTGACTACAATAATTTTGGGTGCCCTCGAGAAGTGAGCACTTCAGCCATTGCGAAAGTAGTTCTAAATATTATTGAGGAAGAGCCAGAGATAAATATTAGGAAAATTTCGATCATTTTACTTATTGGTTAAAATCGATTTGGTGTGGTGATGAGAACTAAACATTATTTTAATTTACGCTTTTGCTATATGCAGAATCATTTTTTTATTGTTTTTATCTCTATTCCAGGTCTGATTTACCTCCGTTCCCATTTAGATAAATATTTGGCTGTGGACTCTTTCGGTAACGTCACCTGTGAAAGCGAAGAAAAAGATCCAGGTAGCAAATTTCAGATCAGTGTTGCAGAAGATGGCTCTGGTCGTTGGGCTTTCAAGAACGTTGTCAGAGGCTATTTCCTAGGGGCTTCATCTGATAAGCTCACCTGCACTGCTAAAGCTCCTGGAGATGCCGAGTTTTGGCATGTGCATCTTGCTGCTAGACCACAAGTGAGTCACTATTTTAATTCTTAATTATAACACGAACTCGGGAGTTAACATTTTAGCCCTAAAAATTTATGACTGTTTAATTTTTTTGATTATCTTTGGAAATACTGAAATTCTATCTTCTTAAAGTTTCGCTCTGATAAAGATAGTCGATTACGATTAGCAACTAAAATCATTAGAGCTAAAGTTAATCATTATTACTATATAAAATTACATCAGGAGCTACCTAATGCAGACTTTGAAAGGCGTGTAAACTTTTGCGAAACATTTTGTCTCTTATTTTAAAATTTCAAGGCTACTACGAATAATAACGAGAAATATCTTTAAGATATTGAATGAAGTAGAAAAAAATTAAAAGCCTGGACGCAGCAAGTGCGTTAAGGTAGTGAATTTTCATAGAAGTGATCTGGCTACAAAATATTTTATTATAACTTTTTTTTCTTGCAACATAGCAATCTAAATTTTGGTGTATACTTTACTCTTTATATCGTTACCCTACCTACCAAATTTGGTTATCATAGCCTTTTGATTTTTTGAGATATGAATTTTTTTCGAATGAAAACTCAAAATTTTCCCGGAAAACCTCGTCCGATTTTCCCGACTAACGAACTTATCCAAGCCATTTACAAAGGGAAGGAACATGCTAAATTATATCAAAATCGGCCCATTATTTTTTCTCAAAATTTTCCCGGAAAACCTCGTCCGATTTTCCCGAATAACGAACTTATTGAAGCCATTTACAAAAGGAAGGTACGTGCCAAATTTTAACAAAATCGGCCCACTATTTTTTGAGTTATCGGTGTGATATATATATATATATATATATATATATATATATATATATATATATATATATATATATATATATATATATATATATATATATATATATATATATATATATATATATGAGACATACTTAGTTCTCGGGTTGAACCGCATCCAGAATTTATGAAAACTCGACGTTTCGCCTCCTGTTTTGGAGCCATTTTCAAGAGGTAAAGGAAATATGCAAGGATCTCTCTGATGCCTAGGGTTGAAGACACTGAGACCTCACAGACGATCTCCGACGAGATTTGGCGAGTAGGCAGATTGAGGCCCCGTAATCGAGCTACAACAAACCAACCCACTTTTGTCCACCGCTCTAAGGAGTAGGCAGATTGAGGCCTTAGAGTGTCCTTACACATTCCCTTTAACTCTTAAAAATGGCTCCAAAACAGGAGTCGAAACGTCGAGTTTTCATAAATCCAACCGAGAACCAAGTATGTCTCACATTAAAGACCGCAGAAATCTTTCTGAACATATATATATATATATATATATATATATATATATATATATATATATATATATATATATATATATATATATATGTATGTATATGTATATATATATATATATATATATATATATATATATATATATATATATATATATATATATATATATATATATATATATATATATATAAATCGAAACTGACCCCGGATATGGGTTCTAGGGGTCCTAGTTCGCGCTCATTTGCAAATTTTTTTTCAAAATTCAAAAGTCGGAATTTCCCCATTAGTGAATTTTTTCTACGAAAATTCACTAATTAAAACTATAAGATATAGGTATAGGACATTCCTAAGAAAACCTGTGAGGTTTTAGTTTTATTTTCTTAAAAAAAAAAACACCAATGGGGAGATCCCGAGTTTTGAATATTGAAAAAATTTCTTTAAATGAGCGCGAACTACGCCTCCTAGAACCTATATCCGGGGTCAGTTTTATTTTTTATATGTTTAAATATGTATCACACCGATAACTCAAAAAAATAATGGGCCGATTTTAATGAAATTTGGCAGGTACATTCATTTTATCAGTACCTTGGATAAGTTAGTCAGCCAGGAAAATCGGACAAGGTTTTGCGAGAGAATTTGGAGTTTTTTTTCAAGAAAAAAATGTATATCCGAAAATAACAAACCTATCGCAACCAAATTGGGTAAGCAGTAAGAGAAGACGCAATACCAAAATATTGTCTGTGTTAAACAAAATCTATTAAATATCACAGATAATGTTGTTTTTTTTTCGCGCAGAAAGGCCAAGCAGTATGAGAAAATTACTTTGAAAATGTTATAATTTTTCTCCTGTAAATGTCAAGATGGAGATGTCAAACGTCAAAAATTAGTAATGTTTAAAGAAATACTATATGATGACAATACGAGACACTCCTATGCTTTAGCATTGATGATATTTGTGACAAGTACACTAGCTCCACCTCGCGTGAAGTACTGACAACTGAGCGGGTAATTTGAATTGTATATTTACCTGCATATTCTTAATTTAGACAATTGGTTTATTATAGATGAATATAAAAACTTTGACATGACAAAACAGTGAAAATTTTCTGATTATATAGTTATAAATAGAATTTGTATCAACAATTAGCTTGAAACCTAAATGAATTCAGCATGAATAATTCCGCAAATTTATCTTACCCATAATCTTATTTCATCATAATTTAATGTACTACCTTAAAACCGTCGTTAAACTACTATTTCAAGGGTAGGTATAGTGATATACTGAAAGCTGTTTCTGACGATATTAAGTTACAATCTGTACTTACCTATAAATAATTGTTCTAGGTGTAATTGGTAGCACAGTACTCAATTTACTATATCTCTACATTAAAACTGTCTTATTAATCTAATATTTTAAAATATGTGACTGATATACTTAGCACATAATTAAGAAATTGTGCAGATGAAAGGTGAGACTAACTCTTACTTGCGTGAATAAATCTATTATAGGGCTGAATCTGCTATTTGTACTTGTATCTTTAAAAACTTGCCTTGGGAAAATAATTAAAAGCCTTTACCAAGTAAAATAATTTTAAATGTGAAAAAATGTGACAATTTATGCCATACTGAAATAAAAAAGGACACAGAAGAAGATAGAAAAACAGTTTTCTTATATCATTTATTATTAATGCAAAACTTTTTTTGCCTTCATATTTCTTTTTTTTATGCACTGGAAGACAAGTTATGATTGAAGCCTTTCAACCATCCGTTTACGAATTTTAGCTATAAATAGGTACATCATGGTAAATATTACAAATAAATTATCTTCTGCGAACTGTACATATTGGCATAAAAGTGATTCTGAATTTGTCTTCTGCTTCAACAAATTAATTCTTTTGGAAGTGACATTGAAATGTAAAATGCACCTTGTGTCTTCAATATTATACCCAAAACAGTTATTTTTGATAACAGTACCCTTTTATTGCATCTATAATACAAAATTATCGTCAATTCATGTTATAGTTATTGTTTAATATTAATTATTAGGCGAATTTGTAAAAAAATTCGCTGGTAACAAAAGAAAACATAAAAAATCATAATCACGTTTCGCCATCCTTTGAAAACCTATGAAATATCTTTGATAGATTTAGCACGTTATAATTCGAACAATTATAGATTGCACACACCCAACCACTAACATTTATTGTAAAAAATACTTAATTATACACGGTTTAACACCAGCAATTGCTAGTGTTACACGTTCTCGAATGACGTAACATCAGTACTATCCGCTAGGGCCGCTGATATTCTTGAAACACGAAATCCGCCGGAGTGTCCTGTATTGTCATTATAAAGTATTTGGTTTAAATAAAGCTTCTATGACTAATGCGGATTCTGAATGGCTTACGCCTTAGCCAAATACGAAATTTTGGCGAAGTCTTGTACCTCGGGGTTTCCCCCAACAAACGCTTAACAAAAATACGTTTAGCCGGTTGGCTGAGCTACGACGGCTTTAAACTCGAGTTCCATATCGCCTCTTTTCGATGTCTTACAGTAAATAAGATAGAGAATTTATTTCCACCTGCTGTCAGAGATCGACTGATCGTAACTGTTAAAAAAAAAAGAAACTAGATTTAATGAAGGCAGAAAGATATTTATGTTTAATGTAGAATATACACAGGGTAAAGTAGTCTTTGTTACGCAGTTTATATTAAAAATGCTCTTGCTTTTTGTTTCAGATGAATCTTCGTTCCGTTGGACGTAAGCGTTTCGCACATTTATCAGAGAATCTCGATGAAATTCATGTGGATGCCAACATCCCTTGGGGTGAAGACACACTGTTCACCCTCGAGTTCAGACTTGACGAATCTGGGAAATATGCTATACATACGTGCAATAATAAATATCTTTCTCATGGGGGTAAGTATTTTTTACGGAATTTTTGTAGAATAATTTTACTTAAGACGAGATCATGACGTTGAAACTTTGAAATTTTTTTTTCAAATAAGCGCGAAGTACTCATATCTAGGGTGTTTTTTTTCATTTTTTTTGTTAAAATATATGCACTGCGTCTATAAACGCATAAATTCAATAAAATTGAAAAAGACTATTATTAAGGAAAATTCAAAAACAGGTCGATTTTTATTGTCAAAAACTTAACTTTTTGAAATAAAAGTCTCACCCCTATTCTCATACCTCTTCAAAGGGTTGCTGCCACTTCGAAATTTTAAAATTGGATGGTGGCTAGTGTGATACATCTTTTTAAATCTAATCCATTTCTCTATTCAGCAACGCCAATTTTTTCGTAGGAATAAAATAAAGTTAGTAATAACATTTTTATTATCAGTAACACCTAATACAAGTGAAATTCACAATAGGCCAAGGGCGGCAAAGCCGCGGACGAGCCCCGAGGGAGAAAAAAATTACAAGTGAAGCCTGTAAATAATTACGTAGTCCAGTCTCATGATACTGATATGATACTTCAACATCGCAAAGTCTGTAAACAATGTTCAAAATGTTAAGACATCTTGTACGAAAAGAACTCTAGCGATTTTATTGTATCCTATGTCGTATCTGTAACAATCGACAGATGATAACAATTATCTGCTGTGTGACATCCACGACAGGCAGTATAGATTCCGTCAGCGCAGATCAACTGTTGACCTCTTTTCCTTTGTCACCCATTCTTGGAACAAGTCTATGGAACTACACGGTGAATCCCAGATTGTCGCTCTAGACATATCCAAAGCATTCCACCAGGTCTGGCACGCAGCGCTGCATAATAAATTCCGGCCTATGGCCTACCACCAAAACTCTGTACCTGGACGGCAAATTTCCTCTCCAACCGGAGCATTTCTCTTGTCGTGGATGGCCATTCCTCTAAACTGTATCCAATTAATGCAGGAGTCCCTCAAGGTTCAGCTTTAGCCCCTTCTTCTCCACATCAATGACCTCATCTCTAGCACATCCAACCCAGTTCACAGTTACGCGGACGACAGCACCCTTCACTCAAATATACAATATTCTAAGCCTGTCTCTTTAGCCCAATTAGATGAGGATCGCAGACTCATGGAGGGTTCTGTCTCTGTGGATCTCCAAAAAATATTAGACTGGGGAAGTAGAAATCTTGAACAATTCAACTCCACCAAATCTCAGTCTTGCTTTCTATCTCATGAGAGATACACCAGTCCTAGACCCATCACAATGAACAACCAAGTTATTCAAAGTAATGAGTCCTTTTCACTTGTTGGCATGTCTGTGGATCAAAATCTCAATTGCCACCAACATGTCACATCAATTGCAGAAGCGGCTGCTAAGAAATTAGGTTTCCTCTTCTAGGCTCGCAAATACTTTTCACCAGCTAATCTCTATACCTTATATACTTCACAAATAAGGCCAAACCTCGAATACTGCTCCTACATCTGTGGTGCCGCTGCCGCTTCTACACTCGCTATCCTGGACTCAATTCAGATGATGGCTATACGTCATCGGTGACCCTACCCTCACCCAAAGGCTGCCATCCCTTGCCCACCGACGTGTCGTTGGCGACCTCTCTCCCTTTTATAGATATCTGCACGGGCACTGCTCAGAGGAGCTTTCCTCCATAGTTCCTCCACCTGCTGCCCCCAACAGATCTACCAGGGGAACAGAGCGAATGCACCCTTTTACTGTCCAGGTCACCAGACATAGAACATCTTGTTATGCCCGCTCTTTTGTCCCTAAGACTTCCAAGTTGTGGAATTCCTTGCCGACACATGTTTTTCCTTCTCCTCCGAACCTCCAAACCTTCAAGTCCAGAATTAACAATTTGCCTCTTTCCTCCTTGTCGACACCCACGGTGCGATAGTATTTAGGCTGTAAGCTCTCGTGGTGTGTTGTTGAAATAAAAAAATGTTGTTTTGGTATTTACCACGAGTGTTTATTGTTTATTTTTGCTTTAAAATGTCATCGAGACGAATTTGCAAGCACCCTTGAGTTAGTTTTTGTTAGGTTTACGGTCACTACATATAAAAAAAACTGAAATCTTAAATAGTTCAGAATACAAAGCTTTACGACGCCTATCAATGTTATTTTGGCATGACGTTTTCCAACTTAGACGAAAATTGGACATAACATAAAATTTGTGGCAGCTATCGATCAACTCTTGAGGCATAGTAGAAAGGAGAAAACAGGAAAATACCTTTTGGCATTCCAAGAATTTAGAGGGAGCTCACCAATCATGTCTAGTCGACTCATAAACTTATAAGTTATCTGATCGAAAAAATATTTATTATCCAGGCTTACAGTCTACCAGTGCACCAATTGCAAATAGCGATACGGTCTCTGTTCCTTTTCCACTGGGCACTTCAAGTTCCAAAGAATAAGAACTGGAAGTAGTTGAATCGGGAATTTACGAATCATGTAGCCAGGACCAAGAATATATACCTCACAGTGAGCGACATTTCTAAGACATAGACGATTTCGTAAGAGATCTAGGTCTTACTTACTTTGTGATTTCTTTCGAAAAAAATTTAAAAAATATATCTCCGGAAATAACAAAGCAAGGGCAACCAAATTTGGTACTCGTATTTGCATTATAAAGAATGAACCATGTACCAAAATTTAGGTCTGTAAGTTTAAAGACACAAAAGTTATGTGCAGTTAAAGAAACAAATTTGGAGTTATCCTCAAAACGTTAAAGTCGCGATTTGGAACGTCAAAATTCGCTCTTTTGTCCAGAGGACTTCCAAGGTGTGGAACTCCTTGACGGCACATGTTTTTCCTTCTCCTCCGAACCTTCAAGTCCAGAATTGCTTCTTTCCTCCTTGTTGACACCCAGGGTACGATAGTATTTAGGCTGTGAGCCCTCGTGGTGTGTTGTTGAAACAAAAAAAGCAGTCACTGTAGTTAAATGTGCATCCTGGAACCATCTATTAAAAGTTCTTCAATTGACGAAAAACGTCATCCAATTGACGGAAAATCCGGCACTGTAGTTGACGGGCACTGCTGGCAGCTTGTGAAGCGGCTGCTCACAGCAGAGTTTGTTACTTAATTGGAGTTAAGCAACGTCGGGCACGGTCATTCCCGGTTGGCTGCCTGATTTGCGATCTCGTCCGTACTTGATTATTGTAAATAACTTTTTTTGGGGAACTTCCGTAGAAAACATTTCTTAAGTGAATTTTCGTAAAAAGTATGTAGTAAATTTAAGTAAAAACGTTTTTAGCCGATTTTTCGTCGGAGCTCTGCGTACTACTATCTAGATTATGTGCTGATAATTCTTCTTTTTTACAGGAAAACTGGTGGAGAACTGTAACAAAGACTGTCTATTCTCTGCCGAATACCACAGTGGTCAACTTGCCCTAAGAGACAAAAATGGTGCTTACTTGAGTCCTATTGGTTCAAAGGCTGTGCTTAAGACCCGTTCAAACACTGTTACAAAGGACGAACTCTTCTCATTAGAAGATTCATTGCCACAGGCCAGTTTTGTTGCTGCTCTCAACTCGAAATTCGTATCCGTTAAACAAGGTAAGTTTTTTCTAATTTTACAAGATTTTTTATTCACGTATACAGTAAAATATCCATTATCCACCACCTGTGTAAAACAGCCACCTACGCCCAGTTTTAACTTTCGCCAAATTTTCTCTCTAAGAGTTCCCATAACTTATTAAAACGGCCACGGACACTGGAACTTAAAATTTTATGATCTATTTCCATGCAAATTTACCTGTTGTTTGTTGTTGTTTTTTCCCTGTGAGTAGGGATCTTTAACGTACCCAACATCACATGGTTCACGGGACCAGCGGCTTAACACTCCCTCCGAATGGCGAAACGTGCAGGCATTCAACTTGCTAAAACAATGCCACAACCTCGGTTGATGTTAATCTACAGTATATACTGAAAAATAGTGCTGCAAATTGAATCATAACTTCCACATAGCTGTAATAATCTATTCTCTTCAGAAAGACATTCTCATGAAATGAATTTTGGGTCCATGACTTGACCACAAAGAAATTAGTCGTATTCCTGTACTTCTGTATTCCTAAAATGTGGGAGTAATAATTTGACGTTTCTACTGATGATTTTGTTTTAGTCAACTTAATCAAACCGGTTTTTTCAATATCAACAATAACAAAATTATAATTTCAGACTCAAAGGCGACAAACTTATTAAGACGTTTTAAACAAAAATGAGATCTCGTTCAAAACGTATGAGATCTGTGCACTATTGTTTCTCCAAATGTCAAAATATAACATAAAAAAACATTCATAGAGCTGGATTCGATCACGTAACCTTCTGCTGAGGAGGCAAGCGCGATGTCCCCTGCGTCATCTAGGCACACGTCAACTAACGTTTTATTTGCGTGATACTTTAGATCGGCTTCATGCCCGAGATTTATATTCAAAGTATACGTAACAATTACAGAATTAGTAGAATTACCATTGAAACACACCCCACGACTGTTTCGGTCTTATATGACGTCTTATGTTTAAGTTTAAAGATAAAATAAACTATTGTAGAATCATTTTTATATAGACTTGACTTGATTTTGTTGTTTACATTTCTGCTATATTATGCGACAGCATTATATATATATATATATATATATATATATATATATATATATATATATATATATATATATATATATATATATATATGTATATATATATTTGGGGCCGTTAATAAAGCTACAAATATAGTTAATAATTTTAATAATTGATGGAATCCTCCAGTTAAATAACAATCTCTTGGCAAATTTTTAATTTCATGTCGTCTGTCATTTTCCATAATTGCGGCCGAGATTTCACGATTGTTGGTTCGTGTAGTATGGTTTGTGCCTGGTATATATTTAGTTTGGTTACTGTTGTTGTATGGTTTATGCCTGTTGTACGAATCAATCTACGCGTGGCAGTTAACTACTCTGTCTGTCAGGCATTGGACTTTAACCACTAAGTCGTTTCAACGCATGTCTTTGGTATTTTATCTTTAATTTGGAAGAAACTAAATTTGTGTACCAAATTACTTAAAATTCACAACATAGGTTTATTTGCACTATTTCTAGCCACATGTAAATTCTCATTCCAGTTACCCTGATACTTACAAAAATATAGCGTTTTCAAAAAGTTTTCGGCGATTTTCCACCGGAAAAACTTGAACATAAAGCCTGATTAACGAATTCGACCGCGGTTTTCGCTCACACAATATTTTTGCCAAGTTTGATTGAAATCAGTTTAGTATCTTTCGAGTTATATATATATATATATATATATATATATATATATATATATATATATATATATATATATATATATATATATATACAGGTGGCGCATTAAAAACGAAACAGACCGATTTGCGTCCAGAGAATTTTTTTTAAAGAAACGCTGAAACATGTCAATTCTAATATTGAGGGGGACATGTTTTGGCATAAAACTCAACTTTGTCACATCAACCCCTTAAGGGTGGTGATAACAACCCTTATATTTTAAATAGGGAACATAGGTCGAGTGTTACATCATTTGACAGCTCTTTCTTTTCTGAATTCAGCACACTAATTTTTTTGGACGTTTTGTCAACTCGCTTAAGAATTATTCACAGTTGGAGTTACAAGAACATATTTCATTCATTGTGATAAGAAATGCACTAATTAGTCAATTTTTCGTTAAAAAAAACTAAAAAACAAAACCAAACGTTCAAAAATCTTTATTCAGTTAAGTAAGTGTTCAAATTGTTGACCACCAGCTTCCATACAAAAGTACAAATTTTGTTCAAAACGAGCTCTAACATTCTGGATCATTTGTGGAGTTATTAGACGGCATTCTTCAACAATGCGTCGTCGTAATTCTTCCAGAGACTCCGGTTCTGTTGCGAAAATTCTACTCTTTAAATGACCCCATAGAAAGAAATCTAAAGGAGTTAAATCCGGTGATCTAGGGGGCCACTCAATAGCACCTCTACGCCCAATCCATTGTCCTGGAAACTCTCTGTTCAAAAACTCCCTAACACGTTGTGAAAAATACGGAGGAGCTTCATCTTGTTGAAACACTAATTGATTTTCTTGATAGCGATCATCATTTTCAACAATGTCAATTAGTACAGGGTAAACGATATCTTCTAGTAACTCCAAACGTTTCGCCACTCAAATTGCCATCAAGAAAAATTGGTCCTATTAAACGGTCTCCAAAAATGCCAGTCCAGACATTCAATTTCTGTGGAGTTTGAGTGTCGACTTCGTGAAAATTTCTTGGATTATTATCTGCCCAATAACGACAATTATGACGATTGACTGTAGGGTTTAATAAAAACGTACACTCGTCTGAAAAACAGATATTGAACAGAAAGTTCCTGTTATCAGCTATTCGTGCAGTCATAACTTCACAAAACTCCAGCCGCCGATCAAAATCATCTTCATTCAGTTGTTCTATAGTCAATTTTTTGTTTACAAACCAACAAAACATTGACTATCAGCACATTTCTTATCGGAATGACTGAAATGCGTTTTTGCATCTTAAACTGTGAATAATTTTTAAACGAGTTGATAAAACTTCCAAAAAAATTAGTGTGCTGAATTCAGAAAAGGAATAGGTTTAAATGATGTAACACTCGACCCATGTTCCCTATTTAAAATATAAGGGTTGTTATCACCACCCTTAAGGGGTTGATGTGACAAAGTTGAGTTGTTTTATGTCAAAACATGTCCTCCTTAATATTAAAATCGACGTGTTTCAGCGTATCTTAAAAAAATTCTCTGGATGCAAATCGGTGTGTTTTGTTTTCAATGCGCCATCCTATATATATATATATATATATATATATATATATATATATATATATATATATATATATATATATATATATATATATATATATATATATATATATATATATATATATATATATAAACTTACAAAAATTTTAACGGACCTTGGTTTTGGGTTCTAGAGACCCAAAGTCGCGCTTGCCTGAAGAAATTTTTTCAAAAGTTTTTCATCGTGACCTCTCTATTGGTGATTTGTTTTTAATGAAAATTCGCTAAAAGGTAAGTTTTTTGCTGGACATATTTTTTTTATTTTATTTGTAAACTAGTGTAATTAGACCAGGTTTGTTTCGTATCGTGAACTGTTTATGTTTAAATGTAGCTGTCTGAGAGTAGCCAGCACCAGATAAGACTCTAATAATAGTTCATTTAAAATGGTATGATTCAGACAGGATTATGTGTGACAGGTCCTAGGAATGGTAAATATGCTACCTTTTATTACCTTGTCAGATACCTAACCGTCTGTCGTCTATCTGGTTTAGTATTGTAGAAGATTGTTACACATGACAGGAGACAATTATTTATTGTACTTGTATGAAGCCAGCCAAACACTATGTTTAGGTAGCTGCTGTATTATGCTGCTTACGATAGTTAAAATCGTTGAAATCTATGAAGTATTTTAACGAAATTTATGTTGGGAGTATCTTAAATACCCGTTAAAGGATTTTATAGGTTTCTTAACCATAACTTTAAACTTATCTCTGTTAAGATCTTTATATCGTTTTGTTTGGTCTTTAATTATACAGTGGGTTGATAGTGACTACTCCAACGATTTGAATAAAACGTTGGCTATTGTCTTTTTAAGGAATTTTCAATTTTGCAAACATTTCTTTAAATGAGCCCGAACTATACCCGTTAGAACCCAATACAAGGTCTGATGTGTATGAATGTTTTTGTAATAATGTTAGTTCCTTTTGCCTTGCCTTGTTTGTTCAATTAGATAGGATATGATGATTCAAATAAATTATGATTATTTAAATTATTATTGATTGAGATCCAATGTTTAAATTTTTAAATTTTATTGTGTACAGGTGGCGCATTGAAAACGAAACAGACCGATTTGCGTCCAGAGAATTTTTTTTAAGAAACGCTGAAACACGTCAATTTTAATATCAAGGGGCACATGTTTTGACATAAAACTCGAGTGTTACATCATTTGAAAGCTATTTCTTTTCTGAATTCAGCACACTAATTTTTTTGGAAGTTTTATCAACTCGTTTAAAAATTATTCACAGTTGGAGTTGCAAGAACGTATTTCATTCATTGTGATAAGAAATGCACTAATTAGTCAATTTTTCGTTAAAAAAAACTAAAAAACAAAACCAAACGTTCAGAAATGTTTATTCAGTTAAGTAAGTGTTCAAATTGTTGACCACCAGCTTCCATACAAAAGTACAAATTTTGTTCAAAACAAGCTCTGACATTCTGGAGCATTTGTGGAGTTATTAGACGGCATTATTCAACAATGCGTCGTCCTAATTATTCCAGAGACTCCGGTTCTGTTGCTACAATTCTACTCTTTAAATGGCCCCATAGAAAGAAGTGTAAACGAGTTAAATCCAGTGATCTAGGGGGCCATTCAATAGCATCTCTACGCTCAATCCATTGGAACTGAAAACTCTCTGTTCAAAAACTCCCTAACACGTTGTGAAAAATGCGGAGGAGCTCCATCTTGTTAAAACACTAATTGATTTTCTTGATAGCGATCATCATTTTCAACAATGCCAATTAGTAGAGGGTAAACGATATCTTCTAGTAATTCCAAATACGTTTCGCCACTCAAATTGCCATCAAGAAAAATTGGTCCGATTAAACGGTCTCCAAAAATGCCAGTCCAGACATTCAATTTCTCTGGAGTTTGAGTGTGGACTTCGTGAAAATATCTTGGGTTATTATCTACTCAATAACGACAATTATGACGATTGACTGTAGAGTTAATTAAAAATGTACACTCGTCTGAAAAACAGATATTGAACAGAAAATTCCCGTTATCAGCTATTCGTGCAGTCATAACTTCACAAAACTTCAGCCGCCGATCAAAATCATCTTCATTCAGTTGTTGTACAAGATGAACTTTATACGGGTGAAATTTATGATGCTTCAATATTCGCTTTGGATGTTTGAAACAGTGGCCAATTTTCTCGTGCTCAAAGTTGGGTCTGCAGCAATTTGTCCTAAAACTTCAATCTCAGTAGTCTCATTTCTAACCGGAAATTCACGTTCAGGATCCTGTTTTTTATTGACTACTGAACTACTTTGTCGAAACTTTGCAACTAACTCCAAAATGGATTTTCTGTTCATGTCTGTTCGGATGTCGTTCATTAAACAAATTTGCGGAACGGTTGGCACAGTTATTCTTTTTGAAAAAAAGAGTAATTATTTCAAATCTTTCTTCTACAGATTACACCATTGTAAAATTAATTTTCGGTAGTACTATCAAGTATCAAACTGACCGATAAACTGAAATAATAAACCGCATTTCTCTCATTCCGATAAGAAATGTTCTGATAGTCAATTTTTTGTTTACAAACCAACAAAACATTGACTATCAGCACATTTCTTATCGGAATGAGTGTAATGCGTTTTTGCATCTTCAACTGTGAATAATTTTTAAACGAGTTAATAAAACTTCCAGAAAAATTTGTGTGTTGAATTCAGAAAAGAAAGGGCTATCAAATGATGTCACACTCGACCCATGTTCCCTATTAAAAATATAAGGGTTGTTATCACTACCCTTAAGGGGTTGATGTGACAAAGTTGAGTTGTTTTATGTCAAAACATGTCCTCCTTAATATTAAAATCGACGTGTTTCAGCGTATCTTAAAAAAATTCTCTGGATGCAAATCGGTGTGTTTTGTTTTCAATGCGCCAGCCTATATAAAACTTCTTATAAAGATCACGTGCTCTTCAATATTTTCCTCTGGTTGTTGAGCGCCCTTACATTTCTTGTTGTTATCGATATCGATCTCTCCCTGTACACTGTTGTTGCCTAAGTGAAGAATACCTGATGAGCACTGATAAGTACACTTGGAGAACCCAAATCACCACAACACATAAAAAAACCTGACGATCGTTTCACTAACCAAGTTAGCGTCATCAGAGGTTGAATAATTCTAAATATCTTATATCCACAACTCTATTTATATTCTTCCGCAGGTAGTCCGTATATTCTTTTATTATCTACAGGAGATACCCATAGGCCGCGGAGCGAGATTCATACACTTTTCATTATTACTATATTTAGTAATATATATATATATATATATATATATATATATATATATATATATATATATATATATATATATATATATATATACTTTCGAAGGCATTTAGGTGTCCTAGTTGTCTAGCATTTTTTATTAATTTTAGATTGTCCTCACTAACTTAGTGATTATTATCCCAAATATGTTTGGCGACGGAAGATCTATCGATAATACCGTATCGTAATTGTGCTCAATGTTCTTTGAATCTAACTCCAATAGATCTTTTGATTGTGCGACGTATCTAAGATCACAATCTTTACAACTTATTTCATAAACTGCAGACAGTTTGACCGTACTATCCTTGTCTTTTGGGTTACCTAGGAAGTTTTTAAAAGTATTTTTTGTCGAAAATGTTAGTTGCAAATTGGCTTAAAAAAAATGCTATCTGGTCCCATAAATGGTTCTGCTTATCCTCTCTTCGCGAGACTGTCAGCTTCTTCATTGCCTTTGACCCCCGAGTGACCCGGCACCCAGATGAGGGTGACCTCATTCTGCCCAGCCAGGTCGCTCGTCTCGTCTCGGCATTCACTTACCAGCCTGGAATTTACCCGTGGGCTACTTAGGGCCGTAAGGATTGCCCGGTTGTCTGTGGATATGAGGATCCGCTTGTTGGTGCCGCCCCTCTCCTTGTTCTCTCGGACGCAGTGCAAGATGGCGTACATTTCGGTTTGAAAGACCGTTGCATGAGCTCCGAGGGAAATACTGTGACTTACCCTGGGTCCTTCTGAATAAACGCCTGCCCCCGTCTCACGCTCCCTGTCGGATCCTTCCGTGAACCAGACGAGCGAGTCCCGTTGTAGGCCCGGCGTCTCCCCCCGCCATGCCTCGCGGTCGGGGATTACCATTGTAAACTTGTTTTCCCTGCGGATTCGTGTACTCGCGAAGTCTGACCTCATTTCAAGCATGGGCTCCCTCACAATCTCCTGAATTTTGCAGTGCGTTGATCTTCAGTCTATCATTGCAGACTTGTCTGTATATTCCTAGCCTGGCCTCCCCCATGACAAGGAAGTGTAGGGTGGCAGATCCAGCAACACCTTCATGGCGGCTGTTGGGTTGAAGTCATGGCCCCTGTGATGCCGAGGCAAGCCATCTTTTGGATCTTGCCTAAATTTTGTTTGGTACTGGATTGTGTCACCTTAGGCCACCAGACTAGTGCCGCGTATGCTAGCGATGGTCTGACCACCTTTGTGTACAGCCAGTGGGTCATACTAGGTCTTAGTCCCCACGTTTTTCCATATAGCCGCCTAGTGACGGCTAAGGTCATAACTGCCTTACGCAGTATTTTTTCAACGTGATTATTCCAGGTTAGCTTAGAGTCGAATACGACCCCAAGATATTTTACCTCCCTGGGCATTGGGATGTTTCTACCGTATAGAGTGGGTTTTTTTGGCTCCCCCACTTCCTCCTCCTCGTAAACGGTATGACGGTTGCTTTCTCGGGGCTCACACTCAGGCCTTGGCCAACCGTCGACCTTTGCACTACTTTCAGTGCTGTCTGCATGCGCTTCCACACTGACTGTGTAACCTTTCCTTGGACAATGATGAGAAGGTCGTCCGCATATCCATGTACCTCGTACCCCCTCCCGAGAGCCTCTCTAGCAGGCCGTCCACGACTAGGCACCAGAGCAGGGGAGACAAAACGCTCCCCTGCGGTGGCCCCGCCGCGACCCCCTCCCGCAGTTGAGGTGAACACCGCCCTGTCCCTGAACATGGAACCGATCTACCTGCAGCGGGTCTCCTTTATTCCCCGCTCCCTGACAGCTGCCGGTACCGATCCGGATGAGGTGTTGCTGAAGACCCTCTATGTCTAGGAAGGCCCCCAGCGCCACCTCCCTGTTCTCCAGCGTATTCTCCAGTTTGAGCATCAGTTGGTGCAGTGCTGTTTCTGTTGAGACCCCTGCTCTGTATGCATATTGTCCGGAGTGTAGGGGATATACTTCCAGTACACCACCCCTAATGTGCCTGATGTAAATGTATTATGTACTGAAAAATTAAAGGAGAATCCTGGGATCGAACCCAGCGCCCTTCGGTTCAGAGGCACGCGTTCTTACCACCGAACCACCGAGGTTCTAATGTTTGCGTTAAACTATTATCCACATAACGAAAACATACTCTAGGAAAATACCAATTTTCACTTTTAAGGCCTGTTTCAAATCTACCTAAATAATTTTTGGTTGAATTCCAGTTTTTTAAAATATGTTGTTGTCTAATAAAAGTTTTCCCTGGCCCGCTATTTTGTTTTAAATTAATTAATTTTGAAATTAGTTTTTATTTATCTGCGAGCATAAGAATCTAGATCTCAAAAGGTGTGCTTCAGTTTAGAGAATAGGTAGATAGTAAACTAAAATGCAATTTGTAAACTAATTGTTCGTGATTTAGAAAATTTCATGATTACTATTATATTTGATTATTGTCGTATCCGTTCTTTATGTGTGTGTTTTGTTTCTTTAACGTCGGCCTATTTCCGCGACTATGGCCAATCACCGACGCCAGGGAGCAGTTTCACCTCACTATCCTGGAAATTTTGCCGAACCCCTGTCTTTCTGTAAGGAGGGTATGGATCTTTAACGTGCCCAACATCGCATGGACACGGGACCGACGGCTTTACGCCCCCTCCGAAGGGTGGAACGTGCAGACATTCAACTTGCTCAAATACAATGCCAGAACCTCGGTTGATGTTAATTTTACAGTTTGTACTAAAAAAGTGAAAGGAGTACGCCAGGATTGAACCCAGTACCCTTCGGTTCAAAGGCACACGTTCTTACCTCTGAACCACCGAGGTTCATATCCGTTCCTTAGTAATTCCTGTTTTAAAAGGTTTAATTCTCTCGGTTTTATTCTTATCGTCTGCAATGTAAAATAAGCGAAAATAGGATGTCGGGACAGGTGCGCATGGAAATAGATTGTTAGGATATAGTGGTGTGGCTACTCCTGTATGCAGGGGCGGCTCCTCAATAAGTGCGCTCGTGCGCGCGCACTGCCGCCTGCCGTGGAAAAATAATATTTTTGCTATGCTATATTTTAATAAATTTTTATTTACTTTTTTACCTCCTGCATTCAATAAACAAAATTAGTATATCGAGGATCGCAGAGAGTCGACAGCCATTAATACAGAAGACAGAATCAGAATAAGTATAGTTTTAATCGTTGCAGACGTTATATACATCCATATCCATATAAAGCAGGCGGGCGGCGGTGTGTATTTTTCGGCGCTCTCAGGCAATGCGATACTTCAGTGCGAAATAATCACCGAATCTTGATGATCTTCGTCGAAAACCACCGAGTAAGCAATCTGTTGTGCGCTATAAAATTACACACTTCCAGTTTGTAGTGGACTTTTGGCAGAGCATGTGTGTGTACCTACTACGTAGCAATTTACGTCTTCGCGTCGGATTGATTTTTAATTAGATCATTTCGTTGTTGTTATTATTATTATGGTTACTGCTTCGGGTTGCTTAATAAGTGGACAAAATAATTGTGAGACTGTGATTAGTTCAGTGGATATTTTAAATTTAAAGGTTAACTTTTTAAGGGACTTTTTAATTACTATAACGGATAACTAACTAGAGGAAAACTTGGTAAGTAGTTAATAATTATTAAGTTTAGTAAGTAGGTTTCTTTATAATAAAATTTTGAGGAAAAAATAGGCGAGCCCTTCATTTTTAGTGAATTTTTATTTAAAAAATTCACTAATAAAGAGGTATTGATGGAGAGACTTTGCAAAAAAATTTTCAAATGAGCGCGAACTAGGACCCCTAGAACCCATATCCGGGGTCAGTTTCAATTTTTATATGTATGTATGTATGTATCCAACCGATAACTCAAAAAATAAGCAACTGATTTCGATGAAACTCGGCAAGTGCCTTTCTTTTATTAATGGCTTGGATGATTCGTTAGTCAGGAAAATCGTATAACGTTTTCCGGGAAAATTTTGAGTTTTGTTTCAAAAAAAAAAATCTTTTTCTCCGAAAATTACAAAGGTATTTTAGTGAAATTTGGTGGATATGTTGCATTATAAAAGACCTTACTACACACTAAAATTCAACTTTCTACATTTTTAGAAAATTGAGTTATTAAAATTTTGAGTTTTCTTTAAAAAAAATTCTCTGAAAATTACAAAGTTATTTTGATGAAATTTGGTGGATATGTTGCCCTGGGTAAGACCCTACTAAACACTAAAATTCAACTTTCTAAGTTCGTAGAAACTTGAGTTATTCAAATTTGAAGCATTTAATAAAATTTTACTACCATAACGCACTTGCTGCGCCCCGAACTTTTTTTCTTGCGCGCCCACAATGCATTAAGGCACGAGCCGCTACTGCCTGTATGGGATTGACATTGTGGTTAGTAGTAATAATAGTAGCAGCAGAGTAATCGGTACTTGTTCATTTGTTCATGATGACACCTTGGCTAAGTTAGTACATGGTTGTCAGGTCAAGTAAGGAGTTAATTAAAAACCGACTAGCTACCCTTTTCCTGTTCTAACTTCACTGTATCACAAGGCAAAGATTTTATTAGGTCCATTTATAGTGGTAAGAATGTTAACAACCTTGTAAGAATTGACTTTACGATAATATAAACTTAGTTAAACCTGAAGGCACGACCTCTTTGTTGCACGGGGTCATAGTTCAAGCCTTGTCTTTGTTTCATTCACTCGAATTACAAGTCTAACATCAGACTTACGATTTGATTTTATCTTCCCTAACAAACTCTTCAGACTTGGAAATGCAGCTATACGGGGGAACATTGTTATAATGTTCAGAATACTCTTTAATATATAAAGGTGTCCCAGAACATCAAATCAAAACCAGATCAAATTTATTTGCTAACTTACAAGAAGAATATAATTTTTTAATATTTTAAATTTTGGTAAGAGTCCTATTAATTTTTTAATTGTATTAATTTGGTGATAATTCCACTTAACGTTTGTATCTACTGTGACAACTAAATATTTGACACAGTATCAGAAACTCTTCTCTAAGGTCCACCTGTGTCATCCATCATCTATATAAATAGTTTTAAAGACTTGTGTCTAATGGGAAGATAAAGTAAAAAAAAAAAAGTTTTAGCTTCCCTTAATGTGAGTACGTTGTTATCGAATAATTTTTGTTGTTGGCATGTACGGTGCGTCCGAGGAGGTACCACCCCTTACATCAAGAGGCCGGCAAAGTCCCAACGGACGTTTCCGGTTCTGGTGTATGAGTGGATTTCCCTTATAAACAAAAATGATGATGGCTCCTCCATGTACAAAAGATTCCGGAGAGAAAATACCCCTCCATTCGGATCTTCTAAATACTAACCTGAACTCCGTCCAACATTTCCTTTAGGCTAATAGGCCCCAACTCCTCTTCCTCACCGAAACCCAAATCAATGCCAAAACAGCCACTAATCACCTTAATTTCCCGGGGTATGAGCTCCTTACTTCCTTTAGATTGCATGGAGGCGTGTGCGCATACGTCCGCAGCAATCTACCCTGCACCAGACTCCCCAATTTAGTAGCTGGAACAAAAGACATACTTTGGATGAAACTATCTCTCAGGGCTGCAACTAAATTCATCTGTGGCATTTACCGGTCACCTTCTGACAACAACTTTGTCCAGGTCTTCGACTACCTTTCTGAAAAAACTGACCATCTGATTTGTGAATATCCTTCCTCCGAGGTCACTATTCTTGGTGACTTCAATGTCCATAATAAGGAATAGCTAGGATCTTCAAAAACCGATCCACATGGGAGAGCAGCGGAGGCCTTTGCAGTCAGCAATTCTTTAACCAATATGGTTCAGCAACCTACTTACTTTCCTCGCATCCCAACACACAGCTCAAATCCCTTGGATCTCTTTCTTACTACAAAACCTGAATGCTATAAGATATCAGTCACCGCCCCCCTTGGTCGCTCAGACCACAGCATTGTCACTGCTTCCTGCACAATGCAACCCGAGGTCACACAGTCATCACACCCACATATCGTTTGGCACTACAACTCCGCGAACTGGGATTCCTCTTCCTCATTTCCATGGGCGTCTGTCTGCTTCTCTAATCCTTACCCTTCTGATATTTCACAAAACGTCACCGAAATTATCCAACCTGGCATGGAATTATTTATTCCACGTACACAGGAAACCTTTTCAGCCACAAAAGCCCTGGTTCTCTAAATCCTGTGACAAGGCCGGATTTGAAAAGGTCAAAGCTCACAAAACGCTTTTACAAAATCGCTGTCAAGAAAACCGTCAAGCATTTAACGACGCAAGAAACCGCTATGTCCGCAATCTTTCTGAGGCAAAAAACTCCTTTAATAACCAAATCAAAAACAAAGTCGTCTCAAGCTCCAACGACAGCAAATCCTTCTGGACTCTTGCTAAATCTATTGGGAATAATTTCTGCAAGAGTACGTTCCCACCTCTTGTCTCAGGGGATGAAATTGTTTCTACCGCCTTGGGCAAGGCTGAACTTTTTGCCTCTTTGTTCGACGGAAATTCTACTCTCAACCCACCTCCAAATGTTCAACCACCAACAGTCCCCAATGTCGCGCATAAAATGACGGATATCATTTTCAAAACTAAAAAGGTACGAAAGATGCTCTCTTCTCTTAATACCAGGAAAGCCTCTGGCCTTGACGAGATGCCAGCAATTGTTCTAAAAAATGCGCACCAGAACTTGCTCCTCTCCTGACTCGTCTGTTTCAGACATATTACAATAGAGGCGTATTCCCTAGTAACTGGAAAACTGCTCGAGTACAACCCGTCGCCAAGAAAGGATCCAAACCGCTTCGTTGCAACTACAGGCCTATTTCTCTCCTTTCAGTCGTCTCTAAAGTAATGGAAAAGTATATAAACACCGAATTACTAAATTTTCTTGAAAAAACAGTCTAATCCACGACATGCTTTATGGATTCCGTCAGCGCAGATCAACTACCGACCTCCTTTCCTTTGTCACTCATTCTTGGAACAAGTCTATGGAACTACACGGCGAATCCCAGATTGTCGCTCTAGACATATCCAAAGGATTCGACCAGGTCTGGCACGCAGCAGCGCTGCTTAATAAACTTCGGCCTATATTTTTTTAATCGAGCACACCTTATATTATTATATTTTTGCAGTTTACATCGAAATATAATGCATGTTTGTAAGAAAAGTAACTCACGGCGCAGCAAGTGCGTAATGGTAGCGAATTTTCTGTATATGTTTCAAATTTCAATAGCTCAATTTACTATTAAGTTAACGTTTGCTGGCTAGGAACCAGTTTTTTCGGGAACATTTGGAGTTTATTTACGAGAAATCTTTTACATTTTCAAACAATAAAGTTATTTTGATGAAATATGGTACATTGTTTCTACTATATAGGTTATTATACTAGTAATCAAATCTCATGCCTGTTTTCGTTAAAAGAAAAGACATATTTGCTATTAAAAACATTTTTATGAAAATTCACTACCATAACGTACTTGCTGCGTCCAGACTTTTAACAAATGGTCTAAATACGTTAGCGTTTTTTCATGGGAACACTGGGAAATAACGAGGTCACATCAAACAATATTAAAACGTCGCCTTCAACCAATTTAATATTTCCAACTTAATTAATAAATTCATGTGAATTTGAAACAGAAAAACTTTTTGTTTGATACGCAAGCTTTAAATTCGTTTGTTAACAATTTTGCTATATCGTATGGTGGGGAATCTATAGCTGCAACAATAGGTCTCACCGATTTTCCAGGTCATGGATTTTCGGGAGACAATACTTTTTAGGACTTTACGATTTGAAACTTGTAACTTTGTTCCTAAATCTTTTGTAATAAGGTTACGACATCTCTTTAAATTGTTCTTAACTTCGGAAATCTTTTTCGGTAGAGGGTATTATTTAGTTTTTTAAGCCATGTTTTCTATTAGGTTATATATATATATATATATATATATATATATATATATATATATATATATATATATATATATATATATATATATATATATATATAGGGTGACGCATTTATGTAACAAAGTTTCATATCTTGTTTTCTATGAAAGGTAGAAAATATATTTTTCACGAAGTTACATAATTTTTAGCTGTCCTTATTATAAAATTATTATAAAAGCCTGACATATGCCAATTTAATTTTTTAAAATAGGTATATTACTTAATATTTAGACGTAGCATAAATTTGCCTATAAAATATTGATTTTCGGTATATCGTTCTTTAATGATATCTGTAGTAAATCAATCGCTGAACCTATTTATGCAATAAAATACAGGGTGTTGCATTTAAAAATTTTGAAAAAATCACGTTTGAAAATTTGCTATTTGGCATCCCTATATAAATCACCCTGTACAATAATTTTCAAACCAACTTAAATCAGAGGCTTGAGTTATTCTTTGAAAATCTGATTATAAAATTTGAAATCGAAACAACGCATGCGAACTTATAAGGTATTTTGTAGTAGCGTGCAGACGTCAAAATTTTCAGTATTTCTTGTATAACTTGACAACGCCGCTACCAAAACCAGAAAACTGCATACCGTTTTATAGACAAATTTATGCTACGTTTAAATATTAAATAATATACCTAGTTTTCCATTTAAAAAAATGAAATTGGAATATGTCATGCTTTTATTAATCACCCTGTATAGCGAATAATCATTTTATAATTAGGGCTACTTAAAATTGTGTAACTTCGTGAAAAATATTTTTTCTACCTTTCATAGGAAACAAGATATGGAACTTTGTTACATAAATGAGCCACCTTGTATATATTTATTATATAAAGAGTATTTATTGTAAGAATCAACAGTGGGTGTCTGTTTGTATACCTTCCTAGAGGACGCTGTTCGCAATTGCTTGTAAACTAACATATAAATAGTAGTTCTAGTTTTTGTTCGCTTAGTTTGTTCATCCCTCTGGTGACGCTAACTTTGTTAGCAAAACGATCGTCACGTCTAAAAACTGTATTGTGATGAATTGGGTTCTCTACATTGTACTTATCAGTGCTCATCACATGTTCCAATCTCCACTCATCTCTTAGTTTATTCATCCCTTTGATGACGCTAACTTTGTTAGCGAAACGATCGTCACGTCTAAAAACGGTATTGTGATGAATTGAGGTTCTCCACATTGTACTTATCAGTGCTCATCACAGGTTCCAATCTTCGCTCATCGCTTAGTTTATTCATCCCTCTGATGACGCTAACTTTGTTAGCGAAACGATCGTCACGTCTAAAAACTGTATTGTGATGAATTGGGGTTCTCCACATTGTACTTATCAGTGCTCATCACAGGTTCCAATCTTCGCTCATCGCTTAGTTTATTTATCCCTCTGATGCCGCTAACTTTGTTATTGAAAGTATCGTCAGGTCTGAAAACTGTATGGTGATAAATTGGGTTCTCCAAATTGTAATTGTCAGTGCTCATCACAGTTTCCAATCATTATTCAATTAGTGACCGCTAACTGAAACCTCCCTAGAACTGATCAATACCTCCTCGTACGAGACTGTTTATCTCTGACTTATCTGTACTTATCTTAATGGAGGAAATAACACTATCGAGGTACCGTTGCGTATTTTAGTTGTTTGTAATTTGCCAAAGGAAAAACCGCCAGGATCTGCATATCTATAATGGTAGAAAGCAGCTAGCTTGTGATTATTATCTCGATGAACACCTACACTGAAGAATCATATGTTTGATGTTAACTTTATACAGTGTGAAAGCGCAGTTACGTGCAGTAACAGAGAATGCGATTTAACTGCATGTTTGCAATTAGCATGAGTATGATTTTTATTATCAATCAAGAAATCCTGTAATTTACTGGTTGTAGTTGTACTTTAGCCTAAGAGCATGTAATTTGTGGTTACATTGGCAGTCTTGAAAACTGGGTTATGCAGATGATTGTCATTAAAAAAGAAACAACTGAGATTAGTAAACTGACTTCAAGTCTGCTCTTTACAAGCAAATCATATGGTACATTTTTAACCGACTTCAAAAAGATGGTTCTATGTTCTTCTGTATGTATTTTTTTTACAGTCGTCTCTAAAATGATGGAAAAGTATATAAACACCGAATTACTAATATTTCTTGAAAAACACAGTCTAATCCACGACAGGCAGTATGGATTCCGTCAGCGCAGATCGACTGCCGACCTCCTTTTCTTTGTCGCCCATTCTTGGAACAAGTCTATGGAACTACACGGTGAATCCCAGATTGTCTCTCTAGACATATCCAAAGCATTCGACCAGGTCTTACACGCAGCGCTGCTTAATAAACTTGCGGCCTATGGCCTACCACCAAAACTCTGTACCTGGACAGCAAATTTCCTCTCCAACCGGAGCATTTCTGTTGTCGTGGATGGCGATTCCTCTAAACTGTATCCAATTAATGCAGGAGTCCCTCAAGGTTCAGCTGTAGCCCCTACTTTGTTTCTTCTCCACATCAATGGCCTCCTTTTTAGCACATCCAACCCAGTTCACAGTTACGCGGACGACAGCACCCTCCACTCAAATATACAATATCCTAAGCCTGTCTCTTTAGCCCAATTAGATGAGGATAGCAGACTCATGGAGGGTTCTGTCTCTGTGGATCTCCAAAAAATATTAGACTGGGGAAGTAGAAATATTGTACAATTCAACTCCACCTCAGTCTTGCTTTTTATCTCATGAGAGATACCAGCCCTAGACCCATCACAATGAACAACCAAGTTATTCAAATTAATGAGTCCTTTTCACTTGTTGGCATTTCTGTGGATCGAAATGTCAATTGGCACCAATATGTCACATCAATTGCAGAAGCGGCTGCTAAGAAATTAGGTTTCCTCTTCCGGGCTCGCAAATACTTTTCACCAGCTAATCTCTATACCTTATATACTTCACAAATAAGGCCAAACCTCGAATACTGCTCCCACATCTGGAGTGCCGCTGCCGCTTCTACACTCGCTATCCTGGACTCCATTCAGAAGAGAGCTATACGTCTCATCGGTGACCCTACCCTCACCCAAAGGCTGCCATCCCTTGCCCACCGACGTGTCGTTGGTGACCTCTCTATCTTTTATAGATATCTGCACGGGCACTGCTCAGAGGAGCTTTCTTCCATAGTTCTTCCACCTGCTGCCCCCAACAGATCTACCAAGGGAACAGAGCGAATGCACCCTTTTACTGTCCAGGCCACCAGGCACAGAACATCTTGTTATACCCGCTCTTTTGTCTCGAGGAAGTTGTGGAATTCCTTGTCTGCACATGTTTTTCCTTCTCCTCCGAACCTCCATACCTTTAAGTCCAGAATTAACAAGTCGCCTCTTTCCTCCTTGTCGACAACCACGGTACGATAGTATTTCGTCTGTGAGCCCTCGTGATGTGTTGCTGAAATAAAAAAAAAGTTCGGAAAATTTTGCGTTTTCTTTCGGAAAATTTTTATATCTCCGGGAAATAAGAAAGTTAGGGCAATCATATTCGGTACGGGGGTTTATATAATAAAAAGAAAACCATGCACCAGAATTTGAATCTCTACGTTAAAATAAAAACAAGTTATAAGCTTTTAACCTTTTCTTCTTAAAACGTTAAAAAAGTCGCGATTCGAAACGTCAACATTGACATGTTCTAGATAGAGTACCTAAATGAATACGGCTATGCAGCATAAATGTCGTAAGAAGTTAGAAAGCCTTAAGTTTCAGCTACAATTTTCATTGTTCTTTATTTTATTAAAATGAGTTTTTTACAGTTTGCAGTTCTAGCTCCATTGTAGCATGTTTACCCTGCACAGAACCTCAAATTTACTTTAGGTCTCTTAACTGTATTGTGGAGTTGAGATCACAGCATTTGTCCGATGGTTAATGCATAAAGAGGTTCCTCTAAGCATGTTTCTGAAATTTTTTTAGGTTCCATTTAATTCGCTAATCTGCTAATTTACCAATAAATGTTATTAATCAAACCGATAACTCAAAAAATAATGGACCGATTGTGATTAAATTTGGTGAGCATCTTCCCTTTGCAAGTAGTTTGGATAAGTTCGTTAGCCAGGAAAATCGGCTAAGGTTTTCCAGGAAAAGTTTGTGTTTTCTTTCACACAAAAAATTATATCTCCGGAAATAACAAAGTTAGGGCAACCAAATTTGGTACGCAGGTTTATATCATTAATGGTAAATTATGTATCAAAATTTACCTCTGTAGTTCAAAAGACAAAAAAGTTATAGGCGCTTAAAAAAATTAATTGGGGTTTTCCTCAAAACGTTAAAGTCGCGATTTCAAACGTCAAAATTGGCAACATTTACGCAAAGAAGTTGAAACTAATACGGGATATGGAGAGAATGTTTTACAAACCCTGAAGCCTTAGCTTTAACCGTCATTGTCCTTCATTTTACTAAAATATTTCCAGAAAATTCATTTCAAATAGACCCTTTCTCTGATGCTTTGGCAGTAGTCGTGGCTATAGAGTTTCTCGTTTATTGGTATATAATTTTCGTCGAATTTTCGTAAAAATCAATAATACTCAATACATTCATTATTATACAAGATCCGAACAAAAATGTATACATTAATTATAGGGTGTTTTCAACTACACCTTAAAAAATTATGTCTACAATCACAGGTGGCCCATAAGTCGTTGCTGATACAAATTTCCTTTTTTGTTTTAATCGAATGTTATGTTATTGCATTTTTAATCGAAATATAATACATGTTTGTAAAAAAAAGAAATTCGGGACGCAGCAAGTGCGTTATGGTAGCGAATTTTCATCAAATGCTTCAAATTTGAATAGCTTAATTTGCTATTAACCTATAAGGTTGACCAAGAAACCGGTTTTTTTGGGAACACTTGATTGATGTTGCTAGCTAATGAGACGTACGTCACTGTACGCTCGGGCAACTTCGACCAAATAGTATTCCATTTTCACACCGGTATTTAGACATAGATTCTGGATACATGTAGTGTGATAAAAATGGTAGAATCCGAAAATAAAATAAAAATTAGGGGTTACCATTAAAAAAAAACAAGGTGTGGCGTCATATATTTTTTGAGCTAGCCTGTATAAATGTGAATTTTTAAGAAAATGTTCATTAATAAATAAAAATCGACGTGTCCAAGTGATTTTTTTAATGAATTTATTTCCACAGTTTTGAGCTCAGTGTATACGTAACCTCTATAACAAAAATACCTAGTTTTAAAAATGCGTTTAGTACCATTAACAAGAGCTATATTCCTTCAGCCTCCGGAGCACAAGAATATGCTGTAAAAATGTACTACCGAAACACACTTGTCATGTCAGTTATACTATAACTGTTAGAAATAACTCATGACATATATATATATATATATATATATATATATATATATATATATATATATATATATATATATATATATATATATATATATATATATATATATATATATATATATTTATAAGTCAAGATAACGATAATTATTATCGATTCAAAGGCGAAACTTATTGTACTGATGTCATTATCTACGTGATCTGAATCGCTCAAAGCGATCTCAGAAGAAACATGCGTAGCTTTTTCTTGCCGCTAAAGCCATAAAAGATCACATTGCGTTACCCTATAAAGGAAATATAGATTTCCATCTCGATCAACTACTAGAACTTCTTTTACCTAAAGTGATGACTCTGTATAACGTTGTAAAACTGTCAAGAACAGCTTGAATGTAGAAAAACTTCAATCAGCTTGTCATCTGGAGCGATTTTTATTTATACAGAACCACATTAGTTTGCAACGCAAATATATAGATTATTACCAGGCTGGGTTTGTACCATAACAAGATAATTTATAGCAAAAGCGTTCTATTTGGATTTATATTTCAATCACATAAACTGCACCACTCAAATAATAAGCAATTTGCATGTTTTTAGCAAATGTTTATGTTCATGCATTGAGGGTGATTGTATGCATGCAGAAGGGAAGAGGAACCTCCAAGGGGTAGAGGGTTTCTGCCCCCTCACACAAAAACACGGGGGTTCTCCTTCCCCTTGTACACGTATACAACTACCTTCAAAGCATTTTTTTAAATTTCAACAACACACCACGAGGGCTCACCGCCTAAATACTATCGTACCGTGGGTGTCGACAAGGAGGAAAGAGGAAAGATGTTAATTGTGGACTTGAAGGTTTGGAGGTGCGGAGGAGAAGGAAAAACATGTGCCGGCAAGGAATTCCACAACTTGGAAGTCCTCGGGATAAAAGAGCAGGCATAAGAAGATGTTCTATGTCTGGTGACCTGGACAGTAAAAGGGTGCATTCGCTCTGTTCCCCTCGTAGATCTGTTGGGGGCAGCAGGTGGAGGAACTATGGAAGAAAGCTCCTCCGAGCAGTGCCCGTGCAGATATCTGTAAAAGAGAGAGATATGTCACTAACGGTACGTCGGTGGGTAAGGGATGGCAGTCTTTGGGTGAAGGTAGGGTCACCGATGAGACGTATAGCTCTCTTCTGAATGTCCAGGATAGCGAGTGTAGAAGCGGCAGCGACACCCCAGATGTAGGAGCAGTATTCGAGGTTGGGCCTTATTTGTGAAGTATATAAGGCATAGAGATTAGCTGGTGAAAAGTATTTGCGAGCCCGGATGAGGAAACCTAATTTCTTAGCAGCCGCTTCTGCAATTGATGCGACATGTTGGTGCCAATTGAAATTTTGATCCACAGAAATGCCAACAAGTGAAAAGGACTCATTACTTTCAATAACTTGGTTGTTCATTGTGATGGATCTAGGGGTGGTGTATCTCTTATGAGATAGAAAGCAAGACTGAGATTTGGTGGAGTTGAGTTGTACAAGATTTATACTTCCCCAGTCTAATATTTTTTGGAGATCCGCAGAGACAGAACCCTCCATGAGTCTGCGATCCTCATCTAATTGAGCTAAAGAGACAGGCTTAGAATATTGTGTATTTGAGTGGAGGGTGCTGTCGTCCGCATAACTGTGAACTGGGTTAGATGTGCTAGAGAGGAGGTCATTAATGTGGAGAAGAAACAAAGTGGGGGCTAAAGCTGAACCTTGAGGGATTCCTGCATTAATTGGATACAGTTTAGAGGAATGGCCATCCAC
Organism: Tillus elongatus; assembly: GCA_964006375.1. Lineage (NCBI taxonomy): Eukaryota > Metazoa > Arthropoda > Insecta > Coleoptera > Cleridae > Tillus > Tillus elongatus. The sequence continues at coordinate 12,120,942 of OZ023268.1, read as the reverse complement.
GACAACAGAAATACTCCGGTTGGAGAGGAAATTTGCTGTCCAGGTAAATATTTTTGGTGGTACGCCATAGGCCGGAAGTTTATTAAGCAGCGCTGCGTGCCAGACCTGGTCGAATGCTTGGGATATGTGTAGAGCGACAATCTGGGATTCACCGTGTAGTCCCATAGATTTGTTCTAAGAATGGGTGACGAAGGAAAGGGGGTCATCAGTTGATCTGCGCTGGCGGAATCCATACTGCCTGTCGTGGATTAGACTGTGTATTTCAAGAAATTATGCATGTAGAAGGGGAAGAAGAACCCCCAGGGGGAAGAGGGTTTCTGCCTCCTCGCCCAAAAACACGGGGGGGGGTCTTCCTCTTGTGCATGCATACACTACCTTCAAAGCATAAAGCACAAGAAAAAATTTTTGTGAGCAACCCCCCAAGAAAGTTACTGGACTTGAGCGAATATGGGTGTTGTGTGGGGTAGACAGGGTTTAAAGGATGTATTGCTAAAAAATGTGAATAACGCCTCTTTTCAAAGTCCGACTAGTTGGTTTTTTAGCATATCCGCTCATATATCCTCCCCGCCCAGCACCCCTATTCATTATTGGTCCCTTACTATTCTTGGGGGTTGTTTGCAACAAATTTGCCTTGTGGCTTGTGCATCCAAGGTGGGTTCTGAGCATGTTTCTGAAAAAATTTATTAAAACCCTCCATGCAATAAACTGTTTATTTACCGAAATTACATTCCACTTCGTCGGCTATAATGTCTTTTTCAGATAATATCGAATACAGCACCAACGTAAATAAGTTCACTTGCTGTTTCACCTCTTTGTTATTTCTATATTACATATATATGCACAAGCTAAGTAGGTATAATAAAGGAGGGCACTTAATTAACATTGGGGCTACACAAACTTAAAAGTGGAGAAGACAATTAGATCGTGTCTAACTGCGTGCACACAAAAATCAGTAAAATAAATTTATAAAATCTAATAACAAACAGCAGTTTTGCGATATTGTTTAAAATAAAACCAATAGGAATAGGTTTCGCGGCGATTTCGCAATTCGCGAGTGTATGAATGTAGCTTTTGTACAAGACTGCACTGAAATCCGGTCGGCGCCGCAAGTAAGCAGGTAGTAAATAAAGCTCGATAGGCTTGGAAGGTTAAGAAACGTAGGTATGTGTAATTTTAAGCGAGAGAATGTACCTGTTTGAAACATACAATATGAGAAATACAAAAATACGCTTTAAAGTGCCCATATTGATACTATCACTACATAATGCATTAGTTATTTCCCCTGGTTATATAATAATAATAATGGCTATGGGGTCCCGTTTTCGTGTCTCGATTAAGAAACATCAAAAACCGAGTGTTAACACTGATCTTAGAATATGATTTACTGACATACTTATTTTCTATTTTACGCAAAATTTTATTGTTTTAAGTCATTAAGTCACAATTTTCATTTATAACCATCGTCCCATATTTATTTTCAATCGCACTGAATAGGGCTTAAACAAATTTATAACTAGATTATATTGGTTCCCAGTAGGAGTAGGTTCCAAGACACAAAAACTTACGTCATCATGTGTCCTGCTTGAAAACAAAGTTGACCTGTCTCGGCTTTTTTTTTCTTTTTTTTTAATTCCCATATTTTCCAGGTTGAAAGTTTAAGTTAGCACACCTATATATGAATAAATACATTTGGCAATGCGAAAGATCGAGAATCACTAAGTAGGCTGTTGCTAACTTATTGCATTTTTCATGGCGTACTAAGATATCATTTATTTTGAATCGGGATATGAAGTAAAGTCATCAAATGTTCATTATTTTAGGCAAGCACTGTACAATGACTCAACACTGATAATATTATCTTATCATGGCTTGTAGCCTGTAACGCTTTAATGAATTATTTATAGCCGATTGTTTGGTTGTTAGACAATGGGTTAATGAATCTTGGAATGATAAAATGTAATTACAAATTCAATTAAATATACACAGGGGGACTCTTCATTAAAACAAGCCTGCTTATGATGAAGTTACCGATCAAAAAAATGTGTAAGCGTATTTATATTTAGTTGCTGCTCAATTTAAATTTAAAATAGGGATTATACAAATCTTTAGTTTTGTCGCAGTATATTTATTTATTTATTTATTTTTGTTATTGTTACTAATTTTACAGCACAACATTTGACAAATAAGTTTTCTACTTGTTCTTGCCCAAGATGTAATTTTGACAGAACAGCTTCACAAATTGATACCAAAACCTCAATAGTAACATTAATGTGAATTTTGACGTATCAAATTACTAAGTGTTATTTTTCTATTCACCGACTCCATCCCGAATTTTGGCCATTGCCTCCACTTGTACCGAAAAACAAACCATTTATGAATATCACTTGCATTAAACCATTATATTTCTTGCAATATTTAACCAAATAAACATAAATACACACTAGGAATTTACAACCCGCTAAACGTCATACTTGTGTTATAGAACACCCTATATTGTTTCACTTTCAGATTAAGCACTCCAAGGAAGTGCGTTTATACCCTAGAATGCCCACAGGCAAGAGTTACAGAGTTGCTTGTGTTTGTTTTTAAAGTCATCTAATTCGGTACCGTAAAACGGGGGAACTTTGACAACAAGCATCTTTTCTACTGCCCACTGAAGCTGGCTAAAAAATTGTTTATATGCTATTATAATATTTGATGCCTTGACTTTTATCCATCAAAAAATCAGTTTCGTCAGCCCCCTCAATTCCTGTTTTTTTTTTACACCGTACACGGGGTAACTTTGACATTTCGTGTGCAGTCAAAGATAAGCTACCAGGACAAGTTCGCCGCAAAAAAAGTGAAAATCATTACAAAATCACTTGTAGATATGGTAAACAACATTATAATAAACTAATCAACATACAAAACGTCGCTCGCGAAAATATTGTCCTTTTTAGCGAAGTTTTATTTTTTTTAATCGCTAATAGAGAGGTATCGATGGTGACACGCAATAGTATATTACGTACCATAAACTGTAAGTGACACTTTTCATGCAGAGAATGCAGTTTGGAAAATCGAGGCCCGTTGGGCCGAGGTTTTCTAAGCATTCGAGGCATGAAGAGTCACTTACAGTTTACGGTTTAGTAATAATTTTTTGCAATACCTGCTTTAACGGTTTTTTTTTGAATTTGCATTCTTTTTTAATAATTGCTGCGTGAATAGATGTCAGACTGGCAGCACTGACAGTCGAATTTATTAGATGGATTCTAACATACTACTTAACAACAAGTAGCTTGTGACTTGGTTGTTGTGTTGGGTTACTAAGGACGCTACGGGTAAACAAACAAAACTAAACGCTGGCTTCAGTTCAGCACAGGTCCAGGTTAAACATTAATTTGTATTTTAATTGTGATTTTTGAATTAAAATTAGTGTTGAAGTGACTTTGAATATGGAAGAATCTGACATCGAAGAAGCGGCAGGTATTGCTTGTTTGTCACTTTTACCAGAAAAGTCTAAGCAAAGGTATGAGTAGATAGTGCGGCACCTGGGACCATCCCCTCCACTTTTTACTGCGCATGCGCGTGACGTCATGCGCATGCGCTGACCTGCGCAGACCTGTGACAGTTGACAGCTGACCTGTCAGATTTGACAGGTGTCAAATGTCACTGACCTGACAGCTGTCAGCTGTCAGCTGTCAGCTAACCTGACAGCTGTCAACGTCAGCTGTCACCTGACCTGACATGTGTCAACGTCAAATGTCACCTGACCTGTCAGATGACGTCACAAGCATTCCAAGATGGCTGACCTGTCATAGACAGTTGCAACCCGGGTTCTCTCTATGGAACTAACCTGAGATGACGTCACAAGCATTCCAAGATGGCTGACCTGTCATAGACAGTTGCAACCCGGGTTCTCTCTATGGAACTAACCTGAGATGACGTCACAAGCATTCCAAGATGTCTGACCTGTGTGTCCATAGATATCTACAAGTCAGGTTAGCTCTCCATGTGTGTTTGTCTGATTGTTTATTAAGGTTATGTATTTGTTTATTAAGGTTATGTTCGCTCACGTGTCATCTGTTTGTTTATTAAGGTTATGTTTGTATTTGTTTATTAAGGTTATGTCATGTGTGTGTTGATTACCATGCATCTGTTTGTTTATTAAGGTTATGTATTTTGTTTATTAAGGTTAGGTGTTCGTAAACACAGCTGTTTGGTTTGTTTATTGTGTTGTTGTTGTTAAGGTGTATTGAAGTTTGTTAGGGTATTTCGTTTTTGGCGGGAAATTTGAATTTGTTTGAAAATTTCTGTCTGTTGTGTCCAGAGATATGACTCATCGAGCTAGAGAATATTCTATTTGTAAAGTTGTAGAGTGTAGAGAATATTCTCTAGCTCGATGGGAGACATCTGTTGGACACAGTCATTCGGTTTAGTCACACACACATACATATATGAGGAAGATATATTGAGCGGGTAATTTGAAATTTTGAATTTAATTTGAAATATGATTTTTGAAAGAAAAGCATTCGCCAGAAATTAGATTTGAACCCCCAACCATACAACTTACTAAGATATGCAAACGTCGCTAAACCGATTATGCTATTCAGACATACGATGAAAGTTTGTTATCAGTGGGTATATATATAAAACAAAAACCTGTTACATAAAACGAGTTTATGAGGCTGATGTGTGTGGGCAGGGGGTGGTATCTCTATTACATTCCAATTGAATAATAGGAACTGTAATGTTAAAAACAATTGTTTATTTATAGTAAAAAGAAATTTAAAACACGTACCAATTTACCTATCTAATATCATTTAATAACAAAAACGTTTCAAGTAAACTATATCAATAAGAAAAACGTATTTACATCTAGATATGTTAATGAGTTTATTTTAATAGCCTAATAAAACTCGGGGATTTGGTTTTATTGCCGGCGTGTTTGTTTATGTTAGTGTTTGTATTTTGAATGAATGAATCTAAATTTATATAGGGAGTGATCAAAAACACACAAGTAACAAAACTCAATTTAAAACAACTAAATTAAACTTTGATATACGAGGATTGTTTGATAAGTATTGTTTGTATGTAAACATAAATAATATAATAGTATACTTACATACAGCAAGAGACGTCATACTTGTTTCACGGCTTAGTACACACTAACGTATGTTGAGGTCTTGAATGGAGATCGTTATAGAAATAACACAGTTGTTTAATGACATCCACTTGAACCAAACAAAACATATAGACGCTGTTGTTGATTGTTAACACACACACACACACGTCATGACAGCTCGAAGTCTTTACTTAGACTGACAGAGCTGTGTAATAAAAGACAGACAATTGATTGCCCAACAAGTATCTTAGATAATCTTGTTTGAGCTTGTACAGCTGTTTAACACACACGTCATGACAGCTCGAAGTCTTTGCTTAGACTGACAGACAGAAAGGGGTTAATAAAAATGCAACAAAATAAAAATAAAACAACTGTTTTACATACAATAAAAATTTATTAGGATTAATTAAGTTGTACATATTGATACATAAATGACATACAATTATTACATAATGGCTCTAACGATGCCCGTTAGAGGTTTATATTCCATTACACTGTCATGAATAACCAGACAATAAACACGAGTATTTTTTGGGAAGTTGGCGTGACTCATAAACTCCACCTTAATGTCCACCGTTGAAGACTTGATTGACTCGTTCTGGTGCTGACAGTCAATCACAAATAGAGCTCTGTCTTTAAACTCGTCATAATTCAAGATAGGCTCCGACATGTTTTTATAACAGAAGCTTTTTTGAAAATCTGTATACATGTTATAGGCTTCTGCATATTTCGATTTCTCAAAATCCATATTCATAGATTCATAAGGGTAGTATTCTGAATTTAGAAACACTCGGAGGTCCAACATACCAATGTTATCGAAATAGTCTGACCTCTTCTTCACGTTATCCTTACGATCTGTTTGAAATGCTATAATCACATATCGAGGTCTTTCCAAGTTGGTTGCAGTTTTAACAGCCCACACATCTCTGTTGATATCTCTGAGTGCTGGTAACTCGTATATGTCCCATTTGCGGTATGCGAGAAATATAGAGGTGTCTTTGGCTATTTTATCCATCAGTTCCAATTTCATTTTATCATTGGGAAAGACATGTTTTACCTTTAAAAACATATTGGTTACGGTAATTTTTGCTCGTGCCGTACCTGTGCTGTAATAGCCATTGGAATCGTTTCGACTTCTTGTAAAGCGGAAAGTATGTTTGCCACAGAGAACTCCTTTGAAATGATGAAAGAAACTGAAGAGGAACCAGACAGGTATGAGCATGTGAAACTTGTTATCATTTAAGGTGATGTGCTCCGACGACACATTCAGACCGGCGTTGCTAAGAGATTGGGCTTCATTCTTACTGAACGATAGCAGACTTTTGATGATGGTTGTGGTGTATGGGTCTCGCACTCGTTCCACTTCCTTGTTATTTAACTCATAGGTCATTGATTCAAACAGAGCTGCTCCTCCATTATTTGACAGATAACAAGCACCAGTGGCATTTTGGATTGCTACAGGTTCCAGAGCACCTTCGATTATTAGAGCTGACTCGGCCAGACATACGAACGCATCTTGTTGGTTGATGGCTATTTCAATTTCATCGCTGTTACCAAACGATTTAGTTGGTGAATAGTAAGAGCGCAGCTCTTCTCGATCGATGCCATCATCAAACACGGGTTCTTTGAATATTTCTAGTTTTGACGACATGATAACCCAGGCTTTGCAGGAACTCAATATTATCGGGACGAAGCGTACCCTTTGACGTGTCTGACTCAACTGAATTTGATGTGGTAGATGCACTTGCTTTTATATCCTTAAAGACCAACATACTAAGCAACTTTTATAAGTTTCAAGCGAACAGACACCTCTTCACCTTGAAAGTTGACAGGAACTGAATCTTGGTCGACGATGTCGATGCTTATATTGGAAATCTCTTGCTTGTTCACCGGCAAGTAAATTAAATTTTTAGGTTCTATGTCGATTGCGTAGCCAGGATCAACCATCGGAGCAAACTCATACAGCGTATGTGAGGGTTGTCCGTTATAATAGGAACCAGACACGATATTGGTTTCGATGCGAATCTGTCTAACATCCACTATATCAACAGGTAAATCAGATTCATAAAAGGTGTCCGGCTGAAGAACTTGTTTTGAAAAACCCAACATTCGCCCAATCGAACCATCAAATTCAAAACTGACATTTGTATAACACTTTAGTCTGCATTTGATGGTGTTCGGATTAGGTCTCAGAATCAGAGCCTGTTGCTTTTGTTCGTGTGTTGCTGTAGCACCAACAAGTTCATTTTGAAGTAACTCTTCCAAGTGTGTTATTTCATAAGCACCGGTGGGTATCGTGATGGTTCGCCAACCGGTTCCTTCTTTTACATGAAATTTGTTTTTACCTTCATAGATGTTGGGTATGTTGTTGTAGGTGTGAAAGCCTATCAAGGCAACAGCATAATTACCATCCAAAACAATTGGTGGATGGTAGTCTGACGACAGATGGGAGCTGCGGTCTTTCAACACAAAGGTGTGCGCCATGACTGATACACACAGGCTACTGTTTCAGTCTTTTATTGCATTGGTTTTTGCAGATACAACCCATAACCGTAGCGCTGTTTCTTGAGATACATGCCTTTGCCCAGTCTCTTGCATTTTGGCTTAAATTTCAAGCCACTCCCTCTCCTACCCATCGCGATGGCTTCCATTGTTTTGTTGTGTCGTTCTTCCTCCTCTAGTTTCTGTTTCGCAGACTTGGCATCGTTCACGGCTTTGGCAATACCTGCAGCACCGCCACCCAGAGCTCCTAGTGCTGACAGCCCACCAAATATAAGAGGCAACAACGGAAGGAAGCCTCCACTTTTAGGTATTGGAATAACTCGAGGTTTCTGCACATTCTTACGTCCACCAATGTTTCTAACGATTGTATGAGCTATATCAAATACGGCGTTCGCTGTTGGAATAAGATTTCTATCTTTTATAACTTCCTCAATCAGACTTAGTATGTTTTTAAAGGGAACCTTCTTCTTTGGCTTCGAGTTGATTACATAAAACCCCTCATCAAGTTTTCTGTTAACTTTCATGGTGTTTGTAACGCTAGCAACGTTTTAGCAAAACCTGTATCTGTCTTTGTTAATAACAACCCTCACTCTGTGACACCAACATGCATACTGACTGGGTGTCTCACTTGCATTCATATATATATATATATATATATACACACCCAAAAAATATAGTTTAGTTTAAGTTAAGATGCGTACCAGCAAACACGCTTCTGCCTTACCCATTACAAATATAGACGATGTTGTTACGGACACAGCTCAACAACAACTGAGGCATGGTCCTCTCTTTCCAAACACCGTTCGCTGTATCATATGTGGTCCGAGTGGTTGTGGTAAAACTAATGTCATGCTGAGTTTATTGTTTGAAGCAAACGGTTTAAAATTTGATAACGTGTATGTGTATTCAAAGTCTCTGTATCAACCGAAATACAAGATGTTAAAGGAGGTGATGAATGCAACAAAAGGTGTTGGTTACTATCCTTATAGAGAAAACGATGAAATATTAGATCCGGCAGATGCCAAGGACAACTCTGTGTTTATATTTGATGATGTAGCTTGTGACAAACAAGATAAAATAAGAGCATACTTCAGTATGGGGCAGACATAAGAATATTGATTCATTCTATCTCTGTCAAACATATACACGAATACCCAAGCATCTGGTACGTGACAACACCAATGTTATTGTGTTATTCAAGCAAGATGAAACCAATTTAAAACATGTGTACGACGATCATGTAACCACCGATATGGACTTTAAACAATTTAAAACTATCTGCCACCAATGCTGGAAAGATAATAAGTATGGTGTGTTGGTGATTGTGAAGGAAAACGATGTACACAAAGGTCGATATAGAAAAGGATTCGATAGATATATATTATTCTAACAATGGTAGACAGGACAGACAGCTGTCTAACACAGCTGTCATACAGGTGTCTAACACAGCTGTCTAACACAGCTGTCTAACACAGCTGTCTAACACACAGCTGTCTAACACACAGCTGTCTAACAGACAGCTGTCTAACAGACAGCTGTCTAACACAGCTGTCTAAGACAGCTGTCTAACACAGCTGTCTAACACAGCTGTCTAAGACAGCTGTCTAAGACAGCTGTCTAAGACAGCTGTCTAAGACAGCTGTCTAACACAGCTGTCTAACACAGCTGTCTAAGACAGCTGTCTAAGACAGCTGTCTAACACAGCTGTCTAAGACAGCTGTCTAAGACAGCTGTCTAAGACAGCTGTCTAAGACAGCTGTCTAAGACAGCTGTCTAACACAGCTGTCTAACACAGCTGTCTAAGACAGCTGTCTAAGACAGCTGTCTAAGACAGCTGTCTAAGACAGCTGTCTAAGACAGCTGTCTAACACAGCTGTCTAAGACAGCTGTCTAACACAGCTGTCTAACACAGCTGTCTAACACAGCCGTCTAAGACAGCTGTCTAAGACAGCTGTCTAACACAGCTGTCTAACACAGCTGTCTAACAAGACAGCCGGACATCGTGATAAATAAGAAGGCATGTACCGTGACAGAGTCAGTATATGTTAAACCACCACACAACCTGTATCGCTCAAACAAATGATTAGACCGACTGGTAACACCAAAAACAGTTGTAGCACAATGGAAGTGTTGGGTAAGGAAGAGCAAAAAGTTAAGAAAAGGATTTTACAACTTGCTGACAATATTCGAAAAAAACATTTAATGCTTAAACTTAACAGAGCTGAGAATGATGATGCTCTGCAACGTTTATATAAACCACTTGTTGAGCCCCTAAGTGAAATATCTAAAAACACAGCAGCACTGCAGCAGCAACAGCCATCGCAACCACCAAAGGTTGAACAAATCAAAGACGAAGTCGATATACCAGAAACGAAACCCCAAGTACAGTTCCTTAAAGACCATGAAGTTTTTGAAGCTGAACCAAGGGAAGAGGCTGAGGCGACAAGTTCCGATGAGGACATCCCAACATTTGAAGAGCTTGAGGCAGACCTACAAACTGTCACAACCAACCCTGCATATCAAGAATTTTTGGAGCAATATCCTGACCGAGTTCGATATTATGTAGACAAGTATTTTACTGAACCACCGAGGCTTGCTACTATTGATCAAACGTATGGTGCTCGCTACGCTAAAGATACTGGTAGCTGGAGTCTTGGCAACAAACACTTGGACTTTACTGATGCTGAGATTCAACTGGGCCAAAGGAGATACCCGCAAACACAAGGTTTGCTAGAATTGATATTTATGAAAACACCTAGAGGGTATACCTATGATGATCTTCAACACTATAGAGATATTCTAGAAGCAACTAGTGTTCATAAAATGAACTATGATCCTAACGCACGAACCAAGGGTTGTTCCTCTGAAAAGTATCTGACTCTAATAAAACCAGTGATAAATCCACGAGGTCGTAGATCCTCAACACCTCAAGGTTTTGGTTACACCTACGAGGAAGACGATGACGACAGCAACGACAGACATCTTAACAAAAAACAAAAGACTGAACTTAAAACTCAGAGTGATAAGAGCAGCGATAGCAACGGCATGAGCCCAAACAACATCAGCACCAACAACTATATGATACAAAATAACAAACAAATAGCCTATGTGTATTGGAATGACATAAACGAGTTGGTTGACAGACTTAGACTTTTAGTGGCTTCCCAAGTTGCAGGTAATACTGCTCATAACAACGAAATTCAGTCAATCTTGGAAGAACTAAAAGAAGCTAGTGTTATCACCTAGTAAGCCCACAGCCATGAAGAGACACCGACGACAACAACAACAACAGCACCAACGCAACACTGAACCATCTAATGTTAATAATTCTATAAATGTATTCCAACAAAGAGTTTACATACTTGTACTTAGAATCAAATAAAAGTCTTTGTTAAAATTAATGTGTTTTTATTTTGTAATACAATTAAAAAGTATGTCTTAAAGCAATAATATCCTGAACAAACTTATCTTGTGGTACATCTGCTAAAATACATGGATGATGTCATACTTCTAACGACTGTATTCTAGACAAGCTCAAACACGAATAATGTAGGGGTTATTGAACAGATATAACACAAGGTCATCAACTGACAGGTTGTTTACCTTTAAGAGGGCCTCTCTCTTGTGTATATTAAACAGATACACAGACAAGCTCAAACAGGATCAAGGTTAACAACTGTAAAACGTTGTTTATCCTTTGTAAGGCCTCTCTCTCTCTTACATCAGTTTGTTTCCTCAATACAAGAGACACTTGTTCAGTATGTGTTAAGTCGTGAAACAAGGATGACGTCTCTTGCTGTATGTAAGTACACTCTTATTATTATGTCTGTTTGCATTCAAATAACAAATACAAACATAACCTTACTAAACAATCAGATGATTGGTAATCAACATGTATACAAACACCTAACCTCATATGTCAACAACAACTGGCTTTGTTTTATATATACAACAGCGAACAAACTTTTAACGTGTGTGTCTGTGGAGCTATTGGTTTAGGGACAGTGTATATCTGAGAAAGCTGTCTATGGCCGATTCGAGGTTCGTGGGTTCAAATCTAAGTTCAGGCGAATGCTTTTCTTTCAAATACACATGCATCTGTCAGTTTAAGCAAAGACTTTGAACTGTCATGACGTGTGTTATATCCTTTCAAACAACATATACAAGCTTTAACAATGGCAATCAGTTGTCTGTCTGTATCCTCAACACAGAAGACACCTGTTCAGTAGTGTGTGTATTAAGCTGTGAAAGAAGGCTGACGTCTCTTGTTGTATGTAAGTACAATAAACAATCAAAATGGCTTGGTAATCAGTCTGTATACGAACAACTAACCTTAATAAACACATACATACATAACCTTAATAAACAATCAGACAGATGGTATTCTTCAAATACACACATGGAGACCTGACTTGTAGATATCTATGGACACACAGGTCAGACATCTTGGAACGCTTGTGACGTCATCTCAGGTTAGTTCCATAGAGAGAGAACCCCGGAGTTGCAGATGTCTCTTACAGGTCAGCCATCTTGGAATGCTTGTGACGTCATCTCAGGTTAGTTCCATAGAGAGAACCCGGGTTGCAACTGTCTATGACAGGTCAGCCATCTTGGAATGCTTGTGACGTCATCTCAGGTTAGTTCCATAGAGAGAACCCGGGTTGCAACTGTCTATGACAGGTCAGCCATCTTGGAATGCTTGTGACGTCATCTGACAGGTCAGGTGACATTTGACGTTGACACATGTCAGGTCAGGTGACAGCTGACGTTGACAGCTGTCAGGTTAGCTGACAGCTGACAACTGACAGCTGTCAGGTCAGTGACATTTGACACCTGTCAAATCTGACAGGTCAGCTGTCAACTGTCACAGGTCTGCGCAGGTCAGCGCATGCGCATGACGTCACGCGCATGCGCAGTAAAAAGTGGAGGGGATGGTCCCAGGTGCCGCACTATCTACTGGTATGAAAGTTGCTATGAGGGTTTCAAAAAGTGGTGCCACACTAAAAAGGTTGTAATACATACCAGTGAGACAGTTTTACTAGCATATTTCTTGGAAAAATCAGGTAAATATTCTGCTCCATCAAGCTTATGGTCCGAATACTCTATGTTACGATCGACAATCTCTTTGAATGACAATGTTGATATTTCCAAATATGCAAAGTTAAAGGCATTTTTAAAGAAGAAAAATATTGGATATGTTTCAAAGAAAAGTGAAGTGTTTACGATCGAGGAAATTCAGACCTTTTTAAGTGAAGCACATGACCAAATATACCTGATGAAGAAGGTGGTTGTAGTTATGGGAATTGCAGGTGCCTGCCGTAAAGATGAATTATGTAAGCTAACAATCAATAATGTTATTGATAAAGGAGACATTATTTTGGTCAGAATACTTGACGCTAAGAATCATCAATCCAGAAGTTTTACCATTGTCGACAATGAGAATGAGAAGTTTCACTTTGTGGCATTAGTGAGGAAGTATATGAACCTGCGACCAAAAAATTCAATACAGAGATTCTTCTTGAGGTATCAAAATGGGAAATGCTCTAACCAACCAGTTGGAAGAAATATTTTTGCCAAAATTCCTTCTGAAGTTGCGAAATTTCTACATTTGGAGAATGCGGAAAAATATACTGGGCATTCCTTTCGCCGAACTTCCGCTACTTTTTTGGCTAATAGCGGAGTTGACATTTTAGCACTGAAGAGGCATGGCGGGTGGAAATCCTCGGCAGTAGCTGAAAGCTATGTGGCGGATTCCTTGAATAATAAAGTACAAGTCGCTAAGAAGATATTTCATATTAGCAACCAAGAAGCCAGCTCCTCTCGCCAAATCCCTATTATTGAGGTCGGTGATTCTTCGAATACTCCGCAAGATAGTCTTGATAATTTAACATTGCTAGAAACTGAAGATAATAATATAAAGAAGAGCATGGCGTCAATCCTTACTGTTAATCATATGACTAATTGTACTTTCAATATTTCGATGAATTATAATAATTAATAAATCTTCTCAAACAATTTGTTCATTATTCAGATTTGCTATTTATAGGTTTGCAGTACTTACCGTACCTAGGTAAGGTAAGTCTTACCGTACCTAGGTATGAAAAATGTCCTGTTCTCATGGAAACTGACAAATGCTTTAAAAGTTCAACTTACATTGTCAAAAAACTGTCATTAAAAGTGAACTTACTTAACAGGTATTGCAAAAAAATGTTTTCAAATTAGCGCAAACTCAATCGCGTCTCGGTTCTCGCTATCTATAAACTTTTATACCAAATAAATTTTGACGCGGTTTTATTTAACGCGAATTTCACAAATTAAATAAACATATTAGAAATGCCTGTTTTATATCAAATAACTTTTGATGCTATTTTCTTTAACGTGAATAAAATAAATCTCCCTTAAACATTGATTGTAGAGAAAATTAGGACAAGTTTAGCAAAATTTTACTTCACATCGAAATCTTAACATTTATGTCTATGCAATGCTATAGCAGTTTTAAAGACAATAAAAATGGCAACATGATAAATAAATAAAATACAGGGTGTTGTATTTAAAATAACCAACATAATGGGAGTTAAATGTACCCATAAAATATCAGGATAATTTGAGCAGCCTGTAAACTATTCAAAACTGTCAAATGCATTAGGCACGCAGCGCTGCTTAATAAACTCCCGGCCTATGGCCTACCACCAAAACTATCTACCTGGACAGCAAACTTCCTCTCCAACCGAAGCATTTCTGTTGTCGTGGATGGCCATTCCTCTAAACTGTATCCAATTAATGCAGAAGCTCCTCAAGGTTCAGCTTTAGCCCCTACTTTGTTTCTTCTCCACATCAATGACCTCCTCTCTAGCACATCCAACCCAGGTCACAGTTACGCGGACGACAGCACCCTCCACTCAAATATACAATATTCTAAACCTGTCTCTTTAGCCCAATTAGATGAGGATCGCAGACTCATCGAGGGTTCTGTCTCCGTGGATCTACAAAGAATATTAGACTGGGGAAGTAGAAATCGTGTACAATTCAACCCCATCAAATCTCAGTCTTGCTTTCTTTCTCATAAGAGATACACCAGCCCTAGACTCATCACAATGAACAACCAAGTTATTCAAAGTAATGAGTCATTTTCACTTGTTGGCATTTCTGTGGATCGAAATCTCAATTGGCACCAACATGTCACATCAATTGCAGAAGCGGCTGCTAAGAAATTAGGTTTCCTCTTCAAGGCTCGCAAATACTTTTCACCAGCTAATCTATATACCTTATATACTTCACAAATAAGACTAAACCTCGAATACTGCTCCCACATCTGGGGTGCAACTGCCGCTTCTACACTCGCTATCCTGGACTTCATTCAGAAGAGAGCTATACGTCTCATAGGTGACCCTACCCTCACCCAAAGGCTGTCATCCCTTGCTCACCGATGTGCCGTTGGTGACATCTCTCTCTCTTTTATAGATATCTGCACGGGCACTGCTCAGAGAAGCTTTCTTCCATAGTTCCTCCACCTACTGACCCCAACTGATCTACCAGGGAAACAGAGCGAATGCACCCTTTTACTGTCCAGGTCACCAGATATATAACATCTTGTTATGCTCGCTCGTTTGTCCCGAGGACTTCCAAGTTGTGGAATTCCTTGCCGACACATGTTATTCCTTCTCCTCCGAACCTCCAAAGCTTCAAGTCCAGAATTAACAAGTTGCCTCTTTCCTTCTTGTCGACACCCACGGTCCGATAGTATTTAGGCTGTAAACCCTCGTGGTAAATATCTTGGCAGGTGTGCAAATAGCTTAGAGGTTCGTTGGCCAGGAAAATCGAACCAGTTTTTGTACTTTTTCTAACAATAAAGGTATTTTGATGAAATATGGTACATTGTTGTTTTTACTATATAGATTATATTGGTAACCGAATTTGATGCCTGCTTTCATTACAAAACGACATTAATTTGTTATTAAAACCATTTTTATGAAAATTCACTACCATAACGCACTTGCTGTGTCCAGACTTTTTACATATTTTCGAATAGTTTCCTTACCTGATGTTCACTCGCCGCCGTGGCCGTATTGGAAAGTCGAGTGAAACTTTCCAATTCGGACTCGGGGGACGACGGTTCGAGACTCACCGGCGGCGGATGATTTTTCAAATCACTGTCGTCGTTGAGATCGAGCTCAAGGTGGAGGGTAGGTTAGTTTAGATGAGCAAAAAGGGCCAGCAATGGCCTAATTGCCAATAAGCATCTTACCTTTACCTTTACCTTTACCTTTTTAGTGAATTTTCTTAGAAAAAATTCACTAATGAGGAGATCTCGACTTTTGAATTTTGAAAAAATTTCTTCAAATGAGCGCGATCTAGGACCCCTAGAACCTATATCCGGGGTCAGTTTCAATTTTTATATGTTTATATATATATATATATATATATATATATATATATATATATATATATATATATATATATATATATATATATATATATATATATATATATATATATATATGTATCACACCGATAACTCAAAAAATAATGGGCCGATTTTGATAAAATTTGGCATGTACCTTTCTTTTGTAAATGGCTTGCATAAGTTCGTTAGTCAGGAAAATCGGACGAGGTTTTTCGGGAAATTTTTGAGCTTTCATTCGAAAAAAATTTCTATCTCAAAAAGTAATAAGCCGATTTTAATAAAATTTGGCATGTACCTTCTTTTTGTAAATAGCCTTGATAGGTTTGTTAGTCAGGAAAATCGAACGGGGTTTTCCGGGAAAATTTTGAGTTTTCATTCGAAAAAAAATTTTATCTCAAAGAATAATTGGCCGATTTTGATAAAATTTGGCATATACGCTCCTTTTGTAAATGGCTTTGATAAGTTCGTTAATCAGAATTCATTTGAAAAAAATTTTTATCTTAAAAAATAAAAAATCTATGATAACCAAATTTGGTAGGTAGGTTTAAGATATAAAAAGTAAACTATACACCAAAATTTAGATTTCTATGTTACAAGAAATAAAAGTTATAATAAAATATTTTGTGCCAGATCATTTCTATGAAAATTCACTACCATAACGCACTTGCTGCGTCCAGGCTTTTACCTGATGTTTCAGAGAGTAAGTAAATAATTTCTCTGTATGCTAAAAATAACTGTTCAATCTGGAATTCAAACAAAATATAGAGCGTTTCATTAAAAAGATAATCTGCTACTACAAAACTAAACCGCACGGTTCATAATAACTTATTCTTTATAATTTAATACTTACCAACAATCATTACATAAATTTCTGTGTCTTCTTGTTATGGGCTGAAGATGACAAAAAAGTTAAATCATCGCGTGCGTACGTAATTTACTCACCATTATCGTCTTAACCTGCTGCGTGAATTAAATAGAAAATTCCATTCTCAAAAAAACAACTGTTTTAAACTAGCATAAAAACAAAATAAGAAGTCGCAGATTAATTTAGTACCGTAAATAATAGAAAAATTATAAGTTAGTGTCCAACCAAAAAAGTGAAGTTACAATTAGTGGCCATTTGAGCTGTTTAAAGATCTCGTGACTTCAGGTGACCGTGTAAACGGTGTCGAATTGTACAAACAAAAAATGTTCTTCGCGTTAGAAGAGTTAGCAGATGTACCAAACGGTAACACCTGATGACGGCGAATGCATTTTATGTGTAGAAAAATAAAAGTCTGGACGCAGCAAGTGCGTTATAGTAGTGAATTTTCATAAAAACGTTTTTAATAGCAAATATGTCTCTTTTAATAAAAGCAAGGGTCAAATTTGGTTACCAGTATAACCTATATAGTAAAAACAATGTACCATATTTCATCAAAATAAAAGTAATTTAATGATAGAGTGTACAGGGCTTTGTCCTGCTGGAAGCGGTTCTAGAAGTACTTTTGTACAGAGACTTTCGTCCTGCTAGCAGGACAACGTTCCGCGCATAACGTTATCCTACGAGCAGTACGTAGCGTACTAGCGGCAGTACATTGAACGAAATTTGAATGAAATATTTACTGGCATTATTTTAATGAATTGGGGTCCTGCTGGCAGGACCCACCTAAATTATAATTGTACTGGAAGAAGAAAAGCGTTTGAAAAAAATTGTGATAATTTGCCTTGGTTTGATTGAAATGATTGACGTTTAATGTCAGTTTGGTCTTGTACAAAATTGATAATTTTGGAAACAATATGGTATGTGGAGATTGAGTTATAGTTGCGATGGTGTATTGAAGTGGTTCAGATCTATGATAAATAAAGGCAATGGGTGAAGCATTAGGTGGAAGTAATGAAAGTGAAGAGAATTATTTTTTCCTGGCTTGTCAAAATCTGAAGTTTGCCGAATTTGGTATATAATTGTCACATTCCTTTAGATGTAACTTTTAAAATTATGCAAATGTACACCACAAGTCCTAGACTTATTGTATTGGCATGCTGTATGATTTTCACCAATAAATAAATAATAATAATAAGGTTACGAAAAAAAAGCATTTTAACTGAAAACATGTATGTCAAACATGTATATAACTAAAAACAAAACACGAAAGCAAATTATAGGTAATGAATACTGATCATCTGTGTTGGTTCTGCCTTTCAAACTAACAAAAAATATACATACGTATCACAGGTAAGGAAAACCTAAATCAATAAACTGATATTCAAACTCGACAATACAAAAGGAACACAAAGAAGGAATTTTCCGTAAGAATTACTGACTACCTCTGTTGACCCAGTCTTTCAAACTATCAAAAAACATAGGTACATTTTCAGAGGTAAGAAATATCTAAATAAATTAACTGATATTCCAACTCGACAATAAAAAAAGCCTGGATGCAGCAAATGCGTTTTGGAAGTGAATTTTCATTAAAATGTTTTTAATAGCAAACGTGTGAACTCTCCATCTGAAGTCTTGACTTTTTGTTTCGAGAAGAATTTTGTCAACGCCTCGGTGCTTAAGACTATTTGATTCAGGAGAGTCTAAAATAAAATTCCTGAGATAAGTACATGACTATCAAAAACCTTGTTATTTTATTTTCAAATAAATATTTTATAACATAAAGATAAATCAGAAAATGAAAAACTGCGTCGTGTACGTACCACGAGCACTTACTCACCTTCAATTACAATGGCATTGCAGCTCATCTTAGTTGTGTTGCCATTTAAGAAGAGCAATATTTTTGGATCTGAAAATCTTTTTTATTGTTCCTAAGCACTTGGTGGTTTTCCAGCACACAGTGTAACCTTTTCTCGGATTATGATGACAATGCCGTCAGCGTAGCCCTGTACCTCGTACCCCCCTCCCGGGAGCCTCCCTAGCAGGCCGTCCAGGACTAGGCATCAGAGCAGGAGAGACAGAACGTTCCCCTTTGGACACCCCGCCGCTACCTCAGCCAACAGAGCCGCTCCCGCGAGTGACGTGAACACCGCCCTGTCCCTGAGTATGAAACCGATCCACCTGCAGAAGGTCTCCTCTATTCCCCACTCCCTGACAGCTGCCAGTACCGTTCCGTATGAGGTGTTGCTGAAGGCGCCCTCTATGTCTAGGAAGGCCCCCAGCGCAACCTCCATGTTCTCCAGCGTATTCTCCAGTTTCAGCACCAGTTGGTGCAGTGCTGTTTCTGTTGAGACTCCTGCTCTGTATGCATATTTTCCGCAGTGTAGGGGGTATGCTTCCAGTACACCGCCCTTAATGTGCCGGTAGAGCGGTTTTTCCATTGTTTTTAGCAAGAAGGACATGAGACTTATTGGCCTCAGGGACTTTGCCTGGTCTGTTGGACGCCCGGGTTTAGGAACGAATACAAACTTGGCCAGTCTTCATGCCCTCGGAATATACCCCATAGCCAGGATGGCCCTCATAATGAGGGTAAGCGCCGGCGCCAGTCTGTCTACACTCTGTTGGAGCATGGTGGGCATTATTCCATCGAATCCAGGGGATTTGTATGGCTTAAAGCTGTTAATAGCCCATCTAATTTTGCTCCAGGTAACCACCTCTTTAGCGACTGTCCAATCCACTCCAGATGCCCGTCTGTACGGCGCCTCTATTTCTGAGTGTTCTCAGTCCGGAGGTGATTGGTTTATTATGTTGGAGCCGGGGAAGTGCGTCCTTAGTAGGACTTCCATAGGTTCCTCCCCCGAGTATGTAAAGCCTACCGCCGATGTTTTAAGAGAGCCTATGTTGGTCTGAGTGCCCTCGGACAGGATCTTGTGTAATCGAGTACTCTTGGATGTGCAGTGCTCTACGACTCCTTCCTGGCGTCTCTCAGTCTTTTGTTGAAGCTTGTTGGAGTATGTCTATATTCATTCCATGCTCCCGATCTTTTGGCCGCGTTGAACAGCTTACGAACCTGCGTCCTCCTTTGCCTGAGGTCGTTGTTCCACCACGGGAGGTTCCTCGTGGACGCCCTCATTTTCAGGGTGCAGCTGGCTGAGGCGATTGCGTCTCGCACTTTGGCTGCCGCAAACTCGAGGTCTATTGAATTGTCTATGGTACTCTTAACCCGGCCACGCTGCTCACCAAACGTGGTTACCGAGGAAATCATTAAAAATGTCCACAACAAGGAGATACGGTCTCATTTGGCTAAGAAAAAAGTGCTGTTTCATTCATCCGGAATTGTCGCGGCCAAAATGCCTGAACTGCGCTACGAATTGCTGCGGCACCCACCGTACTCGCCCGACCTGGCACCCTGCGACTTATTTCTGTTCTCCATTATGAAAACATGGCTCGGGCGGAATTCAGCTCAAACGAGGAGGTTATCGCCGAGACAGAAGCGTGTTTTGAAAAGTTTAACATATCATATTTTTTGGAGGGGTTAAAGACATGGCAGAAACGTTGGGAAAAGGATATTACGTTGAAAAATAAAATAAAAAAATTTGAAAAACTTGGGTCTTCATTACTAACACGGGTATCCTTGTACTTTCCCTATTTTACCGTTTCTCTATCTCCTCTAGTTGCGGAGACGGCAATACTGTCATCCAGTTTCGGACAGACTGTAAAACGTCTATGGAAACAACTGTGATGGTTGAACTTGCATAAGAGATTGCGAACACTCTGTATACGATAGTTGATCGATAAATGCAGATTCTGTGAATGTAACCAACGCTTTGCAGATGTTACACTCTCATAGCTCCAGGCGCGACGTAGTCACTTCGCATTCTAAACCTTGACCTCTAAATAACTGCAGACCACATTTGGCATTCACACTTTGATTGCATATTTCCCGTTATAATTTAGTATCTTCCTTAATGACTTATATATCGAAACAAATCGTTAAGTATCGAAAATATAGCAGTGAATAAAGAAATAAAGTTTCCAGTGCATGTTAACTTGTTCCTCAGAGCCTCGGTGGTCCAGTGGCAAGACGGTATTCCTCTGAACCTAAGGATACTGAGTTCGATTCCCAGGGTTTCCCCTTTACTATTTCAGTACATACTGTAAAATTAACATACACCGAGATTGCGGCATTGTATTTGAGCAAGATGAATGTCTACACGTTCCGTCCTTCGGAGGGGGCGTGTACATTCTATGTTGGCCGCGTTAAAAATCCCTATCCTTCTTTCAGAAAGGCAGGGTTTGGCAAACATTTCTAGGATAGTGAGTTGAAACTGCCCACTGGCGTTAATGAATGGCCATAGTCGTAAAAATAGACGGCCGTTGAAGTACAAACAAACAAAATAACCTGTTCCTCGGTGATTCTAAAACCAAAAATTTCAGGTTCGATTCCCAGTAGAAACGTCATTTTACTACACTGAGTAAAAATTGGAATCTGTGATGAGCACTGATAAATAGACTTGGGAAACCCAAATTACCACAACACATTTTTTTAAAACCTGACGATCGTTTCACTGAAAAAGTTAGCGCCATCAGTTTGATGAAATATTCTGATTTTACTTCTTCGGTACATGTTGTAAAGTGAACAGCAACTGGGGTTGTGGCATTGTGTTCGAGGAAGTTGATATATATATATATATATATATATATATATATATATATATATATATATATATATATATATATATATATATATATATATATATATATATATATATATAGTGTATAAAAGCCAAATGGAATAAATTCATTATTTCGGTTACTGTATTTATCATGAACTCTTCTAATTGTTGGTAAGATATTATTTCTCAATAGACTAAGATACCTGACGTTACCTGAAATTTTTAAAACTGTCTAATCTACAAATAAAAATAAGTTTTTTACCGAATAAGCAGCACCAAACATTAATACCAAATCTGTCTTGCAATCGTCTTTCTTGCTTTAGATTGGGATTTTCATTTGCCCAATAATGCCTATTATGGCGATTATACACACCACAATTTGTAAATCTGGATTCATCAGTCCATATTATTTTCAAATGAAAATTTTCATCTTGCTGACATGGTCTTTGATACCATCTGTAGAATTAAAGTCGCTTAGGGTAATCTTCAACATTTAAGCCTTGTACGATTGTATGTTTGTATGGATGGTAATGAGTTTGTTTTAATACACGTTGTACCGTACTTTTTGGAACGTCAATTTGTTCATCATAAAACCGAACAGGTTGCGGAGAGTTTTCGTTTGAAACCTGTAAGACGGCATTATTTCTTTCTTCATTTCTAGGCATTGGTAGTTTCTTTGCGTGGAAGCTACTGTCGTTCAATAGATTGGTCACTATCCTGCGAAATATTTTGGTGTTTGGTTGGGTAGTTCTTTTGACGTGAATTTGCAGCTGCCTCAGTATTTCGGTTATAATGAATATAACATTCCAACATGTCAAAATATTATTGATTACTGAACATATTGTTAAATAATATTTAAAATAAACAGGAAACAAACTATTTAGTACAAAATGTAACCAACGTGTTACATCTCAAATTCTTCAGATAATTAAGAATGACAGTATTCTTAATTATCGCGATAGTGTTATGTCCATAGCAACCTTTCTTCTGTTGTTTTTCAGTTGACTTACGTTTAAAAATCAAACCATTTTCAAAGGCGTCTTCGTAAATCATTAATTTGCTTTTTATTGAGTTCTGTTAGTAAATTTAGTTATTTATTAGGTTTACCTATTTAATTAAATTATATTTTTTTAGGATAATGTTGTAATGTAAAATATCATTTCTAATAATGGGCCGATTCATTGGTGTGCTTAAAGTTCCTATTTTTTTATCGTGAATCCTTACGGAAAATTATGTTAAAAGTAGAAGTCTACTGTTAGACTCCATGGCCTACTGCGTTTTGAACAATTTCTTTTGTCATTTGTTTTCTGGTATTGGATTTCATAGCCTACTATCCTCAAAACGGATTTTCTCAAAATTGTCAGTGCAATTACAAGATTTCTAAAGCATGTTGTACATCATTGCAAAGCTCTTTTGACAGGCTATTACATGAGCAAAAAATCCAATATGGCTGCCATAATAAAAACAAACGTTGATACCTGTAGCTCAAAAACAAATGACAATCCAAAGTTGAGAATAGCAGAAAAATATTACTCTGTAAAAAGTGTCCTGATAATGTGCAAGTCTTAGACATGTCAGATTAACGCCTACTTAGATATTAAAGAAAAAAGAAATCGACAAATTATTTTTTTTTCAAAATAACTCGAAAACGTAAAGAGACAGTGCAAAATACAAGTTATATTTGGAACTAGCATGAAATTCAACAAAACATTGATAATTTAACCGTCTACCTATCTCTAATAATAACGGAGATAGCAATTCATTCCCATCCAGTTTGGGACATACTCTATATAAAGTAGATATTTTGGATTAAAATGTGTGCCGACACTGTTTTTTTTTCGACTTCGGTGTCGAATGTGGTTAATCCTAAGAAAGTAACGCTGGGGTCTCCTTGGAAATCTATTTAACAGATATCGTACGACATAATGTATATATATATATATATATATATATATATATATATATATATATATATATATATATATATATATATATATATATATATATATATATATATATATATATATATATAATCTGTCAAATGTCAGCTGTGTTAAAGAGATCTTATCTATTCGCTATTTATATGTAAATTTTTTTCTAAAATGCATTATAACCTGTAATTTGAAATCGGGCAATTTTGGAAGTCCCTATATTCAATTATAATATTCGTTCCAAAAATTGCACACTAACCCTACCAAAATTCTTTTATCCAATTAAAGTTGTAAAAAAAATTTCGATGAGTATAGCTTTCCTCAGTGCGTTTTTTTAATGAACCTATTAGGTACCTGATATTTTAGTTTGTAATACCGTGTATCTTTAAAAACTACCTTTTGTCACCTAAGGTTGCCCGAAAATTGGACGGGACCCTTGGTGACAGCCCCTGACTATATTTAAAAGAAATATTTGAATCCAGACTAACCCTGCAAACTATATATCATACTGCATTCGTAATTTGTTCTTTTCTTGCTGAAATTATTACAAGTGAATTCAATTCAACAATTTAACGAACGACATTGCGATTAAATCATTTGTAATATAGACAAGCCAGTCCGGCACTGGACTTGCATTATGTACTTTTAAGAGCTGACAATGTAATTGTTATGATAAGTTATTATACCTAATCGTTGTTTCATTCCATTTTTAAGTTGGCACCATGTTTTATAGTGACCACCACTGATATGTACTACAGACAATGTATGCGCTTTGTGGTGGTCCGCGTTTTTTATTGGGAGAAGTACGTTGCAATTGCAGTGAATCATGCCAAACAGCAATTATTATACACCACACTGAGAAGGAATCCAACAAATACCACGGATTCTTTACAAATATATTTTAATCCCGAGGCTGAAAATTATGAACGTGTCCAATATTACAGGGTGGCACAGCGTAGCGTACTCGGAAAATAACTCCTTTAGTTACAGAAATACATAAAAATTGTCTGCACAAAAATGGTAGGGAATTGTGTGCTGCATAACTTTGGGGTACCAAGCTACTTAAAAACCGGGAAAAATCAGGGACTTTCAAACACCCCCTAACAATGTGGTCACATCAAATGAAAGGTTTTGATTGAATTTGATGTAACCTCATTGTTTCCTAGCCTTCCCACGAAGCAAACGTTAACGTATTTAGAAAAGTTGTTAAAAATGAATAACATACATTAAAAGGTCTGCAAAGAATATTTAACTTTAACAAACCTTTGTATTAAACAAAATATTTGTCAAGTTTTTTGAGCAAACCCAAGACGGCAATGGGCAGTCCGCTATCGCCATTTATTGCAGACCTTTTTATGAGTAGATTTGAAACAGATCTTGAAAGTGAAGGTGAGTATTTTCCTAGAGTGTGGTTTTGTTACGTGGATGATATTTTCGTGTTTAACACAGGCATTTGCAGAATAGAAGATTTTTTTGCCAAATTAAACAATAAATTTTCTTCTATAAAATTTACCCACGAATTATAAATTAATAATAAATTACCCTTTCTAGCTGTACTAGTTATAAAAAATAAAGACGCTTTAGAATTCGATGCCCATAGAAAGGAAACCACCAATCTAAGCTATATTCCGAATAACTCACATCATACGTACTCACAAAAAATGGCCAGACTGAATTTTTTAGTCGACAGGATAATTAATTTTCGTTAAGTAAAAGTAGATATACCAAAGAATTAAAGTATATTAAGAACGTGGCCGAATATAACGGATACACTGTTTGACTATCGGAGAAATTAATTAAGAAACAGAAAACAAAGAAAATGTTAGTGGAATCAACGACTTTTAGGAGATAGAAAGTAGGAAAAAACTTTGTTTGCTTACCATTTGAACCTAGAATCACGAGGGGTCTAGATAGCATTAAAAAAATCCAATTTTCAACTAGCATTTTCGACAAAAAAATACTTGCTAGATAACCCGAAAGACAAGGAGAGTACGGCCAAAATGTCGGGAATTTATGAAATAAGTTGTAAAAATCATGGTTTTAAATAGGTCGGACAAACAAAAAGATCTATTCGAATCAGATTCAAAGAACATTTAGCACAATTAAGATACGATGTTATAGATAAAGCTTCCGTCGCCCGACATATTTGGGATAGTAATCACCACGTTAATGAGGAGAATCTAAAATTAATATTTATTTATTTATCGTATGGCTATTACACACATTAAAAGAGAGTTTTTAAAAATACAAAACATTACCAGAATATAGAATACAATACAACACAAAATAAAACATACAATAGTAAAAAAAATTCTGGACGCAGCAAGTGCGTTATGGTAGTGAATTTTCATTAAAATGTTTTTAATAACAATAATGTGTGTTTTTTTAAGAAAGCAGGCATCAAATTTGGTTACCAGTATAACCTATATAGTAAAAACAATGTGCCTTGTTTCATCAAAATAACTTTATTGTGTGAAAATGTACAAAAATTTCCAAAAGTAAACTTAAAGTGTTCCCGAAAAAACACGTTTCTTGCTCAACCTTATAGGTTAATAGCAAATTGAGCTGTTCAAATATGAAACATTTGATGAAAATTCGCTACCATAACGCACTTGCTGCGTCCAGAATTTCTTTTCTTACAAACATGCATTATATTTCGATGAAAAATGCAAAAATGCAATAACATAAGGCGTGTTTGATTAAAAAAAATGGAAATTTGTATCACCAACGACTTATGGGCCACCCTGTGATTGTAGAAATATTATTTTAAGATGTAGCTCAAGACACCCTATAATTAATATATACAAAATTTTTTCATATATTATATAATAACGGATATATTGAGCTTTATTGATTTTTTACGAAAATTCGACAAAAATTATATACCATTAAACTCTGTAGCTAAGGCTACTGCCAAGCATCAGACAAAGGGTCTATTTGAAATGAATTTTCTGGGAATATTTTAGTAAAAAGAAGGACGATGACGATTGAAACTAAGACTTTAGGGTTTGTCAAACATCGTCCTTGAGACATTTTATTTCTATAGCCCGTATTAGATTCAAGTTCTTTGCCTAAATGTTGCCAATTTTGACATTTTAAATCGCCACTTTGACGTTTTGTGAAAAACCCCAATTTATTTTTCTTTAAATGCCTATAACTTTTTTTGTCTTTTGATCTACATAGCTAAATTTTAGTAGGTAACTTACCTATAAGGATGTAAACCTGCGTGCCAAATTTGGTTGCCCTTACTTTGTTAATTCCGGAGATATTTTTCGAAAGAAAACACAAAATTTTCCGGGAAAACCAGAGCAGATTTTCCTAGCTAACGAACTCATCCAAGCCATTTGCAAAAGGAATTTTTTCACCAAATGTAATCAAAATCGGCCCATTATTTTTTGAGTTATCGGTGTGATACATATATATATATATATATATATATATATATATATATATATATATATATATATATATATATATAAACATATAAAAATTGAAACTGACCCCGGATATGTTTTCTGGGGGGCCTAATTAGCGCTCATTTGAAGAAATTTTTTTTAAATTCAAAAGTCGGGATCTCCTCATTAGTGAATTTTTTTAAAGAAAATTCACTAAAAACACACTTTAAGAGGTCACAGACGGACATCTAGTTTATTTATGTAATCTATAGACTCCAGGGTCGCTATCAGGAAGTCTTCGGGTCTACCATTATATGATCGTATGGTACATTCTTCTGTGATGTGTCTGATGGTTTGGATTTCTCCGCACTCACAGAGAGGAGATGGTTGCTTGTCTCATTTGTGTAAAGAGTATGCACATCCGACATGCTGGGTTCTGATTCTGTTAAGCGTGGACCATGTTTTACGTGGTAAAAACCCGGTGGCTTGTGGGTGATGAACGGCATGTTATTGTTTTGTTGTGCAGTCCATTCTTGAGTCCACGCATTGGTAAGGTTGAACTGATCTTCCACAGATACCCTTGCCGTTCTTATTGGCGGTCGTCTAGACCGAAGTGGGTTATGGTTGGCATCTTCGATATCCCGATGGATGGGTAAATTTCTATTGTCCATGATCTTTTATACTCGTTCGTAAGAGCATTTATTCATCGCAGTTGAGGGTGGTGGCTCAGGACTGGAAGCCATTGCGTGGGAGTTGGTTTGATGACACCAGCAATCATTCTCATGGTGTTATTTAGCTGCGCATCAATTTTATGTACATGTGGGCTGTTTAGCCAAACTGGAGCGCAGTATTCAGCAGTAGAAAAGACAAGACCAAGCGCAGAGTGGAAGCCAATGCTCCACAAATTGTGCCGCTCAGTTTTTGAATTATGTTGTTTCTTGTTTTTCAATTTTTCAGCAGTTCTCGATAGATGCTCTCTGAAAGATAGTGTCCTATCAAGGGGTACGCGCAGATATTTAGGTGGTTTATTGTGGGTAAGTAGGGCGTTTTCAAACTGTATGTTGAGTTCTCTTCTGGCGAGTTTGTTATTTAGGTGAAAACAGGTAACTTCTGTTTTGATGGCATTAGGTTGGAGCCTCCACCTGCGGAAGTATTTTCCCACTACTCGTTAGGGTCTTCTCTGTATGTCCAATAGAACTGCTGGAGACAACCGCATACACGTGTTTCAAGCTTATTAGCTATAATCAGTACGGTATAGCCAGGTGATGATGGGAACACTCTGGATGAAGAAGTAAAAAAACACGCAGTCACAACAGGCAACCAGTGCACATTTGCAGCAACATTCGGAAGATATGTGGTTATCTCCTTGCGGCCTTGCCCTTAACCTTTCTGATTGTATAGTATACAGAAATGCCGTGTTAAAAATCATGTTATGAATATAATGCTCACGCAGGTGATTTCTTTGCCTCCGTGGCGATTTTGTTTGTTGCCCTCGAATTGAGGGCCTTCCGAATGTTTCTGCAAATGTGCACTGGTTGCTTGTTGTGACTCCGTGTATTTTTACGTCTTCATCCAGAGTGTTCCCATCATCACGTGGCTATACCGTACTGATGATAGCTAATAAGCTTGAAACACGTGTATGCGGTTGTCTCCTTGCGGCGCTGCCCTTAACCTTTCTCCTTGTATAGTATACAGAAATGCCGTGTTAAAAATCTTGTTATATATATATATATATATATATATATATATATATATATATATATATATATATATATATATATATATATATATATATATGTAT
This sequence comes from Tillus elongatus, assembly GCA_964006375.1. Classification (NCBI taxonomy): domain Eukaryota; kingdom Metazoa; phylum Arthropoda; class Insecta; order Coleoptera; family Cleridae; genus Tillus; species Tillus elongatus. Next base: position 12,092,270 of record OZ023268.1, on the reverse strand, counting down.
GTATCCAACCGATAACTCAAAAAATAATTAACCGATTTTGATGAAACTCGGCAAGTGCCTTTTTTTATTAATAGCTTGGATGAGTTCGTTAGCCAGGAAAATCGGACAAGGTTTTCCGGAAAAATTTTGAGTTTTCTTTCGAAAACAAATTTTTCTCTGAAAATTACAAAGCTATTTCGATGAAATTTGGCGAACATGTTGCGTTGGGAAGGACCTAACATGAACCAAAATTCAGCTTTCTAGGTTTACAGAAAATTGAGCTATTCAAATTTAAAACATTTATGTTTAATATCACCGCTTTTTATTGACAATGGTAATAACTGGTTTATAGGCATATGATATCTAGTATGTCTGAGTCGTTACCTAGCAACGGAACATTTTGTATCATTGCCCAGGTCAGTTGCAAGCTGTAACTGACGTTTATCGTATATTATTAGATCGTTTACCTGTTTTCAATTTCAGTTGACAAATTATTTGTGTTATTTGGGAATTTTAATACACAAATTATTCCTTTACCATTTTATTATTGTTAGTGGGTGGACTAAACAGTGTTTGTTATGTTTTGTCAACAGATATAAAGGATCGAAGTTTTATAAAAAGGGCTGATATGCAATAGGTTAGTTATTTTCTCTCTGATGCTTTGGCGGTAGTTTTAGTTAATAATTTTTAGCAAATTTTCGTACAAAAAATTTGTCAGCATCTTATAAAATTATTTTGATAATTACAGGCTGGCCCATATGTCGTTAGTGATCCCTACAAATTTTTTTCGAACACCCTTGTTTTATTGCATTTTTTATCGAAATATGTTTGCAAGAAAAAATCGAGACGCAGTAAGTGCGTTTTGGTAGCAAATTTTCATTAAATGCTTCAAATTTCAATAACTCAATTTGCTATTAACCTAAGGTTTGTTGGCTAGGAAACGAACATTTAAAGTTTATTGTCGGAAAACTTTTGTACATTTTCAAACAATAAGTTATTTTGATAAAACATGGCACATTGTTTATACTATATAGGTTATACCGGTAACCAAATTGATGACTACTTGCATTAAAAAGACATATTTGCTATTCAAAGAATTTTTATAAAAATTCACTTCCATAACGCACTTGCTGCGTCCAGACTTTTTTTGTATGACATGATGTGTGATTTAATTTACCAATAAATAAGTATAAGTTTAATCAAACAAGTGTTTCACTGGCTTGAAGATGCTCTGCATATTCAGTTTTGCGGGCAATGGTCAATTTTCCGTCTAAATTAATCTATATTTAAAATGTTGATACGGTCCTGTCGTCACCATTTAATGAATTACAAGAGAGTCGGTGAAAAACATGTGTTAACATTGTTTTGTTTTCTTTCATTGTCTTTGCCAAGGTTTATAAAAAATGACACTGTTTTGGACATGAACGACTGGACAATGTAATTGTGTGTTTTCACTGGTAAAATGTTACATTAACGGTTTGCGGTGTCTTTGTAGACTCCAACAAATCTTTCAATTATTTGATTCACCCCGGGGGAGGAAAGAATAGTTCCATTTTCAATGGTGGTTTGGTTGTCAAGCTAAACACCACACCCTTTCTAGTGACGCAGGGCAGTATTGGTGAAATTTTCTGCTTGAAATAAAGCACGCGTAGGTGTCCCAAATTCCACACTCTTATAGGGCATCTCGGTGACCCACCACTTTAGTCAAAAATCAACGCATCGGTCATTGACTTGATTTCAGAGACATGTGTTAATTTGCAGACAAAATTTTCAAATTTTGTCTTTTTTATAACTATAAGATAAGCTTCAAAAATTGTAATCTTTACACATGTATGTATTCTTCTTGCCTAAAGAATTACAGAAAAGTCTGGACGCCACAAGTACGTTATGGTAGCGAATCTTCAATGAAATGATTACTCAATTATTTTCACGAAAATTAATGTGTGTGCGTTTATATATATATATATATATATATATATATATATATATATATATATATATATATATATATATATATATATATATATATATATATATATATATATATACAGGGTTGTCCAATAAATAAACCGTTGTATTTATTAAGAAAATTCTTAATGAAACTTATAATGTGCAATCTTTGCTACATACCAGGTATACAGGCTGTACTAAAAAGAGTAATACCAAAAATTATATTTTTCTTAAATCGAATACTATACTTTAATAAAGCCTCTGTAGGTACTATATTCAATTACAAATTTATAAAATTGTTATTATTTGTTTCTCGCATGTTTACTGCTGTTGTTGGGGGTGTTTTGTAGACCACATCATGTATCTCCATAAGAAAAAATCCAGTTTCGTCAGACTTGATGACCTTGGAGGCCAAGAAATAGGTTCTTCCTTTCCGGTCCAACAGCCTGGAAATTTTACATCCAAAGTACTTCGGACTCCAATGCTGAGATATGCAGGCGCCCCATATAACTGGAATTACATCCTTCTCAATAGTCGTTGTGGAATATTTTCCTAGGGTCAACATATCACTGATGTATGCTTGACTTCTATGTGGGTCTTCAACAACAGATGCGACAACATTAAACTTATTCTCTTCGTTTAGCACTGCCTTCATTCATTCATGCTTCTGGTATTTAACTATCCAAGTCCTGTCAAATATATTTGCATCAGCTTTTGAAATGATCTTGCATCTGGATTCCTTTTTTCAGAACATCTCCTACCGTACACTTTGGATGCCAATTCTTTGGGCATTCTTCAAGGATATAAAACATCTCATTTAATTCTTCAATCGTATACTTCAGTAACTATCCAAGTCCTGTCAAATCTCTTCGCATCAGCTTTTGAAATGATATCAGATCTGGATTCCTTCTGTCAAAACATCTGCTACCGTGCACTTAGGATGCCAATTCTTTGGGCATTCTTCAAGGATATAAAACATCTCACTTAATTCTTCAATCGTATACTTCAGTAACTATCCGAGTCATGTCAAATCTCTTCGCATCAGCTTTTGAAATGATCTCAGATCTGGATTCCTTCTGTCAAAACATCTGCTACCGTGCACTTAGGATGCCAATTCTTTGGGTATTGTTCAAGGATATGAAACATCTCATTTAATTATTCAATCGTATACTTCATTAACTATCCAAGTCATGTCAAATCTATTCGCATCAGCTTTTGAAATGATCTTGCATCTGGATTCCTTCTTTCAGAACATCTCCTACCGTACACCTTGGATGCCAATTCTTTGGGCATTCTTCAAGGATATAAAACATCTCACTTAATTCTTCAATCGTATACTTCAGTAACTATCCGAGTCATGTCAAATCTAATCTCATCAGCTTTTGAAATGATCTTGCATCTGGATTCCTTCTTTCAGAACATCTCCTACCGTACACTTTGGATGCCAATTTTTTGGGCACTCTTCAAGGATATAAAACATCTTATTTAATTCTTCAATCGTATACTTCATTTTTATTACAAAATACTCCTTACAATACACACGATGTCGCCAAATCTTACATTAGTTACGTATAATAATTAGTTACATGTAAATCATTCCAATTGATTCCTGACTCGTATACTTCTTTGTTATTGCAAGATACTTTTTGTTAAAAAAGATAATATGCGCAAGATGTCAACAAATGTCAAACGATTATAACAATAATTAGTTGGTAATTAGTAAATTTCATGTATATTAAGTTCATATAAGCTGAAAGCTTCTGGAATAAATTTGTATTTTATTCGTTGTAAACTAAAATACTGAGATGTGCTTATTCTTAGAACAATTCTTTATTTATTTATAATTTTCGATGAATAAACTTCTTTTTTTATATATTTCAACAACACACCACGAGGGTTTGCAGCCTAAATACTATCGTACCGTGGGTGTTGACAAGGAGAAAATAGGCGACTTGTTAATTGTGAACTTGAAGGTTTGGAGCTTCGGAGGAGAAGGAAAAACATGTGCCGGCAAGGAATTCCACAACTTGGAAGTCCTCGGGACAAAAGAGCGGGCATAACAAGATGTTCTATGTCTGGTGACCTGGACAGTAAAAGGGTGCATTTGCTCTGTTCCCCTGGTAGATCTGTTGGGGGCAGCAGGTGGAGGAACTATGGAAGAAAGCTCCTCTGAGCAGTGCCCGTGCAGATATCTATAAAAGATAAAGAGGTCAACAACGGCACGTCGGTTGGCAAGGGATGGCAGTATTTGGGGAGAGGCTAGGGTCACCGATGAGACGTATAGCTCTCCTGAATGGAGTCCAGGATAGCGAGCGTAGAAGCGGTAGCAGCACCCCAGATGTGGGAGCAGTATTCGAGGTTTGGCCTTATTTGTGAAGTATATAAGGTATAGAGATTAGCTGGTGAAAAATATTTGCGAGCCCAGAAGAGGAAACCTATATTCTTAGCAGCCGATTCTGCAATTGATGTGACATGTTGGTGCCAATTGAGATTTCGATCCACAGAAATTCCAACAAGAGAAAAGGACTCATTACTTTGAATAACTTGGTTGTTCATTGTGATGGGTCTAGGGCTGGTGTATCTCTTGTGAAATAGAAAGCAAGACTGAGATTTGGTGAAGTTCAATTATACAAGATTTCTACTTCCCCAGTCTAATATTTTTTGGAGATCCACGGAGACAGAACCCTCCATGAGTCTGCGATCCTCATCTAATTGGGCTAAAGAGACAGGCTTAGAATATTGTATATTTGAGTGCAGGGTGCTGTCCTCCGCTGCCTGTCGTGGATTATACTGTGTTTTTCAAGACATTTTAGTAATTCGGTGTTTATATACTTTTCCATCACTTTAGAGACGACTGAAAGGAGAGAAATATGCCTGTAGTTGCTAGGAAGCGCTTTAAATCCTTTCTTGGGGCCCGGTTGTACTCGAGCAGTTTTCCAGTTACTAGGAAATATGCCTTTATTGTAAGATGTCTGAAATAGACGAGTCAGGACAGGAGCAAGTTCTGCTGCGCATTTCTTGAGAACAATTGCTGGGATCTCGTCAGCGCCAGAAGCTTTCCTGGTATTAAGAGAAGAGAGCATCTTTCGTACCTTTGTAGTTTTGAAAATGATATCCGTCATTTTATGAACGACATTGGCGGCTGTTGGCGGTTGAACATTTGAAG